>JALPQD010000023.1:11016544-11721544 GCA_023101885.1 Typhlomys cinereus
TTCAGATTTGAACCACTCAGACATGAGATGAAACAGCTTTTAGCAAACTGACCTGGAGCTATAAAATTTGTCTGGGGACTTTTTTTGTTTTGTTTTCTTCTTTTTCATTTATTTTTTTTCTTTTTTCTTCCCCTTTAATTCCCATTTCTATCCCCCCCACCCACCCACCTTTTCCCCTTATATCCTTTCATTTGGAACTACCAGTTTTGGGTATAAATCCCAGTTGAATTTAAGCCACTGAACTTAAGCCTATTCATTTCCTGAGGCTCACTTCCTGGTCTATCAACGGTGGGTTGTATTAATACCCGTGCGATAGCATTCATCAGGTCGTGTGAAAAGTAGATAGCAGGTACATCCATACTGCTGGCACGGCGACTGGCAACTTGGTGATACCGTTGGCTAAAAGAGGGAGTGCCAAATGCACATGTAATGGGTGATCCACTCCCAAGGCATCCACATTATAAAAGTCCAGATTGAACAGCGACTTGTAGCTCAGTGAGTAATGATGCCTGCCGCCAAGTCTAATGACCTAAGTTCGATCCCATGATAGAAGGAAAGAATTGACTTTGTAAGCTGTCTTCTGGTTTCCATATGAACACCTCCCCTGACCTCCACATATGTCCTGTGTCACACACATATACGCTAAATAATTTTTTCAAAGACCAGATTAAGGCTGGCAACACCTTTCCACTCAAGAAACAGCCACCTCTCTCCTTCATGAAGAGGTGTGAAGAGCCAGAATTAATTCAATTCTCCCTCTGCTGAGCAGCCTTGGGATGTTCACTTAATCTCTTGGAATCTTAGTTTTCACAGGCATGATCATACTCAATTCATAAAACTGCACCTAGTTCAATGCAACACCAGATGTACTGTACCCTAAAAGCCCTGACTTTTGGTCACAACTTCACCACCCACCAGTATGCTCGACAGCCTCCAGTCACACCCTTGCCCTCTCTGGTCAAGGTCTGTGCTGGTTCACAACCTTCAGAACCTCGGACGTCTTCCTCTTCAAGCTCTTCTTATTCCCAGCGCCGGGCTTTTCCCGGCTCCAGTAAATGAGACACTATAATTGAGACCAGCCGTGCCCATCGGTGCCCAAAAGCAATGACTCACAAAATGCGGTCTGGACAGAGGTGTCAGGGTCCAAGCTCCCAGACAGGAAGCTGTCTGACATTTTAGGTTGCAAACCCGCCCCCAGAAGGGACAACAAAAATATCCTGTGCCTGCGTCACCTGGAAGTTACCAAACTCCATGAAGGCGGATGCGTGCTTGTCAAGACCTGGAAGGATCCCTGAAGGCGCACAGCATGCTGGACTTTGACCCTGGTGGGCAGGGATTTGCAGGGGGCATCTGAGCACAGCACCAGGAGGTCTAATAATCAACCATCGACAGTCTACCCTTTGCTAAAGGCCCTACTATGTGCTTGGGAGTCGCAGCAAATCTGACCAGCCATCCTTGGTTCAGGAGAACAAGTTCCGGTTCTTGAAGTTGCCTGTCTGGGGTCTCAGAAGCAAGCCCAAGAGCCAGGGTGCTATTCCCACTTCTAAGGGGCACTCTCACCTATGAGGATGAGACGGGTGGTCTGGAAGAGCTGCTCATCATCCCACGTAGGGTGTTCCGCCTTCAGCAGGTCGCACACGCGGTTGTGCTCCCGCAGCCAAAGGGTAGCATAGAGCACTAGCCCCGGAAGCAGCCCAAACACCTCCTGGCCGACGGCCATCTGGCTTCGGGGCGGGACACCTGGGGGGTAACGCATCAACACCGGAGCCTCTTCCACTGTTGGGGGGTACACTTCTCCATCCAGCACCTGTGAGACAGGACAGCCTAGCAACCTGGGAGCCAGACAGGGCACCCACAGCTGATTTCCACTCTGCCCTACCTTCCTGCTGAGATGCCACCCCCTCCATCCCTCTCCAGATCAGTCCCCTGTGCCCCGCACCTGCTCACCCACCCCACCACCTCCTGCCGACTAAGCAATTCCCTCTACCCTTCCAGACCCCCCACTCTGTACATATCAGCTACTGCAACCCTTTAAAAAAAATTACAAATCTGAGCTGGAAGATGGCTCAGGGGTTAAAGCCTTTGTCTCCCAAGAAAAAGGACCTGAGTTCTGATTAGATCCCAAGAAAAAATTCAGACTCTGGAAGATGGAATCTGGGAAACTCTAGAACAAACCAAAAAGGAGGTAGGACAATCCATTATGATAGCAATGTCAACTTTGGGCCTCCACAGGCACTTACACTCAAGTATCTTAAAGTGTGTGTGTGTGTGTGTGTGTGTGTGTGTGTGTGTGTGTGTGTGTACTCACATGAATGCATAACAAAAAAAAAAAACCTTTAAAGTCCCCTCTCTGCTCTTAACAAAAATCAGAATCTTCAGCTCTTCTTTGCAGAGATCTCATTTGAAAGACTGTGACCAGGGCTAAGTGGATTCAGCTTCCCAAACACACTTCCCTCCTCCAAGTCACCTCGCTTGTTTCCCCGTAAGTCTGACAAGGTAAATCCTCCACTAACCATCTCACCTCAAACCTTCTTGGCCATCCTAACTCATTTTTCCCTGTAACTTCCCAGGGAAGCCATCCCAACCTCCCAATAGTACTACCAGCTTCTGCTCAGTGGCCGTGATCGTAATTAGGTAATGGCGGATTCTCCATCCAATCATTAAATACATACTGATGAACTATTTAGCTACATGCTGAATATAGATATTCCTCTTACTTTTTTAACTTTTTATTTTTGTTGAGTTATGTATTTGTGTGTGTGTGTGTGTGTGTGTGTGTGTGTGTGTGTGTGTGTGTATCAGTGGGCACTGTGTGTCCCTTTGGAGGATCAAGAATGACTTCAGGAATCATCCTGGATAAAGGAGGTACAAACAATCTCCTTCTTGCTTCGCTTCACTCTGGTATTTCCCAGGCTCTGTCCACCGGGGCTGGAAGCACAGGCCACCATTGTTTCCACCTGGTGTATTTTTATGTGGGACCTGAATTCAGATTCAGGACCTTCTGCTTCTGGCGCAGAGTCTTAACCTCTGAGCCATTTCTCCACTCCTAGCTTATTCCTCTTATTCCAGCAGCAGACTTTCAGCATCATTTGTCTAGATTTGCATAATCCAATATTGTAGCCTTCAATACATGTGACCATTGGGCATTAGAAATTCAACTGTTGTGAAGAACTCATTTTACTTAGATTTCAGTTTAAATTTTAAAGCTGATATTTTGGCTACTCAGAAAACAAGTATGTTGAGAACAACTTGGGCATTTGAGTCTATTTATTCAATGATAAATTTTATGAAATCTAAATACAGATCAGCTTTCTCCAGTAAAAACTTAACCTCCAAATTATAATGTCCTATAAGCGTGAATATACAGTGTGCTTCAAAGATTTTAAGTAAGCAATAATGGGGGATTTTTATTAATATTGGTGTGGACTACATGTTGAAACAGTAGTATTTTATATTTACTGCATCAAGAAAAATACAATACCAAAACCCATTTCATCTGGGTTTTTCTTTTGACCTTTGCTAATATGCCACTAAAACATTTGAATTACATATATGACTCAAATCCTATGTCTGTTGGACAGTATTGGTTTTGACAAGAAGCCTCATGGGGTTTACATCTTGGCATGTTTGTGAGGATGACTATCGTCCTTTGATCATTCACACAAGTTACCCCAGAGTGTCTGAGCCACACTGACAAAACAACATTAATAAACCAGACTGCAAATGTCCACCTAGAAATTCCAAGCCACCTCCCAGGAGGCCATAAGAGGCTATGCTCGTTCATTATTTGCTTCTAGTGCCTGGACCCTCCTCCCCTGCCTGCCCACATCTCTACTGCTGTAGCCCTATCGTTCCCCCAGTCCAGCTGCTCTGCAGGGAAGACCATGAGAAGAAGGCCTCTTCCCACCAGCCCACCCCCGAGGCCTGGCACTACCTGGTACTTGAGTTTTCCGTCCTTAAAGAGCCGCAGGTGGTACTGGCGATCCAGATTATCTCCGTATATGTGGCCCAGATCCACCTGAGGACAGAGAGAGAGGTCTACTCAGCTCACCCACATCCTGTCCCTGCTGCTGATGGCGTTCCATGTGACAAGTGGGATTCAGAGCCGTCCTGAGCCCCTCCCAGGCACTCACACCATGGCCCAGGGCTTTGGTGAAGCCGGGACCCATCTTTCCAGAGGTTTTGAAGAACTGATGGGTGAAGTGTTGTGCGAAGAAGGCAAACATGAGGTTGGTGCCTTGAGGCGCAGGAACGAACTTCCTCCTGAGCAGCAGTCGTTGGGCCAGGAGCTGGGCATCTGGCAGCTGCTGCTTCCCTAGAGGGGGCGCGGGGGGGGGGGGATAAAGAGCAGATACTGCTTGGGTCCTGTCTGGATCTTCCTGCTCCGGGATCCTCTGAACTCCCAGAAGACCCTGGGCACACTGGTCCAATCACGAAGCCCACAGCATCGGTCTGTTTCTGTATCTTCTCAACCAAAAGAACTGGGAGTATTCTCCAGGGAAATGATATGGCACTTGGATTTGTTTTAAGATACTCCACTAAGGCAGGCAAGATAGCCCAGCAGGTAAGGTACCACTTGCAAACCTAGCGACCTGAGTTCAAGGCCCCAGAAACCCAGAAAGAAGGAGAGAACTGGCTTCTAAAAGTTGTCTTCTGGTCTCTACCTGTGTGTGCTATGGTGTCCATTCTCTCTCTCTCTCTCTCTCTCTCTCTCTCTCTCTCTCTCTCTCTCTCTCTCTGTCTGTCTCTGTGTCTCTCTCTGTCTCTCTCTGTCTGTCTCTCTCTCTCTCTCTCTGTCTGTCTCTTCTCTGTCTCTTTCTCTCCTCCCTCCTTCCCTTCCTCTAAAGAGCCAGGCATGATGGTAAATACTTATATCCCAGAACTTGGGAGCTGAGAAAGAGGATCTCCAGTTGAGGCCTGCTTGGATTACATTTTTAAAAAAAAAAAATTATCTTGGGCTGGAGAGATGGCTCAAAGGTTAAAGCCTTTGCCTCATAAGCAAAAGGACCTGAGTATGGATCCCAGATCCCATGAAAAAATGTCAGGCAGAAATGGCAGCAGCTCGAAATTCCAGTCATGGACGGCAGAACCTGGGAAATCCCAGAGCAAAGCAATTGGAAGATAGAATGATCCAGGATGATTTTAGATGTCACCCTTGGGCCTCCATGGGCATAAACATTTAAGTGCCCTTTTGTTTACACAGAGAGAGAGAAAGACAGACATAGAGAGAGAGAGAGAGAGAGAGAGAGACCCTGGATAAACTGGTCCAAGCAGGAAGCCCACAGCATCGTTCTCAGGAACAGTTTCTGCATCTTCTCTATCAAAAGAACTGGAAGTATTCTCCAGGGAAATGGTATGGCACTTGGAAGTGAGATATGCCCTATCTCAAAACAACAATAAAGAAATCTCCCACTAAAGAGAGAAAGGAGATGTATGGGATAAGAGAAGTAAAATGTGGGCGAGTCTTGAAGCTGGAACAAGATACACAGTTCATTACCTTTCTTCACAACATGTATGTACAAATTTGCAATTTTCCCATAATGAAAAATTAACCCAAAAAGAAATTTCTTTTCTTAACAATGTCACCAACCCCTCTGTCCAAGAGCAAAACAAGCTGTATTTGCAACTGGCAACATCGTTTGCTATGTGAACAGGGTCCTCTTATCTAAGCCTCAACTTCTTCATCTATAAAACATGACAATGGGAGGCCTGGGGATTTCAGGAGAGGATGCAAACATGACAGAGACCTGGCAAGGTGTAATCTTCTCAACCTAGAATTAGCAACCCAGCGAGCCAGATAAGTGGTCTGGGGCACATGTATTGAGTTTTGCTTTCGTGGCAGGAAGAGGGTCACAGACAGCACATACACAAATCAACAGGATTGTGTCTCAATAAAACTTTAGAGACAGAACAAACGGGTGTGCTGACACAGGCTGTATCCAACCATTTTAAACTACGTCAGTCTTTCCATGTTGGAATAAAGACAAGGCATTGTGAATCAGGTGTCTGTCATTATATTAACCAGTGCAAGGCCTTCCCCAGTCATGTCCATGTCAAAGGAGCAGACACCCTCACAGTAAGGAGGAGCAATGGGATACCCTGTGTTCTGGCAAGGGCTTCTCTTCACCATAGCCCACACAAGGCCCCATGCTAAAGACTAAAGGTCAGTGGAAACTATTTGGACTGGTACTCCCAGCTGAACTCTTCTGTCCAAAAGGAATATCAAGCAACCCCCCCCAAAAAGTAGAGGGAGCAGTCTGTATCCCCATAATTTGGGATAATCACTCATAGACATTGCACAAGGATGATTCCAGCTGTGTTGGAGAAAATCAGCTGTCCTGGTGGCATTAACCATGCTTTGGGACGATTAGTTAACCGCATGAGTGTCAACCACCAGCCTAGTGCACAGGAGACCCAAGCAGGACCATCGGTAGATGAGCAAGCTTAGGAACCTGCCAGAGCATAGAGGCAACATGCACCAGTCCCACCAGGCCTTGGGGATGGAAACCCTTGTGTGTTGCTTCTGAAGGGGAATTGACCATTCTGGACAGAGTAACCACAAAGGTTTCTAGGCCATTGGAGGTGGAGTGGAAAGAAGACCATAGCAGAAATGCCACTATATTATTAATAAGACATCCAACACAGGCTTAGCACTCAACACGCAGCACGCTGTTCCTTCCTTCCTCCTACTGATCCACTGCCACCCAGCAGAATCCCCTTCACAAGAAGAGAAGGTTCAAGCAGACGGACACCCAGGAAATGCAACAGGGTAACAAGCCAGCCTTCCTTCCTTCCTTCCTTCCTTCCTTCCTTCCTTCCTTCCTTCCTTCTTTCCTTCCTTCCTGGTTTGTCTCACTTTGGTTTCACTTTGAGACACAGTCTCCTTATACAACCTGAGCTAGCCTTAAACTTGAAATCCCCCTGTCTCAACCTCAGTACTAGGGTTACATGTAAGCACCACCCACACCCCAGATCTGCCTTTAACTTTCTCCCCGGGGTGGGAGGGACCTCAAGCAAGACCCTTCTCTGCCCTTTCTGTCCCCATCCGCACTTTTGACACTATCCGTCTGTGAAATGGATCAATAATTGCTCTTAAAACTGCTTCTGGCCAAGGAGAACGGAATATCTCCTGTGATTCCCTCCTCACCCCAGCCCCTTACCTTTAGTCCCCATGGGTGTGGGGCAGTCTTTGGGCACCGAGGGCAGAACACGAGTATAGTAGCTCACATTGGAGAAGGCCTCCCAGCTGATGTAGTCGTGCGCTGAGTTGTAGGTGGGAGGGCTGGGGATAAGATTGGACCGTACTGCAGGGCAAGCACAATGGTGACAAGACTGTCCCCCCCCCCAGTTACTCCCACTCTTCTCCGCCTCCTTCTGGGTTGTGTTATTTGGGATCATAAGGTCTCCCCACCCACCACCCTTCTCAGACACCAAGAATCCCATAAGAACTGGCAAGATTTCTGGTTCCCGGGGTCAGAGGGGACCTCACACCCACCTGTGAGGACCAAGCGCATGAGTGTTTCCCGGATGAAGGTAGCATTCACAAACTCCCAGAACCAGCGCCCGTGAGTGAGCAGGAAGTGAACGAAGGTGGGACTGGGACGCAGCGTTTTCCGGAGCCAGGTCCAGAGTTCAGCTGTAGGGGTGTTGGGACCCCCTCAGAATGGCCCTCCTGGCAGACCCGAGCTCCCAGAGGTAGGAGAGTGGGGGGGGTACCACCCTGGGAGTGATGGAAACAACCAAGCCTGGAAGCGAGGGCAGGCCCAGGGGGCACTGAGGGGAATTACCACCCGGTAGGAGTCGGTCAGGCTCCGTGCTTGGTCAGAGACAGTTAAAGAGGGAAAGAGGATCATGGCCAGAAAGAAGGGTAACAGGGCAGGTGATAGCGTCTAAATGAAGATCTAGGATAGTAGAGGGGCTTAGGAGATTGGGGGGGGCTGGAGACCCAGCTCACGAGTGGTGCAGTTGGGGCCGGAATAGCCCGTGCGGGTACAGTCACACTGGTAGCGATCCAGGCCAAAGCGGACGCAGATACCCTGGTTCTGGCACGGATAGTAACAACAAGGGTTGACTGTGGGGGGAAAAACAGGTATCAGAGAGCCCCCCTCAAGTAGCTTCCTGACCCCACCCAACCCCTGATGGTCCAGGGGGCGGCCAGAAGCAGCACTGTCCTAAATGACTTGGGGGGAGGACCTCTTTCTTGCCACCGCCCAAACCCACAGTCCCAAGCATAGAGGCGCAACCCGCGCTCTGGACCTGCATCACAGCTCACAGTAGCCCCCCATGGGAAGTTCCCCCCCCCCCTTCCTTTCTGCTGCTACCAAAGAAGCAGGGGAGGAACTCAGAGCCCAAAGCATGAGCTAAGGGTAGGGAACAGCTGATAAGATGTGGGGCTGTGGACTTCTGACCACTTGCTTCCTGCCTGGTCAGAGCCCAGAGGCCGGTGTGGCTTTGCGAGCCTCTGAAAGGGGACAAGGGGGGGGCTTTTCCTTCCCTCCCCACCCACCCCCCATGAACCTCAAGTTATGAGCATCTGGATGCTAGAAAAATGGGATCTGCCTTTGTCCTTCCCTTTCTTCAGAAGGGAGGAAACGGGATGTCATCACACTCTGGGATGTGCGATGGGGAAACTGAGGCCAGAAAAAGGGTTCAACTAGACAGATGGCCAAGCAGTGGTCCCACCAGACCACTTCCCTTCTCTGTCCTTCCACACAGCCCCCACCCCCACACCCCCACAGGCTCAATGGTCAGTTCCAGGAAGGAGACTTTCCAGAACTCCGGGGACAGAGGGTGGGTGGAGGAGGGACACTCTGAGATCTCAGATATCTTGAGGGGACCCAGACTTAGCCCAAGTCAAAGGTGGGGTCTGGGCCTTAAGACCCTGAGGAAAGTCACGCGTCCAGGGAGTAGGAGAAGCATGACCTCTGTCCTCCGCTCCCTGTGAAGCCCTACAAGGAAGTTCCTCCCTGTGTCTAACCCTGTGACCCCCACCCACTTGCTCAATCTGCATGGCCTCAGCACGTGCAGTCAAGTTACACACTCAGAATCATTTGGATTCAGCCCCTCCTTCATGCCGCACTCGGCAAAGGAAACCAAGGCTGGGGAGAGATAAAAGCCTTGGCGGAGCACACAGAGTAGAGATGGACAGACCCAGGCCTGCAAACATACTTCTTTTATTGGACTCACAGCCAACGCTATAGGAGGCTCTCCCTGCTTGTGTGTGTGTGCGTGTGTGTGGCAAATGAGGGTATGAAAAGTTCAAAGCAGCCCGGTATGAACCAGTTTCCACAGAGGCCAACGCTGCTGAGCCTGACCCCCGACAGCACTGAGCGACCTCAGCTCACAGTGGAGGCTGATCCTGGACAGAAGCACCCTCCTACTAGCCCCCAGAGGCCCCCAGAGTGGCTGTCACTACACAAACACAAGCAAAACTACGGAAGGGTTATGCAAATAGTTTTGCTTAAGCCTTGTCCACTCTTCGCAGTCCCACAATGACGTCCGCGCAGCCCAGGCAGGGGTGTAGGAGGGAGAGGCCAAAGGGAAAAAGACTGAATCAAATGGCCTTATCTGCTGCCACAGGCTTTCCACGCAGCAGGACCCAAACACGACTGCATCACCCCCTTCCTGAACCCGCCAGCCATCCACAGCCCCCAACACTGGCCCACGACCCCTTTATATCCATGGCCCAAGTCAATCACTTGGGAGGCACAGAGAGAAGGTCCAGGTCTCCAGTTTCCCACCCCCACCTCAACAGAGGTCTCAAGGGTTCCCTAAAACTCAAAATAGCTGTAGTAATCCCTCTCTCACCCTCAAAGCCCAAAGAGCTTCTCCATGGGTACCTACATTGTGCTCTCCTTCACAAATCTCCCCCCAACCCCTCTGACTCTCCCCAGGGAGCCCCCAAGGCTTCAGTCCTCCCCCTCCTGCTGACTTGCCTGCACTCAAAGAGAGATCAAGAGAGCCACACCTTCCCTGACCTTCATCTACCCACATGGGATGGGCTCACAGCCTGGGTTTAGCCCAGGTCCTGGGGAGCCATGTGGCGGCCAGAACCTAGCAATGTCTGTGGAGCTAGTAAAATGACATGAGGAGTCTGGCTACTCCCTGCTTGGTAGAGAGACAGCCTTCATCCTCCCTGCCTTTGAGGATACCACCAGGCCTCCTGCTGTAGTGGTGTAGTCCCAGGGCTCTGTCCCAACTGACCAGCACTCCAAGCTGACTACCGCAGCCATGCCCCGCCCCTAACAATAAAAGGCCACACCTTCCTCCCTCTCAATCAGACAGACTCCATCTTTCCCTTCCTCTCCCCCTTCTCCAATACTCTTTCCATAAACACCAGCTCCCCCAAGGCAGGAAAAGCCCTCCTGGGTGAGGTCAGTGGGCCACTATTGGAGTCCCAAGGTGCCAGGTGGGCAGACTGGGCGCTATGTGACCATGTTGACTCTGAAGGCAAGGCTGGGGAAGGTGGGGATGTTGCTGATCAAGCCCATGACCTCATATCCTCATTGGGCACCTGTCTTTCCAGAAAACTTCCTATTCCACAGCTAAGAACTCCAGCTCAGAAAAGCCCCCAGCTTCAATGCTGCGGAACCAAAGCCCCCCTTCTCATTCATTACCTTCCTCCCATAAAGGTACCCCAGCTTGGATTTAGAGGAAGGATGGGAAAGAAGTGGCCTCAATCCAGAGTCTAAGAATGACCCACAAGAAGACAGCTTTAATGTGGTCCCTTCCCAGCAAACTTCGAAAATACTGAGCGACAGTCAGGAAGGCGCCTGCTCACAAACCAGGCCACCTGAGTTTGAACCTGGAAGCCCATGCAGTAGAAGGAGAGCACTGACTTCTGGAAGTTATCCTCTGATCTCTACCAGTGCGCCGGGTATATATCTCCCTCACCCCATCTCCTTCTTTTTTGAAAGAAAAAAGAAAATACCAAAGGAGTGGATGGAGAACCTTGAGATGGTCGTCATCTGCAGTACAGCCTTCAGGGGTTGTTCCCACAACGATTGGGTGGGACTCCCATCCAGCATGACTTCAGGCCCACCCAGTTCTGCGCCTAGCACATGTGAAAGCTCCCATCTTTTCCTGATGGAATAAGGAACCATCAGGAACAAGAACCTGGTAGTGTAGGCAGAGAGTCTAATTTTCTTTGACTGACCTCTTCCCCCTGCCCCGACTCAGCACCAGGACGCCAAGGTGGAACCCAGGAAAGATGAACTCTAAAGTGTGCTCTCGGGGCTGGAAAGATGGCTCAAGAGTCAAGCCTCTGCCTCAGAAGCAGATGGACCTGAGTTCAGATCCCAGATCCCATGTAAAAATGCCGGGCGGAAATGGCAGTGGTCTGCACGTCCAGCCCTGCAAGGCGGAGCTTGGGAAACTCCTGAGAAAAGCACAAAAAGGATAGAACAATCCAGATGGGGGTTGGAGAGGGGACATACAGTGCCCTCTGATACACAGGGATACGGACACAGACACACACACACACACACACAATTTAATTAATTATTTATTAATATTAATATTAATATTTATTAATTATTAATTGGTGATCTCAAGTTTAGGAACATAACTCTGCAATAAGAGCACAGGCCTAAAATACATGAAGCCCCAAATTCAATTCCTGGTACCACAAAAGGAAAAGTATGTGGGGGGGGAAGGGTAGGGATCCTTACTGACTGTGTCCTCCAGCAAGACTCTTTCACCCACAGCACCTTGAGCAGTAGGGCAAGTACCTCAAAAGAGGCCATCTGTCTGACTCCCCCGCTCCATCCACTTTGCTCTAGAGGAAGTCAAGATATCGCCCTATATTCCCATCGAGAGATTTCCATGTCCTCTGCAGAGAACTCACTGTCTATGTTAAGGCTAAAGAGGCAGGATGCTTGATGGACATTTACAGCGCCTGCAAGACACACAGACCAGAAGGTCAAAGCAGCTGCTTCCCATTTCCACCAAAGGCCACGATCTGGCTCCAGAACCTGCCCCTGGATTTGGGCAAGATGTCTTCCAGCCCAAAAGTTGGAGTTCTAGACTCCAAGCTGAGTATGACAAGGAACAGGTACTGCCAAAGAACACCAAGTCCTCCGGGGTACAGAGGAGCAGGCAGGCGAGAAAAAAACTGTACCCAAATCCCCTGAGGATAATATTTAGAGAAGCCTAGGCATGGCCCCAACACAGAGCCTGTAGGTGGAGCCAAGCCAGACGCCTCCACTCCAGGCCCAGGCAGCAGCCCACTGTGGAGGGGCTGCCACTTCCCCAGCCTAAAAACCAGCTGGGACTGAAGATAAGAAGTTGTGGTGGAAGATCAGAAGGGGGGGGCCTGGACAGAAATTCAACCCCCTCCCCAGGAGGGGATGGCTGGCCTGGGGCTTCTCCACTTCGCACAAGGCTCTGCCCACCACCAGGTCAAGCCCTCTCCCTCATGATGAGATGCCCCGCCAAGCACGGGCTGGAAGGAAAGAAACAGCACTACATATTCCCGGAACAGCTTGCGCTCCACACTGGACGCCATCTCCCCCCACTCAGGAGACAGAAGTCAAGCTCTCTCCCCCCACGCAACCTCAGGGCCGCCTGCAGCCTTCTGGAATCCTCTGAGTGTCTTCTGGAGCAAAGCAGCAGACTTTGGCTTCTGAACAGTGGCATGGGCAGTACAGGACTTGGTTTACTCCAAGCATCAAGGCAGCTCAAACCATCTGCCCCCACACACACACACACACACCCACCTGTCCCGTTATTTCTTTGACCCTTGCAAGAACCTTCTGACAGCCTTTCGGTCCCTCCCCCTCCCCCAGGTCACCCATAGTCCTCATTCTATTGTTCTTAGTGACCCCGTGCCCAAGTCTCATTCATTCATAGACCCTGTTCCTGAGTCCTGCTCCCTGTCCCATGCTCCCTGGGTTCCTGGTTGCAAGTCTCTCACTGCTAAGACCCTTGCACCTCAGCTCCAGGGTCACTGTTTCCTACAAAAAGACCCTCATGACGCTCCAGCATATGGTGTTCACCCTACCACCACCTTCTTACCACCTTCTTCAAAGTGAAAATGTCACCTCCTCCAAGAAGTATCCCTGATTCCCCAGGCTGAAAGACATCTGCTGCCCTGCCTGAGATCTGCACAGACAGAGCTGTGGCCTCGACCACCTTGCATGACACTGTTGGTATTTGTCTTCTCCATCAGACTGAGTTCCTCTAGACTCTATGTCTCTGGGCCCTAGTCAAAACTGGGCTAAAACAAGCTCTTACAATGAAAAGAAAAACTCCACACAACACACATAATACAAATATAAGCAAAAAGGGCACTAGAGCTTAAACCATGCCTCACTATGCAGCTCGAGTCATAGGTCATAGGTCAGCTTGGGTCATAGGTCAGCTCTGGTCATAGGTCATATCATCTCCCAAGCTAGGAGGGGACACTAAGCCAGACCCCTGGGACCACAGAGGATGGACAGGAACATTGAGATTGCCCATCAGAGCCTTGACATCCCCCCAGCACCTCCCCAAGTTGAACTCCTTGAGAAGCCTCAAGCAAGCATGACAGGTGAGCAGACACTGTGTGTCTAGGAGTCTGGAGCGAGGCAGATAGGGCCTCAAAGGACATATTGGAATTGTGGTGGTTCGCTGTGGGGGGTCTTAGACAGGTGGGCTCACCCCAGACACACACATGCACACACACACACACACACACACACACACACACACACACACACACACACACACGGGGTCTCAAAGTCCCCTTCAATGAAATCAGTTTAAGACATCTCTCTGGTAGTACTGTTGGGACCATCAAAGAAGCAGATGTGCACAGCTGCCCTTGGTACACTGCAAGAATCAGGGCACACTTCTGCTGAACCCAAAGTCTCCCCTAGAGTATTTCTGGGGGGGGGGACTTCCCCTAAATACCCTTCACTTAAACCCAGACCTTCAGAATATCTGCTCAGATTCTCAGCAGATCCTGCCCCTCTTCTGCACACCAAGCCCCCCAGGACATCCAGCACCAAGCTCAAAGTCCCTCCTTCTCTCCCTGACTTTATCAACCCCATTATACAGAAGGAAAAATGGGGATTTAGGGCGGCATTTGTTAGAAAGAGAAAGAAAGAGTGAGAGAGAGAATACGAGCTCTCAAGAAGCTGGGGGAGGAGTGAATTCCTTCCTGGAACCTGGTACAGGCTTGGAGGGGTTGGGGGGGCGGGCGGGCAGAACCGCAGGGGACCCGACTTTGCCCTGTCGGCTGGTGAGGAAACCAAGGAGACTCAGGGCCATTGCACACAAGGGGTAAGGAAAATATTTTTGCAGTGCTCAGAACTGGAAAGTCCTATATGCAATGTGTGCATTTGGGGTTACCATGGCACCTACTGCGCCTCAGTTCCCTCATCTGCCCAAAACAAAGTTTACAGGTGAACTCTAAGAAAAGCAGCCCCTCTCCTCACCCTCTACCGGACTCTCTAAACGTATTTCCATCTCTCTTTTCCCAGGGTCCCTGATGTCCCGGGTCTCCACGGAGGCGCTGGGAAGGCGAGGCTTCCTTCTCTCCAGCTGGAAGTCAGGATCGCGGCCCCCCCCCCAAAGTTAAGAGACTGCAGAAAGGGAACTCCTTAGCCAGCGCGCCTTCCCCTGCGGCACCAGCTGGTCTTCCTCCCTCTCAAAGTAGCCCCCACAGGAAACCGAGGGGTTCTTGGGGGTGGAGACTGCTTTTAAGCTAAGGGGGCCCAGAACAGGTAAGAGTTGGCAGCTGTCACTGCTCCCCCTGCCGGCCCGAGGTCCCTCTCTGCCGTCCTGCCAGAGAGACCCTAGCAGGCCCCTAGCCACCGCCACAACCTCGAGAGGGGGGTGTCCTCTAGGGAGCCCCCATTCCACTCTCAGACTCAGCACCCCACGTTCCTCAGGCACCGCGAGCAGAAAAAGGAAGCCGGCCCATTGGGAGGAAAAGGGGGGAGTTGGACTAGGCCAGTGGCGTGGGACCCAGGGGTCCCCGTGAACACACTGGGGAGCACCTACCTGGTGCGGGCGCCCCAGGATCCGCAGGCAGGACCGGGGTGGACGACAGCAGGAGAAGGAGCAGCGGGAACCGGAGCGAGAGACTCTTTCCTGCAGAGGAGAAAGACGAGGGCCTGAGCCTGGCGCTCAAGGCTCAGCTTGGAGGTCCCCGGGATCCCCAGGTCGCATGGGGGTACCAGGGTCGGACTCACGGCTCATGGCGCGGGCAGCAGTGGGCACAAAGCCACGACCGACCGGCTCCAGGAGTGCGACTCCAGCACGTCCGAGGGCTGGTCCTCCCCCTCCCACCCATCCCAGGACTCCACCCACGCCCCTCCCTGCAGCTGTCACCTCCGCCCCTGACTTCCTCTGCCCATTCTCGGGCAGTACCTTCCATGAATGACCTCGTAGTGGCCACACTAAGGCTGTTTTTCATGCGAGACCCTGGATGCACCTGACCTTTTATTAAAGTCCAGCAATGCCCGGAAAAAAAAAAAAAAAAAAAGAGGTCCACGGAGTACCGGCACAGTGGAGGAGAGCCAGGCCTCGGAGACAGAGCTAAGCCTGCAAGAAAGAGAGAGGTTTGGCATGGTCTGCATGTGGGGCCCTGCTAGGAAAACTCACTGCCCCTCTAGAGGCCCGTGGGCAGGATTTCCTTGCCGTGGCCGTGGCCGAGGATCTGCCGCCTGAACCCCTATCTCGCCACTCTCCTCTCCTAGCGCCGGGGTCCAAATCCTGACTCCACAACCTGCCAGCTAGTCACCTTGGATAAGGTACCTGTGCCTCTCTTCTCCACTCCTGAAGACCCTCTTTCATAAAGTGGGCATAATAACAAAACCACCCCCTGCTTCCAGAGGATTCAAGGCTCCGGGACACGGATGGCACAGGTGGTAGGTGTTCAGTCATCAGAAGATTCTGAAGATCTCCTAACTCCGATTCCAGAGCTGGCCAGGTTCCTAGTTCCAGCTGAATGGCCACCTGCCAAACTGGCAGAAGGATCTAGGCATCTGGCTTCTCTTTCCCACAGCTGGAGAAACTAAGCCCAGAAGTGGCCCAGGGTAGGAAATCAAGATCACACAATCCCCTGCTTCTCTCACCGGCATCCACTCTCCCTCAGTTTCCCCAATATACCGGGATACCTTGTACCTCCCCCAGGTGAGACAACCTAGCAGAAAGGACCACAGACACTTGTAGCAACTCCCAAGTATCTGGGTGCAGGGAAGGAAACCAAACCAGGTGATATCTCCTGGAGTGCCCCTCCTACTATCATGCCGGTGCTGTTCCCATGCTCAATGGGACAGAGGCCAGCTGCCCTAAGGAGACGGAGCAAGCCAGGGCAGACCTAGGGAGGGACTACTGGGGCCACAGGATGCTGGGACCAGCTTCAGTCTTTCCAACATCCCCAGATTCAGGGCCCCTGGGGAACCACCCTGGCAGGACAAAGAAAAACGAGTCATGTAGTTGTCAGCAAAAAAAAAAAAAAAAAAAAAAGATGGGGTCAGGGTGAAGAATTGGGGTCCAGTCGTGCAGAGGAAATAAGACCATCTGCTGAGGAAGGAGACAGGATGTGGTGGAAGCTCCATCCTTCACTCCCAGGTTTGCCCTCCTCTAGTGCCTGGGTCCAGAGAGTTACTCCTGTACCTCACTCTGAGACCTCCTAACTGTACCCCAAACAGCCAAGACAAGCTCAGCTAAGTGATGAGCCTTAGCCTGGAAATCAGAACTGAGTTTCAAGTCTTGCTGCTTCTTTGCTGTGACTATGGACTATGTCTCTGGGACATTCTGGGTGTCTGCTACCCCTAAAGCAAGCACCAGGATGATCAAATGAGACGGTCAGTGCAGGTAGGCCCAGTCCCAACAGGCAATGAATGAGTCCTTCTTGCAATCAGGCTCCATGATCAACCCGGCAACCTCAAGATGGATGTGACAAAGAAGGAGTAAATACAATGAAAGGGGATCCAATGAAGGGTGGGTACAGCACAGGAGAGGCCAAGAGATCACCCAAGGTCCCAGGATAGACCTCCAGGGACTGCAATGGTAGGCAAGAAAAATGGTGGCCTAAGTGCTCACTGCTTAATTGGCACTGAGCTCAGAGTAGAGAACTGTCAAAAGCGCTCGGGTTCTGGTTTGACATTGGAGATAACACTAGTGACAGGGAGCCAACTAGACCATGTGGAGTTTAGATTTGGTCCACCTAAAGGGAAAATGATGCAACAGATGGATAACCAGGGCAGAAGTCCAGGCTAGCCCTTGCCCTAGTGCAGTGAGAAGAACCAAAGCCAAGGACCTGAATGCACAGTAGGCGGTTAACAGTCATCACAGCAGCTTCTACCCACCTGCTCAGACCCCTCACATATCTCTTGTTCATTCTCTCCTGTAAGCAGCTCCTGTGCCTTCTCTGGTCACCACAGCCCTGAATTGCATCGTCCCTCTGTCCTCCTTACTGAGCATCAGTGCCTTGGTTACTCTGGTCCCCAAGACCAAGCATAGGAGATGTCCAGAAATGCAGATTGCTGGATGAAGAAATGAATGAGTTGTCTGTGTGAAAGAGTGAGTATAGAAGGAAAAAAAGCAGTCCATGAAGGAGAGACCAGAGCCAACTCACCATCAAGGTGACTGCCGATCCATCTATCTAGTGGGCAACCCACAAGAGGGTCATTGCCTGCCTCAGTTTCCCCACTGGGTCCACTGACGGTCCCACAGGTTCAGCTCTACTCTGTGGCCCAAGCCAATCAAGGCAGCGAGGACCCACTTCCCTGCACCCCACTGCTGATAGGGAAAGAGTAAGGTTTTTCTCTCTCTGAATCCTCCACCTGGCTAGGGTCCACATCTGACTGCCCCTGGCTGGGCGCCACCCCACCCAGTATTTGGAAATCCGGAGCTGACTCTCACCTGAATCATTCATGGGCCCAGCCCTGCCCCGCCCCACTTCTGCAAGGCCAAGTTCACAGCCAGACAGGAAGACTCTGGAATGAACCCAGCATGTCTTCAAATCTCAGTCCCAAACCCCCTCCCCTCCCAGCTCTCACTACAACCCCAAGCAAATAACTGCTTTTCATGGGCTTCAGTTGCCCCCACGCACACCCTCTTTCATTAAATGAAGGCTATCATAATTCCACTTCTGCAAGAGTTATTGTAAGGACAGCATGGTGTGGTCTATGTGAGCATCCACAGTTTGCAGTGACTGATCAGGGTTGGGTTTTCCACTACATCTTCCTTCCATTTTTAACTGACCGGCCAGTCCCATGGAAACTTGTCTTCTTCCTTCTCTGTCTGCTTAGCGTAAGGCTCCCCCTGCGCATTGCAAGTAATAAGAATAATGTTCCTATGTGGCAGGAAGGGTGTTGTGTTTTCCTATTACAGATAGCTTTTTTCAGCAGCCCCATGAGGTCACTATTATCATCTTCTTTTGCAGAAAAAGAAACTGAAGCCCAGACCTGAAATAGTTTGTTCAAGGTTGTACTAAGAAAAAAAAAAAAATAACTGAAAAATTTGTTCAGGACCGTGGATGGAGGAAATGAGTAGACTTAAAAAGTCACAAAAAATGTCTTAGTATTTCTTTCTCACTGAAATCCTCCCAATGGCTCCAAGAGGAAGGTACCAGGATGTCCAATGCACAAAAGGAGAAGCTGAGGTCGGAAGATTCTTCTAGACCTTGCGTACTATGCATGCCGTGAGGAGTAAGGGGAGGAGTCCTAGCCATTGCTGGGGCACTTTGGAAGTGCTGGTAGATACGGAGGGCTTTGATGCGCGTCCCCTTTATAACCCACAACAGTCCCACAAGGTAGATTTTTCTTTTGGCTCCTAGTTCTATAAACAGGAAAAAAAGAGCCAACCTGCTAGCGGCCACGGGCTATGGGTGGTGGTGCTGGGATTACAGCCTTGATCTGTTTTGATTTCAACATTTCAAGCTCAACTCCCTGCTGCATCCGATTGCTGCCGCTCTTGGATTCCCCAGCTCTGAACTTTTGAAACAAACACCCAGATCCTGGCAGAAATGGGTCAAGAAGAAATATAAGCCAGGACACCGTAAGTGTCATCACCACATTCATCTGGGGAGTTTCCACTGCAGAGCCCCCCCCCCAGTGACGCCCAGTGGTCCAGTGATTACGTCACCAGTGTCCTCCCCACCCTGACCCCAACGTCTGCGTAATCTACAGAGCCTCAGACATCAGCTCCTGGCATCAAGGGGCTCAGTCGCCTGTAACAGGAAAGAGTGATCTGTGACTCAGGACCACAGTGGTGTGGGAGGTCGGAGGGGCTGCAGACTTTCACGCCACCTCCCCTCCTCCACCACAGTGTAGGAAGAAGAGACGTCCTCACAGAACTCCTTTGGTATGTGAATCACTCTTCTGATTCTGCTTAGAACCTTCCATAGTTCCCACTATCCCCAAACCTTAGCCTAGGCTTCAAGCCCCATGGTTGACCTAAAGAGTAAATGATGACAGAAAGATCCATGGGAAAGGGACCCGGAAGATCTGGTTTCTTTAACTGGGCCCACTTTAACTGAGAATCCCTGTGTAAACTTCCGAAAGTCACCTTCTCTCTTAAAAACTTCAGTTTCCCAATGACAAACCATAATTCAGAACACAGAAGACCTTACATTAATCACCAGAGGGGGGTTGATTAGCCAACTCTCTCCCTCCATCCTAAAGCTCAGGGAACTTTGCAGAAGAGGGGACGGTAAAATTGTAAGAGGCTAAAGATGGGGAGGATCAATGACATCCAAGATACTCCACACAAGTCAGGGCTGCAGAAGCCATAACTGCATGACCTGCACAATGGCTGACATGTCAACAACCCCCCAAAGTCTAGCATGGATCACAGGCAGTAGGATCCTTAGAAGCAAGGGACTAACAGTCATAATAGAGTTCCCATACTAACAGGGAGCCCAGGAAAGAGCTATGAGCAATGCCATTAAGTCCTTACCCCTCACTAGGGGGAGGACTCAGAGGGAGGTTTGGCATTCACACAAAAGATGCTGCAGGGGATGGAAGGGAGGAGAGGGAAGGCACTGGAGAAGGGGAGGGAGAGAGGAGGTGAAAGGAAGGGGAAAAGGGGGGAGAGTGCAAGGGAGGACTGTGAAAGGGACGAGGGAGGGAGAGGATGGGCGTACCTATTGAGCTTGTATGATTGGGAAAAAAAACAAAATATGGGAGAAAAAAAACTTCAGTTTCCCTACTTGTTAAAGAAGCTTCAGAGCTAGACCTGCTGAAGGTAGCGAATGGGGGCTTCGATGTTCTATGCGACCTTGAACAAGCTGTTAGTCATCACTGAGCCATTTTGTGTCCTCCTTGGAAAATAAGGACCATAATAACCATGGTAAGGGTCTCAGAGTCACTTGGCCCAGGTCCGAGATCCTAGGAGGCACTTGGGAAATAATCATTACTGTTAGGATGATAATAATAATAATTTTACAATTCAATTCTGTCACCGCGTCTGAGGTATGAAGGGGGAAATGTTCTGGACACCTCAAAAGAATTTCAGAGAGAATGGCTGCAGGCGCGTGCTAGCTTAGTGTGTAGGGATGCATTTACTTGCACGTGACGGGCTGGGGGGGACAGGGACTGCATAAGAGCACTTGCTGTGCAAGTATGAAGCCCTGAGTTCGAATCTCCAGAACCTACAGAAAATGCTGGTATCGTGGTTTGAAATGTGAGTTGTTCCCCCCACCCCCCCAACAGGTTCACTCGTTTGAATCTTCGGTTGTTTGGAAAGGTCATGCAACCTTTAGGAGGTAGAGTCTTGCGGGAGGAAGGCCGTCACAGGGGGTGGGCCCTGAGGTTTATTAGCCACAACCTACTTCCTGGAGAAGTCTGTTCTTGCAGTTGGCAGTTTTTATGGTTCTCAGCCTCCTGGGTGGATGTGACTTAGGCCACCTCCAGCTTCTGCTGTCTGTCAGGCCTTTTCCTCCATGAAGGACCGGATCTCCCCTCTAGAAACCATAAGCTGAATAAATCTCCCTTTCTCCCTTTAAGGTGTGTTTGAGACAGGGCTGGATGTCAAGCAAGGTTCCCGAAGGCCAACCTGACCACTTGTGTTTGCTCCCCAGAACTCACGTGACAGGAGAAAAAATGACTTTCAAAAATTGTCTCCTGAAGAGTGCAAGGGGGGAATGGAAAGGGGAGGAGGGAGAGAGAGGACAGGAATAGCTATTGAGCTTGTGTGATTAGGAAAAAAAATAAAATGTGGGAGAAATAAAAACACTTTTAAAATAAATAAAAGACAAAACAAAAGCCTCCTGATCTCTACATATATGCCAAGACACACATGTGTTTTCTCTTTCCACTTCTCAAATAGATTAAATATTAAAAAAAAAACAACTAAGTTGTAGTCGTGTATGCAAAGACACAAGGATGTCTGGGGCTGCTGACCGCCATCCTAGCTCCAGGCGCAATGACAGACCCTCATCTCAAGGTCATAAGAAGGACAGTGAGAGAGCAGGACGTCCTCCTTTGGCCTATGGTAGGCATGCACAGGCCCCACACACATACACACACACAGATAAACTTTTACATATGTCAAAAAAGCTTCTCAGAAGTGCAGAGGGTGGCAGTCCAGGCATGCTCAGTCATTATAACAGCAGATCTTCTGGGACCTTCTGCCTGACACCTTCTGCAGATGTCCTATCCTAATGCTACTCCTCCAGCCCCCGATCCAAACAGAAAAGGACAGAGAAGGAAGCAGGCATCCCCCCCTGCCCTTCCCCACAACACATCTCACACACACACACACACAAGCACACCCCTAGTTACAGCTCTTCTGCCAGACTGTCACGTGGCCTCACTTGACCGCAAAGTAACCTGGGAAATTGAGTCTTTCTATGGGCAAGGGGGAGGAAGTGGGAAGAGGAGACAGGACGCCAGGCCCGGTGCCTGCCAGACACCTGCGGTCCGGGCTTAGGTTTCTGAGGTGTGGAGAATTCAGGAACAAGCAGACGCCACAGGCGGGGAGGTGAGCAGTCTTTTCCAGCCTCAGGAGGACGCCCAGGTTCAGCAGGACCCTCGGGAAACACAGCCAGGAACTCTGGAGAGCAAGTGCAGCCTGGCTGCCTACAGGAGATGGGATCCTCTTTCCTGTGCCGATGGCCTCTTGGAAAGTGGAATGGTTACATAAGAAGCAGTTGTGTGGGAGTGGGGGATGACTCAGGGTTAAAACCTTTGCCTCCCAAGCCAAAGGACATGAGTTCACATCCCCAGATCCCGTGTAAAAATGCCAGGCAGGTGTGGCAATCCACCTGCAATTTTAGCCCTAGAAGGTAGAGCCCAAATGGTGTGTTCTAAATTTAATTAGAGACCCAGGCTCACAACAATAAGGTGGAAGAGTGAGTCAGGATGATTCCTAAAATCCCTCTTGAACCTCCACAGGCAACACACAGTCAAAGGCACTTGCGTACATATACCTGCACACACGCATTCACCCACCTGCATGCCAATACACACACGCGCGCGCGCACACACACACACACACATGCATGCTGTCCATATACACACACATGAAAGAAGAAAAAAAAAAAGAAACAGTCGTACTCAGATACAAAGGCACCTCATCAAACTTGCACTGTGTAAGCTGGAAATTTACAAGGCAGGAGGAATTCTCACTCCAAACAACTCTCCCACACATAGACCAGACAAGTCCACTTTCTGGAGCCTTTAGGGTAAAGGCAGGCTGACTCATCCCACGTGAGGAATGTGTCCCTGCTTTAAAGCCCTGGCAATAGCGTTTTGCCACTTGGCCATATACAGCCTGGAAAACATTCTCGCCGGCACCAGCTACTCCCTGATCTCTGCTGCAGCAATCTTCTGACGCAGCCCCTGAGTCTCTGAGGACCATCCCCAGGCCAGCAACAGAAACACAATTTTACTTTGGCAAAAGAGGAGGAAGTAGAGTCTCAAGCTGAAAATCTGGGGACAGATAGATACCAATCTCTCTCTCTCTCTCTCTCTCTCTCTCTCTCTCTCTCTCTCTCTCTCTCTCTCTCTCAAGTAAATATTTAAAAAAAGAAGAATGTGAGCTGTAGAGATGGCTCAGGGATTAAGCTTTTGCCTCAAAAGCAAAAGTACCTGAGTTCAAATCCCAAATCCCACCTAAAAATGCCAGGCAGAAATAGCAGCAAATGCAGAGCCTGGGAAATCCCAAGCCGAGCAATAAGGAGGTGGAACAATCCAGGAAGCTTTGTGAAGTCACTCTTGGCCTCTCACAGGCACATGCAGTGTTCTCGTCTATACACACACCCGCACATCTACACACGCACATGCACATGCACACGCACAAAGGAATGAAGGGCTGCAGGGCAGGCAGGGATGACCAATGTCCACCTGCGCTGCTCCTCCATCAGAAGCTGGCTTTTGCCCAAAGCCTGGCAGGCAAGGGAAGCAGAATGACCCTTGGCTTTGGGCCTGGATGGACAGAAGGACTGTGTGGAGGACAGCATTGCATTTCGCCCAGAGCCCAGCCTGTGCAGTCTCGAGGGCCCTTTGCTCCCAGCTTGCAGGAATGCTGGGAGCCAGGCCGCGCTTCTCTGCACCTTCTGCCCTGGGCTGGAGAAACAAAGGTGATGCGTGTTGGCACCTCTTGGAGTGGAGGCCTCTAGAACTGTCAGCGCTGCACATGCGCAGGTGGGAGCTGAGTCTCAGAGAAGAGGAGCATCATAAAGTCTTAAATGGCAAGGCCAGGACCCCACCCACCTCCACAATGACTCCTGGGCCTGTACTCTCTTTTGTTTGTTTGTTTGTTCATTTGAAAGACAGATGGCAGTGCCTGGATGTTATGGTGCACATGTGGAGATCAGAGGACAACTTTCATTCTGGTCTACCTTTCCAGTCTGGGAGTTGAACTCGGGTCTCCAGATTTGCCTGCAGGCACCTATACCTGCTGAGTTGTCTCCCCTTTTTCTCGAATGGTTTCTTCACAAGGTGTTACTGAGATTTTGTGGAAAAATTGACCGAAAACGTAGAGTAAGTTAATAGTAACTTCAGCTGTGGCAACAACCAAAAATTACCCTCCTGCATGCCAGACCTCCATCCCAGCTCCCTCTGCCCATAGTAACCCTGAGCAGGTCTAGTTCCTTCTGCAGGCGCAAGGACTGCACAGCAAAAAGCACTTAGCAAACATGTGTGGAATGAATGAATAAAACACACCAGAGTGGAACTATCTGGTATAGATCTCAGCCTGAACCTTCACCAGCTCGATGGCATTCAGCAAGTTACACAACCTCTCTGGGTCTCGGATTCTACATCTGTGGGATGAAGTGGGGTGAAGATGACGTTAGCACCATCCCCAGAATGAAGTGCAAGGATGAGTGAGTTCACTCTCATGCACTGCTTGGGAGGCTGCTCCATGTTAGATAAATGCCAAATAAAATGTTGAATATATGGGGGGGCATGTGTGTGCTGTGTGTACATGTGTGTTGTATGTGCGTGGAGTGTGTTGTATGCATGCATGCATGCGTGTTGTGTGTTGTAAGTTGCATGCATGTGTATTGTGTGTGTTGTATGTTGCATGCATATGTGCTATGTGTGTTGTGTGTATAAATGCCAAATAAAATGTTGAATTCATGGGGAGTATATGTATGCTGCGTGTGTGCTGTGTGTGCATGTATGTTGTACGTATATGTGGTGTATATGTGTGTGGAGTGTATTGTGTGTTGCATGCATGTGTGCTGTGTGCGTTGTATGTATATTATGTTTGTATGTTACATGCATGTGTGCTGTGTGCGTTGTATGTATATTATGTGCATTGTGTGTTGCATATATATGTGTGTTTTCTGTGTATGTTGTGTGTGTTGTATGTATGTGTATCATATGTGTGTGCTGTGTGTATTGTGTGTTCTGTATATCTATATGTTGCATGGATGTGTCACGTGTGTGTGTTGCATATGTAGAAGGGTATGAGGGAGTGTGTGTGATGTGGGGGGTATGTGTATGTTGTATGTGCTGTGTTTGTTGTGTGCGTTGTCTGTGTTGCATGTGTATGTTATATGTGCTTCGTTGCAGAACAGGACCGCAGGCTCAACATTTCTCATCCTAGGCAAATAGACTTTTTTTTAAAGCCAGGAATGAACAAGCGTATGAAGGCACCTCAGGGAATCCCCCCCCCCAACCTCTCAGAACACTCCTGAACCATCCTGACCTGCTGCTGTGAGCAGCCAGGCTCCTCTCCATCCAGCCTGGCAGGGTGCATGTGCGCCCGTGCCCGGGGGTGAGTCACCAAGGCATGGGGGAGGAAGTGCAGCCATCCAGCCAGGACCACAGGACCGCGTGTGGGAAAGGAGGTCTGGTAAGTCACCTGCCCATAGCTTCCCACTTGCTCTCAGAGGGAGGGAGTGTTGGCTCGTGGCTGCAGCAGGAGCCCCAGGCCACACTCTGGACAGTAACCAGGTAGCCCCTCAGGAAGCCAGCACACAGCCGTGACCTCACCGCTCTGTGATTCCTTTCTGCTTCACTCTGCCCATCCCATAAACACTCACAGCCGGTGTCCCGGCACTGCCGGGAAGGCCACTGGCAATCTCTCAAGTCTCCTGCAGACAATGGGGTGCTTATGCCACAGGGACAGAAGACAAAGGCTGGGGAGGAGCCTGGGACGCTCCTGGAGAAGGCTGCCTGGCAGAGGTGCAGGCCCAGGAGGCAGCAGCGCCAGCCCTGGCACTACCAGAGGCTGCAGAGTCCCTGGGGAGGCCTGGGGGTAGGGGGAGATGGCCTCTCTGAGCTCCCCGCCCCTTGCAGAAGTTGTGTCTCTCTTCCCTCTACCTGTCTCCACCCCAGGCTCTCCTGACCCTCACCCTCCCTCTCCCATCAGCCCTTCCCTCCAACTCTTCACCCCCCACTCACCTCCTTGCCCAATTCGAGCCCTTTGGTCTTTTCACTCACTTTCATACCAACCTGGCTTTGCCTTACTCAAGCTGCGTGACCTTGGCATTGTTGCTTCAATTCCTCGGGCCACAGCTTTGCTGCCATGAAACATTAAGTGTTTAGGAAGGATGTAACACAACAGAAGATACGAAAATAGTAAGCACATGGTAGTTGCTCAATAAGTACTGAGTATACTTTCCCCCCAAAGGTTAAGAGACTGAGAGAGGCACCCCTCACCTTTGCCCTTCTCTTCCATTCTCTTTTAAAAGTCTAATTTGTTCAACTAGAACTGCTCTTCTGGAATGGTAAATCTCAGAAAGAGGCAACTTAAAAACCATGGGGGTTGGAGACAACATTTCATGGTTAAAGTGCTTGCCACACAAGCAAAAGGACCAGAGTTCAAATCCCCAGATTCCACATAAAATGCTGGGGTAGGCATGGCAACTTCTCTGTAACCCCTGAGAATCCCCAGAAGAACGCTATCTAGCCCTATCAATGAGCTCTGGATTTAGAGGCCGGGTGTCAACATAGGAAGGTGGAAGACTTACTCAAGGATGATTCCAAATCATCCCTGGACCTCCATATGCACAGACACTCATGTGTATATGCCCACACATAAGCAGATATGCATAACACACACACACATGCACGCAGGCACCCACACACCCATGCAGTGCACACACGCACGCATGCATGTACCCCATACACATGAAAAATGGGCAAAAAAATCAACAAGGGATATTTGCTCACATTATATATATACACATACATGTGCGTGTGCACAGGCACATATGTGTGCACACTCTTGCAATGAGATCTATAATCCCCTTTCTTCCATGCTAAAGCGCAAATCATAGCTGTGAAGCCCATGACCAGTAGAAATGTTGAGTGATTAAAAGTGGAGAGAAAAAAAAAGGTAGAGAGAGACTGAGATAGATCATATATAGGTCAAACCTACTCAGATTCGGATTGACTCAGCTGTGAGCACTCCCCTTACTGAGACACTCATGGTTGGAAGCCCACTCTCCTTCCCTGAGCCACGGTGTCCTGGCTCTGGGCTCCTTGGAGTCTTTGAGCTGTCTCAACCACACCAACCCAACCTGATCCAACTCAATCAACCCATCTGTGTCCATTTCATCTTCCCATGGCTGAATGACAGATGGAAATAACTTTAGGGGAGCAGGGGCTGTTCTGGCTTAGGACTGTAGGTTACAGCTCACCATTCTGGCAGGAGGGTTGGCAGTATCATCAGGGGCTGAGGGGAACGAGCTACATCACATCCACAGGAATCGCTGATGGAAGAGTATGTTTCCTGACTGACAGCCAAACTACTGAATCAGCTCTCTCCACCCACCACATCCACCTGCTTGGGGAGTGGTCCCGCCCAGCTGGGTCTACCCACAATCAGATTTGCTCAGCGCTCGCCTTAACCAAATCAGCTCTCGGAGGTGCATCCAGAAGCTCAATTCTCACTTGTCAAGTTGACATCTATATCCAACCAGTATACCGTCTCAGTTCCCCTAGAGCCACTTCAAGTCAATCCAGCCCAATTTATAACCGCTTGTCATAGTTAGGCACAGGTGTTAACTTGCCGGTTGAGGGTTTGAGCTCTGGGCACATTCGTAGAGAATTAATAGTTGAGTTAAGTCTGGAGCAAACCTGCAGGAGATTATCTAGCTAATGGGGAAGGCCCAGCCTATGATGGGTGGGATTAGGCCTTGGAATAAAATACAGAGAACTGGTTGAGAGAGTTGGCATCCTTGTGTACACTTAGCCAGACATGTTGGTCTGGCCAGTAAGGATTGTTTCTCTCTCAGCCATTATGTGGTGATGGTATGGCCAGTTCCCTAGGCCCTGGTGTTGGTGTGAGTTTTCCTATCAAGCTAGACTATGAACTGTAACTGGATTATCATAAGAAAATCAACCCCGGGGGCTGGAGAGGTGGCTGAGTAGTTAAGCCTCTGCCTTGCAGGCGGAAGGTCCTGAGTTCGGATCCTACACCCCACGTATAGATGCTGGGTGGAAGTGGAAGTGGCGTGTGTTTCTGGTCCTGTTAGGGGGCAGCCTGTGAATCCCAGGACAGAGTAAACAAGGAGGTGGAGGTGGTCGATGGTGGTTCCCGATTTCGCCCGTGGTTCTACATACACACACATACATATACACACATGCATACACACACATACATGCACACACATACATGCACATACACACACACATGCATAATACACACACAATTGAATAAATAATAATAATTTAAAAATTAAAAAAAAAGAAAATCAATCCCTTGTTCCCTTAAACCGTTTGATGGTGATTTATCAGCAGTCATGCAGGCAAACTGCTACACTGCTCAACCAGTTGCAGTTTGCTTGCATTGCTGCTGATAAACACACAACCAAACAACTTATAGGGGAACAAGGGGCTTTTATTTTGGGTTACAATAGTCTGGTTACAGTTCCTTGTCCACCTTGGCAGAAAAGCTCACACTAACATCAGGGGCTGATGGAACTAGCCACACCATATCCACATAACCACTGAGAGAGACACAATCCTTACTTGCCAGACCAGCATGTCTAGCCAAATATACAGAAGGAGGCCCACTTTCTCAACCAGTTCCTTCCATCTTATTTCCCTGCCCAAGGACTAGTCCCGCCCACTACAGGCTGGACTTTCCCCATCAACTGGGTAATTTCCTGCCGGTTCATGCTGGGCTTAACTACCAATACTCTACAAATATGTTCAAATCCTTAGCCATCAAGTTGACACCTGTATCTTACTCAAACCTGAGCTAATCCAGTTCAGGCAAATATAACTCCATTCAACCCAGCTACCAAGTTAGATTCAAGTGCAATAAATTTAAGATATCTCCACCCTACTGGGAAACTAAGTGGAAGGGGGGTTACATCCCAAAGAAGGTGTGATGGGCAGAACAGAAACAACCCAACGTGTGTACCTTGCAAGGTTCCAACCAAAGGGAGACCTTCTCTCTCTCTCTCTCTCTCTCTCTCTCTCTCTCTCTCTCTCTCTCTCTCTCTCTCTTCTCTCTCTCTCATTCTATGGAGGGTATAAAGAAGACTCAAGAACCATTGGGCTCCTTTGATGTCTGTCATTCATCGTTTATTTTGACCCTCCCCACTCTTAAGGTGGAGAGCCCAGACACAATTCAGAGAGCATAAGAAAGAAATCCCCTCACCCCTCATTCTCCTTTCCCTCACCCCCAGCCTCCCTCACACCACCCCAGACCCAGGAAGAAACACAGCTGGGGGTTGCCCTGAAGACTCTGGCCAGAATTTAACACATGGAATCCAGACATTAAGTCCCTGGCCACAGCTGGCTACCCAGCCAGGCCCAGCCCTTAAGCCTCCGGGCAGGGGGCCAGGGCTGCATTCCTCCTGCCCCACCCAGCATCACCCTCCTGGGCAGCCCAGGCTCCCAATAGGAACACATGTTCCCCTGGGGATCCGGCCAGAGCAAGGCCTCATTCTCATACCCTCAGCAGCTCCCGGCTCCTGGGCCTTCCTCGGAACCCTAGGATATCTGAAAATAGAAAAGGAGAAGGTTGTGGTCTGTGTGGTGGGCAGAGGAGAAGCTAAGAGGGGGCGGGAAGGAACCAGACTCAAGTCCCTCAACAGAGGCCACAGGACCCATCTGAGCTGGCCTCGGCTCCACCACCACCATCACCACACTCTCACCTGCTCTGAGCCGCCTTGCATCCCATCTTTCTACAGTCGGGGCCTCCAGTTGCCTACACCTCCATTCAACAGGCTGGAGTGCCGAGAGGACACAGAGGGACACTGGCCCGGGGCTCCTGGCTAGGCTGAGCTCTGGAATGGAGTTTTTTGGGGGTCCTGATTTCTGTCCCAATCTGCTGAAGGGGCCCCATGCAGGTGACCCGCTCCCATCCCATAGCTCCTTCTTTTTCAGGACCACAGTGTGGACCTGAGAACCCTGAATCTGGGCTCTTTCACACACACCCTGACCCTCTCCCCGACCCTCTCCCCAACCCTCCTGGGCTCCTCCCTCTGCTCCTTGCATGACCTCTGCCCTGGCCCCATTTCCTTCCCCTTTCCAGGGCCCCCTTTCCCCACCCTAGCTCCGGACCAACCGAGAGCTGGGGGCAGGCAGGAAGGAAGGAATTCATTCGAGGTCCCTCCCTCCAGCGCTGTCCCAGTCTCTGACACCCTCCCCAACCCCCAGCCTGGGTCCTTGGAAGGTCTTGGGGTTCACAAAGCTACAAACTGCTCCTCTTGTTTCCAAGCACAGCGCAGCACTTCCTCCGCAACACAACCCCTCAGAGACAGGCAGGCCGCCGCCAGCTCCCAGGCCACGCAAGAGTCCAAGCCCGAGCGTCTCTCCTGAGCACCTGAGAGATAGATCCAAGGCCCTGCCGGACTGTGTCCCTGTGCCCGGCTCTGACACGGAGTAATTAAGTCCCAAGGACTTGAAGAAGAGATGCGATGGGCAGCCTTGACCCGCCCTTGACAGAACTTGGCTCTCAGCTAACAGCCAAGTTGATATGAGTATGTGGTTAACGGTGGGTGTGAGGCCCGGATTCTATATTGGATTCTTGCCATCTGCAAGCAAATCATTTTCATCTAAAGTGGGTTTTTTAATATTTATTTATTTTTTTATTTATTATTTTTATTTATGAGAAAAGAGAGCTCACACATACATTCATGCCATGGAACATAGGTAGAGGTCAGAAGACAACCTTTAAAAGTTAGTTTTCTCCTTTTGGATCCAGACGGGGACCCGGACCAGGGCACACTCCCTGCTCCTCAGTTAAGGCCCCTAGACCACGCCCCAAGCCCCAGGTCACCCCCGCATCCCACCAGTCAGCTGGAGTTGCAGCCAGTCTGCTCTGGCGCTGGGGAAGGCCCCTGGGCCATGCCCCAGCTCCCAGGTGATCTGCAGGACAAACTAGACACACTGCCCTTTGGACCCGGACCCAGACAAGGGCAGAATCCCTGCTCCTCAGAATTCAACAGAGTCCAGAGAAAATCCAAGCAAAGGTTTAGGGGACAAACGCCACACATCTGAAGTCCTCTAAAATCATCCCATCACATGGGATAGTCTTCACATCCAGCTCAAAGATAAGTAAACCCCTCCTTTTACCATCTTATTCTTTTCAATTATTAGTCACCTTACTTTAACTTCTCCATATAGCCACCTCAAAATGCATACAATTTCAGGGACTATACCACTCACCCTCATATATCACCAAGGAAGTAAACCAAAAAAGTATACTACCATACTAAACTTCACTCCCTGTCTACTAAACCTGACTTAATTGATGTACTAACAGTCTAATAGCCTCATCTAGGAAATAACACCAATACCAGAGAAGCATACCCAACTCCAAGGCAAATACTAGCAATAACTGCTCAAGAGTAGAAATACCATCTAATTTAGTTCAGTCAAAAACACACAGAAACTAAAAGAAGGTCTCAAGAATAAAACAACAATGCCCAGGTCACAGCGCAAATCCATGAGAGACAAAAAACAACACAACGAATCTCCCACCGAAAGAATTAACCCCATAATGATAGATTACAACCACAACAAATTCACAGAAAATAGCCAAGAAAGCCATACCCAAGATAATAATTTTCAAAGCCTGATCTTTACCATGATCAATACTATGAAAGAGGAAATCCAGGAGGAGTTAAATAACTGCATCAACCATTTTGAACAGGAACACAACAGGCACTTGGAGGAGATGAGAAAAACTGTTGAAGAAACATAAATAGGCATAGAGCAGTTAAAACAATCTCAAGCAGAGTTTAAAATTGAACTAAAAGACAAGTTATCTTCAACCCAGAACTCAACGGAGAGTCTTATCAGCAGAACTAATAAAGCAGAAAATAGAATATCAGATCTTGAAGACAAAGTAGAACTAACCAACTCAATGGAAGAGGTTGTAAAAGCCAAAAAGATACTTGAGAGGAATATTCAAGAGTTATGGGACACCTTGAAGAAGCCTAACATGCGCATTCATGGAATACCAGAACAAAAATCCCAAAATACCACACCTGAGGAAATTTTTCAAATTATCATAAAGGAAAACTTTCCTCATCTAAAAAGAGGCCCATCCAAATACAAGAGATATTCCACCCCCAAACAGATATGACCAAAATAGAAATTCACCACAGTAAATAATAGTCAAAACACTCCACACACAGGACAAAGAAAAGGTGCTGAGAGCTTCAAGGGGAAAAAAAATAACAAGACACTTTTAAAGGTAAACTTATTAAAATAATAAATGATTTTTCAATGGAAACAGTAAAAGCAAGAAGAGCTTGGAGAGATATACTTCAAGTATTGAATGAGCAAAAATATCAACCCAGGCTGATATGCCCAGCAAACCTATCAGTCATGATCGAGGGTGAAAGAAAATTTTCCAGCACAAAGACAACTTGAAGGCTTACATGTCTACCAAACCAGGCCTTCAAAAAATGCTAGAAAAGATACTCAAGCTTAAAGAAAAAAGCAAGCCTATCTAGGAGAACAGAAGGGAAGTATAATACTACCAAAACCTAAAAGCCAAATAATACACTTATGAAAATCACTAAACACAAAAAGTGTCAGGAATTAGAAGTAATTTTTCCATTATAACACTAAATGTCAATGGAATTAACTCACCAACCAAAAGACACAGATTACAAACTTGGATTAGAAATCACAACACATCCATCTGCTGCCTTCAGGAAACACATCACACCACAAAAATAGGCACATTCTAAAACTAAAAGGCTGGTCAAAAATTCTGCAAGCTAATGGAACCAGGAAACAGGCAGGGATAGCAATTATGCTATCTGAGAAAATGGACTTCAAATCAAAAAATCATAAGAGACACAGAAGGATACTACATTTTAGTCATAGGTGCAATTCACCAGGAAGACTTCACAATACTGAACATATGCTCACCTAATATGGAATCCTCCACATTCATTAAGTAAATGCTACAGCGTCTAAAGCAAGAAATCAACTCCCAAACGATAATTCTTGGGGATTTCAACACTGCCTTCTCAAAATGCAATAGATTAACAGGTCAAAAATTTAACAGAGACACATTGGAACTTAATCAAACTCTTACTGAAATGAACCTTACAGATCTCTATCAAACTTTCCATCCCTGCACCAAAGAATATGCATTTTTCTCAGCAGTACACAGAACTTTATCAAAATAGACCACATATTGGGCCACAAAATGAATCTTCACATATACAGGAAAGTTTAAATTCTAGCCTGTGGTCTAAAGCTTGACATCTGCAACACAACAAACAGCAAAAATACACTAACTCCTGGAAACTAAACACTATGATGCTGAATGAGAATTGGGTTCAGGAAGAAATCATACAGGAAATTCAAGATTTCCTAGAAGCAAACGATAATGAAAATACAACATATCAAAATCTCTGGGACACGATGAAAGCTGTCCTAAGAGGTAAGTTCATAGGTGTTAATGCCTACATCAAAAAAAAAAATAGAAACATCACAAATAAATAACAATGCAGCTTAAAATTTTAGAGACACAAGAGCAATCCAACCCCAAAAGCAGTAGAAGAGAGGAGATTAGCAATATCAGGAGAGAAATATCTGAAATCGAGATAAGGAAAACAATACAAAGAGTCAACAGTCAAAAAGCTGGTTCTTCCACCTAGAACTAGGCCAGTCTAATCTCTCCCCATCCTGAAGCTCAGGGAAATTTGCAGAAGAGGGGGCGGTAAGATTGTAAGAGCACAAGGATGGGAGGAGTAACGATATGCAAGATTCTCCACACAAGTTAGGGCCGAAGCAATCATAATTGGACTTTGCATGCCCTGCGCAATGTTTAACACACTACTGACCCCACAAAGTCTAGCGTTTGCTAAAGGCACTAGGATCCTTGGCAGCAAGGGATTGACAGCTACAGTAGTGTTCCTATGCTTAAAGGGAACACAGGAAATGGTTCTGGGAAATGCCACTGGGTCCTTGCACCTCATCAGAGAGGAGGACCCAGAGGAGAGTTTGGCATGCTCATTAAAGGATGCTCCGGGGATGGGAGGGAGAGGCACTGGGAGATGGTGAGGAAAGAGGGGTGGGGGGCATAAGGGGATGGGGGATTGGAGGGAGGGGGGACCAGTATACCTGCTAAGTTTGTATGAGTGGAAATAAAAAAATAAAAAAATAAAAACAAATAAAGCTGGTTCTCTGAAAAAATCAATAAGATTGATACACCCCTAGATAAATTAACCAAAATCAAGAGAGAAAACCCAAATTAACAAAATTAGAAATGAAAATGAAGTTATCACTACTGATACCCAAGAAATTCAGAGAATTATGAGGTGATATTTAAAAAACTTATGCTCTGTGAAATTTGATAACACAAAAGAAATGGATGAATTCCTAAGTAAACACAACTTACCTAAATTGAATCAGGAAGTTTTGAATTACTTAAATAGTCCTATAACATATGAGAAAATCAATGAAGTAATCTCAAATCTTCCCACCAAAAAAATGTCCTGGACCAGATGGATTCAGCACAGAATTCTACCAGACATTTAAGTAACGACTAACACCAATATTCCTTAAACTGTTCCATCAACATGCAAAGGAAGGAATACTGCCAAATTCTTTAAGTGTATAAAGATACACTTAAAAAAGAAAACTATAGGCCAATCTCTTTGATGAACATAGATGCAAAGATTCTCGACAAAAATCTTAGCAAATCGGATTCATAAACATATCAAAAAGATCATTCACTGTGATCAAGTAGGCTTTATCCCAGGCACACAGGTTGGTTCGACATACACAAATCAATAAGTGTAATTCACCATATAAACCAATCCAAAGTCCAAGACCACATGATACTCTCCATAGATGCAGAAAAAGCTTTTGATAAGATCCAACATCCACTTATGATCAAAACCCTAGAGACAAATTGGAATGGAAGAAACCTTATCAACGTAATAAAAGCAGTATGCAACAAGCCAACAGCAAGAATAATACTCAATGGGGAAAAACTTGAAGCAGTCCCATTTCAATCAGGAACTAGACAAGGTTGCCCATTCTCACTTCTATTCAATATTGTACTTGAAGTTTTAGCTGAAGCCATAAGACAAGAGAGGGAGATAAAAGGGATTCAAATCAGCAAGGAAGAAGTCAAGTTATCTCTATTTGCAGATGACATGATTGTATACCTGAGCGATCCTAAAAACTCCATCAGGAAACTCCTAGAACTAATACAGAAATTCACCAGGGTGGCAGATTACAAAATAAACATGCAAAAATCAGTGGCCTTCCTATACATCAAGGATGAAAGAAGTGAAAAAGCCCAAAGAGAATCAATCCCATTTACTATAGCCCCTAAAAAATGAAATACCTTGATATCAACCTTACCAAGGAAGTGAGAGACCTTTACAATGAAAACTTTAAAACCCTAAAGAAAATAATTACAGAGGACACCAGAAGGTGAAAGGACCTCCCATGCTCCTGAATCGGCAGAATCAGCATCATAAAAATGACCATCCCACCAAAAGCAATATACAGATTCAATGCTATACCAATTAAAATCCCCAAGCAATTCTTTAAAGAAATTGACCAAACAATCTCAAAATTCATATGGAAGCACAGAAGACCTAGGATAACAAAAACAATCTTGAGTAACAAAAACACTGCTGGAGGTATTACCATACCAAACCTCAATCTATACTACAAATCCATAGTAATAAAAATCGCCTGGTACTTGCTCCAAAATAGACACACAGATCAATGGATAAGGGTTGAAGATCCAAATATAAGCCCACGCAATTACAGCCATTTGATCTTTGACAAAGGGGCCCAAAAACTTCAATGGAAAAAGAACAGCATCTTCAAAAATGGTGCTGGCAAAACTGGATGTCCACATGCAGAAGATTAAAACTGGACCCATACTTGTCACCATGTACAAAAATCAATTCCAAATGATTCAAGGACCTCAATATTAGGCCAGAGATTATAAAAACCTTAAGCAAAAGGTTAGGGAACTCCCTCGAGCTGATTGGACTAGGCCAACAGTTTCTAAACTGAAATCCAATAGCACAGTCACTAGAACCAACACTCGACAAATGGGATCTTATGAAATTAAAGAGCTTCTGTTCAGATAAAGAGATTGTAAGCTGAACACAAAGGCAACACACAGAATGGGAGAAAATCTTCATTAACCACATAATCGGATAGAGCTCTATTATCCAGAGTGCACAAAGAACTTAGAAAACTAAACACCAAGTAAATAAATGGCCCAATTAAAAAATGGGCCTTGGAACTTAAAAGAAACTTTACTAGGGAGGAAATTGAAATGTCTAACAAATATCTTTAAAAATGCTCCGCATCCTTAGCCATCAGGGAAATGCAAATCAAAACTTCCCTGAGATATCATCTCGCCCAAGTCAGGATGGCAAAAATCCATAATACAAACAACACCAAATACTGGAGAGGATGTGGAAAGAAGGGAACTCTCCTACATTGCTGGTGGGAATGCAGACTTATACAACCACTCTAGGGAGCAGTCTGGGGATTCTTAAAAAAGTTAAAGATTGAAATGCCATATGACCCTGCTTTTCCACTTCTGGAAATAATCCCCCAATAATCAAAAATTCACCTCAATGACACAAGCACAACCATGTTCATAGCAGCACTGTTTCAATAGCAAAGTCATGGACTCAACCCAAATGCCCAATAGTTGACGAGTGGATAATAAAAATGTGATACATTTATACAATGGAATACTATTCAGCTATCAAAAAAGATGAATTGATGAAATTTGCTGGGAAATGGATGGAATTAGAAAAAAATTATATTGAGTGAAGTATCCCAGACACAGAAAATTAAGCACCATATGTACTCCCTAATAGGTGGATCCTAGTACCAAACCCACTTAGTGACATATTCAAAGATAAATCTCTGTAATCCCTATAGTAATTGCAAAGATTATAAACAGGAGGGAAGGAGAAGGAGGGCCCCTCCAGAAATAAGGAGATAGGGAATCATGTTACAGTAGAGAAAACAGATCACCATCAAGTATTGCAAGTAAGAAGTGAGACATCTGGTTAAGCTCACTCACTTTGCTTCCTGGTCACTTGCAACTGAGGGGGTTTGATCTCACCAATCAGGGAGGGTATAGAATCTGGCAGATAAATGTTAACCATCCTGCAAATGGGAGACTGACATCCCCCCTCACTCCGGTCTCCTACCCCTATTCCATCTACCTTTGACTCTCCTCTTATAGTAAGATTCCATTTAAACAGCCTTTTAGGAGATGACCTCCAATACTAATCAGGATGGAGCCAAGGGCAGTGCAGGAAAAGCTAAACTGAAAACAACAACAAACCATTATTCAGAACACCAGAGACCCTACATTAATCACCTGGAACCAGACCAGCCAAATCTCTCCCCATCCTAAAGCTCAGGGAAACTTGCGGAAGAGAGAGCGGCAAGATTGTAAGAGCCTAAAGATGGGGAGGACCAATGATATACAAGATACTCCACACAAGTTAGGGCTGCAGTAGCCATAATTGGACTTTGCATGATCTGTGCAATGACTGACATGTCAACAACCCCCCAAAGTCTAGCATGGATCACAGGCACTAGGATCCTTAGAGGCAAGGAATTAACAGTCATAATAGTGTTCCCATCCTAAAGGAGAGCCCAAGAAAAGGTTCTGGGAAAATGCCACTGAGTCTTTACATCTCACTAGAGTGGAGGATGCAGAGGGAAGTTTGGCATTCACACAAAAGGATGTTCCAGGGAGTGGGAGGGGAGAAAGGGGGAGGCACTAAGAGAAGGGGAGGGAGGGGGATGAAAGGAAGGAGAAAAGGGGGGAGGCTGCAAGGGGGACTAGGGAGGGGTGGAGGAATGGAGAGGACCGGGGTACCTATTAAGCTTATATGACTGGGGAAAAAAAAAACAAAAAGTCAGTTTTTGCCTACAATGCAGACTTCCAGGGACCAAACTCCGGTTTACAAGCCGGCACCTTACCTAGTTCAGTCTTCGGTTCCCTTCTGCAATGAAGAAATAAATCCTAACTCGAGCTCTCTGGTGCTTACTTTGTGCTAAGCAGACAGAGGAAGACGATGCTCCTTTGCCCCAGGAGCATTGACCAGACATTGACTGGGGCGGCCATGCTGATGGCACGGAGGCACTCACCAGGTACCTGTGCTAATTAGATCCAGGTGGCAGCTTAGCAGTTGAAGGCTGAGCTCTGGGCACCTTTGTAAAGAATGAGCAGTTCTCGCGTGCCCTGCGCAAGCCTGCAAGACATTGATGGATGAGGGGAAGTGCCAGCCAATGGCGGGTGGGACCATTTCCTGGCAGGAGGATCAGATAGGGGGAAGCTTAGTTCAGTAAGTTGGCATTCTTCAACGTACTCTGGCAGGCACGCAGACATTCTAACAGTGAGGTGTGCTCCTCTCTCGGCATCCCTGTGCATAGCGTGGCCAATTCCCTTGGTTCTGATGTTGATATGAACTCTCCTGCTGTGCGGGACTAAGAACCGTACTTGAGAATCACAAGAAGGAATAAAACTCTCTTGTTTTCCTAAGCTGTTTGGTTGTGGATTTATCAGCAACAAACAGACCGACTGCAGCAGCACCTAAGCTGGTCCCAAGTCTCTTCCCAGAAAAACCAAGGGTATTGTGGGACTTCGGATCTGGCCACATCAGTCAGTCTAGAGACGCAGATCAGGATACAAACGACTAACTGATCCATCAATCATGCCACCCGGTGTCAGCGCCACACATGCTCAGGTGAGTTCACCTCTTCACACCCATGTTCAGGAATAACAAATCCATCATAGTCTGAGAGCAACGGACGCTTTTCAGTGAAAGGAGACCCCCCAATACAGTTTTCTCTTCTGGCCAAACTCCACCGGTGTCCTCCGCAGAACAAGCAAGCTCCCAGAAATTCCATGGATCTTTCTAGCAAATTCTCAAACCTGAGAGTGTTTTAGGGCGCCCTTCAGATTTTACAGCAGATGTCAGAAGTGAGGGTGGTCACCGGGCATCTTAAATCTTGGAGTTGGCTCCAGTTTAGCACTTGATACATGATTTTCTCCTGGTCCTCACAATAACCTCCTGAAGGGGGCGCGATTGTCCTTCAGATTTAAGTTAAACAACCTGGGTTGACTGTAACTTTGCTGCTGTAGTAAATAATTGACCCAAACAACCTGGAGGACCCAGAGATAGTCAGTCCAGATTACAGTTCCAGATTACAATCCAGCAAGACAGGAGAGTTGTCACCAGGAGATGAACTGGTCACAGCACACCCACAGCAGAGCAGAGGGCAAGGAGCAAGGAGTAATCTATATCAGCATTTGCCAAATGCCAACTAGTTCTCTCTTTCTCTCTCTCTCCCTCCCTTCTTCCCTCCTTCCTCCTTCCTCCCTCCTTCTTTCCCTCCTTCTCCTCCTTTCCCTCTCTACCTTCTCAGGGAACACTCCTGTCTAGATGGGTAGGTTTTGCACTTCAATCAGAGACCCATCCATATCAATTAGAGTAAATAAGATAAGATAGTCTCCTGCAGGCTCACTCAGCGCCTGCCTTGGCTAAATTGATTCCTCTAGGGATGCCCAAGGCCCCCATCACAAGTGTCAAGCTGACAGCTGAACCTGTCATACAACCTGACTAAGGTCACAAGGTTAGCTAGTGACGAAGGGGACCCAAGGTGGGACCTCACCTCTGTGGGGCACTGCCCACCCAAAGGCCCGCAGAAAGAGAGCAGGGAGGGGCAAGACTGGGACCCCAGGCGGGTTCCCTGGGAACAGCGGGGAGACACAATTTGGTTTAAGCTATGAGAGTAACCTTGGGTTTTAGCAGGAGCGAGGGGCCTGCAGACTGGCAGAAAGGAAGAGAAGATCTTGTGCTGCTTCAGACATCCAGGAGACGGCGTAGGTTGTGCCTGCAGCTGAGCTGGTCTTGGAAACAAGATCTACCTAACAGTAGACATGTCAGGACTCGGGGGAGTGGGTTTTGGATACAAGCCAAGGGCAAAACCCCAGGCTTCTGCATTAGATAGTCAGGGTGCTTAGGAAACACAGAAAGAAAGCAGCTTGGAGGCGGTCCATACCACCACTCATGGTCTCACAAGGAGTCAACCAGCCAGAACAGGATTCCCTGACCCTCCTGCACAGACTTCCTGGGGTGGACTTCAAATGCCAGGACAGTACTATGGAGTGACCACCAGGTGGCAGCATAGGCTACCTTTTTCAGGGCTTCTCTGCAAGGCTGGTTGGAAAAGGATGAGACAAGTGTCAGGCACCCGGGAAGTCCCAGTTTGGAAATGTGTCATTTTTTCTGTGGCTTTCTGCCTCTAAGTAATGCGGCTTGGCAGATGGGGAGATCGTATGCATATATGTAGGAAGCTGGAGTCTGCCATGGTTGGCTAGACTGGCTGGTCAGTGAGCCCCCCCCCCAATATCTCCCTGTCACTCCACCCTACCACACCTACTGGGGATCTGAATTCAGGTCCTCGTGCTTGCGAATCAAGCACTGAACCCAACAACCCATCCCCCCAGATGCAGAGCTGTGGCTTTGAAATTTTCAAGAGTCGATATCTTCTTAAAAATATTTTAATTCTTTGGGACTAAGCAAGTGTATGTGTGCCAAGGCGTACGTGTGGAGATCAGAGGGCAACTTTCGGAAGCTGGTTTTCTCCCTTCCATCATGCAGGCTCCAGAGATCCTACTCAGGTTACCAGGCTTGCAGGCGGGCATCTTTCACACGCTGAGCCATCTCACCAACCCAACATCTTGGTTTTAACCTGAATGAACTCAACTCTACCTTGTATGAAAATGAAATCAGGTTTGTGCTAGCCTGCTACAGTGGAAGCTGGGGACCCCCCTCCCAAGCGCGCATAGGATACAATCCTCTTACCCTGACATCGAGGCCTTTCATCCTCCACAGTGCTATCTCCCACTCACCTCCATTCTCCCTACGCCATTTGCACCCATCCTTGACCTGCCTGTGAAAAAATCCTTCCACTCCCTTCTTGGGCCAAACTATCCTAATGTCAAGCCCTGACAATCTCCAGTGGGAAAATTCTCAATGCCCCTGAGTCACACCCTTCCCCCCCCCCACACACACACACACACTACCTAGCACTGGGCACCCGCACTACCACCAACAGATACCAAGCACCTCTAACAAGGGAATTGTAAGTGTCTCCAAGTGTGTCCTAATACCACACATGTGACAGTTAATCCTGGGTGTCAACTTGATACACCTGCCATTAACTAAGATCAACTGAGACCACCTGGAGAGATTATCTGGACAATACAAAGACCAGCCCTAAATCCAGAGAGAAGAGAGACTCTCCAGGAATAATCCAGGCTTTGGCCATTACTAGGTGGGTGTGACACAGCCTGTCTCCAGCTTCAGCCAGCCAGCCCTGCCGCTTCCACCATGAAAGTCTGTTTCTCCCCTCTAGAACTATAAGTTGAATAAATCTCCCTTTCTCCCTTAAGTTGCTTGACTTTGAGTGCTCTCTCACAGCAACAGCTAGCAGTGAGTCTAGCTCACCCAGCCGGAACTGGCAGACCAACCCAGCCTAGAGGAGCACATGCCAGGGGTAGAGGGCATCCAGCATGAAACATGCAGCTCCTTTGTTCTAATATCACAATGAATTTCAAGACAATGCTGGCGGGCTATTAAGCCAAGGTATCTACTATATGCTGGGTACAGTTTTCAGGCCCATGGATAGGCAGCCCGATGCCCAAAGGGCACTGAATCCCAGCCAGCCTGCAAACCTTGGGCCAGGCTTTGTCAGTAAAGAAGACAGAGGCCGCCTTCTCTATTCAAGGTCTATCTCTCTTCCGGCTGGGCAGAAAGTTGGGCAGCAACTTTCCCAAGTCACACACAAAGGTGTTGTGCCAGCAGGTGCCAGCCTGCGACCCGGCCTGCAGCTGTGCTCCCAGGCTCCTGGTGAAAAAGAGGGGGAAGAAAAAGCCAGAGTTGGGGATTAGCACCAAGGTCCACACATACTGCGGCCCATTCAGTAAGAAAGGATGCAAGCACGTGGACACACACACATACACACACACACACACACACACACACACACACACACACACACACACTCACAGGACAAGGGCACTGAAAGACACTAAGAAGTCATCAAAGTGTTCAACAGCATGAAGGACATAAGAAAGGCCGAACCTTCAAGGATCGACCCCCTTCCCACCTTTCAGCCTTTTCTATGCCTGGCCTTCCCAGTTAGCTTGTGTCTGAAGAATTCTGCTCGCTCAGGAAGGCCAAGAGACTTGCCCAGAGTCACACAGCAGGACCAGAAAAAAAAAAAAAAAAAAGTTCAGAGGTTAGCCTGAAGTGCCCCATGGCAGCAGAGGGTCAAATGAAGGTAGAAGTAGAATCTGCAGAAAATGAGTTTCAGAAAAGCTGCAGGTCGGCAATGTGCAGCTAAGAGGAGCGCTCAGAGTCGGTGCCAGGCTTGGGGCTGCGGCTCGGTGACAGGGCGCTTGTCCAGCACGGAAGGAAATGTCCCTTCAGTCTCCAGTGCTGGGAGAAGGGCATCAAGTTCAAGGAACAGGGTCGAGGCTCACGGGACACTGGTCCACGGTTCCCGTTGATTATCATGAACAAGACCAAGATTCTGCGTCCCCCGCCCTCTGATGCTCTGGACATAAGGTAAAGGCTGTTACTAGAGAGTAACAGGCCTAGAACTGGGCAGATGGCTCAGGGGTTAAAGGTTTTGTCCACCCAAGCAAAAGGACCTGAGTGCAGATCTCCAGACGATCTGCATTTTTGCCCTGGAAGGGAGAGCCTGGGAAACCCCAGAGCAAAGCAACAAGGAAGTAGAACAATCCAGGATGATTTCCAATGTCATGCTTGGACTTTGTAGCAGTTCACCTGCACTGTTGTTGATAAATCACCACCAAACGGCTTAAGGGAACGAGGGATTATTTTCTCTTATGATTTTCCGGTTACAGTTCTCAGTCCAGCTTGACAGGAGAACTCACACTAACACCAGGGCCGAAGGAACTGGCCACACCATCACCACATAATGGTTGAGAGAGCGACGATCCTTACTTGCCAGACCAGCGTGCCTGGCCAAGTGTACACAAGGATGCCGACTTTCTCAACCAGCTCTCTGTATTTTATTCCAGAGCCTAATCCCACCCACTATGGGCCAGGCCTTCCCCATCAGCTAGGCAATCTCCTGCAGGTTTGCTCTGGGCTTAACTCAACCACTAATTCTCTTTGCCCAGAGCTCAAACCCTCAACTGTCAAGTTGACACCTGTGCAAAACTATGACAGACCTCCACAGGTACACACATTCAATGCCCTCTGATGTATATATACATACACACACACACACACACAGGTGCATACACACAAAAAAAAATGAAAGAAAATAACAGATTTAGATACAGGGGATGAATTAAAAAAGGAAACAGGTTGAGCAAGGATTGCCAGTAGGTGGGCCAGTTCCTATGGGGTGGTCAGGGAGGGCCTCCCTGAGGAGGTGACATTTGAGTCCCGCCGTGGCTGGGCCCTGGCCAGCTGCAGAGCCGCCTGCCTGGGAGCCCACGGAGCAACCACTCTGGAAGGCCAGGCTGCCGGCGGGGCAGGAAGTCTGGCCCCTGTAACCGTATCCCCAGGAAGGAGGAAGCCCCGGACAGCGCTTTCAGCAGTCCTATTCATCAAGGTCTAACCCCAGGCAGCTCCCGAGGTTCCTCTGCAGTCCACCTTCAGCCGCCTGGGGAGCAGGCGCGAGGGCGGGAAGGAGGGCGGCCGGCGGGGGTGGGGCGGGGATGTGGGGAGTCTGGATTCCCTCGCAGACGATAAATGCTTCCAGGTTCCCAGGAGCTTTGCACGGGTCACAGCCGCATCTGATCTCAATTACCCCCCGGTGTAGGGTTCCCGGGTGGGGGGCAGGGATGGAGGGGCGGTCCTTCCTCCACAATCAGAATATCCAGACCCAGCCCGGGAAGGCACCCCAAGACAGGTCCCCCAACATCTGGGGACACAGGAAGCAGCCCTCCCAAAGAGTCTTGAGGTACAGGTGGGGGTCAGGACTTTTCTTCGCAGACGTTTGGCTGGGTGGCCTTCAAGTAAGCTTCCTTCCCACTAGACCCCTCTGGACTCCTGTGGAAACATAAGAGAAAGATTCCACCTCCCCGGGCCTCGGTTCCCCCACCCCCATATCCACAGGGGACATGAGGATTCAGCGTCGGTTCACGCAGCTACACTGTCCTTCCATCCACTTCCACGCCACAGGCACGGGCTCCTGCACACACAGAGAAGACCCTGAGCAGGTTTTGTGACTCGTGACCTTGAGCCAGTCTGTCTCCTTCCAGGCCTCACAGTACCCGCAAGGCAAAATTCTACCTAGAATGAGGGTCTTTCAGGTCTTGTGTGTGGGCGGCCCCTTCTGCATCAAGAGATCTGTGGCAAAGTTGGGGCCGCAGAGGGGGGAGTCAGGATTCGAACCCCGGTCCAAAGGTTGCTGGGCGCGGCCCTTGCCCCGAACGGATGTCCGGGTCAGCGGAGCACGGGGCTGGCGGGTGGCTGGGCAGCCGCTGATTTCTCCTTTTATGTCCACGCGGGGCTGGGAACTCCCCGCAGGGCTGCTGCAGGGAACAATGCGCAGTTTCCTCTCTGGCAGAGCCGGGACAAGAGTCGCCCCCCACCCCAGGCCTCGGGCAAGGGCCGCTGCCAGGGCCACCGGGCAGGGGAGCAAGGTGACCCGGCGGCAGCTGGAATGTGCCCATCACCCAAACACGCGGGATCCGCACCCAGCAGACACGCGCATTCACGTGGGCCTTGGCACACGCGCTGGTCCACGCTGTGCGCTCGTCTCCACCCGTGTGCTCACTCGGCTACAGGGCACACGACGTTCGCTTGATTTTGAGGCCGGGCTGGACACGGAGGGGGGAGAGGCGGGGGGGGGGCGGGGGGAGGAGGAGCGTCTCTGCGGAGACCAGCTCAGCGGGGGTTTCTCTTCTGGCCCAGGGAAAGCCAGGACCACCAACCTCTCTACAAGCCTGGCGCCCAAGTTACATTTCATTACTTTTAAAAATTGTGTGTGTGTGTGTGTAAGTGTTCACATGTATGTATTCATACTTGCATCTGTTAAATGCACATGTGTGTGGAGGTTATGGAGGCCCAAAGCTGCTATCAGGAATCAATCTTGATCATTCTTCCACCTTATTTTTTTAATATTTTATTTCTGAGAGAGAGAGAGAGAGAGAGAGAGAGAGAGAGAGAGAGAGAGAGAGAGAGCATGTAGGCTTCTGAGGATCCAACTCAGGTCACAAGTGAGTTATCTCATTGGCCCTCCACTTTATTCTTTTGAGCTGGGTCTCTAAACACCCTCCTCTGCCATCCTAGTGGGATGGGGTATCCAATCAGGTTCCTTTGCTTTCGCGGCAGGTACCTTAACCGTTCAGCCATCTCCCCACCCCCAGGGGACACTGTAAGAGTTGGTTCTCTCCATCCACCCGTGGCTCCGGGGTGTCTGGTCTCCACGCCCAGTACCCCAAGCTCGTAGGCCCTGGATCTTCTGGCTGATTCCTGTCTCTTCCATCCATCTTTCTGTGAGAGCTGCTAGGATTACAGATGTGTGCCGCCACATCTGGGCACCCACTTTCACCAGCTCACACACCTCTTTGTCCCTTAAGTTACATTTGATAGAGAGACTGGTGGAGGGGAGACTAGCCTGGAGCAACGGCTGTTTCAAACGGGGTGGTTTCTGATGCTTCGACTTCAGGTGACATCTGGGCAAAGCTTGCACAGAGCACAAATATCCAATCAACAGATACACCTCAAAAGTAGATGTACTCAGTAGACCCCCACAGCCAGGTATCTCACCACTATTCATATACATGTGCACACATATAGACACACACATACGTAGACATATCATGCAATGTGTATCCACTGTGTGCAGCTTTGTCCTTGGCATGTTTTTCATTACCCCACGCAAGTTTATCTATATCACAGACCTCAAGTACTTTCACAAGTCACATGTCTGGCTGGCTAGACAGCTCAAAGGTAAGGCACCTGCTCTCAAACCCTAGCAGCCCACGTGGTAGAAGCAGGGAGTTGTTTTGTAAATTGTTTTCTGACTTCCACCCATATATCGCAGCATACATTCTCTCTCTTTCTCCCTCCTTTTCTCTCCCTCCTTCTCTCTCGCTCTCTCTTAAATAAATAAATAAGTAAATAAATAAATAAATAAATAAAAATAAAGGAAGTCACATGGGGCTAAGGAGATGGCTCAGAGGTTAAGATTCTGCCTTCCAAGCTGAAGGTCCTGAGTTCAGATTCCCACATTTAAAAAAAAAATTTAACAGCCAAGTGGAAACAGCTGTGACTTGTACTTCTGACCCTTGTAGGTGGAACCTGGGAATACAAGGAGGTAGAAGCAACCCAGAAGGATTCCCAAAGTCACCCTTGGTCCTCTACAAGGGCATACAGTGCCCTCTGATACACAAGTGTTCGCATGTACACATACACACACACACACACACTCACAGGCACACACATGCAAAATAAAAGTTTGAAAAAAAGTCACATGTCAAGGCAGTATATCCCAAAACATCATAATGGTCTGCATGCCTGTCCTGTGATCCTCATGTAAGATGTGCATGAATATGGGGATCTTGACCCTGTAGATGTGATCTGTGCACAGCACACAGGCATGCCTCCACATCTCACACATAGCATGCTTCACATGTAATTCCCATGTTCCTATGAACCCATATGTATGTATCATGCACCAGTGACATCAAATGGGTTCTAGCCATGTGCCAGATCCCATACCATCCCATACTGGGTGGGTCCATCTGCAGGATACCTATGTAGTTAGGTGTTAGGTGGTCCTTCTTGGACTATCAGTGAAAATTCAAGCTGTAGTCAGGTGGCCTGGGTTTGAATTCTGCTTCTTCTCCATTGCCTAACCTGCTGGGAGCTCCTGAGTCCCTATCTGTTAAGTGGGGACAAGATCTACTTACCTTCCAGGGTTATAAAGTCAACAAGCTAAGCATTCAATGCAGTGACAGACATAAAGTAAGTGCTCAATAAATGTAATCCATAATTATTATCCCTCTCACTGATGAAGAGAACCAGTTCCAGAGAAGCTGTGATCGACCTACTGTGCTGGTCAGGACTGATCGTCAACATTGAATCATCTTGGAAACTGCTACAGTCTCTTTTCATGTTGCTGATACAGTCACGACCAAACAGCCTGGGGAAACAAGGAATTTCATTCTGAGTTACAATTCTGGTTACAGTGCATAGTCCAGCTTGTCCCAGGATGTGAATGATGCGTGATGTTGTTCATGCCAACCTCAGTAGACGAAGATACTGGCCACATCATATCCTCAAGAAATTGCTGAGAGAGAGACAAACCGCCTCAACTTGCCAGTCTGCAAGTCTGCCAAAGCATGTGGAAGTCCTGAGCCAACTCTCTCCATCTTATCTATCGGCCTGAGGAATGGTCCCGCCCATCGTGGGCGGAGTCGTCCCTCATTAAATAGACAATCTCCTGCAGGCCTGCTCAGATCTTGCCTTAACTCCTCATGCTCCACAGGTGTGCCCAGAGTTCAGCCGTCAATTGTTCAGGTGATACCACTATCTAAGCAGCACAGAAACAAAACTGTGTGCTAGTCTGTGAAGGCATTTGTACATTGGGTTAAAGTAGTGGAAAGACCCACCCTGATGTGGGCAGTGCCCGCCCAAGGGCTAGCATCCTGAACTGTATAGAAAGACAACAAGCTGAACAAGAACATTCATGACCTTGCAGCTGCGGCCTCGTGCTCCTGCCATGACTGACTGTCCCCTTGAACCGTGAGCCAAAAGCCCCTCCCCCTTAAGTTATTTTTATTAGGTATTTTATCATGGCAAGGAGAAAAGTAGCTAACCTGCGAATTTTGTTTGAAAAAAAATGCCATTTAACGAAGCCTAATTCTTTGTAAATTTTAAAAAAAAACTAATTTAAAAAACTGGAAGAAAAAAAAAAGATGCATGCATTCATCCCCCGACTATAAACTTAGTGCAACTGGTAGTATCAGACTCAGCCAGCATCTGCCAGACACCAGGCTGGTACTGTGACGGTGGCTGATAGAAAAAGCAGGCTTGATCCATGCTTTGCAGATTGGCACACATCTCTGTGAATACACACCACACATAAAACCGTGTACACGTGGCGCCGGTGTCCCCGAAGCACAGATCACAAGCATGCAGCATGCATCTGGTCTTCCACGTGTCTGCAGCAAGCCATCCAGACATTGCTCTGGTGGTCTTTGGGTGTAAATTCACACCACTTGTACCTGCAGCCCACTGAACCCATGTGGAGGGTGCACACCCCGAACGTGTGTGTGCGTCGTGAGCTCCCCCTGCGCTGTCAGTCACAGCCCACCAGGGCACGTGTTCCTCACAACCTGCATGTGTGACCTGTGAACCTGTCTCCCCGCCGGCCTGATACAGCTAGCGAGACCCAATCCAGCTCTTCTAGGTGGGTCTGACATGGGGATGGGGGTGGGGATCAGCCGGGCAAGGCCTGGATTCTCCAACTCAGGGGAAGGAAGGTGGCCCCTTGGCTGAATGTATGGCTGGTGACCAGGAAATTACAGTCGACACCAAACCAAAGCGCCCTCTTCGCAGGTCAGGTAATCAGGACTCTCCTGGATTCGGCCTGACAGTTTAAATGTTCTGATTCCGCTGCAGGACCTGCTCCCCCGCTACGGGCTCAGCCCAGCCCCGCCTGCCCTCCTAATTAGACCCACGTTTTCATTACCCTGAGATTAGACAGGTCTCCTCTGGCTGGCCAGAGGATGCCCGCAGCTGCGCGGAACCGTCCCCTGCACTGACGCATTTACCTGATTATGTCGTTTATTTTCTAGCAATTGCTCCAGAGCTCTGGGGGCTTCCCACACCCTGCCCCTCTCCCCAAGCCCCAGAGCCATGACTGGACAAGAGGTTTCTGCCTAATGTACTGAAGTCACACCTACCCACCCCCACCACCACCACCCCAGGCCTGCAATCCTAGAGGCCCCCTTGTACCATTCTGGACCCTTTGGTAAAACTCAATTGAAGAATTTGGCGAGGGAAGGAAAAGCATTCCAAGAATCTTCTCCTGGAGTACATGTGGGGGAAGGCTCCTATGGGGACTCTTCCTTTCAAAGCTGTGTTTCATTTATTCATTCAACAAACACCGACTTGGTTCCCAAACTGCAGCAATACCACTGCTGAGCAATTCATTTATTCCACCCCAGCTGTGAACCAGGGAAAACCACATACCGCCCTCGGGGGAGACCTGTGGTTTTCACAGCTGTGTCTTGGGCTGAGGCTGCCAATGTTCGACCTGCAGAAGTGGCCTGCAGAAGTAGAACTGTAGACTTAAGGAGGGGAGGCTCCAGGCCGGAAGACAGCAAGCAGGGCAGCCTGCAGAGAGAGAGAGGTCCTGGTGTTCAAGGAAGAAAACGGGGCTGGGATGGGGGAGAAGGGAGGAGAAGGAGGAGAGCAAGAGGAGGAGGAGAAGAAGGAGAAAGAAGAACAAAAAGAGGAGGAGGAGAAGGAAAGAAGGACAAAGAAGAGAAGACATAGAAGAGAAAAAGAAAGGAGAGGAGCGCAGGAGGTGGGAGGGGTTGGTTGAGGCTAGAGGTTGGCGTGCAGGAGGATGAAGTGATGCCTAAGCCAAGCTCTGAGCAGGACACTCAAGGAATTCCTTCATCCCCCTCCTACTCAGTGCAGAACTTCCGCTTGTCGGTCACTGCCCCCTAATGGCCAGTTGGCACTTGCAAAAAACCCACACTTACCCACATTTCCCGGTCTGGGCAAAGGGAACAACCTCTTCCCCTTGCCCCTTCAGCCCACCTACCAACCCTGAGATTATAAAACCCCCCTACCCCCTCATCTGAGTCTTTCCCCCCTCTTCCCGATTGGCCCAGTGATTCTGGACCATCATTAAAGCTTCCATCTTGCCCATGTTGTGGCACCAATCAGAAAAGACCTTGAATGCCACTCTAAAACTCTTGCACGCTATCCTAGGGACATGAGAGCCACGGGAAGGGGGTCTCGAGCAAGGAACGAGCATGCGGTACACAGCACTCCTACAGAGCTGAACCCCTTGAGTATATGAACTCAGCTTTCCCGCGCATCGGACACCCCACCTCCACCCCAGGTTCCACGCCCACCATTCCACGTCCTCCACAGTGTTGAAGTTCAAAGCCTCGGTGATGGAAAGGTTTCTCCTGGACCTCCACCGGCGTTCTTCTCCTCGAATCATAGGCTGCCCAACTGAGTCGAGGGAAGGAGAGATGGCGCAGGACGTGGGGAGGTGCGGTGGGGAAGGACTCTGCGTTGTTACCCGGCGCACGTATTCACATTGTCATAAGACGTGCTATGCCGGGGTCCACATGCAGGTCACCGCTCACACAGACAGCTTCCATGCGACCTTAAAAGCACAAAGATGCAAAGCCATCTGATTTCACAGGCCGTAGGAAAGGAGGCTGGAGGCGCACTTGCTCGCATACAGTGCCCACTCTGCCAGATACAGGGGACGGAGTCAGCAGCCAGTGCCAGGGTCTGACCTCCACACGCAGCCTCTTTTGACTCTCAACATAATGTAAGGTCGTTTAGGCCCGACCCCAGGACGCAGGACTCCTAGGAATGGGAGAAGAAATCAGTATTGCCCGATACCAGCCTTGACTTTCTTCACCTGTGCCCAGCTTGTGAGCACGACTAGCCCACTTCACAGCTGGGGTACACAAGGATCAGAGAGGGGATGTGGTCTGCTTGAGCAAAGTCCTACAGCAAGAAGGAAATGGAAGAGAGATGGGCACAGGGTGAGATCACAGGGATTTGTCTAGAGACCAGCAAGATGGAGGTACTAGCCCCTTCAAGTGGGGTGGAAGAAACAGACTCAGCTGAAAGCAGATCTAGTTAGGAGGCTGCAGACAATCAGCCGCAGGCAATTGAGCAGCACAACCATTGTCCTTAGGTCTTGGGTGACAGCTGCCCAGCTCTGATGCCACCTGGGTTCCTCAGCTGCCTTTCCAGGAAGCTTTCCCTGATTCCCCCTGGGCCACCAGCTTCTCCCCATCCTTTTCCATTGATGCCTTCTCCACTCCTGTATTCACAGGTCTTCCTTCTTTCTGTCTTTCCTTCCTCCCTCCTCCCCCCCTTCCTTTTTCCCTTCTTTCCTTCCCCTCCCTCCCTTCCTTCTTTTTTTCTTTCCTTGCTTCTTTCCTTCCTTCCTTCCTCCCTCCCTCCCTTCCTTCTTCCCTTCTTTTCTTCCTCCCTCCTTCCCTCTCTTCCTTCCTTCTTTCATCTCTTCCTCCCTCTTCCCTCCTTCCCTTTCTTTCTCTCTTTCTTTGCCACACATATATAGGAGTTTACATTCACATGTTCACATGTGCACAGGTAGGTCCAGAGTTGATATCAAAATCATTATTGATTGCTCTGTGGTGTGTCTAAACCCCTTTATGAGCACAGATTCCCTCAATCCCAAGTAAGGGGTCTTCTCCCCACACTTATAACGTTGAGTGACAGGATGGAGAGCCACCAGTTCTGTAGGCAGCTAGACCAGAGTTCAACTCCTGGCTGGGATAATGACTGGCTGAGTGGCCCAGGACAAACCCTCCCCTCTGCTAGGTCATGATTTGCTCGTCTGATCATGAGGCTAAGGGGCCGGTGTGAACAGAGAACCAGGCCTCTACCTGGGGTAAATTCCACTCTACTATGCTCCCTCCGCTGTCTGGAGCATTGCTGAGATGCAGTAAGGCCCTCAGGTCCCTGCAGTATACGATGCTCAATTTAAAGCAAACAAGCAAAGCCCTCGAGTCCGAGATGTGGCTGTGTGCCACCTCCTGCCTGACTCTTCTTCTTTCTGGGGTCTGTGGCTGCATCCGTACTGAGATTCATGGTCCCTGTCCAGGATTTCTCACCTCCACGCCCTTACTCATGGATTTCCTGACACCTGATACTCCCACTCCATGCCCCATGGATGCATGTCCAAATACTATAACCATCCATTATTTATGCATTCATTTATTCCTAACAGGTGCTTTGCCGGATGTTTACTTTGTGCTGATATCTGACAGCTTTGCAAGGAAGGAGGACTGTGTGCATTTTACGGAGAAGAAGATGGCCCCAGAGAGGTGAAGTCGTGCTAGGATTTGGTACCAATCCTCTGGACCTCCACAGCCAACACTCGTCACTCCTCTCCACCCTGTGCGTGCCACAGCTCAGAGTCAGAAGGCAGGCAGTAAGGCAGCAGCCCTCTGTGCCAGGATGGGAAGGGAGACTGGGGAAAGCAGAGAGGATTGGCTGGGTGTATCGGGACCAGATTCCAATGGGACAGGGGAACAGGTTCATGGGACCAGGAAGGGCTGGGGGTGGAGAAACAGGAAGAGAGCATGAGAGGGGAAGAGGGTGTCTCCTGCACAGCAGGCTTGGGCTCTGTCCAGATAAAGGGTCTGGACAAAATGGGCTCAGGATACCTGTAGAGTCACTAGAGTCTTATTACGCACCCCGCCACCAGCCACATAACCCAGGATGGTGAGAGCTGATCTTCTAGGGCTCTGTCCACTTCAACTTGCCATCATGTCCAGGATGGGACAGCAGATCTGGTCACATCCCTGATGGGTCTCTGACAACTCATTTGTATATCCAGAGGCCTCTTTGCATCCCAGGCTCCTCCCACTGCCTGTGCCTGTCTGTGAAGAGTGAGAGATGACTGCCCCCCACCCAGTTGCTGGCTTTGACTAGGAAGCCAAGATAGACCATAGGGCAGGTCACTTCAGGAAGATTCTGGAAAAGTCAGAAACCAACCTAACCCCATGGACTCCTTCCAAAGCTCTATCAGGGGCAGGAGGCTCCATCTTCAATGCTGCGTGATTCTTTGCTAGCCCTTGCCCTCTCTGGACCTCGGTGGTCTCACTAGCTTCACTGCACACTCCGTGGTGTCCACAGGCAGGGTCAAGGAAGCACGGCAGGAATGGAAGGGCCTGGGCTGGGCTGGGTTGTACAGATGCAGGTTACTAGTGCCTGTGCTGGTCATCACTCCATCCACCTTAGGGTCCCACATATCCGGGGTGAAGTCAACAGATCTGGCATATCCCGATGAGCCCCTGGTTGTCCCTCTTCAGGCCTCTCAGGTCCAGACACCCTGCTTGAGCCATGCTGCATTGAGGAAGCCAGGGACAGAGGTGGTACCCATGCAGACCCTTGTCCTAGCCACCCCTTCAGCTCAGATGCTGTGGAGCAATGTGCAGTGCACTGCTGGGACCCCTCTTGTCTCCCCCTAGTCCTGCTCCCTGAGCCTGGACTAGAACCCCTGACAGCCACTAAAAGGACCTGGAGGACACACCCACGTGGGCGACCAGGCCCTGCCTTAGACTCTCACGCCCATTCAGTACCTGCTGACCTGGAGGGCTGTGGGGGAGGGGGTGTGTTTCAGCAATCACAGAGACAGGGCCCTGGACACAGACAGGCGCTTGTGAATGTCTCTCCTCGCCCAGGAGTCCGGAGGAAAGGCCTGCAGGAAGAGAGTTCCTTGCCCCCAGGGGAGAACAAGCAGAAGTCTATGGGCATCCACGGAGGCTGGGTTAGAAACCATCCATCTCCACACAAAGGACTCAGAAATCCAGAAAGGGGGGCCAAGGGCAACCACCCAGGCTCCAAACTCCCTCAGGCTGGATTTTTGACTTTTGCCCATTGCCCTCCTAACCACCGCTCAAGCCATCCAGAAAGAATAATGGTGGCACCCATGATGACTGTAATAGCAACAAGCAGCCTTGGCTCTCATTGGGCTAGAGCTGCAGGGTGGCAGGAATGTACTGTCCAGCCACAAGTTGTTAAAGAGCCAGGGCCCGGAGCATGCTCAGCACACCCAGTGAGCCCAGCGGCAGGCCGGAGCACTGCCAGCCATTTTCTGCTCAGAGATAGCCTACTCCAGGTTGAGCATCCCTCCGCCTTCTTTCACCCAGAGGGACATCGCAAGAGGGGGGAGCCCTGGACCAACCCTAGAGCCGTCCATCAAGGTGGGTAGGCTGTGGAGGCCTCAAAGGTGGTGTGTGAGGGTGGCTCTCCTCCGGGCTCCTTTCCCAAGGCCAGAGCTGCCTCCTAGGCCAGAGTTAGTGCCCGCCTCCTCCCAGCCCCTCTCCTCCTCGGCTGCAAACCCAGCTCATTTGCATGTGGATCGCGCCTGCCACCATGGGTGCTGGGGTCAATTGAAACTCGAGAAAAGAGAAGAAATTTATGCAAAACTGTTGATTGCATTTGTATGTGATGAAATCATCCAATATTCATCTGACTATAGAATCTAATCTGAGAAGAGAACTGAAGGACATGAGTGTCACTGCAAAACCGTAATGAGCCACTGTAGTGATTAAAAAAGCTCTTGAGCCTTCTGAAAATCCAGGCAGAAATAGCGTCTAATCAACTCTGAATATAGGAGGCGAGATTGGGCTGGCGCGCTGCGCACGGCCCGCCCGGGCGCTGGGGGTGCGTGGTAAACCCTGGAGGACCCGGTCTGTGGGTGCCAATCGCCCGGCCACAATCAGCCGAGGCCTCGGTGCACAAAGCAATCGCCGCCTTGCGCCACGCTGAAAGAATCCAATCACAGCTGTTGTGAAGAGCAGCTTGAGGCTTCTGCTTAGCCTCACGAGCCTCGCTGCCCCCACCCCCTCAAACCCCACCCCCCTACCTCGCACCCCCTGGATTCTTTGCTACAAAAAGGAAGGTTTGAGAATCTGGGGCTGCCACACCTGGATGCACCTGGAGTTCAGCCAACCGCAAGCAGACGAGAGGCGTGTCTCTTACAGAAGCCCAGGCTCACCACTGAGATATCACCTCCGAGAGTCGTTTCTCCGGGTACCCCACCTAACTCCACCCCCCCCATCTCCACCCTCTAACTCTCCCATCCCCCCACCCCTTACCCTGCCGAGCTGTCCGTACTCTGTTGTGCTGGCTTCCAGCTTTACCTGTTGAATACCTGCCTCTCCCAAACTGGAAGCCCCATGCGGACAGGGGCGGTGGCCTTAGAGTGCGCTCATCAAACATGGGCTCAGCCACTTAAGCATTTGGTCGATGGGTAAATTCCGCCGGTGGAAGATCTGAGCAGGAAACAGACTGTCAAAAATATTACCCATGATCACATGGGGCAGCGCAGTGTGGTGCTGGGGACCTTTAGTGGCAGTAAGCGCGGAGACCACGGAAGTGAGGACTACCAGGCAGCAACAGGCTCTTGGGAGTTACTGGATGCATAGACCCAGGCAAAGGGAAAAGAATGCACCAGCTCTCTAGGGAGCTGAAAGAAGACGTTGTGGCTGGAGCCACAGCCAAGAAGAGGCTGGAGTGAAAAGGGACCAGGGCGAGGGTAGTCCAGGTTAGACCTTCAGGGGAGGACCTTGGGTAAGGAATTCTTTTTCCAGAGTGAGGTTGGGGGTGGTGGTGAACGGAGGGTCTCCCAGAGGGAGGGCCAGGATTTGCATTTTGCAGGGGTTCATCAAGTGAAGGACCAGTTAGAGGCTACTGGGCTGTGGCAGAAAGGAGGAGCCTCCAGCAAGACTTTTGAGCAGCGCCCCTTCACGGCAACAGCTATATCTTTTTTAAAAAAATTTTTTTATTATTTATTCAATTGTGCATGTGTAAAAGTGTATATGTGTGTGTGTGTGTAGAACCACGAACGAATTCGGGAACCACCATGGACGCCTCCACCTCCTTCTGCCCGGGGATTCACAGGCTCCGCCCTACCAGGACCAGAAGCGCAGGCCGCCCCCGCTTCCGCCTGGCGTCTATACGTGGGATCTGGGATCCGAACTCAGGACCTTCCGCCTGCAAGGCAGAGGCATAACCCCTGAGCCACCTCTCCAGCCTGGCAACAGCTATATCTTAAAAGGAATGGAACAGAGGAAGGGGGAGCAGGTCAGAGCCAGGTACCAGTCTTCAGCCCGTGGCCCCTTCATGGGCACATTCAGCTCCAGACATCTCAGCAGCAAGCAGCCCTTCTCCGCCCTTCTTCTAATTTATGGTTTCCAGTCCACTCTGGATCTGGACACCAAGCTACCTGTTATTAACATGGCTCTAAGTTGGAATCAATCAGTTCTGAGGATCTGGGCGCATGAGGAGGCTGCTTGTGTTCAGCAAGGACTTGGAGACATCAAGAATTTTTGTCATTCTTTAAACCCTAAATTGTCACTACGACTAGGGAATCTAACTAGATAACCTTTGCGGCTCCTCCCTGCTTTCTAAACCTTGCCATTAATGTCCCTCAAAGGCATAATGATGCCTCTGAGCCCAGTGGTTTATAAAGCCCCCAGTGTGAGGTCTGGTCAACTGAGACTCCATCAGACAGTGGGGATGGGAAGCACTCAGAACTTTGGGCTCCAATCCCTGTTCTGCACTCACTTTTGCTGACAGTGGACAAGTGTGCCCCTCCCCCCACTACTATTCCTGGAGGTGAGAGGAGACTCAGCTGTCCAGTCCCTAACTTGCTCCTGTCAATAGGTCTCACCGGAGTCCCAGGTCCAACGCCTACTGCCCGTTGTGACCCTGAGCCGTGCAGACACCTTTGCCGTCTCACCTGGCTAGCTTTCCTCACCTGCGAGATGGAATCATAAATTCTTAAGCCAGAGAACTGCTGGGAGAAATAGACCGGGCCACCTGGCTCAGGGGCCAGCATGGAGTCAATGCTCAGTAACTGGTGGCTGCCTGGGAGCTGGGACTGTGTGCTGATTTCTTCTTTCCTCTACACACTGGTCCCATTTTACCTGTAACTAGGATTCCCTGCATCTAGAAGAATTTGGAGGCTCAAAGCTGATGGTCTTGTTTGCAATGTTACAACAACTAGCCAGTTAATTCCATACCCCGGCACTGCACGTGCTGCTTGCTGCTTCCTCCTGCCCCCCCCCACCTTCTATTCCCATTCTAGAGGCCCTGCCTTGAATTTCAAGATTCTACCCTCCCTCTCACTGATGGTGCGCTGCATCTGAGACATGCTCAAAGTCTTCTTGGTTAGCAAACACGATGGAAGATGGGGGAACTGGTTCAGTCTCAGACACCCCTAGATGGCTGGCAGGTGCTTAGGCTTAGGGATGGCCATCTTGTAGGAGACAGTCAGTGAACATCAATAGGGGAAGCAGAGGTGGGCTTAAATCCCCGAGAGCTGGGTGTAAAGTAAAGGGGAGACCACTTGGAAGTGATGGAGAGGTTCCTGGATAACTTCCTGCAGGGAAAGGCCTTTGGGCTGCATCTAAAAGAATATTTCTTGGGGCTGGAGAGGTGGCTCAGGGGTTAAGCCTCTGCCTTGCAGGCAGAAGGTTCTGAGTTCGGATCCTAGACCCCACGTATAGACACTGGGCGGAAGCGGGACAGCCTGCGTACATACACATGCACAATTGAATAAATAATAAATAATTTAAAAAAGAATATTTCTCTCCCATCCCCTACCCACTACTTCTCTGAAAAAAATTTTAAAGGAAAAATGGACAGCAGGGATGGGGGAACAACACGCAACCATGACAGACACAGTGGCCCACACCTAAAATCTCTGCACTCTGCAAACTGAGGCAGAGGGCGGAGAGATGGCTCAGAAGGGAAGATACGTCAATCTGGTGACTTTAGTTCAATTCCCAGAAGTTCACATCGTGGAAAGAGAACTGACTTCACTAAGTCACCCCTGGCCAGCACCTATGCACCATGCATGTTTTCTCTCTCTCTCTCTCTCTCATCTATCTATCTATCTATCTATCTATCTATCTATCTATCTATCTATCTATCTATCTATCTATCTATCACCATCTCTCTTCCCCCTTTCTATCTGTCTCAAAATAAAAATGATTTTTTAAAAAGAAGAGGCTGAGACAAAAGTATAGCATGAAACCAACCTGGCTACAAAGCAGGGTACTATCTCAAAATACCAAGTCAAACCAAAACCAAACCAGAAAACACAGTAACAACCACTATTTGCACAGCGCCAGATTAACAATGTCAAGCACACACACACACATATACACACATGAACATCTGCACGTATGTATGTGATGACTTTAGGGTGCACTCTGAGCCATCCTCCAGCTCTCCAGTGGCATCACCACCATGGACTCAGTGAGGAGCCCTCAGAACCTGTCCTCCTTTAACATTTCATAATGCAAAGCAGAGTCAGCAGTACTCTTGAAAGGAAATGCCACGGGTGTGTGAGTGGCATTGTACTGTCCGTGTGTCCTCACTGGCTTTTCCACTGTGCCTTACGTAGGGGATGAGGGCTGGTTAAAACCTATTAGGGTCCTGGCTCCTCAAGGCAGCGCAGGGATGCATGGCGTTCATGCCATAAGTTGGATTTCCTACGGGATCCCCACAGTCATTCCAGGTAGAGGAAGGGGGATAGGAAGGCTGGGAGGCCCGGGGGTGGGGGTGGGGGGCTCGGTTCAGGGCAGGAACAAGCAGGGCACCACCAGACATGGAGGGAGTGTGGGGCCAGCCCCTCTGCAGTCTCATTTCTCCACCCTCCCTGGGGAGTCCTTGGCTGTCTTTCCATTCATCACTAGGTGACCCTCAGAAGTCAAGTGCCCATTGTTCTCGGGATGTAGGGCAGCCACCTTGGCTTTCTCCCCCAGGGGAGGGGGTGCATAAACGTCTTCCTTCCCTGCCTTCCTTTGGCCAGAGTCCTTATCTAGTCCCTGCAGCCTGACCCACCAGGCAGATGCTGCTTCCTCCGCCCACACCCCTCTGCCCTTCTGCAGGCAGGGGCTGCTTCACGAGGCCTCCGCCCACCCTCTCTTACAGCCTTACATGGCTTCTTTCGTGAAAAACTGCCTTCCTGGCTCTCTCTGGACTGCATGCAGCTTGAGAGGTGTCTCCTTGGTAACACGCGAGCGATGCTACTGTCTCAAGGTCACAGTCTGGGGACTGTCTTCCCCTCTCTTGATGGGTGCCTCTGGCTGACCTGGGGGGGTCTCTGCGCCTGCATGCCTACACACATGTGCCTGCACTGTCTGTGCTTAGCTCTGCCTCTGCTTCTCTCCTGTGTGCAGTGCTGCCTCGTCTCCTCTCCACCGACTCACCTCCCGGCATCCATCCCTCCTCCTTTGCTGGACTTCAAACCCTCCTGATTGACTATTGTCCTGTTTCCAACCTCTGCCTCATCACCAACGTGAGTTTGCTCATGGGATCCCTGACACCCACACGGGTCAAGCACCTCCCTCACCTACCCTCCCTAGAAACGGCTCCAGCTTCGCACGGATGACACACCAGCACAGCGGGTAGGCGTGAGGTATGTAGCTCCCAACATTGGGATTCAGCCATCTGCAAAGTTAAAAATAATCAGACAAATAAATAAATAAATAAATAAATAAATAAATAAATAAGAATGAATCCACAGAAGAAGTTAAATAATAGTAAGAACAGGAACCAGCAGAAGGTAATTTTTTTTTAACTAAATGCAGGCTTTTTTTTTTTTTTGAATCACCAATTTTCCATGGAATAAAAGAATATTTTAACATCAAAAACAAAACCAGAAAGAATATGCCTAGAATATACAATAGTCACTCACTGAGATTTTAAGTTAAATTTTAATAAAGTCTACAAATGTAATTTTAAAAGACACTACCTATATTGCTTTTATTTTGCTGATCTTGCCCCAGATCCATCAGAGGTCATGAACAACACAGGTTCTCTGGTCCATTTGGAAAGCACAGTCCTTGCCCTGGAGCCCACAGCCAAGCAGAGTGACCTTATAATGATAGTAGAAAGCGCGAAACTGACCAGGACCTGGAAGCCCTCTCACTGGCCACCTGCCCCTCATAAGGGAGTGCCAAGTGAGAGTGAGGTACTAGATCTCCTGGGTCCTCAGGCATCCTCTATGTGTCCTTGACTGAGTAAATTTAACCCCTGTGCATCTGCCCTCCTTCACAGAGTTAACTGCAGCTCCTGGTTGAGGCCAGCACGCGCCACTCTTATCCTGAAGGAGAGGTTGGGGGCAATGTCTTAGAAAGGAGGCAGTTTTGTAGAGGCCAGAGCCTGGAAAGGAAAGAAGGGATTTGTGCCCTGTGCTGCCCTGTGTGCCAGCAGGGAGTACCGTGGCAGGGAATGAGCAAATTTGGAAAGGTGTTATTAGAATCCCTAAGAGCTTGGGACCTTAGCCAGGCTGCCTGGGAATACAGGGTCAAGAGGTTATCATGGGATTAGGGTAGAGACACCCCCAATTACACATTACTGCAACAAAAACCTGACCCAAACAACTTAGGAGAGAAAGGACCTAATTGGCTCATGATGAAAGGTTAAGGTCCGTCATTGTGGAGACTAACAGAGGCAAGAGCTTAAAACACTGATTACATCATATGTGCCACAAGAGCAGCGAATCCACGTACATACGCAAGCTTGCTTGCATGCAATGAGTTCTCATTCGTATGCGGTCTGGATCTTCTCCCTAGGGAATGATCCTACCCAGGCCAGACTAGGTTTTCCCACAACAATTAATACAATCCATTCAGTTTCACAGGCATGCCCAAGGGGCGAACCTTAACCTGGACAGTATGCCTCAAGTGTGTTTGGAGGTCTGCCTTCTAGGTGTCAAGTTGACAGCACTAACCACCAGGCACAGAGAACTCTGAGGCAGCCTTAGCAGATGAGACCAGGGATCATGAGCAAGGCTGGAGGACTCACTAAAGACTTTGGCTTATTGAGGGAAAGAGGACTTCATGTCTTCAAGACAGTCAGCACCGGAGAACAGGAGGTTCAGCCCTGCTCTGTGCCCAAGCATCATACAGCCTAGAGATGCAAAACCTGAAGGAACCGGGCCCTTCCTCAAATGGGACTTGCACGATGCTCTTCCAGGGTTAGATGCAATTGCCATAGAGGTGGGGCCGAGTGCTCAGCAACCTTGTGGCGGCCACCCTGCGGCATCTGTCACATCTGTCCCCTGGAACCCAGTTCCCAAGGAGCGTTATTTTGAAGAAAGAAGTGACAGGAGCAGGTGAGTTTTTAATGATTAATGAAGAAGTGGGTGGTGATGCCTGTCTTTTAAGTAAAGAGACTGAGACTGTATTCTGAGTGTGGGGTGTATGAGGCGCATGCAAGTGGGGATGCTGAAGAGGCAAGCTCAGGTCACCACGGCAGGAGGGACACCAAGACCAACGAATGAATGTGTGGGTGCCAAGAGGGACACGGGACAAGGAGGATCTTGAAATCTGGGTAAGTTTTGCCTGTGGGGTGGGGCAGGGATTTAAAGTAGCACATGCTAGGCAGAGAAAACAGTTGAAGAGAAGGCTTGGAGATGGGGAAGGCTATTAGTGACAGTAATGATGTCACACTCAGCTAAAGTACTGGCTGTATCTGGATGGCAGTGAGAAATACATCACAAAGAGCTTCACCAGGGCCAGGTGGCAGATGTCACCCACACTGGGCTGAAAAGTTGTCCTAATTCAGTGGGCTATTGGGAACCATAAAGCTTTTGAACAAAATTTGGGCAGTTTCCCAGGTTAAGGGAACTTAACAGAATCGAACAGGTTTGAGCAGATTAGAGAGAATAGGTTAGAAGAGAGAAATCAGAACTCAACACTTACTGGCTCGTTCAACCCAAAATGATCTTCCTTCCCGCAGAAGCAAATCTGCTTTCCATCTGATCTCTAGTGACTGTTCTACAGAGGACTGACACCAAATTGCTTTGTGTTAACATCAGAGAGCAAATGGCTTCTCCAAATGTATCAGTGTCACCAATGTCAAGAGGTTCTAAGCAGTCTGTATATACCTGGCTACTACGCATGAATGATTATTTGTTTGCCTTGGGCCGGGGAGGAAATTCTGACACATGGATGTAGCTTGAGGAACTTACACTAAATGAAGTAATCCTGTCACAGAAAGACAAATATTCTTTGAGTTCCTACGTGAGGGTCCTAGAGGGGTCTTGTTCAGAGACAAGTACAGTGGTGGCTTCAGGGGTGGGACAGGGGTGGGGGTAGGACTGTTTGTTTGATGGGTGTAGAGTTTCAGTTCTGAAAAAGGAAACAGTCTAGAGACTGGCCGTACAATAATGTAAATATGCTTAACACCACTGACCTGCACATTTAAAAATGGCTAAGGTGGTGAATAGGATGTGCATTTCATCATAACTGAAGACAAAAAATAAGAAAAATAGGAGTTCATGGAATGGAAAATGGTTTGTGGAATAAAATCCCGCTCCAAGATGAAACACATCACAAACTGTAATCCTGAAAGGCTTTTTAAAAAACAGAAAGAGAATGATATATACTAAGTAAATAAAAGAAAAAGATGCAAGGGCTGTGATTTTAGTATGTAAGGACACAGGATTCAGCAGGGCTAAGGATCCTGAATCCTGCTATGCATCAAATGACATAGCACCAGTCAGATGCAGTAGAAATGGCTGGAAATACATGAAGATAGAATGCTACTAGCAGGAGACTGACAGACCACTTTGGTCCAAGATTGCTTAAAAGATCAAAAGTCAGCAAGAAGCTAGGAAACCTAAGGAACACAATTTCTAAGCTACTTCCTGTATGCATATAAACGTGTCCTCTCAAAATAAGCCAATCCTCCTCAATGGTATGTCACGAGAGCTGAGCATCCTTTAGGGCAAAGAAAGCCTTGATCAGTGACTTTGGGGAGATCAGTTAAGCCTACAGCCTTTTCCTATCTGCAGTCTTGCTCAGTGGTTCCAAAAGGAGAAAGATGTCGAAGCACCCTGATCTCTCAACAGCAGAGATCAGTTCCTGTCGCCTCGATGCCATTGTCGGCCTGTCACCTCGATGCCATTGTCGGGTGCTTGCTCAGCATTTTGGTAGCACCCTGGTCCTCTGACCCATTTTAAAGAAGTTGGCAGCTCGGTGGGTGTGAAATATGTTAATTTTTACTGTCTCAGTAACTGCTACTCCTTCAGTATTTAGTGTGCCAAGGACAGCAGCTGCTACCTGACTCCATTCTTTCATTAGAAACTACTAATTGATTCACACAGCAAAAGTGCAGCTTCTCTCGCATGGACCAAGGTTGGATGGGTTTGAAAGTTTACTCTAGGGCTCCCTAGGGTTTGTGACTGTGGTAAGTTAAACAACCTTTCTCAGTCAGTATGCTCCTTGGTGAACGCACCTAACAGAGGTACCTACATTAACAAAGGTAACAGGTAAAAGAGGTCTCCGCATAGCACCTAGTTCAGAGCAGGCATTCAATAATTACTAGCCTCTGGCAAAAGAGCATGGAACAGCCATTTACCAGATCAGGGGCTACGGAGGTGGTCCGCCAGTAAAGTGCTTGCTGCACAAGCGTGAGGACCAGAATTTGAACCCTAAGATCCGTGTGTCTATAACCCCAGCGTGGGGGTGGGGTGGGGATGGGGGGTGGGGTGGGGATGGGGGGTGGGGTGGGAACAGGTAGATCCACCCAGCTCAATGGCTGGGCTAGTCTAGCCAAATCAATGAGCAATGAGCTCCAGGTGCAGGAAGCGATGGGGTTGGGGCAATAGCTCAGTAGTAGGGTGCTTCTCTGGAACACAAGGGGTCACCAATTCAATCCATATAGCTGCAGGGGATGGGGGCAAGGAGGTATCAGGTTCGGTGAGAGACCCGGTCTTAAAAACTAAGGAAGAGAGTAATACTGATAGAAGATTCTCTTCCATCTCTGACCTCCATACACACATGCACACACACCTATATACACCCACAGGAGCATATGCATACTCATACTAAAAAAAAAAAAAAAAGAGTCCCACTCTGTTCTGTTTTGTTTTTGGGGCAGGATCTCATTCGGTAGCCCAGGCTAACCTCCTGCCTCAGCCAGTGCTGGGATTATAAACATAAGTCACATGTCCTGTCCTGTATATAAGGATCCTTGGATCGCAAAAAAGACAAACTCAAGACAAAAACACTGAATATTTAACCAGAAACATCCTTCAAAGCACTGGATTGTTCATACCACAAGCTGACAGTGAAATAAGTGTGACCGACCCACACTCTGACATACTTCCTTGAAAGGACAAATCACACCACATAAAGCAGCACATGGAGAGATCACCATGGCTATTTTGAGGTTAAAAAACAGAACATGAACAGAAGCGCTCCCCTCATTTTAAAGAGGGATAAGATTAAAGAGCTACTAAGAAATTTTATTTTTAATTTTTCCATATTTGTTTCTTTCGGAATAACACATGCACACACACACGAAGACAAAAATGCAAAAAGCTTGAGTGTGTCATGGGACTTTGAGCACCAGAGACCAGAAGAGGCGGTTCATTCTTCTGGCGAGGATGAGGCTTTCTGCGCCCAGCTTCTGAAAGACAGCAGGACCGCGTGAGAGAGAGAGATGGGAATGGATCGCTCCAGCACTCACTCACTCAGCACATCCCAACAGGTAGTCCTTCTCCTGTTCCCCGCCACTGCCGGTCACATCTCCACAACATGGGGGGCGGAGCCGTGGAGCAACGCTTTGATAAATGTCAGCTGAAATCGAGCAATCAGCTGAAAGCCATTTGCTGAGTCCTCTGACTGCCCTGGGCCCGGGGCTTTCCTTTATTCATTTATCATGATATACGGCTTTGGCCAACATACACACAGGAGAGAAATTGTTGACATGTGGAACCCAAGTACTGAAAATCTTTCATTCTCCCCCCCCCCCCCCGTCTGTTCACCAAATAAGTTTTTGTTTATTTAAAGACTACAGAGGATTTGGCTGTTAAGAACCAAATGCCTTTGGAGTGGAGTTACAACATAATTTATCATTTCCTCTGTTTATTAAAAAATCCTGCATCTTTGAGCAGCACATTTGCAGTGAGTGGGGAGTTTCAGTCACTCACAAAACTGTGGCAGTCTATGCCATGTGACTTCCCCCAAAGGGCGCCTTCGGTCCCTGTTTCCTGCTTCCCCTGGCCTGTGTGCTACCCATTAAGGGCTGGTAAAAGGGCTTTGGGGGCACGTGGTCCCCTTCATCCTTGACCTGATCTTGACCTTGAATCTTCACTGGCTATTTCAGGGCAAGATCCCCAGCATGCATGGCAAGCAGCAGCGCCCTCGTGACCTCAGCACAGCATGGGGGATGGAGGGGAGCAGGGGGAAAGTCAAACAGCAAGAAGTGGGCAGACGGTCCTTCACAGGAGCCCAGCCATGCCCTGCTGCCCAGGACCTCCACAATGACACCCACCAGAGCTGGAACAAGCCTTTTCCAGGACACTGTAACAGGCAGCAATCAATCAGCGTGGTCACCTCACCAGGTCTTACGTGTCAGCTTGTAGTACAGACCCTGACAACCGGTGCTCACCAAGTGCTTCCAGGGCAGAAGGGGGCAGCGGCTTCTTCCTGATTACTTAGCAAAGGACTATGCAGGGAGGGCGACCTCAGGGACAGTCCAACGCAATCTCACTCCCCAACACCCTGCCCTACGTCCCTGCTCATCCGGCATAACACACATTGTAAGTCAGTAGCCTGTTGAGACCTGCAAGCCACCCTAGCAAACTAACTGGATGAAGAGGGCAGGTGTACGGCCGAGGCTTGGGATGGGCAGAAGCGGGGCACTTCTGCAGGGCTGAGTTAGGATCTGACAGTCTCCAGGTGAATGTATCAGCACTGAGATGCTGTAAAAGATTCTCGTTGGTGTCTACTCGAGAATGTTTGGTTGTGTACGAACACTTCACACCTTTGGTCACAACATCATTTCCCTTGTTTATTAAAAAATTCTTCATCTCCAAGAAGCATGCAAAGGTGTGTTTCAGGCTACATTTGAGACTATCTTAGATAAACTCTGACAGGTGGGAAGAGCAGACCCCTGACTTGGGTCTCAGTGTGAACCCAGTGTGCCACTCGCAATCTGTGCACCCCCCCAACCCGGGCAAGCTGAGAATCAGACAGAATGAACAATGAAAATGCTCCATCATTTTCCAGCTACGCTATGTGGGAGGATTTATTACCTAATACTGTCAAGTCTCAGTTGTCCTATCTGTAAGTGTAGGTGACATACATCTGTCAAGTTTCCCATGAAGACACAAATAATGCCGAAAAATGAATCTCGTGATGGCTGTTATGAATGAAAGAATGAAATGAATGAAAAATGATTGGGGGTGGGAACTAACTTAAGCTGGCACCTAAAGGTGGGCCACAACAAATTAGTCTAGTAACAAGAGACGCACCCTGGAGATGTGTCTGTTTACCAAGTAAATGTCCATAGAGACCTAAGTAAAATATGGCAGAAAGAAAATGCTGACCAAGGAGAGAATCAGCAATTACCAAGTAACTACTGTACACCATGTACTTACACCTCAAGTACTAGTTCATGCTCTCTAGGTTCTATGCCAAGATGCAGACTTGTTAGAACAAAACACACAGGGTTCAAATAAGACTGAAAACCAAAAATGGGGTCCTACTTCAGGGGCACAGAGAGACTTCCCAGAGAATAAGATACCCACAGTAAACAGGACTAGTTGGTGAGGGGAAGAAAGTGGTCCAGGCGGAAGATGATACATGTAACAATGAGTCAGGCAAAGCACCATTCTTGGTTGCTGCATACACACCCATTCAGAACTACCACCCTTCCTTTGAGTGTCCTTCTATTTTCCAATTTATTTAGGTTTTATTGTCACCTGTCAGAGTGAAGGCCTACAGTGTCCGCACGTGAGGGTCAGGGCCCAATTCACTGCTTGAAAGGGACTCCTGCAGTGAGCAGGTGGTGCTAAGCTGTCCCAGGGCAAGAGCACAGCCGAGATCTGCGCCAGAAGCAAGATCTTTGCCGGCAGCAGACATCAACGGCAGTCACCACACCACAAGGCTCAGAGCAGAATTGCTAGACAGGGATACGAAGAGGAGAATTGATGTCTGAGCACCCACTGGAAGTCTGGGTCTCCCGTGGAGTGGTGGCAAAGTGACGGCCTTCGCATGCACGGAGAGAATGGTGGCAGGTGCCAATCTGCCACCTACGAGATCCACTAGAAACTGGGCTCAGGTGTGCGGCTGGGCCCCGCTGGACTTTCATCCAAGGAGTTCTTTGGTCTTCGCAGCTAGATGCCTGTCCAGTTCTGCAACTGTGTCATCGGCCATTTGGCTGATCTGCAAGAACACAAAGCAAGGCAGCTTGATAACGGGGAGAAGGGGGACAAATGTTCCAGAATACACCAAGGTTATAGGGGAAATAACGAGCACAAGAGTTCACATTCACTGAGTGCTACGCAGGAACCACACTAAGACATTTACCACAGAGAGTCAGAGGGCTGGCGATGAGGCACAGTGGGTAAAAGGACCTGCTCGAAAACCTGGCGACCTGAGTTTGATCCCCGGAAGCCCGCATAGGAGGAGAGGACTGGCTTCTGAAAGCTGTCCTCAGTCTCCAATCCTGTGCAACGGCATGCATGCATGTGTGCTCTCTTGTGCTCTCTCTCTGTCTCCCTTCCTCTCAGGGAAATAAATAACAAAAACATTTTTACAATTTTACCAAGTAATTTTGTTGATTCCTAACGACAACCTCATGAGATACTATTATTATTCCCATTGTGCAGATGAGAAAATTGAGACAGATCATTTACTCAGGATACACAGCTAAACAGTTGGAATGTCAAACTTTAATCTGTGGAAGTCCAATTCTACGAGCCAACATTTAACTGTTGTACAAGAGAAGCCAGTCTATCTATCTCTTAATAAGCCCCTCCAATGTCTTACATCTCTGTGACTCCGATAGAAAGTCTTCAGATGAACTGATAAAAACATTAAGGTCTAACTGTTAAGCAGAGAAAAAAAGAGCCCTTAAAAAAAGAGACACATCTGGTTAACAAACATGGAAAATTCAATAGACACTGAAAAGACACAAATTAAAACAAGATACAGTTCAGCTATCATAGTTAACAAAATGTGATGTTGTGGTTTTTAATTATAATACTCAATACCAGAAAGCTACAGTTGATGGATAAGCTCATGTATCACTGTTGGAATCCAGACTGATGTAATATTCATCCAACTAAACCCCCATCTCTCATTTGGGACACTGCCACACAAATAAGACCTGAAAATAAAATTAAGTTCTATATGTAACATATTTATCCTGGTTTTATTTATTTGTGCATGTGTGCGTGCGTGTGTGTGCATGTATTAGAGGCACTGTGTGAGCCTATGGAAACCAAGGGTGACTTCGGGAATCACCCTGAATTGAGTGTACCTCCTTTTCACCTTCTTTTTACCTTCCTCTGGGATTTCCCAGGCTCCACCTTCCAGAGCTGGAAGTGTAGGCCACCACCATTTCCACCCGGAATTAGGTGGGATCTGGGATTGGAACTCTGGTCCTTCCTGCTTGCAAGGCAGAATCTTAGCCCCTGAGCCATCTCTTCAGCCTCTTATTTTTTATTTTTTAAAACTTTAATATTTTTGTTTTTTTAAACATTTTTAGATGTGAATATAATGAATTTATGTCATTTTCACACTTACTACCCAATCCTACTCCCCCCCCCCACTTTTCCACTACATGCTTTCTCCTTCCTACCCAATCTCCTTCCTATTTTCAAATCTTACTGCATGTGTGGCCCACTGGGTTTCGATCCTGGCTTTGTTTTTGATAATGAGAAACACCAGAAAACCTGGAAAGTTATGGAATAGTGAGGTAGATGAATACAGGTGTCAGAAATAGTTAAGACTTTAAATTTCTCAGGGAGAAGATGAACATGCCACTAATAATCCAGGGTCTACTCTTCAAGTATTAGTGATGTTAGAGTATTCTATAACGTGCAGGGGTTACATGTGTAATCAGGAAAAAAAAAAAAAACATCTGTTTAAATGATGTTTCAAGTTATTTACAGTATCAGGAAGATATGCTCAGGTTATTCCTCAACAAAAGTAAGGCAATTCAAGATTTAAAATTCTGTTTATCTTCAGAAGAACTCATCTATGACATTTGTAAACAAAAAATGCAAACTTTTAAAAATTAGAAACATGCCAAAATAATAATGATAGGAAGGTAGATAATGTATTATTTATGATTCCCTCTTTCAGCCACATTCTACCTGGGCCAGAGCTCAAGGAATATTTACTAAGTAAAAAATTAAAGTGTTCTTTTTTTCCCTGCAATAAGTGCATATGCGTTTCAGGTAATGAAAACCCAAACAACGTCATTTAGTAGGTGTTGCAGACTCCCTCCTTAGCCTCAGCGTGGTCAAAGCAGGAAGCAAGTTTCAAGGGCAGCAGCCTGGAGCCTGGGATCTGTGTGCTCAGCAGCACGGCTGCTGTTTGACATCTTTATTTGCCGACCGCAGGCCTTGGCCAATTGGGAACTAAACGCACTGTTTGAAAAAGGAGAACCTGAAAAGGACTTGCAGCAATCGGTCCCAGGCAGGGAGGCGGTCAGGCATTCACCATCCAAAGCTGTGCATGCTGCAGCTGGAAAAGCGAAGCTCCCGGGACTGCCAGATACACTGCAGAGTAGCCGGACTCAGAATGGCAGCTTGTTCCTGCCTCGCTGAGTCAAGTCTCAAGCGCCAGGGATGCTTCTGCCCCCACGGCTGCCTTGCATGGGGTTTGGAGCACCTCTAGAAGCATACCAGCACCTCCGGACTGCCAGCGAAGGCTGCACGGAGGGCAGGAGGCAGGAGAGTGAGGATGGAGATGAGGCCAGTCATCAGGGCAAAGGTCTGATAATGTGGGGGTCTATATGCATGTCCCACTTTGATTCTCGGTTTCTTTATCCATCAAACAAGGAGGCTGTTTCCTTCCTCAGAGAATAGCTGTGAGGGTAAGAGGAGCTTCAAGCTACTTGTTTGCTATGCAAATGCTGATTGTGTTACTGTGATTTTTCTTATCACTTTCTGACTTCAAGCAAACCAATCAGTCGGTATTTCTGGGAACAGTCCACTGACAAGTTCATCGCTTTCACCTTTATGAGACTTCCTAACGTGGTGATTAATAGCTTCGCCAGCAGCAGCCCTCCCCCAGCTCCCCCCAGTACTCATAACATAGAGACGTTATTATCTCCACTAGCATACTTTACCTGCTTATGCAGGAGAGTCCTCTTCTGTAACTTCATTCACTAAAATAATCACCTCGTATTGCCCCCATGAAGCAGGTGGGATAGGCACTGTTCCCATTCTACAGAGAACTAACCCAAGGCAATCTTGAGCAGAACATTAACCGTTCTTTCTGAGATTATATAAAAAGTTAGTGGTGTGTCTCAACCTCAAATTTGCACATTCCTGATGGCCAGTTTGATGCTATTCCCCAGCACCTGGCCTACCTCACTCCAGCCAGGCTGTACTAGGAATCAGTATCTGTTCCTTTAAAAATCACAAGCTCACCAAGTGGAGCAGAATGGACAAATAGGGTAAAAATTGCCAAGGACCAGCAATCACACTAGTCACTTCTAAAACTTTGTGTCTTTTGGCCAGATCAATTGTATCAGTCCTGTGAAGATGGTCATACACTACACCCACTTTTCTGATGCATGAAGATACAGAAAAGCAAAGTCCTGCGCTGACTTTCCCAGCTGGGAGGTAAGATAGCTAAGATTCGCATGCAGGCTCAGCATCGCCAGTCACCTCCACATCTGCTCCTCATGAGCTCAGGAAAAAGGCAAGGCCAGCGAAGGGGATGACAGGGGCAGATCCAGGCAGGCCTGTGCAGAAGCCTCCTTCTTGAGGATTGTCTTGCCAGGTCTAGGGTCCTGCCTGCTGCCTGTCTGCCGGGAACCCCCCCTCAAGCCCCACAAGCGCCCAGCTTCCCTCACTTCAGAGCAGCTTTATTCCTGAGGATGGCAGCAGTGAAAGGATCTTGGCCAGAGTTGCTGGTGGTTTCTGCCAAGTGCTTTGATGTTCAACAGGCCCATCCACGCTTACTACAGTGAAGGTGAAACAGCAGGCTGGCAGATGCCAGGGGCCTGGGCTGGATGGAGCTTCCGGTCCTGCCGCAGAGGCCTGAGCAGGAGGGCAGGAATCTCTGAGAGGTCAGACACAATGACTGAGACAGAACCACAGCTGAATCATTTCTCTAACACACTGAACATAAAAAAAAAAAAAAAAACCCACTATTATAAAAACATCTTTAAAAATGTGACCAGGCAGGAATATTGGAGAATTATTTGATAAGGAGGGAAAAAAAGATAATCTAGGGGCTGGGCAGATAATGGTAGTGGCCTGCAATTCTAGTTCTGGATGGCAGAACCTGGAAAACATCACAGCAAAGCGATAAGGAGGTAGAGCAATCCGGGATGATTCCCAATGTCACCCTTGGGTCTTTACAGCACACAACACATGTATACCATGCAACACACACACACACACACACACACACACACACACACACACACACACACACACATACACACACAAAAAGAGAGAAAGAGACAATCTCACAAAAATAAAAAGTTTATTATCCCATAATCTGAAATGAGCACTGCTAAAATTTTGATATGTGTAAGCTGCCAACTTTTTTATATCTGTATCTTTGTTGATGAAATATTATCGTAACACCTATATAGATTCTAATGAATAGATAGGAAACAATGATTTTTCCAATGTTAGAAATATCGAAAGTTTCTAGCTTTCTATTATTGTGTACAACACATTAATCATATAAACTTTTCTAAAAAGATTCTTGACAGTTTCTTGTGAACCAAAAATGCCAAGTTTTCCACCTTTGGCTTGTTCTACCTTAAGAAAACACAAGGATTTATAACAACCATATTCACTGAAATCTTAGTTGTTATGATTTTAAAAACTTAAAAGTAAGGTTTTAGAATTTTAAGTATCTAATATGAGGGCTTCTAAAAGGGAATTATGGGTACAACCAAGAGATGAACTATTTAACTGGTCTTTAGAAATGAACGTCTGCCAGTGTCCCCTGGACATGAGGCCACTACAACCAGGAACTCACTGAGCTGTGCTACCTGCACTAAACCTGAACAGAGTGGGCCTATCAGCTCGGATGAGGAACGATCCCATGCAGCCCCGTCCCTCTTTGAGTGACATGGGATGGTCAGTGCTGGCTGGAGGAAGGGGACTACCTGCCTTGGCCATGCTGCCATTGATATACTTCTATGCTGCAGTGGGAACCCAGACACATGCAAGTGTGGGCAGACCTTGTTGTTCCCAATTCTCCCTCAGTGCTACAACACACAGTCAGGAAAGGACATAAAGGTTGGAGGGAAACTTGTTGGGAGGAAGAGTCTTACTACAAGTAGGAGGGGTGAAGAGATATAGAGCAATATAGAAAGAAAACAATAATAATTCACTGCACGAAATTATCAAAGAAAAAAAAGGCTATTGACAAAAATTTTTTAAGACACAGAAAATGAGAATGCCTTTAATACCAGATGGAAAATTAGATGCAAAAATGTATATGTACTCTATACATTTAATCATATTCAAAACTATGTAGTGTATGGAAAAAAAGGAAAAATGAATCATCTCAAAATGTGAAGAGCAGCTGTTTCTTCAATATGGACTTATGGGACAGATTGTTCCCCAGTTTTTTCAAAGTCTTCACATTCAACATTTTCCGTAATGTGCAGATATTACTTTGATAATCAGAAACAAAAGTAAACAAATAATTTTTTTTTTAAAAAACTGTTGATGAAGCAACAATCAGCTAGCAGCCTTGTTTACATAAAACAAAGCAAAAACAAAAACCTGCACCAAAACCTTCTTCAGTGCCAGCCAAAGAGAAAAGGAGAAAATGAAGAGTTCCTGGGCTGTCTCCTTGAACATGCGCCTCTCCAGACTTAACCACATGACTCTAAATGAAGCTACTAATAAAATAAGGATTAACAGTGAAATAGTATCTCTTTCACAGAGAAAGAAATCTGTGGTATATGAATTTCACCAATCTGCTCAGATGGCTTGAAGGATTTCTGTAAAATGTTAACAATGGTCATCTCTAAATGACAAAGTTTCAATGACTTCTTCATTCTTTTTTTATATTTTTATTCGTTTACTTGTGTGTGTATGTGTGTGTGTGTGTGTGTTTGTGTGTATGAGTGTGTGTGTGTCTGAGGAGACCCAAGAGTGACTTCAGGAACCATCCTGGCCTGCTCTACCTCCTTTTTGCTTTGTTCTAAGGTTTTCCAGGTTCTGCGTTCAAAGGCAGGCACTACAGGCCTCCGCCATTTCCACCTGGCATTTTTACATGGGATCTGGGATCAGAACTCAGATCCTTCTGCTTGTGAGCAGCCCTGAGCCATCTCTCCAGTACTCTTCATTTTTTTTTTCCAATAAACATGGGTTATGTTAGCATCAGAAACACTAACAGAGCTATTTTTGCTTTGAAACAATAAGGAAAGTCTAATCTGAAGGGGTTGGTGAAAAGCTGGTGTTAATGATGAAGGCTCTGGCAAGGTTTTGGTCAGGTGGGTTTTAATAATAGCCAGCTGCTCTTCATTCAAGGAGCAAGGACTCTCTGCCTGATGTAGATGATCCCACTGGGGGATTCCCTGAGTAGGGACAGACTAGCAGGCCTCGAAGGCCACAGGCTTAGCACAAGCAGCAATGAGAAGGCCAAGTGTCCACTACGAGGAGGACACCTTAGGACACTGGCAAGGAGCAGGTCCAATCTATCCTGAGTCCGATCAGGGCTCAGAAAAGGCCAGCCTACTCCATGAACAACTACCGAGTCGAGACAGAAGAGGAGGGCAGAGAGATAGGAAGAGGGGGGCTCTGAGGTTTAAGTGTCAGGCACTCTAATGGTGCTTTCCTAGCAACCAACACCTTCAAGGCCAAAGTCAACAGAAGTCTCCAAGGTCTCAGGACATCAGGTGGAACTTTTTTTTCCCTTTTGCCTCCTAAGGCAAGACTTGTGTTTTCCGTATGTGTTTTTGCAGAATTACCTGGGGAGATTTTTAGAATACGTTTCTAAGCAGACATACTAAATCAGAAAATGCAGGAGTAAAGACCAGGAGTCCATCTACAATTCCCCCAAGTGAAAGACCAGGAGTCCATCTATAATTCCCCCAAGTGACTGCTGTGGCTGGCCTACCAATAGCATGCTGACTACTGACACAGAAGAGAAGTAGCCAGCCACTGCCTGCCAAATGTAATCCCCCTGGCAGCAACAAGCACTCCATCTGCTGGCACCGTACCTGCTTCTCTATGAGCCTAATGGTATCCTCCGATGTCTTGTCCTTCGATTTCTTCAGCTTATTCATCGCGTTGGTGCGAACCCTCCGTAGGTTGTCTTTAGCCTTGTTGGTGCTCTGTTTGGCCAGTTTCACCAGCATTTCCCTATGTTCCCGGGTTACTCTGATAAAAGAAAAAGAAAATCATTCTAGTAACACTAGCATCTGGTCAAGAACTCACTGCTCTGTTCACTACCTCAGTAATAGTCTAACTTTATCAGATACCATCTTCATATTTCTGTGTGTGTGTGTGTGTGTGTGTGTGTGTGTGTGTGTGTGTGTGTGAGTGCACATACATGTGTGCGCAGGAATGTGTACAAGAGGACACTGGAATGTATATGCCCGTGGAGGCCCAAGGGTACTATCAGGAATCATCCTGGATTGTTCTACCTCTTAATAGCTTTGCTCTAGAGTTTCCCCAGCTCTACCTTCTAGGACCAGAATTACAGGTCATCAACATATATGCCTGATATTTTTATGTGGGATCTGAATTCAGATTCTTTTGCTTGTGAGGCAAAGGTTTTAATCACTGAGCCAACTCCCAAATCCCAATGTCTCATGTCTGACAGATGTCCATGGACATACTCAGTGTCAAGTACAGTTCCGGGAAAGTTATCTGGGAGAAGCCAGTAAGTAAGAGACCACTGAAGAGCAGCAGCCAGAGAGCCTCGACAGAGCTGAAGTCAAGTGCAGATTATGCCATTGGCAAGATACACACATCCTTTTCTCAAAGTTCTCAGCTCTCGTTAATGGGAATCTAAGCAGTTGAGTGAAATTAAATAAGATGGTCATGTGAACTAGTTAGTATTGATCCTGGCACATTTTAAGGTTTCAATTTTAATAAAAGAAACCAATTTCTTGCAAGCAGCATTTCTCTTTCATTAACGATGGCAATTAAATTAAAAAAGAAAGAAAAAAGATGGCAATTACTAAACTTTCTATTTAGGGGGGCAGGGACACAAAACTTCTTGTAGCCTAGACTAGGGTCCAACTGACTACAGCTAAAAATGACCTTGAACTTCTGATCCTTCTCCCTGTGCCTCCAGAGTGCTGGGATTAGAGGTGCAAGCCACTATGTCCAGATCATGTGGTACTGGGGGTCAAAACCAAGGTTTTGTGCTGCTAGGCAAGTACTCTGCTAACTACATCCCCAGCCCCATAATCTAAATTATTATAAGAACCACTTATGAATCACTCAAAACTAACCAACTGATTAAAACACATGACAACCACAGTATCAGCTGACTTCGATGGCCAGCATCTTATAAAGGTTTAATCAGCTTTTTAAAAATTTTCTTTATTGATGTATTTGGCTGATATATATATATATATATATCATATATATAAAATACACTCTGATTTCTTTCTCTTCACATCCAAGTCCTTTAGGGCCGTTTACAAAACGGTGTCCCCTCCTCCAGAATCTATCAGTTGCCCGCTGGTCCTCAGTACTTTGTAAGGCCTTGTGGGTTTCTCTTCTCTTCAGAGCTGATCACTGGTCTGGTCCACTGTAGGTTTAGAGTCAGTAGCCACTCTGTTGTTGGTTCACGATTTCCATGGGTTGTTTTTGGACAATGGCTTTTCACAATTCTTGTCTCTTGGCTCTTGTGTTCTTTCTACCTCCTCTTCCACAAGAGGCCTGGGCCATGTATAAGTTATATGCCATGCTAAGTTCTGAGTCCTCACCCTAAACTTACACTCTGGTTGCTGCAACGCAAGGCTCCTCTGTTTAAAGCTGAGGGTGGCTCCTCTTTTTTCCACTCCCTCTTCTGTGATGCTCCCTAATCCCTAAGGGGAGGCTAGAGGTCTCACCTCGGGCCAAGCCTTCACAGTCATCTACTCTTTTGCCAACTGCCATTTACTGCAAAAAGAAGCATCTAGGATGTAGGTTGAGAGTTGCACTAGTCAACGAGTTTAGAAATAAGTACTGGTGAGGTTAGCTGAGTGTGTAAGACACCCGCCTGCAAGCTTGGCGATCCATGGAAGCCCTACACGGTAGTGGAAGGAAAGTTGTCCTCTGACTTCTATCTGTGTGCTATGGAACATAATTATATAACAGTATATTACATATTTTTGCTTATGAGAGAGAGAAAGAAAGAGAGAGAGAACAAGGCGCAGGTACTGCGTGCCTGTGTGCTCCTGGGTCACAGCACAAGTTGAGACAGAGCTCGAGTCCAGGATGACTACGATGGTCATTACTGAACACATACCATGAGAAAGAAATACTCATGGAGTTTTGAGGGTTGCCTGTTGCTGTAGCCCTGCCCATACATCTAACACCCCCATCACAGCTCACTAGATCTGTACCAGTTTCCAGCGCTGGCAGGAAAGGGGGATTCGAGGACGTCAAAGAGCATTTGAAGTACAAAGAAACCAAGTTTCATTTGAGGAACTGGTGGAGCACAGGGTTAAAAGGAGGAAGAGGTGAGGCTGGGAAGTCACGTCCTAGAGGGTCTTAGGAGGTTATGAACCCCATTTCACATGTGAAGAAAACAAGTCACAAAGAAGTGTGGTAACTTTTTGTTGTTATTTGTGTTTTTGAGACAAGGCCCAATGTAAGTCCAGTCTCACTTAGAAATCAAGATCCTCCTGTTCCAGCCTCCTGAGCTGAACGCCATGAATACAGGCACGTGCTGCCATGCCCAGTCAGTTAGGCATCTTGCTCAAAGTCAAACCAGATGTCTGTCTCAAAGCCACTGCCTGAGTGGTCTACAAGATGGATATCACTGGCAAGTGGAAAGTGTCTTCTGACCTTCATGTCCACATAGTTCTTGAGGAATCAGGGCAATCCCAAATTCTACATACGCATTTAATGTGGATTAGTGATGAGGATATACTAACGTTTTATAGCATCTCCCTGAAATTGTGTCTCATGACCAAGTAAAATAAATGAATGAAAGAATTTTGGGGCAAGAACAGCTCTGAAGATAAAGAAAACAGCTGTGTTCTATTATCTCATTGATCCTCTTCAAATTAAGAGTCTCATTTCTCCCTGGAAGACATTGAGGCTCACAGATGTTAAGTGACTGGCCAAGGGGCTTAAGCGACAGGACTCAGACTCAAATCCATATCTTGTTGGCCTATGTTCTTTCCACAACTCCATGCTGCCCATGATTTCAAATAAATCATGAACTCTGCTTCCAGGCGGAAAGCTTTCAAAGTCAGTAATCTGAATCTTGGGGCTGCGAAGGACAAAACCACCATGTCAGGAGTTTAGGGATTTGCATCAGATCTTGTTACTTTTATGGTTTTTAATTCATTGAACAAAAATCATGCTGACATGTTTAGGTCTCTTTTTTGTTTTGCCAAAGCATATGTCAGTATAAGGAAGGAACAGGAAAATTAAAACTTGATCCACTGATTCAAAAAACTTAATCCTGCTGAAATACTAGGAGGGGCAGAAAATAAATGAATAAACCTTTTCAATCTTCCCAAAAAGATCTTACGGAAATATTTCACTCTTGCATTGCATACATAATGTGAAATAGGTACTCCATGTTGAGAAACCGTTAATTAAAAAATTTTAGTCAACTTTTCACTGCTTTATATTTCAAATACAAGAAAGAAACATACATTTTACGAAATACAAATTGGGATTCAAAGAACCTTATGAATAAAAGGGTGCATAAAAAATGAAATAATTCTATGTAATTTGGCCTTAATATATCATTTTGTATCTGTAAATATCATACATTACCACACCATTAATATCAGTTTCTAAATGTAATAGTGCACAATTACTATTGACAGTGTCGAAAAAATTTTTTTCAGGATTCAAATACATAGTTAATCACCAAAAAGATACCACAAGGAAAAGGAGAGGTACGCGCACAGAGAAAGCAGGAAAGAATATAGACAGAGAAGGGGATGCTGGGCAGGAGAGACCAAAAGGAAGAAGGGTGCTTGGGCTGAATTCAAACTCTTTGCGTAACAAGAGTCGGGTAGCAAGGGACTGATTTCACTGATACCTCTGTCCTGAGATGGCTATCTGTCTTAACTTGAGTCTCAGTTCTTTACCTCAAAGTTGAAGACAAAGAAGACGCCTCACAGGGTGCCTGGGAGAAGGAGATACTATAAACATAAAGTGCCAATAAAGACAGCAGCACATAGTAGCCTCCAGTAGATGAGAGCATTTATGGAAGTCTTAATCAAACACATTTAATTACTTCCTCATGAAACAATAAGGACACATCTGTTTTAGAAAAAAAGCATACCACATTATATTATGGAAACATTTTCATCCTCTTCCAGAGCAGTGATTAATACATCTGACCATGTGTACACCCCATCAGTGGGGCTGCGTGAGTATCCTCAGATTGGCATTCCAGACTTCTGAGTGTCCACTCCAAGCTGGTGTACACTTGCTTATCGGGCACTGGCTGGCCTCCTGGGCTTCATGCCAGATCTTGGGCCAGGCGGACACACTGACACAGAGAGGAGGCACCCCTGGCCCACCTTTTCCAGAGTTAGTCAAATGGTAGAAACAAACTTGCCAGCACAGCTAAGAGAGACTGCACTGCCAGTGGGGCCTTCTGTACATGGAACAGTCAGGCCTCGAGCACAATTTGCCCGCCCTGAAGTTTGGAAGTCCATGAAACTTGTCAAAAGCAGAAAAGGAAGGGGTATTTGGGGGGAAAGGCAGGGCAGGAGGCATGAAAGTAGACACAAAGCTAGAAGGTCACATGGGGTCAAATCCATGCAATCAACCTGGAGTTTTCAAATTCTTTGGTCAAAACCCTGACTATATTAAAACAAAACAAAACAAAACAAAACAAAACAAAACAAAACAAAAAAACAAGGCAGAGGACCATTTAAAAAACAGAACACTCCCTCTGACAACAGAGGGCTGACATGGGCTACAAGGCTCACTTCCTTGATTCTTGGTCTACTGATCACGGTCAGTGACTTAAGCAAGTTATTTAATTCTCTCTTCTCACGTGGAAAGAGAAGTAAAAGCCAACAGAGCAGCACCTCCATGTCATCACCCCGAGACAGAAAGGACATATGCAAACAGTCACCTACATGTGCAAGGGAGTAACCACTCAAAGAAAGGAACCTGGCTCTGGCGGTGCTACTGTTTCACTTTTGGCAGCACTGACGCATCTTCAATACTGAATAGTTTATTTAAGAAAGTTTTAATCAACAGAGAAGTTACTAAGGCAAAGATCTACTTTAGCAAGATGCATTTTTGAGATCTGAGAACGATTTAACAGCTTCCACGTGCTCCAGCACATAGTCCTGAAGTCTTCCTTCCAGTGTTGTTCAGGCATCCACTCTCTCACTCACTCTCACTCACTCACTCACTCACTGTCAGTCAGTCACTCTCTCACTCACTCACTCACTCATTCACTTGATTTAATGGCTTCATTTAACGCTGCTTTCTGGGCACCTACATGACAGAAACAAGAGATATGATATGAGGTACAGGTGAATTTACCATTTGGCAAGGGAGGCAGTCCTCAGAGACATGTGCAGCCAGTCACTGAGTTATAATAAGAATAAGCACTCTAGAGAAGTATAGTGTTGCAAGCATAACTGAAAGAGGAAGGGGGTCTGACCATGCTTTTCTGGAAATCACAGAAATATGGAGACCAAGATGAGAAGGGGAGAACTCGAGAGAGTTCTTGAATTAAAGAAGGGTGGTGTGACTACAGTATAGAAAGCAGGGAATGAAGACTTCCAAAATGGGGCTGAAGGTGCTGGCAAGCACCAGACTGCACAAGCCCTTCAGTCCCTCACTAAGCCAGACACGCAAAGGGATGTTATTATCTCTCAAGAGGGATGAGGTTTTTATCCATGCGACACAGGGAAAACCCCAAGGGAAGTAAGTTAGACTCAAAAGGAGTGCAAGCCAGATCTAAGCTCACCGAGACCTGAAGAAGTCCTTGGCAGAGAGAGGGGGAGCTCAGGACTCCCCCCTGCAGCAGCTTCTTGCCTGGTGATGAAAACAGCAGCCGTTTCCGCTGGGGTCAGGGTGCCTCCTAGCACTAGGCATGGGTTTGGCTGAGCTGGCAGGGTCACACTTTGTTTGTACTAACTCCGCCACTCAGGTCTTCCAGTAATATCCTGGATGGGGGCCTTCCTGCACAATTCCTTACCATATTTTCATGAACAGTGAACAGAGGGCATGCCCCGACGGTCACTAACACAGCGGATAATGCCACTGGTTGAAATGATACTTCCCATTGTCTCAAGCAGATGGGATGGTGTATGTACAGAGCTACATGCCTCCAGAGGATGCCCTGTTCAGCATGGGCATCACAGTGAAACCCATTTACGATGTAAGAGATATAACTTCAGAAGGACCTTTGGCTACTGAACGTGCAGCCTTAAACTCAGAGTGGCTGCTTTACAGGCAAGAAGACTGGCTGGAACCCCAGCTCTGCCACTGTGAAGTTCAGAATATCCAACACACTATTTGACCTCTCCACTCAGCTTCCTCATGCTGGAAGTGGAAGTCTGGTATTACTGAGCAGCTGATGCAAGGATTCCGCGAGATGATGGTATGGCAGGAGCTCACACAGTGTTGTTACACTACCATCTTACTATAGACTTTAAGAACCTGGGACAACAGGATATGCATGGTGAGGGAGAAAACACTTGAAAAGGATCCATTCCCTTGAAGCCTGGACCATGGAATCAATATTGAGCAGCAAAAAACAGAATTGAATGACAGAGGGCCAGGACTGGTGGCGCAGGCCTGAATAAGGCCAGAAGCCTGAGCCTCAGAAATAATTCAAGGCCTGTTCAGGCAACTTCATGAGTCTGTCTCAAAATAAAAAGTAGACAGGGGGCTGGGATATAACTCAATGGTAAAGTGCTTGCCTGGCATGTGTAGAACACTGGATTGATTCACTCTCCAGTACTATGACAAAGAGAAAACAATAGGAAGAGAGGGCAGATGCAGGCTCGGGGTATCAGATGCCACGGCTTCTGTGCCACGCTGAGGGAGCAGGCGAAGGAGGGCGGCCACACTCCAGGGAACAGCAGATCAACACACTTCTGAGCAGTTTGCAGCAGGAAAGCCTCCCCCCACACTCCCACCCCTCTACCTCCCCCCTCCTTCACCCCCCACCCCTGCCACGGGGCTGCTGGGGACTTCCCCCAGAAGGAGCGGGTGCTGCAATCAACAGCAGACACAGGCCCGGCTTCATTGTTTGCTGGTGGTACCTGCTCAAGCTTTGGGGCCGTTAGCCCTGAAGGAAATGTTTTTGTTTGTGTAGCCCAGCCAGATTTCCTATGCTGCTCAGTCCCCACCCCCACCCGCCCATTAACCTGTCTCACATACATTAATGTCTCATAACAACATCAGACCAAAGGAAATCATACACTTAGGAAGGATTTCTACCACCAACAGCAATTTTGGTTCCGAGGACACAACTGGCCACCTGCTTTCAAAGGGCTACTCTGTAACCACAGTCTGAAGAAGTCTGGCTGTAGCCCAGTAGAACAGAAAGAGAAAGGGGCTGGGGTCAGGGATCCCACCTCTAACTCCCTGCTGAGGGACCTTAAAAGTCACTCATGTGGTTCTCTGTCACCCTAGAAGGATGAGAACTCAAGTCATCGACTAAGTAGAACTAACTCCCCCACACGAGTGAGCACAGGTTTAGTGGGCAAAGGAGCCCTGACTCCAGTAGAGTAGGGAGAGACCCTGGCTTTTCTCTCTGAACTGCAAGAAGGTCACCTTTGAAGTGCCCAAGAGAAGCCTCAAGCCAGATCACCAGATCTCCCGTGTCCAAGTTACGCAGTCCTGGGGAGACATCAGGCTCCTGCCTGCCAAATACATATAGAATTCTATTCACTTAACCTGATGATTGGGAGAATTAAACAAATTAGTAACTGTGATGACACATAGTGACGAATTCATAAACATGAGATGCTGTTACCATCAAGTGCAGGACTGGGAATGGGGTGGAGTTAAACTGTTTCTTCAATAGTTAGCAGAGTATATAGGTAATAAACTATTTCAGGTTGTCAATAACATAAGTAATAAAATTAATGAAGGGCTTGGGCAGAACACTTGCCAAACATACGCAAGGCCCTGGCTTTCATCCGCAGTACCAGAGGAAAGAAAAAAAACCCTATCCTCTACTGAAAAGGAAATGGTACGGTCAGTGGCTACATGTCCAGACTCTGGAGGAAACCTACCTGTTACACGTCTAGCTGTGTGACACTGGACACAAAGATTCAAAGGACCTTCCACTATGACCTGGATCGTATCTGCAAACTATGCAACAGCCTCAAGGACAGACAGGAAGCATGTTAAGAGCACCAGGAAAAGCGGTGAGTTGTGGCCTTCACTTACCGCACAGATGCTGACTGCATCACTGCACACTTACAACAGGCTATGAATACAGCAGTGAATAAAGGTAACAAAGCTCCTGCTTGCTCTTAAATATTCACCTTCTTGCAAGGAGACACAGGATAGTAAATAAATGCATAAATAAAATGTAAGTGTGAAAAAGGGGGTGTGGAGGATCTTGCAGTGCTATGCTAACTGCCGGGTTGTACTTGTCACACACTTTGACCCTGGCTCATCTGCTGCCCTTCAGCAGTAATAACATTTGTAGAGATATTTGGATAGTGTCAAGTTCTGGGCTAAAGTATTCTCAATGCACTAGTTCAGTGATTTCCACACTCTCCCAGGGGCACGAATGGCATTATTATCTAAATTTTACAGATTAGAAAGTATAAGTTCAGAGAAATAAAGCAACCTGCTCGAGACCCTGCAGACCTGGAAGTTTAGTGCAGTATGGCCTAACTTCTGAATTCCAGGCCCTCTGTTACACCTCTCCTTGTTGGTGGGACAAATCTGAAGCTGTTCTCACTAACGATCCATTGTACATTAAGACCTGATTAGATTTATAATTCACGGCCACCTGTAGTTGCGCAAGCAGTGAAGAGAAAGGAGAGAGGGAATCTAGGGAAAGGCACCGGAATAGTGGTCCGCCCACCACAGTCACTTGCAAGGAAGTATAAATGAGTACGTAATATAAAGAGTGGGAATTGCAGGAAGGTAGGGAGAAGAGCCTGCCCTGTGTATACCTTTTGCAGCACTAACTTCTCCTAAGCTCTACTCTTGGCTCCTAACTGGGCTTCTGTGGTGTTTCAATGAGCACATTTGCACTGGGTGGGAGACTCCCTTCCATACATCTGGAACCGGCAGTAGCAGGAGGCTCATCTAAACCACTGCAGACCTGGGAGGAAGCAAAACTGAACAGGACAAGCGGGAAGTCTCGAGGTCTGGAAGGTGGGAAAAGACAGTGTGCTGAATTTGCCTGAAGAATGAGGCCCTGTAAGGAATGATGGCAAGAAGATGTGGGGAGAAAGGGCAGAAGAAACAGCTGTAAGTAACTGCTCAGGAGCAGTCTGTGACCGCCCGCCTAAGTCAAGTCATCAGGCTCTCCTCTCTGCCATGCTTTTCCTTTCAAGATCACCAAAGGCCTGTGTACACGCAGCAGTGAAAGAGAAGTGTATTTCCTGGAATTTGTAAATCACACACGCTCCCCTTGTAACACGATCCACAGGGCAATCCAGCAGCTGGCATAAGGAGGCCCAAGTCGTTAACCAAAGAACAATGGGATAACAGGCTAGAAATGGGTGCTGGAATCAGATGGGTTCAAATCTGAAAGTTGGCTCTCCCACTTACTAATCTGTGACTCTGGACAAGTTATTGAAACTTCTCAACTCCTAGTTTCTTCATTAGTATTATAGCCATATCAAAAGAATATTTCTAGGCAAAAAAAAAAAAAAAAACCCACAAGAAAAGGTGTATGTAAATATTAAGAAGTAAAAAAAGGTAACAAAGCAAGTGAAGACAATCCCACTCACACAAACTCGGTATAAATGCTCCTCAACTTCAAGGGGGTATATGGCCTGGTAAATTCACTACAATCTGAAAGTTCTGTATTTGGAAAGGCAATATAGCGATCACGTAGCTGGCTATAGGCAGGAACTCGCTGCCTATACTCACACAAACTCGGTACAAATGCTCCTCAACTTCAAGGGGGTATATGGCCTGGTAAATTCACTACAATCTGAAAGTTCTGTATTTGGAAAGGCAATATAGCGATCACGTAGCTGGCTATAGGCAGGAACTCGCTGCCCTTAACAAGATTACAAGAAACTACTGTGCTGTGCTTCAGTAAATGGGGAGGGGAATGGAGAGTAATCAAAATTCAAAGTACAGTTTCTACTCACATATCACTTTAATAATAATAATAATAATAACCACAACAGCATTATCCACAATAGCCCCAAAGCAAGAAACAACCCAAATGTCTGTCAACCAAGAAATGGATAAAGAAACTATGTATATCCATATAATAAAGTACTATTTAGCAATAAAAAAATAAAGTATTGGTATGCATTATAACATGGGTTATAATTCTGAAAATAATATGCTAAATAAAAGTCAATCACAAAAAACCATACCTTTTATGATTTCATTTCTAGGAAATGCTCACATTAGTATTGAAAACGAGTTAGAAGTTGCCTAGAGCTGTTCCCAGGAGAAGATTCGGGGAAAGGGCAGGTGACTGCTACAAGGACCAAGCTTCTTTCAGGAGTGTACTCCCCACGCAGTTAACAATCCCTGCAGAAAACATCAGGAATGCCCAGCAACAATGAGGGACACTGACAATCAGAAAGGTCACATGACCTCTCTGACCTACCTCGTTCCCTTCTCCACTGGTGTCAGACCTGCATGGCAGTCTCGTGACGCCTTGTCTACCCCTGATCCTCATTCCTTCAACTTTCATTTGAATATTTCCCAATAAGGGACCACAAAAGTAAATTCTGCTGGGGCTGGAGAGATGGCTCAGGGGTTAAGCCTCTGCCTTGCTGGCGGAAGGTCCTGAGTTCAGATCCTAGACCCCACGTATAGATACCGGGCGGAAGTGGGGCAGCCTGCATTTCTGGTCCTGGAAGGGTGGAGCCTGTGAATCCCGGAGCATAGTAAACAAGGAGGAGGTGGAGGCGGTCCATGGTGGTCCCTAAATTCGCCCATGGTTCTACACACACACACACACTGCACACACACACAATTGAATAAATAATAAAAAAAAATTTTTTAAAAAGTAAATTCTGCCATTACTCCATTTTACAGATGAAGAAAGTAAGGCTCAGAGTCAAAAGACCTTGCCCAAGATACACAGTTATTTTACTGGTCTTAGTTTTTCTACACACTGTGGCTCATTTGGCTGATAATGGCTCTCCTCTCCATTCAACTCCCCTAGGACCAGTCTGCTCTTTCTGGGCAGCTCCCAGGAGAACCACAAGAGCAGCATACGGGGAAATGTCAACCCAGGGCATTTACTGCTACCTGGGAAACTCTGTGAGGTCTGATTTTAAAAGGAGTTTTCCTCTGGCCACCTCAGAACAACATCTGAGGGAAGAAGTCCAATAATGCCCAAAGGGCAGAGCAGCTACTGATGGGAGACACCCAGTGGTGAGGCATTGGGGAGCAGTCCATCAGAATAGCCGGGGTCTCCCACCTTTACCAGGAACATGAAGTTATCTGCACTGCTAGTTACCAGGCTTCTCCTTTGGGGTGTACCTTCCAGGGGGTCTTGTTCACTGTAATTCATATTCAAAGAACAAACCAAGTGCTTATTAACAATCAAACTACAGTGCTCCTGAGCAACTTAAATTCCAAGATAATTACAACATAATGACTCAATTCCTCCCATCCCTAAAAGTGCAGCAAAAATTGGAAAAAGCTATGAACATGAGACTGAGAGAGGGATCAGCAAGGAAGAGAGGGAAGAAAGAACTAAGGACCAAAAGAGAAAGCAGCAAATAAAAATACCCTTGATTTTATTCCCAAATAGCCAGAAAAAGAAACCTGTGTCCAAGAACTGCTTAACCAGAAGGATTAGATCAAACATGAAAGATAAAGGAATAAAAATTTATTAAGCATTGCCTCACATAAGAACTCTCACATAATATCCAATTATTCCTCAAGATTATCAACATTATCGCCTTGGGTTACTGCTGGGGGGGACACACTGCTTGGTTGGCTGGCCACAAAACGTAGCTTTGAGGAACATCTATGTCTAACAGCTCCTAGCTCCCAAATTGTCATACCCAATGTGACTTTCATTCCCAGCCAATGAGGTACTACTACCCAAAATGGGTCCGGCATGATACTCCTCCCAGGGTGGTCTTTCTCTTAGCGCACTGCAGCGGGTCTCCTCTTCAATCTTCCTCTTTTCCTCTGCCAGACCTGGTTCAGACCTGGCCCTGGCCCTGCTCCTCCTGCCCTCTGTCTTTCACAGCTGTCCCTTCATATCTAATTCTGTCCTGGTGCTGGTTTCTCTGAGAGTCCAGGCGGACATGCTCAGGGTGACAGAAACGAGAGGGATCCCTGGGGTGTCTAACTCCCCAAGTCCTATGCTTCCCTTCCCAGCTCAGGTGGGTTAACTGAGAAATCAGGCTTTGAACTACAGGCATTGGGTCTCAGACCTCATCTCCCTCAACCCACCTCAGAGCTCACAAGACCACCCCATCTTCTCCGAAACACGTCCTCAAGTGATTCCCATGACTTCGCTTTCCTCCTTCCACTTCCTGACCACTTGTTACAACCTCTGTTGCTGGTTGCTCATCCCGACCTCTGACAATATGAGATCAGACCCCAAGCCTTTTCATATCTTTACTTACTCTCTAAAGTACCCTTGTGCATTTCATGGTCTCATTTACAAGACTCCCAAGTGTATCTGTTTAGCCCACACCTGTCCATTTAGTTCCACACGAATATATCCAACAACCTACTTGATTTCCCGAGACATCCAGGAGGATGTCAAGAAAAACAAGGGAGAAGCCTGTTGCTCCCTCACACTCCATTTGCCTTCCCAGTCTGTCCTATTTCAGTAAAGGCAATTTCACCCTTCTAATTGCTCAGGCTAAAAACCTGGAGCTACCTTTGAGTCTTATCATCATCATCATCATCATCCTGATAGCAGTTCAATGGTAGAGTGGCTGCCTAACACAAATGAGGCTCAGGATTCCTTCCTTCCTCAGTACTGAGGATGGGGAATGAAACATTTATTTTGGCATTGTGACTGGGAATCAAACCCAAGGTAATGTAGACACTAGGTGAACACTCTATTACTGAATTACACTCCTAATCTAGTCCCCTCTTTTAAATTCCAATCCAATCTATTAACAAACTAGTATCATTTCCTTTAAAAAAAATCCAGATTCCAAACACCTCTCACAAACTCCATCATTTCAATCCTGATCCAAGACCATCAATGTCTGTAATCAGAACATCTAACTGGGTCTCTGCTTCCTCCCCTACCCCCCCCCCTTGCTTTCTTACAGCCAGAATGGTCCTAGGAAAATCTAAGTCACATTACTCAGCTGCTCAAAATCCTTAATGGCTTACCATTTTGTTTTAAGTAGAAGCCAAAAAAATCCCTAACACAAGTCTGTAAAATCTTGCATGATTTGGCTTCCCTGCTGCTTCTGAATTCATCTCTGGCTCAGTTCCCTAACCATTCTGTGCAGCCACAGTACTCCTGCCATTACCTGACCATCCAAGGCCTGCCTCAGGGCCTTTTCACTTACAGGGCCCTCTACCTCAGAGCTAGATCTAAGAACACTTCATTCTCTCACCCTGTGGTTCTCTGCTCAAATACTACCCTCCTCTGAAGCTGTCTATGAATAACCTCTGCACTGACCACCCTATCAGCTCCATCCACGGTGTTTTCCTTTACTGCCTTATTTTTATCCAGAGAAAGAAAAATCCCAGTCTCTCCCCCTCCTTGTTCTCTCTCTCCCTCTTTCTGTTTGTATGTGTCATTTGCCATCTCCTCAGCCTGAGTTCCACATTAGAAACTTTGTCTGGCTTATTTGCTCTTAGCCTCATTGTCCAGAACCATGCACTCAACAAACATCTATTGAATAAACCTTTGCCCTAGAAGATTTGCATTTCTTCAGCAAACAAACAAACAAACAAAAAAAACCAAAGAAACCCAATTCTACACTTTCATAAAAGTAGACAGTGGTTGTCTGTCAGAGCAGGAAACAAAGCACCAACTTGCCCGAAGGGTAGAAAGGAACTAAATTGTTCTGTATCTCAAATGGGGTGGTAGTTATGGAACATATACATTTGTTAAAATTCAACATTGTATATATTTGAAATAGGTTCATTTTACTAAATATAAGTTCTATATCAGTACCCTATATCCCAGGCCACCTGTCTAACTAAAATCTGGCATACAAGTCCACTGTCATAAGATTATGCAGCCTAACTTGAGCTTTGGAGATGTGTTTATTCTACATAGCTTGAGTTGTATTTTACCAACCGCTGTCCTTCACTATGAAAACAAGCAAATGTAAAACAAAAACAAAATCCATTCTTAGAAGTCCACAGATGCAAGAAAATTCCTGATACTAAACAGACCAAAAGTGAATCCTGTTAACTCTGCCTGTACTGGCTAAATGAACTTAAGCACATTATTTACCCTCTCTTAGGATTTACATTACTCATGTATAATAAGCAGAGAAGAAAGATAAATAGTACAGCAAGTGGTGTTTGCACTCAGTTAACAGTCACCTTGCTCACCAGAGATCTGCCTTGCAGAACTAGAAGAGGCACTTGAATTCTAACAGAGGGTCCTACAGGAGTGATGTAGGTTTGGGACTGAAGACAAATGGAGGGATCACCTGACCATGTTGCAGATGGCTGCAATGTGCATGTCTCTAAGCAACTCAGCACCGTGCAGCCACGAGCAAACATGACACCCGGCACCCTTTCCCAACTCCAGTCCCCTACCCACTTCCACCCACCCACAGCAGAACCTGGAGTAATGCTTCAAAAGACCACTAAAACACAGCTACTAAAAGAAAAAGAATTTAAATCAAAATATCTGACATTAGGAAAAGTCAATACTATGAGTAAAATACAAACCCTGAACAGCTTTTAAAAGGAAAAGAAATATACTGGGTATGGTGGCTCATAGAAGATCACATTCAAGATCGTCTTTCACTGCACAGTGAGTTTAAAGCCAGTTGGGGCAACATAAGACCTTTTCCTAAAAAAAAATTAGGGGCTGGAGAAGTGGCTCAGGGATTACGCCTCTGCCTTGCAGGTGGAAGGTCCTGACTTCGGATCCCAGATCCCACGTATAGACGCCAGGCAGAAGCGGGGCCGACCTGCGCTTCTGGTCCTGGCAGGGCGGAGCCTGTGAATCCTGGGGCAGAAGGAGGTGGAGGCGTCCATGGTGGTTCCTGAATTCGTCCGTGGTTCTACACACACACACACACATACACACACATACATACATACACACACACACACAATTGAATAAATAATAATAAAAAAATTTTTAAAAAATGAGTGAGGAAGAATTCACATGAAGGAGAACATGATAAACACGAAGATATGGAGGAAAGAAAAATAGGTGCTTGACTGCCTAGGAAAAACATCTAGAAAATCAAGATGGTAAAAGTGGTTTTCTAAGAGGAACAAAGTGGAGATATCTTAATTTTTATTTAACTTTACTAAAATAAAACCAAGACAGTCAGTGAGGAGAATTAACAAGACAGTCAAGGGAGCGTGCGGCTCGGTGCCGATGGCGCTCAGGCACACCACTGCCTGGGATTCACCCTTCCCTCTCGGAGTTTAGCAATCTCAGTCAAATCAGCTTACTCCACTAGGTTTTCCCATTACTATTTGGGAAAACAACGCATGTGCAATTGTATTTATGTTTGCTGGAAATGAAGAGCGAGTGACTAGTTTGGCCTGACAGAATAAACTCCTCAACCCTTCAGGGTCCCTGATTAAGAAGGAAAAACTATTTCCTGTACACAGTAAGGGGAAAGGCAGCCACAAAGACTCCAATTCCAATCCTATTTCTACTGTTTAATGCTACCTAAACAGCTAATATCTGCTGCAACTAAAAATACAATGTAGGTCTGGATGACCAGAAGGCAAAAAACAATCAAAAAAAAACAAAACAAAAGTAAACAATCATCAGGAAAAGGAAATTTTCCTAGAACTAACTTGAAGTTTTATAATCAGATACAAATCTTACCAAGAACAAATCTTAGTAACTTATGCTTCTTGTTATCTTCTTACACCTCCCAACTCCAACTGCCAGGCAAGCTTGCACATGTTACTTTTTCCTCATAGCTTTGCCAGTGACCAGCTGTGAGATCCAGCTACAACACTTCAACGTTCTAAATCTGTTTCCTCATCTCTAAAAAGCAATGATGCTCTAGTCTGTAGTCCCTGTAGAAAGGAATAAAGGCAACAGCAACACCTGATAGCATCAACTGGGATATAGCAGCATCAAAAGCTCCTGATATCTATATGAAAGAAGTCCCTTAAATTTCATTTTACAGATGCACTTTCTGCAGTTCAACAGGTGAAGTTAGTTTCATTCTCTGAGTTAAAAAGAAAAGCTGGGTCTCAAGTTAAGCTTAGTGACAATACGGCTTAAAGCATCACACTCCTCTGTTTTTCCCTCCAAAAGTCAGGCCCTGAAAGCTTAGCAGAGTAGGTGTGCAATGAGAAGCTTCGTTCCCCACACCTTCCTTTTCTTCTGAAACTGTATGGCAATAGGAAATTAAGTTTACTGAAGTAATAGTGTATGGTTGCTTCATTCTAAGAAAATCACACTACTTCAGTAATTCTCTCTCATCTCTGCTCTCATTACATACCATCTCACCTACTTATACAGAATGAACTTGAAGGCAGCAAGCCCAGAGTCAGATGGAAGTCCCTGCTAAAACCTAACAAAAACTTAGTCCTCTTACTTTTAAATCAACTTTTATCCCCTCACATGACACAGTCTCCATAATAAAGAACAGATCATTCATTTTTTATCTGGAAAACTACCAAGCGCATAATTCAGTAAGGGGCCTCATGACCCTACCACCCCGTCAAAGGGAAGAAAGTACATAAAAAATGAGGTTTGCAGGAGCAGCCGGCTTTGGTCTGTCAACTATCTGTTGGATTACATCCATTACCCACGATAAAATAATGTAAAAAATAATATAACGAATCCCAACATCCTTGGAAATTCAAGTTAAACTCACTGATCCTTCAAACATACATGCAATGCACCGAGTATAGCCCTTTACACCTGCAGAGTTGTGAGATGTATGTTCTGTCAACTTGATCTTTTAGATTAAAAACAAGAACATAGGTTTGGGCTACTCTGAAAAGAATCCAAGTCAACAATGAATGTAAGCACCACAGATTTGGGGGCTTACGAAGAGGCCTGGCAGAGGTAAGGACAAACCTTTCATCAGGACTATGAGGAAAACAAGACTCAGAAAAGTGAAGGGGTTTGTGCAAGGCTGCAGACAGGGAACAAGCACTAGAGAATAAAGCTGCTGCCTATGATCTACCCTGCTTGTGTATCTTGCGTCTCATGTTCATGAGTACACTTGGTGCTTTTGAGAATTACAATAGTAGAAAAACAAAATTCAAATCCTGGCTGGTACTTACTGGTCATGTGGTTTTGGGCAATCCCTTAATCTCTCTGAACTTCAAGACTTCCAGTCACAATAAGCTCCCTGAGAAAGCTGAGGTGATATAGACAAGAAGCTGGCATACAGTCCATAAGCTCCACAAAGCAAATGTCAGGTTTGCATGTCCCCAGTACAGCCTCCTACACACACATGTGCAAAACACTCAATGAGCAAGTCAATGGACTTCTCGAGCGAACATGTACCAGACTTGAACCCAGGTCCCGATGGTTGTTAAACACTAGGTTACGTTGCTTCCAATTCACATGGTTTCAAAGCAGTGTTAATTCAGCCTTATACAGTAGCAAGAATGAACACACACACACACACACACACACACACACACACACACACACACACAGAGAGCTATTTTTCTGGTATTAAGACAGTTTGAAAAAGTTCAGCTGGGAAAGTTCCTGGTTTCTCAGTGTTGTGATTGGTTCTCATGGCTGAGTGCAGTAGTTCACAAGGCTGAAGTAGAAGGATCTCAAACTGAAGGTTCACCTAAGCTACTCAGTAAGACACTGCGTGTGTGTGTGTGTGTATGTGTGTCTGTGAGGGTGTGTATGTACGTGTATGTATGTCTGTATATATGTGTATGTGTGTGTATGTGAGTGTGTGTGTGTGTGTATGTATGTGTATGTGTGTATAAAAACCCTGTTGGTATTGTGAAACTCTGGAACCAACTGAATCTGCTCATTTGCTTCTGAAGAATCTGATTTTCATAACTGGGGAAAAAAAAAAACCCTTCTTTTCAGGGATCGTATGACAAATAAAGCAATTTCTATAAAGAAATACAGATAATGTGTGGCATGAAAAGAATCCCCAGTAGGGCTACAATCTATTTCCCTTCTAGTTATTTGGAAAACTTCATTCCTTTGCTTTATTCATTTAAGTGTCTCTTCCTTCCCAACCCCTACTTGTCCACAGAGCCTACAAGTCTCTATCTTTGCACCTTGCTCATCTGCATTCTTCACCATCGGTAGCAATGATGTCAAACGCTTCTTTTTCAATGCACTGTGCCTGTTCAGCTGTCGACTGAGCTCCAGGACAGGGATATAAACCAGCAATTAGGAACACCCGGCCTATAGTTAGTGCTTAATAAATAACCTGTTGCATGACTAAACACACTAACTTAACAAGATGTGAGGTGCTGTGCAGCAAGCTCCTTCGCTCTAGAATCTCAGTTGTCTTCCCTGGGCTGCAGCAACTACCTCCTGACTCTTCCCTTGGTGCACATCCCATCCCTACATTCCACATGTTAATCAGCAGCAAGAGAAACACAGGTCAATCCATCCAGTGGCTTCCCATTACCATTAGAGTAAAGCCCAATTCTTTACTGCAGCCAGTCAAGGCTCCACCAGCTTTCTGACTAGACTAGCTTCTGTCTAGTCTAGTCTAGCTGAAGATTCCATCCATCTTTCAAGACAAGAGTTTCATTGTGCAGCCCAAACTACCCTTGAAAGTGTGGTTCTGCCCCTCGTCCCCAAGTGTTGTCTTTTCTTTTGCAATTTTGCAAAAATGAGTATGCATTTTCATTCATTTAAATTTTACTTTTAAAAAAGCCACTATTCTGTCCTTATACCTAAAATTCTTCAACCAGCAAAGATCAATATAAAACTAATCCTTCAAGAGATATGGGGATAAAGATTACAAGTGTCAAATTGTTGTTTTTTGTTTTGTTTTGTTTTGTTTTCCTGACATGGGATCTTTGTACTTGCCACTCACCCTACCTGGAATGTTCTCGTATCACACAGCTATCAGTAAAAATGTCATCTCCTTGCCATCAGTGCTCTTACCAGTCGCCCGACTGGCCACTGCTGGTTTTCTTTCGTCAAAGTATTCATTATCTAGAATTAACTCTGTCTATCTGCATCTCTTAACTTGACAACAGAATGCACGAGTACAAGGTACTGATCAAGTTTAGTGCTGATATGCAGCATCTAGCACAGAGCAGGCATTCAATAAGAATTTCTGAATCAGGGAACTGATTACAACATATTTACTGGGAAGGAAGATGCAGGTAAGGTGTGCTATTGGTCTAAGTATCCTAGGGCACTGGTTTCCTTCCAAGAACCCCATTCCATGGAAGTACATGAACTTCAGCCAAACTTACTTAGGAATGGGAACCCGGATTAGCGTCCCTTCCACTTCTGGGTTCAGATTCATTCCACTTTCTCTTATAGCCTTGATAGCTGCAGCTGTACACTGAAAACCAGATCAAAAGGTAAACAGAATTAGTAAATAATTATTACCAGATGCAAGCCCTCTTTCGATAACTGGCAACCCATCTTGGCAGAACATGGAAACATTTAGTTCTGTTACCAGTAAGATCAGGAAGTTACATTGGTGTAGACTGCTTTGATCAAGCTGAATAGCAAACTATGTCCACTCCTGGTACCAGTGTATTGCGGAAGGAAAAAAAAAAGAAAGAGAAGAAAAAATAAAAAGAAAACAGCACTGCCTCTTTGAAAAGATTTCAATGGTTTGAGGCAACACAGATCAAAACCACAATAAATCCTCAAGGGAGGAGGGCTGGTCCGTGCAAAGATTGGTGTAAAGACAGATGAAAGATTTCATACGTTAAAAATTCCATTTGACATTTTATACTCAAATATACCAGTGCCGATTTGGAATGAGTAAATAAATTTAACTCATTCGCATCTACACTCATACCAAACTCACATTTTGGATGATTAAAAAAATCTCTGTGGTGTGCACCACAGGAAAGGAATGATACAGTAATGACAGCATGGACTTTGAAATCAGAATATTTTTAGTTCAGATCCTGGCTCTGAGACTACATGACCTGAGCACTAAGTATGGTCTCTCAGAGAAGCAGCGAAGTAACATGCAAAGCTTTGCTCGCACCTGGCATAAGGTAATACCCAGTGGAGTAGTTACGATGCTTGGTAAGACTGTGCAGAGCTCTCAGATAAGGCTGCGTTGGGGTCACTGGTCAGTTGATGAACAAAAACTACTGTCTGTGCCTAGCCTCTGAACTTGAGCGACACGGTAACTACACCTGGTATGCAGTCCCGAAGTGTAACTTACAGTGGCATGACAGCACTGACATTTCATAGGAAATTTATACCTGTCCAGAGCCAGTCTGTAGTACTTGGATCCATAGTCAATTCCTGGCCTTGATTTCTGCCCAGTCTTTATGGATAACATGCATGGATAACTTTTCTAGGTATTTTGTTACTACTATTGTTTTGGAGTAGGTACTTAAAGCTTATCCATTTCCTCCCTCCCTCCCTCCCTCCCTCCCTCCCTCCCTCTCTCCTTTCTTCCCTACCTCTGTCCTTCCTTCCTCCCTCCCTCCCTCCTTCCTTTCTTTTCCCTATGTCTATGAGACAGTGAAAGATAGTGAGAGAGAGAGAGAGAGAGAGAGAGAGAGAGTCTCTGTGAATAACAGGGCACTGTGTGTGCCTGTAGAGGTCCCAAGGGTGACTTCTGCAATCACCGTAGATTGTTCTACCTTCTTTTTGCTTTGTTCTGGAGTTTCCCTGGCTCCTCCTTCCAGGTCTCTACCATTTCTGCCTGGCATTTTTATATAGGATCTGGGATCCGAACTCAGGACCTTCTGTTTGCGAGGCAGAAGTTTAATCCCTGAGCCATCTCTCAAGCCCCCATCTCATCTTTAAATGACCTTAATTCTACACCTAGATGAAAGATAAGAACGCCAAACTAAGTGTGGATAATGCTTAAAAATAGTAAATTTCTAAACTAGTACTTCTGACCATAGAGTCTCAGCATTGAAAGAACTCTTTGACATAACCAGTACCACCTGTTTATTATGTAAACAGGAACCTATAACATAAAGTCAAGTCCCTAACATTGACACAGTCTTTCCTGAAAGCCCAATAAAGATAGGATGAGGAACCAACACATTATACTGCCAGTTACTTGAAGAGTTTTAATCTAATGTTACTTTGTCTTTATTTATAAATACCCAAGTATACTCAGTAACTATTACATAAGGAAGTTGTTTTTTAAATAGTAAAAAGTAATTTGGGGGGCTGGAAAGGTGGCTCAGGGGTTAAGCCTCTGCCTTGCAGGCAGAAAGTCCTGAGTTCGGATCCTAGACTCCCTGTATAGATGCCGGGCGGAATCGGGGGCTGCCTGCATTTCTGGTCCTGGTAGGGCAGAGCCTGTGAATCCCGGGGCAGAGTAAACAAGGAGGAGGTGGAGGCAGTCCTTGGTGGTTCCTGAATTCGTCCGTGGTTCTACACACACACACACACACACACACACACGCTCACACACGCTCACACACGCACAATTGAATAAAAAAAAAAAGTAATTTGGAATCCAGTGTACAAAGAATATGGCCAAGATAAATAAAAGTTAACTGAACAAAAAAGGATAATTTCTCTCTGCTAAAGAATAACTACTATTTTTAATAAAATTAAACACTATTGTTTAAAGTTAACAGTAAAGAGAGCTTTTCCACTTTGAAGAAGTATCTCATCCATATCATCTGTTCCTCTCTTGAAGCTTCTAATGCTTTAACACCAATCACTTTTTCGGTTCCATACAACCTTCTGTCAGCATAAAAGCACTTATAAGTGACACCAAGCTAGTTGGGAAATATGTCTTGATATTTACATCTTCCCAGCACAAGACATAGCACCAGGTTCACGGCAAGTGCTCAGAAAAGCTTGTTGATGAATATTAGAATCTGGCTTAACTCTCTTAGGAAAACTCATCTCCTGGCTTTACACCACGCATACAACCCTTCAAAACTTTATTTTATACTTTAGCCTTTGTATGAAAGAAAAAGTTAATTGAGGTTTTATTTGGTAAACCTACTGGAAACAGTTCTTCTAATTTATCTAGGTATGTATATTTTTGTTCGACATGGTAGGATGCAGAACTTCAGGAAATTATAGTCATTTCCCCAACAAGAAGTTTAAACTATTCATGGGTCAAACAAAAGAAGCATACATTCGTATAGAATTTCCATCCCTTATCTTAGCCTTTATCCCTTCACTAAGGAGGATACTCACCAGTATCCCAAGGCAAGTTGGTTGCTTTGCTTTCAAATGCCAATACTGACCAGCTGGTTATAGGTGCTGGAATACTGGATACTGAGAAACACCACTGACTTCTCTGGGGATGTGCAGAGAAGAATACCATCATCAATTAGCAATGGCTCCCTTGCTATTCTTAAGCTAATCTATACTGAAAAACAAGAGATGGCAAAATGCTTGAGAATTCAGAGTTAATTCAGAGTGCCATCTCAACCAGCGGCCTTCCTTATTCTTTATGTCCTAATGAACTCCTAGAATGAAAAGACTGTGAAAACAGCTCTGGTCTTTCTTAATCATCAGAGAGCTCCCACTTCGGCAAATAGAACTTAATCACGTGGAGGACTCAAAAAATACATGTTGAATGAATAAATGCTGAAAGAGGCACAGGTTTCCACATCGACAGAGCCCAAATCGTGACTGCGACAATGGCGAGCACCTAGGTCAGAGCCTGTTTTCTTGCCTACAAAATGGTAACGCTGACTTCCTGCAGCTCACGTAAAATGGTAAGAAAGTGGTGGCACCACAGCAGACTCAGCGCCGTTGGCTCTTCCTCTCCACAGAAAGACAGCAAAGCCTGCAGGATTTCTCCCTGACATTTGCCTTGTTCGAACGATGCTATGGTTTTTATTCCCTTCTCTTCTTTCCCATCGTCAACTCTGGCTTCGGGCACATATATGAAAGGGAGCAACTATGGGTATCATTTATCAAGCAGGACACATGTTAAACAAATGCAACACAGTTTTCTGTCTTCAATGCATTCGAAAGATTATGCATGTAAATCTGCATTGTGTCACTACAGCATGACACAGAAACGCTCAGGTCTGGAAAGAAAGCCAAGTGCATGTGAAAGAGAAAGGAATTATATAAACAAGGAGGGATTAGCTCAGCATTTTGAAGCTATGAACCTCAGTACTCTGAGGATGGCTTCTAAAGCTGGAGGAAGGAAATGTTTAGTTAGAGCTGTTTGTTTAATATATATACCAGATGAGATAAAGAAATTCAAAAGACAGCGTAACTCACACTTCCTCACTCTGTCCCTGTAAATGAACCCCTCCACTGAGGTGCTGGTTAAGCTTTTTTTCAAAATCTAGGGAATTTCACATTGGAGAAATGGCAAAGATACTTTAGTTGAAAGATGAAAGTATACTCTAACTTCCTTAGAAAAATTAAGCTGTTAATACCTCCTCCTGCCTCATAAGAGATGCTCTGGTGGCCAATCAGGTGCTTCTTCTGTGAATACCACTTGCTATTTAGTAACAGAAGTGGTTGGCTCTGAAAAGCAATCTGCCTGATGAGGTCTTCAAGCTGTGTAATTAGGAGGCTATTCCCTAAATTGGCCTACAGTGCCTATGGGATCAGAACAAGGCAGAGAGGCCTCAGTGTTCAGTGGGGCCAGAAGCGAAAGGGATGACAGTTCTCTTTCATCCACTTCTCTGCTCCTCAGCAATGCCGGGAGTGAGCTCCATCAACCGAATGGCAAGCATCAATTCATAACTGGAGTGCTTCCATGTGCCAGGCACTGTGCTAGGTGCTGAACACAATGAACGCAGCAGCGTGTCTGATCCTCCTCCTCCAAGCTTACAAATCTAGGAAAAGTGAGACACGCTGTGATCTGACATACAAGTAGCAATCAGCCAGCAAAAATGTCGCAAGAATAGAATAGAACAGTACATACGAAGCCTCAAAGGAGACAAAGGACTTGCTGTGTTCAAAAAACTTCAAGGCAATGTGGATGCAGCCGTGTATGTGAGGCAGAGCCACCAGAGGCTGGCAGAGGCCAGGTCAGCTCAGGCTGGGCCTTCTAGGCCACAGCAAGGATTTTTGGACTTCCTAGAAGATTATTTGAAGCATGGGAATATGACCCAAAACTTGCTTTTTAAATGCCTAGCATATTAGCTACAGGAGCCCTTTAATTTGAAAATTCCTCCCCAGCCAGGAATTTCTTCTACTACTGCTGCTCTAGTCAATACACAATCCAATACACAGCCAACTTTGACCTTTGTCTTTGGGATTGAACTACTGAAAAAGACAATCAGAATGAGAAGATTCCTTCACTTCATGTGAACAGAGGAAGAAACGGAGACTCAGAGACTTGTAACTTGACTAAGTTCAAACAATCAGCTGGAGATAGAGATGGGATCAGATGTCAGACAAACCCAATAAAGAAACATCCAGTTATCTTCCTCAGCCACAATTAAAATCATACATTCTAAAGGTTGCTACAATTAAATCAACCCATCTTCCAATCTCTAAAGCACCGTGTTCCACACAATATCCTGCCTTGTTTGAAGGAATGTGAATCCTGAAGGGTCTACTCCAAATACTAATATGGAAGTCACAAATTCTATTAAATTCTATCTGGCCCATTAATAAGTTTTATCTCATAGGGTTTTTTTTTCCTTTTAGTATGCTTTCTGGAGACAAAGACCTATGCAACTCAAGTTACCTTCAAATTTATTATATAGACAAAGCTGGCCTTGAACTCTTGATCCTCCTGCTTCTACCTCCCAAGTGCTGAGGTTATAGGCATATACCACCATACCCAGCTATCTCATGGCTTAGGGGGAAAAAAGTCAACCAGTCAACAACACTTAGTGAACCAAGAAGACTCTGCACAAAATTTGGGGTTACCAGCTTTTTCTGGAAATAAGAATTAGAACGCTAATTATTAAAGCTGTATTTCTGCCTAACATGATCACAAGAGCTGAGCAGAGCTGCCCCTGCAGACAGGGGCCATGCTTCCAGATTACAAAGAAGTGCACTCCCACCACCTCCATCAGCTAAGCCAGCTATTGACTCTCCATTATTGCTTTCCTGAGAGTTCAGCATTTGGATTACTTACCTGGCCACTCTAGCATGTCTTTTTTTTAATTCAATTTGTGTGTGTGTGTGTGTGTGTGTATGTGTGTGTAGAACCAAGGGTGAATTCAGGAATCATCATGGACTGCTTCTACCTCCTCTTTTGCTCTGCCCTGGGATTCACAGGCTCCACCCACCAGGACCAGAAACGCAGGCCACCCCCGCTTCCGCCTGGCATTTGTACGTGGAATCTGGGATCCGAACTCAGGACCCTCCGCTTGCAAGGCAGAGACTTAACCCCTGAGCCATCTCTCCAGCCCCCTAGCATGTGAGTCTAACGAGAGAAATTTAGAAGCAAGAAGACATCTTTCCTTATCCTTAAATTCCCTTCTGTAAGCTTGTTTCCCAGCAGAAGAAAACATTTCATCAGATCTGATGCAATCCCCTTTATTCCAACCGAGACTGGCAAGAGACCCTTTCAGCCAAGCCACCTTACCTCTGGGAAGTTGGCCATATTCACCAAGATCAACTGTGGTGACTTCATGGAGATCTGACCAACCTGGTTTAAAGCAATTTTCCCATCAGCAGTTGCCACAGTAATATGATCAAGGGATCCTAAAAGAAAATTTAATAAGGTTTCAGAATTTCTAAGGACCACAGAAGCCCCACATCTAAGTCCTTATCTAATCCAAATTCAACAGAAATCGAGTCTCTCAAGAAGTAGTATCTGCACCTGGCCAAAGTGCAGAAATAGGTGACTGGGAAGTGCTTGGTGGAAGTGGTGGGCCAGACACTATCTCCTGGACATGAGAAGAAATGCATGGAACTGTCCCACCAACATCTCACCAGGAAAGGGAAAAAGATCTCAAGAAGCCCACATTTGCCTGAGAGACTCATGAGAACTACACTTACAGGGAAAAAAGGAAGATGCTTTCTTCAGTGGTACCCACCGATCTATGATACTTGAGAACTAACACTTACAGGGAAGAAAGGAAGATGCTTTCCTCAGTGGTACCCCCTGATCTATGATACTTGCTGGAGCAAGAATTATGTCAGGCACATGACATTAAAGACAAACTACATGAAGCACAGCAGGCCACACAAGTGAAAATACTTGAAAACAGGAAAGGAGTGTGACAGGGGAGAGGAAGAGTTGTCAGGGGAAAAAGAAGGGGGAGGGGAATGGAGATTAAGGGGACAAAAATGGGAAGATAAAATTATTATTAAAAAAGAAAAGTGATATAATGGTTAAATAACCTAAAAGCTTATGTAAAGGGGGAAAAAAAGGAGTGATGTTGGGCTGTGGAGATGGCTCGTGGATATCTACCCTGCAACCAAATGAACTTGAGACAAGACCCAGAGATCCCATGTAAAAATATAGGGTGGACATGGTGGCAACCTATAAACCAGCCCTAGAGGGCAGAGACTGGAGGCCCCAGAGCAAAGCAATAAGGAGGTAGAATAATCCAGGATGATTCCCGATGTCGCTCTTGGACTTCCATTAGTATATACACTCATGTCTACTTACACACACGCTCACACACACACAAGGAACAGTGTTAGGTGCGAGAGCTTGGACCACTGGAGACCGTGTGGGCCTTCCTTACTGGTTTCCAGCTGGTATGCCTGGACTCAAGGCCTGTCCTGTAACACAGGGTTCTCAGAGCTGGAACTGGAAAGGACTGATTAGCTTTTCATCAGCTTTGCCACTCACTAGCTGTGAAACTTTCATGAAAGCACTGATCAGAAGGAAAGTGAGACTGGAGCGATTATCAACTGCCAACAACCTAGCAGACACCAAAAACAAGCATTACAAAGCTACTTCTGCTGCTGGCCAGAAGTCCAGCGCATAAGGTGCGCCTGCTAGCAAAATGGAGATCTGAGTTTGATTGCCAGAAGCGCACATGGTGGAAGAGCACTGACGGCTCAAAGTTGTTCTCTGCCCTTCACTCACGCACCATGGAATGCACGTGAGTGCTTTCTCTCTCTCTCTCTCTCTCTCTCTCTCTCTCTCTCTCTCCCCCTCTGTCATACATAATTTAAATGATATTTTTTAATTAAAGGTTACTATTAATTATCCCTCAGTTCTTACAACTACCCCAAGCTATAACACCACTATGGCTACCTCTAACTGACAGATGAGAAAATGAGATTTGAGGAGGATAAATGGGCTGAGATCACAGCACTAACAAAGGGAAAAGCAACCAGGAGTCAAGAGTCAAACTCAAGTGTGCTTAATTTTTATTTCAATTGAGGGTCCTTCCCTTCTCTGAGTAGAACTGTGGGTCAAAAATCATCAGGGTTTTAAAAATATATTCTTGGACCCTACCCCAAAGATCCTGATTCTGTGGAGCCTTTAATTCTTTGGGAGCTTGTAATTAAAAAAAAAAAAAAATTACCATACAATTCTGACACACAGCAGCTTTTATTTTATTTTATTTTTTTGGTGCTGAGACGCTCTCCAAAAATAGTCCACTAAAACAAGCAAATAAACCAACAACAACAACAAAACCAAATGAGCTCTTCACTGCTAGCACAGATCTGATCACTTTCCATATCTGAATCCTGGAAATTTTCCTGAAAATTTTTCAGAAACCAAAGAAGATAAACAATGAATCCACAGCTATAGATGGGGCATTGTTCACCCTCCCTTCTTTCCTATGCAAATGAAACTAACAGAAACCCTTACTACTCACAGTAGGAACCACTCACGGAAGGCTCATTCTGAGACACAAAGAGAAATGGGGGCGGGGGTCTTTAGAAATAAACTGAAGTAATCTTGGAATGTGTTGTTAGACTAATGCAGTATCTTGCTATGATCTGAGGTACTCAGGTAGACTCAATGTCTTTGCAAGCTAGACAGTTGTGACTACCACTGGCTTTAGCTTGAAAAAAAAGGTACAATAATGATAACGGTCACATGATTCTAAAGATCAAAGACCCGCATCAACAGCAACTCTTCTGCTTTCTGACTGTGAGACCCTGAGCAGATCCCTTCAACCCAATGGTTGTTAGCTTCCCAATCTCTAAATAAGACATAAACAGTTGTACTCAGGGACTGGAGAGATGGCTCAGGGGTTCATCTGCTACAAGCACAAGGTCCCAAATTCAGGTCCCAGGTAAAAATGACAAGTGGAAACCGTGGCCTGCGAAGCCTAGGAAATCCCAAAGTGAAGCAAAAAAGGAGATAGAAGCAATCCAAGATGATTCCTGAAGTTACCCTTGGTCCTTCACAGGGACAAAGACACACGATAGATAGAAAGATAGACAGACAGAAGAGATGAGAGATAGATGATAGATACACAGATGAAGATAGATGATAGATAGATAGATAGATAGATAGATAGATAGATAGATAGATAGATAGATAGATAGATAGGTAGATAGGTAGATAGGTAGATAGGTAGATAGATAGATAGATAGATACTCAGAATGAGGAGGTGACTCAAAGATTAAAGCACAGATCTGCTTTACTCAGATCTGCTTTACACAGGCAAGAAGACCAGATTCAAATGCTGGTGGGCATGGTAGTCCCACCTGTAACGTCAGCCTCTGACAGTGAAGGACAGAGACTGCAAATCACCAAACAACTGGCTAGGCCAATTAGCTCCATCAGCAAGCTCTGTGTTTTATTATAGACTCTCTCTCTCAAAACAAACAAGTAAAAAAAAAGAAGGTGGCATAGCAAAAGAGGATGACTCCTGATATCCACCTCTGGTCTCTACCAAATCGCCCACCCCACACACATACACCCACACAAATGGGTACATGCATAAACGTGCATACATATGTTCTCTCTCTCTCACACACACGCACGCACGCACACACACACAGAAGAATAATTGTACTTACAGGGTTTTTATGAGTATTGGATCAAAAATAAATAAAAACACTTACAATTATGTCCCAATTATATTATTTCTTCACAATTTTATGTTTTAACCAAATTAATGTATTTATACCTCTGATGCGTTTTTGTTTATCTTTTTCTATGTGTACTCACATGAATGTGTGTTTGTGTATACATATAAGAAGGCACTGTGTCTACCTGTGCAGGACCAAGGGTGATTTTGGGAATCATCCTGGATTGCTCTACTTCCTTAATGCTTTGTTCTGGAGTTTCCTAAGTTCTGCCTGTCAGGACCAGAAGTACAGACATCCACCATTTTTGCCCAACATTTTTACATGGGAACTGGAATTTGAACTCAGATTCTTCACTTTTTGAGGTAAAAGTCTTTAACCCCTGAGCTATCTTTCCAGTCCTCTAATGCATTTTCTCTGTCTCAGGATCTTTTCATAATTTGCCTTCTAGTGAGAAGGCACTTCGTGCTTTGATGATTCTTGTTCATTCTTTGACGTTCAGCTGCAGTAGCATTCTACCCGCAGAAATCCTGTCTGACTCCTCAGCTGGAATATAGATCTCTCCTGTGAGCTCCCGAGCAGCCTACACCCACTTCTACAATATGATGATCATCCACACTTACTGAATGCTTCCTTTAAGCAACACTTCATGCTTCATTGTCAGATGAGGAGACTGAGGCACAGATGGCCAAGATCACAACATCTTTTAACAATAGAACCTAAATCCAAGCTCAAGTCCAACATCTCCAAAGCCTATCTTCACCATTCTGCTTTGTCATATGGTTTTAATATATTGATTTGCTTGTCTCCTTCCTGGAAGGCAGGAACCACATCTTTGCCCTCTGTGTCCACAGCATCTATTGAAGTAATCAGCACAAAAGTAAGTGCTCGGTACAATGTAGTGAATAAACGAGTGGATGGGTGATGAATGAAAAATGTTCGACAAGAGAAGAATGAACCTGCATGGACGACAACTGTTACAAGGTGTCAACTATTTTGGAGACAGGAATTTAGACAGATGCAAGTGTAACAGGAAAAGTGTTTGTTGGTTCATATAATGAAAGATGATATGGACGAAACTGTCCAGCAAAAACTTGCTAAGTTTAGCCTGGTTTGCCCAGTTTCCTCAGAGTCCCAGTTCTACACACAAATTATACAAACATATCTCAAAGAAAAGAAGTAAAGAGGAAATACCAAGGGGAGGCTGTTTGAAAGTGGATCTTAACTCAGCCTTTCTTATTTGCCATAAGATCCTTTGCCATAGAAGTCCCAGCATGGGCATCACAGTGTGCGATTGTGATGGTTCCCGTCCCCTAAATCCGTGTCGACATAATGCATCAAATCCCTTTCCCTCAATCTGTCCCCAGCGAGAATCTCCCTCCACCTCATGCCTGCCCCTCATTTTCTCAGAGGTTAACATTTAACAAATTACACTCCCAACCTCTTTCCAGGCCCATCATCTTTTAAGTTCAACAAGAGTGGAGCTTGCTGGCTAATTTTAAGTATCACATTTCTCCCTGAGCTCCTCTCAAACTGCTCTCTGGTTTCGGCTGCAGAATGTTAACAGGCCAGAAAGCACAGGGGAGACAGAGCACTTTATCAGTTTCATACCTAAAATAATAAGCAAACTTAAAATAAACAGTGGAAAGAGATTGAATGGCACGTTCTACTGTCAGCAGAGGCAGAAAAGCCCCAGTTCAAAGGTTAACAAGTGACGGGAATGGTCTTCCAGTTTCACACTAGATTGCGTCTCTGAACTGAGATGTTTTTGATAGTTTATGATGGAAATGTGCATTTTTCACTTGGCTTTCTTGCAATCAAATTCATGAAATATTTTCTATTTTTCCTCATAAACTTGCCAAATCGAGATGTGAGTGGGAATAGCTGAAGCCCCTGTAGATGCCTTCAGAGGGGGTCCCAGGTTTAACTATAGGATGATGACAATTTGCAAAAGGCCAATTTAACAGCAATTGGATTTTTCCTGCCTGCTTGCAGCATTAGCTGACAACTCACTTCTCCATCACATCTGCAAGCAGTTCTACTAGACAGCTCTGACATTTCCCACTTAGGAAAGCCACTTTCAGGAAGCTATTAACCCAAACGGACTCTTCCTGGTCAAGCTCACGGCTACAGAAAGGCCTCAGGTGGGCAGTTCTGCAGCATCTCATTTCCAGTACAGGTTAAGAACTACTGAAAAGGACAAATTGGAAAAAGGACCAAAGACATCAGAATTATGACCCTAAATCCCTAGATATATTTATAACAGTCATATAATTCATAAGGCAGTCACTGAATGTATGAATACAGTGCTATTATATGCCAGAGGCACTATACATGTTAGCTCATTTATTTCAATACTACCCAAAAGCTAGACAGTAGAAATCAGGCAAGAAAGCTCTCAGTTACCGAGAAGTTACTGCCTATACACATGAGTCCATCATGCCAATGGCGGAACTGAAATGCTGCCAAAGCCAAGCTCAGTCACTAACCTGGTGAGGTCCTTATGTTGAGAGTCTTATTGAAATTATCCTTGAGTGCTTCCATCACACACTTCATTTCTTCGTCCACCTCTTTCAAGTTGATTATATCCTCCACCAAGGCAGTGTTGATATTCACTCTGGTTTGGGACTGTCCTTTCCCTTTAGCTAGAAAGCCGGCATTCAGTGAATAAAAGAACAGCAGTATAGACATAGACGACAAGCACTCAAAAAGAAGCACCCACAAAGTTCAGTGTCAGAAATTTAAAATCTGCCTTACGGAGGGGCCTGCATTTACTGAGTGTCCACTAGATACCTAATACTGTGCTTTCTCAGACATGTAATGGTATGTAGACTTCATAATTAGACACTCCAGGTAAAAACATGGCTATCACCCAATACTGGCTTCGTGACCTTAGACAAGTTACTCTGTCTTTCCGAATATCATTTATAAATTTATTTATAAAACAGGAAAAATAAAACCTGTATTTTGAGATTGGTACAATAGAAATTAAACCATTTGTGTACCTAAAAGACTACCATATCTATGTCAGGGAATTCACAGTGAATTAAAATATGATTTTTTTTTTTTAAAGAAAGATAACATGGCAAAGTGACTTACCCAATGTCACAGGTCAGGAAAGGGTAAGGTCAAGACTTGGTCCCAGAGCTACCTAATTTTAAATCCAATAACTTTCTTTTTTAAAATATGTATTTTATATGTATATATTTTAATTTTTATTTATTTGTTTGTGTGTGTTTAAGAAAGGGGGGGGCATTGTGTATTCCTGTGGAGGCCCAAGGATAACTTCAGGAATCATCCTGAATTGCTTCTATTTCCATTTTGGTTCACTCTTGGATATCCCAGACTCTATTTACAAGGGCAGGAAATACAAGCCGCTGCTGTTTCCTCTTGGCATTTTTATGTGAGACCTGAGATCTAAACTCAGGACCTTCTGCTTGTGAGGCAGAGTCTTAACCCCTAAGCCCAATAACTTTATACTAGACCATATATTAACTCAATTTAAAATGAATATTAAGATAATGTTATACATAGGACTGGACAGCTGGTACACACAAAAAGCAAGGCATGTCACAACAATGACAATGACTTATGCATTAGAAAATGAATGGAACTAGATTTTACATCTGAACTATCAGTGAATTTTCACATATATTCTGTAATGTGCATGTGGTATGAATATTCTTGTATTTCTTTATGGGGTAATAAAGAATGAAAATATTTAAAAAAATCTTTGAGGGATTAGAGAAATGGCTTGAGGGTTAAGACTCAGCCTCACAAGTACAAGGACCTGAGTACAGATGTCAGATCCCACGTAAAAATGTCAAGCAGAAATGGTGGCAGCCTGAACTTCTGGCTCCGGAAGGTAGAGCCTGGGAAATCCCAGAGCCAAGCAATAAGGAGGTAGGTAGAACCAATAGGATGATTCCTGAAGTCATCCTTGGGCCTCCACAGGATGCACAGTGCCCTCTGGCACACACAAACACATATACAACAAATTAATTAATTAATTGAAAATATTTTTGTGTAATGAATACTACCCACTTATTCACTTAACATTCAACAAGAAATTATTGAAATTCACTCAACAAATGCTATTATCTTCGGTATGCTCAATCCTGTGCTATCTGTGTTATGTATTATAACTTGCAATGCAGCTTCAAATACATTCTTGTGTTTGATATTCATGGCAGTGCTAGCCCTGAGGTGGGAAAAGACTACGCCCCATGCATAGATGAGAAGTCTGAGTGTAGGCCATTAAAATTTTTGCCCAAAGTAACCAAACGATAAGAAGCAAAGTTTTTTTTTGTTTGTTCTGTTTTAAAATATCTGCTTATTCATGTCACCATCATGCTTGAAACCCTGCTGCTATTTTAAAGTTAACAATCTAAGGACTTAGATTTGGGAACTGAAAAATAATGTCAAATCTTTAAATTCAGAAACCAAAGTCACAACAGGATAACAAAAGCAAATTTACATCTGAACATCTTATGAATGAAGAATACCAAAGACATAGAGATCTTTTTAAAAGCCAAAGTGGAAAAGACAAATTATCCGAAGAGATCAAAACTACATGATGTTGAATGAAGAGGTCAGATACAAAATCCAAGCTGTATGGAAGGAAGTTCCACATAAGAACAAATGTCAACTAGAATAGAAACAGCCACTAGAAGTCAGAGTAATATTACCTGCATGGGGAAGAACAGAGGGTGACACTTGGCGAGTGGAAAGATATATTAGGAATAGTATATATAGGAACTCTTCCGCTGAGCTACACCTCTAGTCTCTGCCTTTCTGAGACAGGGTCTAGCTCTGTAGTTCAGGTTGGTCTCCAACTAATGATCTTTCTGCCACAGTCCCTGACAACTGGGACTTCAGACATGTGCCACCACACCCACACCCACATACCATCTTTTTTTTAATGGGGAGGTTAGTGTCAGTTACACAAGTAATATCACCTTGTGAAAATTAGCAAACTGTATTCTTATGACAACTGTGCTCTTCTATAATGCTTTTTTAATGCTCTACAAAAAGGTTAACGACAACAAAAAAAAGCTTAAGCATGTGAGGGGGGGAAGCCACTGAGATAAATTAGCATGACTGCAAACCTGCCTGCCTGCGTTCAATCTCCAGAAGTTCACACAGTGGAAAGCAATAACTGACTTTCAGAAGTTATCCTCCAACTTCTCTCTACCAACGCACCATAGCATACATTCTCCAACTCCCTTTTCTCTTTCCTTCTCCCTCAATAGATAAAATATTTTTAAAGATTAAAGATAACTACCAAAATAAAAGACAAGACAGACAGTAATCAGAGCTAGCATATCAGTAAAGATGAAAGAGGAATAAAGAAGCCTGATCAATTTCATAGAAAGAAGAAAGGAAACCACAGAAAAACCACAAAATAAAAATGTGAATATTCAACAATTACAATACATATAAATAAACCAAAACAACTATTGGAAGTCTGAGGTTTTTTAGATTTATTGTATTTATATATGAAAGTATCAAAGAATAAAAAATGTATAAAGTTTGAATTATTCAATAAGATTTTATTTTAATCATGTATAATATACAAGTGTTTTACAAACATATGAGCTCACAGAAGGGTTTGATAGATAGGAAAAATTACAAATCCAGCAAATGTTAACCAAAAGAAGGCCAGTAAGCAAAGAAAAATTTTAAGACAATGTATTATTAGAAATCACAAAGGCAACTTGACAATGATAATTCTGAGCCTAAAGATATCTATAAGACAGTCTCAAAACCAACAAAATTTAAAGGGGAAACTGTTGAATCTATACTCACACTGAGAGACTTTTTTAAGGCCCAAGAGTGACATCAGGAGCCATCCTGGATTATTATACATCCTTAATTCTTTGCTCTGGGGTTTCCCAGGCTCTGCCTTCCAAGGAGGGAATTACAGACTGCTGCCATTTCTGCCTGGCACACAAGGCAGGGTCTAAGTCCCTTCTCTCCTTTCCAGGTGCTGGCCTCAATGAAACTATCTCCTTTCTAAGTCATCGCCCCAACCCCTCCATCACCTTAAGAACTGGCCAAATGTTGGCCTCAGCTATGACTATGAGTCTACCTACCTTTGTGAAGGAGAGTGAAAGCGCAGGAATTTAATTTACTTGATCAAAGACACACAGGTGCTTAGAACCCAGCAGTCTAACATCTCACCCCTTACTTGGCACCCCCATCACTTTTTATGTAGAATCTGGGGATCTGAACTCGGGTCCTTTTCCTCTCAAGGCAAAGGCTTTCATCTCCCCAGCACGATATGAACATTGTTTAAAGACTTACCACCATATTGATAAACTTCTGGCAAGAGCAAATATAATAAAGTATTATTTAATATCAAGAAAAAGAGAAAGTTATCAAAACAGTAGCAATATGAATAACCTTTAAAACAGTTTTATTTATTTACTTATTTTAAAAGACCTGAGTTCAATACCTCAAAGCCCACATGATAGAAGGCGAGAACTGACTTCTGAAAACTGAAATGTTAATAATCTTAAGACACTATTATGCATACTTTCAGGCCAAAGGCTTTGAAGACAAAAAAAAAATGAATTTCCTAAAATATCATATAACTTACTATGTCAAGAAGAAGCACAAAATCTTAGTATATGTGCTGCCGAATCCAGCACAAGAAGCGCAAAATCTAAACAGACCCATAATCGTTAAGCAGCCTAAATCTGTGATTTAAGTATACCAACATATACACATATATATACACACAAAATCCAGATGATTTTACAGGCAATTCTACTAAAGTAGCAAGAAACTCATTAGTCCAATTGTATACTATCCCCTCAAAAAGAGATATACACTTCATCTCTGAGCACGAAGCTAAAAGATATAACACCAAAATCAGACAAGGATAGTAAAAGGAAGTTATACCCATCAGTATTAGAAAATCCTTTCATACAAATGCAGACTCAAAAATCTTAATAATCCAAATACAGGCTCAATAAATTCATCAGTGAATACACAGATTATGTGTCAATCAAGGTACATACAAATTATGCATTAAAATCAAGCATGGCTCATAACAAAAATGCAAAAATGATTAAAAATCAGAAAACCTATGATGTTAAGTTACTATGTTAACATTTAAAAGTAGGGGATTACTAAGGATGTAGCTCAGTGGTAAAGGACTTGCTTAGCTTTCTCTAGGTCTTGAATTCAATCCTTAGCACTACAAAAAATAAAGGGGTGGGAGGGTCACCACGAAAAAATGAGGTAATATCTGATTAAAATTTAATACCTATTTTTTAAAAGCTCAACAAAATAATGATTAAACCAAAAACAAAAGACAGACAGAAAAGAAACTACTTTATGATGCTACAATCCACAGAGTGCAGAAACTTCCAGAATAGAAGTCACATTTTGTTTCTTTTGGTCTAACAACTTTGTTTTCTAATCCTTCTATTGAGACGGGATCTGGATGTGCAGTCCAGCTAACACAGACCTTCAGCAACCCGCCTGCCTCTGCCGCCAGGTCCTCTCCTGTGCCTGTATACTACTTCATTTCTTCATCCGGATGATGGCTATATGGTCGTACACTTTAAAAAAGTCCACTGAGCCATACACTCACAATGTACCTGTATACTTTTAGATACATACAACTCAAAATAGTCATGACTGTAGCAGAAATACAAGTTAAGAAAAAAAAGCAACAGTACCCCAAAAGAAATGTAATTGAAGAATTGTGCCAACTTTTCTGGAAAACCTTGACATGTGATTGTAAATTTCATAAAGAAGAACAAAAAAACAAGAAAAAAATTATGTATGTAATGAGGGAAAGATTTGTACCACTAGTATCCCTAATGTAGATGGTTTCCAATGAACCTGAGAGAACGTAAACAACTTTTTTAGGATAGTGTCTGAGAAAATGAAACTGAAGAACCCACAGAGCATGAAATGCCCCTGACTGGCCACAATCAACATTTAATCTCTAGAAGATTGCAATGCTAGAGCATCCCAAGGTGGAGGCTTCCTACTGGGCAGATTTTTTTAACAAATGTAACTTTATTTCTGCACTTACAAAAATGGTGAAATCTGCAGCTTAGATAATTATAAGGATTTCTTCACTAACAAACTATTCTTTTTTTTCAATGGGTAATGGTAAGAATTGAATTAGTTAATCTGTGGGAACTTTAAAAAATATAATAAAATGTTATTTCTATTATCACTCTTCACAGAATAAAAGCTTAATAACCATTAATTTTCTTTCCATAACTTGATAATTTTCCTTTAAACAAAAAAAAAGTCACTCTGAAACCACAAAAGGAAAGTCAGTGGAAAAACACTCAGCAACACGAAACCATCTTTGAGGGGACTACCTGACCCACCCCTGCAAACAACTGGTCTGCCTATTGATTCTGTTTTTCACTTTTCCCAATAACACTTCTAGATGCACACTATATACCAGGCCTCAGTAGGTGCCAAACAAAGAGACTATCTTTGTCGGGCCCGACATAGAAGGCAGGTAACACACAAAAATCAATTTTACAAATGATAATCAATTAATCACTGCTGCTCTAAGTGCATCGACAGTAAAATAATAGTGTGCACGAGTGCATGTAACAGGGACCTGACCTGCTCCAAGAGGTCGGGGACGGCTTCCCTGAGGAAGTAGCAGTTAAGCTCAGACCTGTGGTACATCAAAATCTCATTCCTAGATGACATAAGCCATTAAGATCATCCATCTAAATTCATGGCTCTAATACCCTCTTCACCCAAAAGCCTTCTGGCTTTAATTATACTCCTCCTTAAAGGAGAGAATATGGTGATCTCTGCCATGAGCATTCTGGTTTGCTTGGCACTGGCATGTGTACCTCTATTTCAATATCTAAAAGAAATAAATTGGGTATTTTCTGAATCATTAAAAAAAAGGCAGTATTGTAATAAAACAAACCTTGGGTTCTAACACTACTCGTCACTGGGACTTTCAAGTTTAATCAGATGAACTTTCTGAGATACATTTCTTCATGCTGAAGGGGGGGATTCAATCATCTCTAAAATCCCTACCAGCCATGATAATTCCAGAGACAAATATAAGAAAGGGTGGGGAGGAAGATAAATCATTTGTCTCTACCTTTGGCTTTCTTGGTTGCAAAATGGCGAACTGGCACAGCAGGACAGACTACATGTTGCCTGTGGCCATGCTGTCTTCCATTCGCTGTCTTCATGGAAATTTCTGAAACAGGTCTGGTCAAAGTTGCCAGGTGACTGCAAAACGCAGGGTGGATCAGGCGGAAGCACTTTAATCCCAAGGCCATAACTGAAGATAATCCTTGTGAATTGCCACTGAAAAGAACAAAACACACGATCTGGGTACAAGGATCCCCACAACAACTCTAGAAACAATCGGTAACCACTATCAAGTAACTCCTATAAGCTGAACTACGGGCTTAGCAATTTCAATATGTTACCTCTGATCCTCCTTCCAACAACCTCAGAAGCAGCAGCCTCATTTGACAGGTTAAAGAAACTGAGTCTCACAGTGAAGTAACTTGCCCAGTCTGTAGGACTCCGAAGTACTTTCAGTGCATCCAAATGTGAGGCAAGTATGCAGCAGCCTAAATCTCTAATGATGCTAATTAAACCCTCAAAGGAGAAAAACCACACACTCTTGATAAAGCTTAAAGAGGAAGGGCAGCAAACTAGAAGAGGACTTTAAATAAGAAAAACATTTCAACAGGCGTAAAATGACTGGAAAATTTACACGGCGGCATTTAATTAAAATTTTCTCTGGTTCCTTATGCACTGATTACCAATTAGAACGCACTTTAACGTGAGTCTGAAGCATGATTGGGGTTTGAGGCTTCCATGGCGCAGAACTAATGCCTCGAAAATGCCGCCATCTACAGAGTTAATGGGAACTACAGTAATTCTGAGATCTCTGACCATGGGAAGTCTTTAGGGCTCTCACTGTCTCTGGTAGAACACTTTCCTAGCCAACAAACCTAACACTGAGAGCTTCTGCCGAGAATCTATCTGTCGCTCAGCTAAAATTAAAAAAAAAAAAAAAAATTAGCGTCAAGTACTTGGAAGCCACTGTTTTTGAAAAAAAATCACATCTCATTAAAAACAAAACCTAAGATATTGATGAAGTGTTAAGAGCTTTGCAACGGAGAAGACCTGGAATCCAATCCCAGTTCCACTATAACTACTCTTGAGTCTCTGCACCTTGATTTCTACTAATAGCCTAAAGTTGGGAATAACCTCATTATTCACAATGAGAGTAGACAATGGGGGCATGAGAATCTGTATTATAGGCAGCACCTTTTCTTTCGGAGACTTCCACACCAGAGTCAGGAACAATAAAGAAACGTCACATACATGTCAGTGCTGACGTGGCCTAGATTCAGCCAGAGCTGGTTGCAAACTTGTACTCTGGGTAATTCATTTTCCTCATGAGAGGATTAACAGTGATCTTAAAGCCAAATGGTGACCACATCTAAAACACCCAGTCTGGTGCCTGCAATGAGGTGACTGCTTAATAAATGTGACGTTACTATGGTCTTTACAAGCTTCAATGAAGAGAAAGCAAACGAAGAGGCAAGTGTGGTGGCACCTACAATGCCAGGACTTGGGAGGTTTCCCAAGCAGGAGGATCAGGAGTTCCAAGTCAGTTCAGCCACAGGACAAGTATGGAGGCCAGCTTGGGCTACATGAGACCCTGTCTCAAAACATACAAAGAAGAACATGAATACAAAGGCAAATCATTTCTCCTGGTATAATTTCTAATTGTGAATGATGAGATATCAGCATTATGTGAAGTGTGAAGAAACAAGTCAGGATGGAAAAAAAGGAACATTTCTCTTCTTTTTTAATTATAACTAGATACTCTTCACTGGGGCTAGTCCTGGATTGTTTGCTGATACCACAAGGAAAACATAACAACCCCCATTTTAGAGATGCCAACACTGAGGCTCAGAGAGATTAAATCACTGTCCAAGAACATGGAGCTAACAGTCTAACTGTATTGAAAAAGTGTTCACAAAAGTCTGGCTTTCGGGCCTGGTGAGATAGGTCAGTGGGAAGGGTGCTGGCTTAGAAACCTATAATTCCCAAGAAGCCCACGTGGTAGAGGAGAACTTCCAAAAGTTGTCCTCTGACCTCTATCCACAGCATGCATGTGTGTGCATGTGTGTGCAAGCGTATGTGTCTTCTCAAATAAAATAAAACACTTTAAAAGTATGGCTCCCAGTGGAGTTTCTAAATCTAGGTTTCTGCCTAATATAGCTAATGCCAAACTCATACTTATACCCAAATATGGCTGCATAACCATGTGAAGTTTATTTATTTTTAAATCTACAGGGTCTCAATCTGGCTACCGAATGCATAACAGGCTTCCTGAAGTTCCTGTCGCAGGTCATTATGCCAATCCACAAAACAACAGGACACTAGACTGGGTTGGGAATAAACAACCTGGGACAGAAAATGCAGCATCCAAGAGGAGACCCAGTAAACGGAAGGCAACTCTATAAATACACCACATTGCTGGAATGTGTGAGGCATGGATTGTAACTGCATAGAAGTCTGGAAATATCCGAGTGGAAGTTCAGCAAAGGCGGTTCCCTGGAGCATTTCCCTCAAGGACACAGACATGAGTGTTCCATTGAGCACAAAGGAAGGATTACAATTGAGGAAAGAAAACTGTAGGAGAATCCAAGTAGTCCCCAATATTAACCTAATCACAAGAGCAATAGGGCAGAATTGTATAGGATTTTAGGCATAATCTGATTGCAGAATACAAGTGTGACCTTAAATAGGTCAGCTAGCTTGTTTTGAAGAACAACTTCTACCACATCTTTATAATCGTAATATAGTGAGACTTTAAGATAATTACATTAATAATGACAACAGGTAGCATATACACAATGATAACTATCTGACAGGAACCAGCCTAAGTATTCAACATACATTAACTTATTTGAACCTCAAGATGATTCTACAAGTACTCTGAACACATTCATTGTACAGGCACAGGTAAACTGTCCATGATTTGAACTCAGGCAATCTAATTCCACAGACTATGCTCTTAACTACTATACTATACAATGTACATGAAATAGTATAATACCCAGCATCCAGTAGGTGCATTATACACAGTAGTTATCATATTATTAAAGTTGTTGACTTATTTTTGAACTACTTGAAGCACATTATTTCATTTCTCTAAAGTGGGAAGCCTCAAAACTTGAATTTCCATGTTCTTCATAGAAAAGCATTTTTTTCTGGAGAAAAACAAACAACTAGATGATGAACCAAAGTCCTGACTTGTCGACTGATCTGGCAACTCCTTCCAATCAGTTGTGCAGTAACGCACAATATGTATTTATATGTGTAAACCTTGTATATAACATACTTCTGTGTTACACTTGCAAAATAAACCCATCTTCCATTTCCTCAAGCCCTCCTCCTACTCCTAAGTTCTCAAATATGCCATAAAATTTGCTTAGAATGAACCTTATTTTCTCTTTCAGATTTCAGGTTAACCTTAATTTTGTCAGTGTATGCCTTTCTTGGTCACCTACTCCAACTAGATCACATTTCCTGAATCCCAGTTTCACAATATCCAATACTTTATCACAGCACTTAATTCTAAGCAATATCAAAAATCCTTGTGTAACTGAGTATTGTGTAATCTCTCATGAATGTTGGTATTACAAAGGCTGTTCTATAGTAGATGAGCTACTACCATATTTGATCACTCTGGTACTTTGCCTTGAACATTATTTGCACACAGAAATACCATGTGAGTGTGACAAATATGTACATGGACTTTCAGGAAGATCTAGTGTGACAAATATGTACATGGACTTCTAGGAAGATTAAGTTATTCCCAGTGTCAAAATACTGGCACTAGAATTGAAATTTACACTTTTAATGGTAGATTGTTTTTCAACATCACCTCTGTTATCCTTCCACTATCTGGATTTTTTGCTCTTCTCCAGATTCAGCGGCAGGTAAAGAAAGGCGACTCAACTTAGAATCATAACATCCTTGACACAAAGGATGACGCACTATCACGACTGGACAAAATCTTTTCCAAAGGGCTAGAAGACCTGAATTCCAAGATTCCCATCTTCCTCCTGTAGATTCACAACTACTCACATTCAAACAACATTTGTGGCTGCTCTACCGCGACTTAGGACTTGCAGCAAATCATTTCTCCTAGCAAGGTCTTGTTTCTTCAACTATGGAATGAAGGAATCAGACCAGGTTTTCATCCCTTTCCAACTACAAGGTCTCCAAGATTCTTGGAAATAGTGTGGTTAAAGAAGAAGAAAAAACAACTTCTCTCAATCCCATCTGGGGTCACGTGAGCGTAGAAGGCCCACTGAAATGATACAGTCGGCCCTGGGGACCTCGGACAGGGACGACTTCTAGCTCGGGATTCAGGGTCAGCTGCAGGTTTGCAGTGATGCTCCATTCGTGAGTGGCTGGCCGCGTGACCCCCGGTACAATGCTGAGCTTCCGTTTCTTCGTCATAGGGAATAAATGCACCTGCGTCCGTGGGGCTGCTGTCAGGTGACGTGTAATTCAACGTCGGGAGCTTTTACTCGGTTCCCTGGCATCTCCCTACATTCCTGGTGAGTGACACGGGACCGCCTCTCCCCACCCCCCAGGGGAGACTCCACGGCGGCCGGAAGCCCCGCCCCCAAGGCTTAATTCATTAAGGTCAAACCGAACTCTGTGTGGAACGGGTCACGGGGTGGTCGTCCGATCCCCTGAGGTCCTCGCAGAGGTCCATGCAAAAAGACTCTCTGGTACCTGGATCCCCGACCGCGCCTCGAGACCCCCTCGAGGTCACTCACCAGCTACCGCCCAGGTTAACTAAACACAGACTCGTGCGTCGGCTGCGGTGGCGGCGGCGGCGGCGCGGGCGTGATGACCTCACGGGGCGGGGCGGGGCGGCGGCGCAGGCGGAGCGCGTCACGGGCGGCCTGACGGCGGGCGGTGTGGAGGCGGGCGCATCCTCCGGTCCGTCGGACCCCGGCTTCGAGAGCTTCTTTCGGGGCATGAGGACAGGGCGCGGCGCCGAGGCCAGCAGGTGAGTCCGGCCTCGACGGGACCCTCCGTGTCGGCGCCCGCCGCGCCTCGAGGGGCTGGGAAAGGCTGTCTTCCTCCGGGACGGCGCTCAGGCCCCGCCCCGGACCGGCCTGCCCTGGCCCGGAAATCACAATGCGAGTCTTGAGCTCTCGCGGGTGGGAATTCGCACCCAGAGATCGGGAAGCCGGGGTTCCAGGTTTGACACCCCCGTCCCCCGCCGAGAGCGCTTAGACCTCCCCGGACCTTGGTCTCTCCGCATAGCCATCCCTGGAGGGTTGTTTGCATGCAGCTCAGTTTAGGGGGAGAGGTGGACGAGCGTTTGTGAACTGGTCATCTAGTGGGTTGTCGCCATTGCAAGCCCAAAGCGAGATAGTCCGTTGCCGTCGTCACCTTTCATCAGAAAGCGCGGTACTGAGCTGTCACCAGGATCCTCTCCTTTACCATGACCACGGAGATAGGGATAATTGACCCCCGTCTTTGGAAAGAAGAGACAGGCATTCTTCATTCATTTAATAAGTGGGCCTTAACCACAAGCACCAAGCACGGCTGAGGCTAGAACCATGATCAAGGCGGGCTTGCCTTCTAGGAGGCTGCATTTGAGAGGGGTAAAGGTAGAAAATAACTCACTGAATTCACATTATATTGGGAGAGAAAAAAAATGTGGCTGGAACAGAACGTGAGAAGGAAAATCAAAGGGAATTTTAAATGCTGAAAACTTCTGAAGTCAGAATGGCAATCCAGATCTCTCAGGTCTGATATCCTGAATTCTTTTCATTGAAACGTGACACCTTTTGGTGTACGTGAGAAAATCCCAAGGTGGGTTATGCAGTCCCTCTACACTCAGGGTAGTCTATCCCTATGTCAGATCACCCCCGCTTAACTGTGTTTGCAGAATTTGCCACTGATTATATCAGCTTTTGTCCCCCGCCCCCCCATTTCAAATACAAGCATCTTGAGAACAGGAATCTTGCTTGTTTAGGGTTCTGGCTCCAGTCATTAGCTAGACAATGTCTAGAAAATTCAAACTCAGTGTTTTTTTAATCACTTATATATACATTTCTAGCCCAGAGATTTTATTTGTGGGTGTTTTACATCATCTCTATCTTCTGTTCATGATACCCCCACCCCAGAATCTCACAATTTGTAGTCGCTTGTCACACATGGTTGATCAGGTAAGAAAGGAAGAACAGTACCTTCGGGAAATAAGTAAGCATGTTCAACAAACAATCCAGGACTGCTGTGTGATTTTTTTGGGGGGGTATGCTTAGACGAATAATGAGAGGTAATAGCAGTGTCGCTGTATATCAGCTATTAAGATAAGCTCCTGCAGGGCTGAGCTCTGAGGGGCTTCTGAATCCAGAGGACACATGTTTTGTCTAGAACAGAGGTCTACTACAAAATCTGATATGGCTTTCCATCTTCTCAGCCCCTTTATCTACTTTTCTCTATCACGTTATACATTTAGTAGTTCCCATTTTTCACCTGTCACTTCTAGTTTTTTTTTTTTGTCCTTTCAGCAGCCTAAACATATAACCTGAACAAAGTTTATTTTTAAAAAACAAGGAATCTGAAGCTAAAAGAAAAGCCCAACCCTCATTCTTGACTGGGAGATGAACTATTTCTGGAACTTAGACTGAGTTCAGGTCCTTTTCCTTATAAGACCTCCATTTTTATATTTGAGGAAATTCCAGGCAGAAAATTTGTAGATAACTCACCAAATCATGCAATCTGCTTTCACATCCGGTTGTAACTTCAAAATCTGTGATCAGATTTCCTGTATTGCCCCTTTCCTTCACCGAAGTAAAATATAGTGCTTTTCTATCCTGCCCTATCTTCTGGTGCTTTCCAGGGCCTATTCTGGGTGGCACTTGTTGAACTATAAGATCATGTGTAATAGCAGCATTTGATCTCCTGCCAGAGGAAGTTTTAAGACCCTGCACACAACCATGCCTCTTTCATCTCAAATGATACTTGTGCTGTGCTTGCCAAAGGGGCTGCCCCTGGCTGTGGAATATCAGGCCTTTGCAGGACTTCCCAGAGAATGAGCCTACCCTGGATGAATGTTTGGGTAGAATGTGAAGCCTCACACCATTGCTCTTCTCTGCTGCCTGACCGTTCATATTATCTTTAGTATTTCATAGATATTGATGGAAGCAGAAACCAAAACTCTACCCCTGGAGAATGCATCCATCCTTTCAGAGGGCTCTCTACAGGAAGGGCACCGATTATGGATTGGCAACCTGGACCCCAAAATCACAGAGTAAGTCTAAATCTCTTTTAATTCATTACATACAAAATTGGGGTGTTTGTGTGACAATGTTTAGTTTTCAAGGAGTATATAATGTATATCTTGACCTTTTAAAGGGGACATAATTTTTTTTAACCTGTTATACTTGTCTTACATTTGTACTATATTGCTACTATCAAGACTAAGCAAAGGAGTTTTTGTATATCCAACTACTGAATCCTTACATGTAGTGGCTGCAGGGAATTATTCTAGAGTCAATCATGGGCATATTTTTGTCTCCCAAGTGAAGGAACTTTGTAAATAGGCAGAAGGCTCCCACTGACTGTAATTTCTGTAAGCAGCCATAGAGTGATAAAACTCGAGAATGGAAAAGGATCTTAACCTTATCCCAGTTCTTTTGGTTTTCATTCATTCGCTAAATGATTTGAGTGTGTGTTGTGTGCCCAGCGTCATACTGAGCCATTTCCAGGAAGAGACCTGTCATGATGGAAAACTAAAAGAAGCCATATGTAAAATAAGCACTAGATCTGCTCTGATCCAGGTGGAGAGATGTGCCTCCAGTCTTTTGTCAACATTGCTACCCTTTTTGTGGCAATGCCTGATGAAGCTTTGTGAGGCTGCTAGAACTGCATTAGTTGCTCTTAGAAATCTCTGATACCATCCAACTCTATTGGGGGATCTAAGAGACAGAAAAGCCTTGCATAAGTCACAGAACTAGTTGAATTAATTGTCCCCACTCTTGCCATCAGGGAGCCATTGTAGTGAAAAATAATTCCTTTTTTAAAATTATTATTTATTATTTATTCAATTGTGCGTGTATGCGTGTGCGCGCATGTGTATGTGTGTGTGTGTGTAGAACCACGGATGAATTCGGGAACCATCATGGACCGCCTCCACCTCCTCCTTGTTTACTCTGCCCCGGGATTCATAGGCTTCACCCTACCAGGACCAGAAACGCAGGCCGCCACCTCCACTTCCGCCTGTCGTCTATATGTGGGGTCTAGGATCCAAACTCAGGACCTTCCGCCTGCAAGACAGAGGCTTAACCCCTGAGCCACTTCTCCAGCCCCATGAAAAATAATTTCTTTTGAGAGTTTTTTCCTTCTTTCAGATGTTTGGTGGGGGAAGATGTTGGCTGATAGCAGAATAGTAAAGGGCAGGCAGCCTGGCCTGCATGAGTTGGTGCAGTGTGGACTCTGTCAACAGCACTGCGTGTTACTCTAGAGAAACACTGAAAACAAGGGGAGAGGAGAACAGGGAACCTGTTCATTTGAGTCTGGGATAAGTTTAAGGCTGGGATTAGGAAAGAGGAAAAGATGTAATATTTAGCTCCTTAAACCTGCTCAAGTTGAAATCAGATGTAGGGATATATGTAGAAATGTTTGTATCCCTTTATAAATTAGAATGATACTGAAGATATTATGCATGTATTATTGTGCACAGGAACCCTGGAGTATATATATTATATTTATTTCCATTCTCTGTAGTGGGATGTGGCTTTGGAGACAAATGTGTGAATCTGCTCAAACTCTCAATTTATGTCTGTTCTTTGGAGTTTTTCCATCATTAAAGCCCAGGCTATGAGGGGTTGCTCCGACAGTGGTTTGCATTCCCACTTCTGCTCACCTGAAGGGAAATCTGAATCGTGGAAACAGTGTGGATTGTGTTGACTGCAGGGTCCTGTAAAGAGACTCAGCTAATTGCTCCCCGTTGCTCATCAGCAGGGTTCATGGGGGCATTTGCCCTGAGTTTATGTTGCATGTTGGGATACATGAATATATTCTTTAGTTAGCGCTTTAGCAGGAGTGTTGAATTAAAACTTGCCTGCTGGTTTTTCTGCTCTTTTCACATCCAGTCAGGGTGGAAATACCAAATTGCATCAGGCAGGGTGTACTGGCTGCAAGTGCTTGAGCTCTACCTGTGGTATTCCGGCACTTATTTCAATGGACTATTTTTACTGTTTTTCTTCTGTGGGTTCCTTACACTAGAATAGTTAACCTGTAAACAAACCGATTTGTTACATAGCAGCTTTTAAAAGAATGTAACTATCAGTCATAGCTTATAGTCAATATGAGATATTTAGAATTCATTAAAACTTAATTAGATCCAAGAAACATAACATTTTGGTACATTTTGTAAGTCTTACAGAAATATATACTTACCCATTTGTTTTTTTTTTTTAGTTTATTTTGTTGCTAAGTCTAATTATTCTGCGTATATATGACTTTGATTATTAATCTGAATTATGCTAATGTCCATCAGTCTCCTTTCAACAGACTATAACTACCAAAGCTCTAATAGCATGCCTTGTGCCCATGATGATTCCTTCCAAGTTGTCAAATTACAAACCTTCAGATCCTGTTCCTCTCAGAATAGATAATGGTGAGCCTAAATGTGTAATTAAAGTGCGGTCACTGCCAAACACTGAAGGATGATGTGATAGAGCTTCATAGTACCCTATAGTACTTACAGTCTGTGCTAACTATTTTCAGACTATGCTACATGCCAGGAGTCTTCTTTCGAATAAGTAGGTTTTGGAGACTTAACTTTGAGGGAGTGTTGGTACACTTTCACCTAAGAAGGTAGTCAAGTTCTTCCCTCGCTTGTATTCTAATTCCTCACTTTCATTGTACCTCATATTTCTTACCTGTAAAATAAGAATGCTCAACTAAATGATGGGAACATTTCTTATGACTTTATTGTATGAAGTCCTCCTTTTGAGCCTCTTAACAGTTGGGGAGCTAAGTGGAACAAACATTTGCCCTGCTTTATAGGATAAGGAAAGTTAAATGAGCCAGCTCAATTTATACAAAGTAGTTAACGATAGTACTAATTTCCTCCTGCCTAATTTAGCATACTTTGCACAAATATTCTAATAGTCTCAGTAATTGAATAGTCTTGACCTAAAATAATATCTTGTTTTAAACATACAGGGACATCTTTTAAAATTGTTATGGACCCAGGCTTTAAGGTTAAACATTACCTTCAACAGAAGCCAAAAAAGATAACAGTCTTAGATAGCTGTTTTCCACATTGTTGATAAGGCTGGCTTACTTTTTCATGCCATGTTTAAGAAAAGAAGAGGAACCCATGAATTGTGTATGAGAAAGAACACAGCCAGCAAAAATTTGATAGAACATTTTGAGTGAGTAAAAGTACATGAATTTGGAATATAGAAAGATTGTTATGTTTGAGTAGAATGTCCAGAAGACATTTTGGCTTAAAGAAAGATTGAACACTATGTGATTGTAAAAGAGTAGAGTAGGTGGGGATAACAGGTAGAGTACTAGCTGCGCAAGCCTGGTAAACTCAGTTCTATCCCTGAAACCCACAAAAAGTTGTAGATAATCCCAACATCCTTATAGGTGACATGGAAGGGGGAGACAGGAAACTCTCCAGAAACTAGTTTTATGCAGCAGCAGAAATGAAAGCCTGAGTCTCAACAAGGTAGAGGAAAGAACTGACTCCTGACAGTCATCCTCTGGCCTACACACACACTATGGTGTCTTCATGTCTACACATACCCATCATATGCACAATACATGCATGTACACTATTATGAAATAAAATTGAGAAGTTGAATGAACAGAATACTGTCAAGTAAAGACCGGTTCTTTATATTTTATTCAGACAAGTTGAATTTTGTGTAGAAGAAACTGAATGTTAACAAGAGCCTGACATAAAAATTGTGATACACTAAGTAAAAGTACATGAATGCAACAGATATGCAACAGGGAAACATGGAGACTAGGGATGTACATCAGAGAGTGGAGACTATCGTAAACCTTCCGTGTCACTGTGGTCAGGTAAATGGGGACAGTGAACTTGGAGACTGATGGAGTGAGATGGAGACCTGAAGAAGGGTGGAGAGTTGGCATTTCTGAAGGGAGTCCGAGTTTTTGTTTTGTAGTGCTGGGCATCAAACCCAGGGTCTGGGGTTGGAGAGATGGCTCAGGAATTAAAGCCTTTGACTGGCAAGCAAAAGGACCCAAGTTCACATCCCAGCTCCTGTGTTAAAATACCATTCAGAAATGGCAGTGGCTTGCAATGGAAGATGGAATCTGAAAAAAAACACCAGAGCAAAGCAATAAGGAGGTGAAACAATTTAGGATGATTCTTTAAGTTACCCTCAGGCTTCCATAGGTACTCACAGTACCTCTTCACATATCTGTATAAGCACACATACACATATGCAACTACGTAAGCGGGGGATGGGGCCTGGAGCACATGAGGTTCTTGGCTGAGGATTGTAAACAGCCGTCCCGCTGGCAGGGACCTGAGCAGGAGAACTTCAAAGCAGTGAAGATCCAGCCAGGTGGAAGTGTCCTGCTGCCACTTTCAGGGATTTACTGAGTAAGCCAGAAGCAAGGGAAATGAGTGCCTGCACTTGTGGGAGCATTGTGTCACCCAGGAAACCTGTTTCTCCACCCATCCCATGGTTTGCTTTCATATGCATGTCTCTTGTCATGTCTTGGTTTGCCTTTGCTATTTACTTAAATCTAAAACCAAATATAAAAGTGGATAGTACATAAAGATTCCCTTCATAGTAATATTGATACATTTATAGAGAAAAATTTTCTCTAAAATAAACAACGTACTAAAAACTACCTCAAAGGATATGTCATTGTCATTCTAGCTTGTAACATCAGCTAAAACTCTCTGAGCACCCGTTCTTCACACCCTCCACCCTCCATACTTAACTTCAGCCTCTTCTGCCTTCCCCACTCTCTTCCAGTGGCTCTTCACCTTTGTGTCTTTGCAGCACAGGTTGGCGCACACACAATGTCACACTGTGGTCTCACCACCCTTTTCTTGGTGCTTTCTTTAGCCGCCAGCTGCCTGTACAGTTTTACTTCCTTCGTGTGTGTGTGTGTGTGTGTGTGTGTGTGTGTGTGTGTGTGTGTGCAAGTATCAGCACTGTTTCATAGTTGTTCTCCTGCAACCAGAACGTGAGGGCCTGGAAGGTACGGTCATTTATCTGGACAGTCCAACTGCCTGACTGGTTCTTGGCACATAGTAGGTGTCTGTTTTAGCGTTCATGTAGATCAATTGCTTCTATGCAGTCAGGCAGGAAGGCTGTTCTAATGACTCATTTTAGAAAGAAAATGCTGATTAGGTTGCAGAAATGTGGTGGAACGGTGTCCTAATCCTCTTGCTCCTGAAGGCGGGGTGCTTTCCTGAGGTGAGGTGAAGCCTCCGAGCAGGAGCCCATGCTCCCCGCCCATGAAAGGGCCACAGATGCGAGCTGGAGCCGCCTGGCTTTTTCCACTATCAGAGCCTGCAGTCCCCATCTCCAGGAAGCAGAATCGTAAACATTTCATTCCTTTTGTTTCCGTGTTCCGATAATTTCAAGAAATTATCAAACAAGCACAGAAATCGTAGAGAAGTTGAAAGACACAGACCTAAGCAGATGTTCCTGGAATCTTAAGGTCGCGCCTCTCAGGCAGGCTGTGTTTGTTAACTTTACAATGAATAATCTGTTGGCATTTTCTTTCTGAGTAAATTAAAATTCATTTCCTAGGAAATGCCAATTGTGTTACCTTCCTGCTATTAAGCAGAGCTGAGCTAATGAAAAGATAGCCATGCCACAGTAGCCTTCAGTTGTTTTTGTAAAAAAAAAAAAAAAAAAAAGTTTGACCCACCATTCTGCTAACGGCGAGTGGTGTGAGGGTCAATGGGCGTAGTAAGCGGCAGGTGCAGCTGTGAGTGGAAGCCTCTTCAAAGATTTTGTGCTTCCCTCTCACTGTCTGGAGCCTCACCCTTGTTGCAAACCTGTCTAGATAATCAAGTAGAAGCAGAATTGTGTACTTGAGATGTCTCCCTTTCCACCAGAGAGTCATGCTTACTCCCTTGCTGGGTAATTGAGGTCTGCTGGTGGGACATGGGGATTAAATGGGAGTTGTTGTTTTCCCTTTCAAAACCAATCCAAAGACCACATTGCTGTGCACAGTGGGGTAGGGCTCCTTCCATCCTCCCTCAGTCATAGGCCTGCATTATGTCTTCCTGCCTAAGTATCAGATGCCCAGTTCAGTGTAACGTGTTTGCTTATTGATGTACATAAGTATCAAACTTGCATTTCATATCTTTGTGCCCTCCAAAGGAGAGTCTTGCTCAAGAAAAAGACCTTTGCATGTTTGTCCTAGAAAATTATGTGAATATAAATGTGCCTATAAGGACTTTAACAACTCCCTATGGGGTAGAATTCCATGTAATAACAGATTTAGCATGTGACCTGATACCTTTTTAGTATCACAGGGACAGCATTGTTTAGAGAAAGCCTTGACTACTTCTGAATAGCTCAGAGGATGCCAGGAGGAAGGCCAGAGGAAAAGGAAGTGGGAGCTGTTGGTTCGTCTCACCCCTACGTCAGATGACAGGAAGCCACAGTTGAGATTGGCCATAGCATAGAGATACATCTGTTTGAATAACTTGGAAGTTACAGAAACCAGGTGAGTGAAGAGTAAGGAACACAAGAGGATGAGGAGCAGAATGGTTAAAAATAGCCTGGGGCACAGAGCTGCCAGGAGAAGATCCCTTCCGTGACATGCGTGCTTTACTTGACATTCTCCAGAGTGTGCTGAGGTACTTAGTTGCCAGTGGTCTGGTGGTAACTGGCCAGGACACTGTGGAGCTAGCCCCATCCCCTGGCTTTTCCTTGTTCTGTGTCTGCTGAGGTCAGTACCTGAGGCTTGAGCCTTGTGGGATTGCCATAACTATGGTTTGTTTTTTGGCAGAATTTGGTACAATTTATGTCTAGTGATTAGCTACAAAATCGAATGGGATGTCTTCTAGGACTACTTTTTTAGTTGTGTGAATGTATATAGATTTGTTACTTTGTTTATTTTTGATATAGGGTAGTTTGAAGTTTGGGGAAAGTGGGTGTGCTTTTCTGATGGAGTTGCAGTTATTCACAAATGCTGTTTGCCAGCAAATTAAAAATAAATAAATCGACACTATTTTTGAGCTTTTCTCCAAAGGAAAAACAAATGGTGCTTTGGGGCCAAACAGCTATTTGTTAGGTGTGGGGGTTTTTTGGTTTGTTTGTTTCATTTTGTTTGATTTGGTATTTTTATGTTGGACAGACACATAAGCATGACAATTCTAGTTCCCATTCTAAATAGAGGCAAACAACTCAGTTTGCCAAATAAACTAATATAGCAGTATAAGGAAAAGCAGGACACAAGGGCAAGATTTTTTTTTGGCCTGGGGTAAATTATCTCCTTTTACCTCGAGCTTGAGCAGAGCCCCCAGCATTCCATGGAGCACACTGACGGCTCTTCTGTCCCCACAGATACCACCTCCTCAAACTCCTCCAGAAGTTTGGAAAGGTGAAGCAGTTTGACTTCCTCTTCCACAAGTCAGGGGCTTTGGAAGGCCAGCCTCGAGGCTACTGCTTCGTTAACTTTGAAACTAAGCAGGTAAGTGAGCTTTGGGGTGCTCTTTCACTGTCCTCTGTGCATCCTTTGGCTGTTAAATCACATCTGCTTGTTCTGTGTGGCTCCCACTGGGTGCTGAAAGAGGCACTCCATACACGAATTAGTGGTCACCTTGTACCAGCATCCTCTCCCGAGGCTCAAGACCTAAAGCAGCTGGCCAAACTGACCAAATGATTGGGATGTCCACACTGAGCACGTAAACACCTTCTATTTTGTCTGCAGTGAGCCACCCACAAACTATAATTTATTTTGGTTTCTTAAACATACACCTTTCTGGGCCTGAAAAGATGGCTCAGTTGGTAAGGTGCCCACACAGCAATCACGGGGACCTGCGTTCAGATCCCCAGCACACACATAAAAGCTGGGCATGATGTCACACTTTCATCAAGAGACCTGTTACAAAATATAAGGAGAACAGTAGAGGAAGACACTGAACATTGACCTCTGGCTTCTACATGTTCACGCATGCTCAAACATGCATGTACATATGCACTACACACACAGCACATTTTTTAAAATGTGCTTTTCCAGCGTCTCCACGAATAAATTCAAGTTTTATTTTTTGCTTCTGGTGTTGTATGTATAAAACCGAGAGTTTTACACATACTGAGTGAGTACTCTGCCTCTGAACTACTCTCAGCCCAGCACATACAAGTTTTAATAAATGTAAGAGCAGAGAACTTCACCTTCAGTGATCTGCATCTGAGATTAGTGCAATTTATGTGCAACTTAGAGTGCAATCAAAAGGTAATCAACATTTCTGATGACTGCAAAATATTTCATTATATGGATATGTGTTATTTGATCCTCAGTTGTCAGCTGTGTGAATTACCTTCAGTGACTGAGTAGTGTAAGCATGACAGTGCTGAACACCATAGAGCTCTATTTGTGGAAGTGGAATGACATCATCAAAAGCCATGCACAGGTTTTCCTTAATATAGTTGCCATACCTGGACATAGTGACATATACCTGTAATTCTATCACTTACAAAGCTGAATCAGGAAGATCAACAGTTGAGGACAGCCTGGTCTATGTAGAGATGATATGTCAGGGGAAGTGGCTAAGTTTGTAAAGGTCTTGCCACACAAGTATGGGGACCTGAGTTTGAATTTTTTGCACAGTGATATGCATCGTTCTAGAATTGGGGGGTGAGAGCCAAGACAGGTTGATCCCCAAAGCTCACTGTTTTGACAATCTAGCCAATTGGATCCAGGTTCAGTGAGAAACTGGACTCAAAAAATAAGGTAGAGGCCTGTGAGATGGCTCAGCAAGTACAGGCAGCTGCGTGCAAAGCTGGAAACCTGAGTGCAATCCCCGAGCCCAGTTGGTGGAAGAAGAGAACTGACTTCTTCCAAAAGTTATCCTCTGGTCTCCATGTGTACTCCATGACGTAGGAGGCCTGCTTATGTGCACCCCTCCCTCTTTTCCTCTTTTCCTCTCCCCCACCCAAATAATAAAATACTGAAAAAATAAATAAGATGGAGAGAGCAATATAAGAAGATAATGTCAACCTTGGGTCTCCAGACATGAGCATACAAAACACAAGTGCCTGCACATTCAATGCACAAAGTGTACACACACACACACACACACACACACACACACACACACACACACAATATGACATATCAGACTGGTCTGAGACTACATGCGGACACCATTTATTCTTTCCAGTGCTGAGTACTTTTCATTTCCTCTAATCTTTTCAAATATAGGCAATAAATGATATAATTCTGATTGTATACTTTTTCAGAGTCAAAGAATGCCCATATGATTAACCTTTAAATATTTTTCCTTAATGAGAGAGTATGATGAAGATTCTTGCAGACAACTAAAATCAGAGGTCTATGTTTATTTAAAAACATTGTACTAGAAACCACAGGCATGCCTTATATTATGAGTTATTTATTCATTATCTTAGAGTGATTCTCTTCTTTTGGCTTCAGTTTTCATCTGAAAATGGGATTAAGAAGGCAGTTTCTTTTGTAGAAAGTTGGGCGAGTGCATGAGGATACCTATGAAAACACAGCTCTAGTACTTAATGTATGAACTTTGATGCAATGTTCCGAAATGGAATTTAATTTTTTACAGTCGTCCCCTGTTGGCATCTACTTGCTACAGGTAGTTAGAACTAATGAGACTTAAGAGAGGAAGGAGATTCCTGGGTAGCCATGTGGCCTTCTGTGCTATAATGGAGCTGAATGGCCAGTACCGTCTAGTGCCTGACACACAGTGAGTGGAAGTCATGATGCTGAGCTCTGGAGGAAGAAGAGTCACCAGTAAAGCCAGAGTGGGTGCTTACATGTTTTATACCTTCATTTCAGACTCTCCCCGTCCTTTAGTGCTTCCTGTTCCTCAAGGCTTCTTCACCCCTACCAAAGTGGGTTACACTTGGCTAGATGCCTCCTGGATGCAAGTGAGGTAAAGAAGCTTTGTCAGGATGGGAGAGTACAGCCAGATTTCCTGGGAGTGACCTGCAGTGACTTTTATCTAGCTTCAGGAATTCCGCTTAACCTTGTTGCTCCTGTATGTGATGGGAAAAAGATTAGGGAACTTTTGGCTCTGGAAGCCAGGTACATAGATCGTTTCACACAGATACCTTGCTCACAGGCTTATTGACTCACTCCTGCTTTTTCCGGCCTCGTTTCCTTTACACCCATATCCTTTGAAGTCATGACTGTTTATCATTTTGGATCAAGTAGTGATCCCTGGTCCAGAAAGTAACTCCAGGGTCTCTGAGCAGAGTTCAGCTTCTTGGTGTCGTAGGTGGTACCCCAGCTAATCGGGTTGTGTAGGAAGATGCCACCCAATAAGGGCTAATACTTATAAAGTGCTTGGCATGCACCTGATAAGGGCTGCACATTTTCCATATACTCTAGATTCTCACAACCACCATTGGGGAACAAATAGTACTATCTGTGTTTTACAGGTGACAAAGTTAGAGACTGAAATGGCATGCTAGATTTTATACTGTCAACACCAAGTTGACATCTAGTCTGACCTTCAAAACCACATAACTTTTATTGTTATTCTGCCTCTTAAATTAAATCATAAGCCATTTGCAAAAGCAGTTTGGTTAGAAACCCAGTGACCAAAACTTAGTGAAGGTCCAGTGAGGTGGCTTAGTGGGTAAAAGTGCTTGCCATATAACAGTAGAAGGGGAAAACTGACTGCATACTGTTGTCTGACCTCCACATGCACAGTGGGTGTCCGTGTGCCTGCATTCTCTCACAAATAGTGACATTTAAAAAAAACGAAACAGGCCTTGTGGGACTGCAGATAGCCAGTTAGGCGTTTGGATTTTGACTGACTGTTGTCTCGGACAGGAAGCAGAACAAGCCATCCAGTGTCTCAATGGCAAGTTGGCGCTGTCTAAGAAGCTGGTGGTGCGGTGGGCACATGCTCAAGTGAAGGTACGTCTGAGCCGCTGAAAAGGCAGCGGGCCCTGTTTTATCCGGGTAGTCTCTGAAGGGCGGCTCCCACGTCTCCATTTGCATCCCAGCCTCTGCATCTGGAGCAGCCAGACTTTGGTCTCCTACTTGTATTTACCATGTGTGTTGCCAGATTTTTCTTTTGAGAAGCATCTCAGGAGGGATAAAGTTCCATCGTCATTTCTCTCCACATACCCACAGATCCTGTTTTTGATTGATTTTTCCATGTGGCTGATGTGTATACTCAAGCCTCTATCATTTTTTTCATGGGAATTCTTTGGAGGAAAAATGTATTTATTTTTAAAATAAGTTGCTGCAGGCATTATTAGGCTCTTCCCAGCCTTGCATCTCTGAGGAGAGTTTGAATTTGTTTATTATTCTGAATACTTGAGAAATGGGTAGTTTCTGTGCATGCTGAAAAGAACTGGCATCTCCTTACTTCAGAGTTTTGAGACTTTATTAAGTGTGGGTGTGGGTTTGTGGGTCTTCGAAGTGCCTGTATTGTCTCCAAGTCCTGAGAAGTGGCAGACTGCCCTGTTCATCCTGTAGTTGGTCTCTTGGGACAATGCACTAGAAAAGCTGTGGCCATTTAAAAAAAAAAAAAAAAAAAGTGATCTGTTCCAACTGGCAGAGAGGTAGTGAAGTGTGTGGATTGGAGCAGCCCCAGGAGTCTGCTCCCGCCTACTGCAGTGGGTTGGGGCAAACCTGCCTGCAGCTTCGATTGTTAGCTATAAGAACATGGGGCACTCTACCCTCTGCCTAACACACTCCTCAGCAGAGTCTCTCAGGAATTAAACAGGTACTTTAAGTGGGTCATCCAAGCTGAAAAGAAAGCTCAGGAACTTTGGGTCTTTGTGAGCACTGCAGGTAATCACACAGGCTTCTCAATTTCTAAGACATGTTGCCTGAAAAATAGAAGGTACAAGGAGAATTACCAAATGCTTTTTTACTTTAAAGAAAATCAAGTCTCATTTGTCAAACTGACTGTTGTTTTCTCGTTCTGCATCTCATTGAAAAGGCATGCAGAGGGGGCTGGAGAGGTGGCTCAGGGATTAAGCCTCTGCTTTGCAGGTGGAAGGTCCTGAGTTCGAATCCTAGACCCCAAGTATAGACGCCGGGCATCCTAGACCCCAAGTATAGACGCCGGGCATCCTAGACCCCAAGTATAGACGCCGGGCATCCTAGACCCCAAGTATAGACGCCAGGCATCCTAGACCCCAAGTATAGACGCCGGGCGGAAGCGGGGGCGGCCTGCATTTCTGATCCTGGTAGGGTAGAGCCTGTGAATCCCGGGGTAGAGTAAACCAGGAGGAGGTGGAGGCGGTCCATGGTGGTTCCCGAATTTGTCCGTGGTTCTACACACACACACATACATACACATATACATGCACAATTGAATAAATAATAAATAAGAAAAGGCATGCAGAGAAATCATCTTCCATCCCTGTCTTTCATTTGGAAATCCCTGCCTCGTGGTTATTCTCGCTTGGAGATCGTTTTTGACCAGGGGTTCCTGATTGCTTCTTAATATTTTACTTTTTACAGGAAGTCTGTGATTATCTGCATCAAATTAAACTCCTTTGCTATCCAGCATTGTCTGTATCAGCAGCTGAAAGCTGGCACTACTGTTCTCCACTCAGTCCTATTAAGAGTTGAATATTGTGCTTGGTATTTTGCACAATCTATCAGAGTTTTAAAGTGTTTTGAATAAAACAAATATTGTAAGAGGCGATATATGACAGTTTAAGAATATAAGAGGGCGTCTCTGCTGGATATTTGTACCATCTGTGAATCTGAATGTTGAAATTTTAGCTAGGAAATTCTTTCTCTACTAAATAAGGAAAACAAATGGCTACACAGAAGATTCTTCTCTGCTTCTTTCTCTAAACTGATAGATAATTTGTAGGCCAACACTATGTGGCTTCTAAATGTAAAACAATCCTAAATCATCAAGTAATGCTGTTGACAAACCGGCTGGGATCAGCCCTTTGATGTACACAGTAGTGAGGACTGTTTTCTGCCCTAGTGAAGTAATACCTCTTTCTTTTCTTATAGAGGTACGATCATAACAAGAATGATAAGATCCTTCCAATAAGCCTTGAACCATCCTCAAGCACTGAGCCTGCTCAGTCTAACCTGAGGTAAGAAGTGCACTGTGGATTGTTTAGCCATTTCTTGCTCATGCCTCCATTGACACAATAGCCAATCTTCAGTCTCTTCATTTAGAATAGAATCTACTGACTCGATGTGTTGAGAGATGTATTCAGTATGTTTCCTCTCCTTTTATATGCCCGTGATCATGTAACCCCATTTGTAGTCTTCATTCACTCAAAAACAGAACAGGTTAATTACCACACACCACGTCTTATGCATGGCACTGAAAATACAGAGATAAATCAGCCACAGAGCAAGCATAAAAATAAGGCCTTGAATCCCTTTGGTATTTGGCATTATATACTAATTCCTCCCCAGATACGTGTTCTCTTAAAATTTTAGTTTCCAAACATTTAATTCTATGTACCATAGCAGCAACTATAATAGTTTCGGTTCTAGTTTGTAATAATTGTCAGTTGTTTCTTGGGAGTTAATTCAAAACAGGGGCACTAAGGCTTGGGTACAGAAGGGGAAGTTAAGTGGGTGGTTGAACAGAAGTTTTGTGTGTAGGGGGTGTGGATTATTCTTTTTTTTTTTTCCTTTTCTTTTTGTTGCATTGTAGCATAAGGAGAAATTTAACAATAACAATAACAATAGACAGGATTTATTGGGCTTACTATAAGTAAGCACTGTCTAAATAATTTATTTGTAGTATGTCATTTAATATCATAAAAATCCTTTTGCATATAAGAAACTGAAATTTAGAAAGGTGAAATTCCATGACCAAGACCAGGCAGTTAGCAAACAGCATATTCAGAATTCAGAGTCTAATGGACTTCAGAAAGCATTTTACTTTTACTCTAGAACATAAATGTATGAATACAATGAAAAAGCTATTCTGGGGAAGAGAAGAAGATACACGAAGGAACATTAGACGGTCCGAAATTAATGGTAATGATCAGTCTGTTTATTATGAAAATCTAATTTGAAAAATATAATTCCAAATAGATGGAAAAAATGTCGTGGTTATAAATCACGTGCTCTGAATGACATAGATTGAAAAGCAGCTCACTAAACTGCAGGAAAATAATTGAAACTAGTTATGTCGTTGTTCTTTAAGTTTAATCATACGGTATTTCTTAATTTTGCTTTGACTTTATTTGTGTTCCTAGAAATTAATTTCTCTAGAGTGTAATGTATTAATCTGATCATGATGCATTAGTCTGATGGACTATGTGCACTTGCCATTCCTTGTAAAATTCGACCCTCCTTGAACACAGATTGGTCTCTCTTCAGGTTTTCGTAATTCTAACTGTGTGGATGACTTGAGTTTATGCTCAATGGCCTTCATGTTGCAGTAACATGTCTTTAAGTTGTGAGAGTTAGTATTTGTAGTTTGTTTACCTGATAGCCTAATGTTGCCCATCTACATTTCAATCCGGAGATTCTCATCTTTCATCTTTCTATTTACAACCATGCCTAATTAGAGGAGGTCATTTCCTTGTGACTAATAGAGTATGAAGGATTGGCTATCTCATTAATGAAAGAAGTGTCAAAATACATGTTATAATGTATTATTTTAATTTTTTAAAAATTTATTATTATTATTTATTCAACTGTGTGCATATGCGTGTGTATGTGTGCGCACGTGTGTCTGTGTGTGTCTGTGTATGTGTAGAACCACGGACGAATTCGCGAACCACCATGGACGCCTCCACCTCCTTCTGCCCCGGGATTCACAGGCTCCGCCCTACCAGGACCAGAAGCACAGGCCGCCCCCGCTTCCGCCTGGCGTCTGTACGTGGGATCTGGGATCCGAACTCAGGACTTTCCGCCTGCAAGGCGGAGGCTTAACCCCTGAGCTACCTCTCCAGCCCCTATTTTAATTTTTTTTTTAGTAGTAATAATAGTATTCTTTTTATTGTAACTTAGGGCTATTTTAATTAATACATAAAAATAACACATGGTGGACTGAGGAGATGGCTCAGTGGCTGAAGCCTTTGCCTCACAAGCCAAAGCTCCTGCATTTGAATCCCCATTCCATGTTTAAATTGCCTGGGAAAAACGGTGGAGGCCTGCAGTCCAGCTCTGGAAGGCAGCCTCAGAAACCCCAAAGCAAAGCATAGGGAGGTGGAGTAATCCAGGGCAATTCGTGGTGTTATCCTTGAGCCTCCACAGGCAAAACACTCTAGTGTTTTTTGTACACACACACAAGCAGGCACACACACAAAAAAAATTGCATACCAGAAGAAGGAAGAAGTCAAGCTATCCCTATTTGCAGATGACATGATCTTATACCTGAGGGATCCCAAAAACTCCACCAGGAAGTTCCTGGAACTAATTGAGAAGTTCAGCAGGGTGGCAGGATACAAAATAAATGTGCAAAAATCAGTGGCCTTCCTATATGCCCAGAATGAAAGAAGTGAAAAAGCCTTGAGAGAAACAATCCCATTTACTATAGCCCCTAAAAAAATGAAATACCTTGGTGTAAACCTAACCAAGGAGGTAAAAGACCTTTACAATGAAAACTTTAAAACCCTCAAGAAAGAAATTGCAGAAGACACCAGAAGGTGGAAAGACCTCCGGTGTTCCTGGATTGGCAGAATCAACATTGTAAAAATGACCATCCTACCAAAGGCAATATACAAATTCAATGCTATACCAATTAAAATCCCAAAGCAATTCTTTAAAGAAATTGACCAAACAATCTCAACGTCCGTATGGAGGCACAAAAGACCCAGGATAGCAAAGACAATCCTGAGTAACAAAAACACGGCTGAAGGTATTACCATACCAAACCTTAGTCTATACTACAAATCCATAATTATAAAAACAGCCTGGTACTGGCTCCAAAATAGACACACAGATCAATTGGATAAGGATTGAAGACCCAGATATAAGCCCACAAAATTACAGCCATTTGGTCTTTGACAGAGGGGCCCAAAGAATCCAATGGAAAAAGAACATCTTCAACAAATGGTGCTGGCAAAACTGGATCTCCACATGCAGAAGATTAAAGCTGGACCCGTACTTGTCACCATGTACAAGACTTAATTCCAAATGGATCAAGGACCTTGATATAAGGCCAGAGACTATAAAAACCATAGTTGAAAGGATAGGGAACTCCCTCGAGCTGATTGGGCTAGGCCAACAGTTCCTAAACAGACATCCAATGACACAGTCACTCCTACCAACTCTCAACAGTTGTAATCTTGTGAAATTAAAGAGCTTCTGTTCAGATAAAGAGATTGTAACACGAGCTCAAAGGCAACCCACAGAATGGGAGAAAATCTTCACTAACCACATATCTGATAGAGCTCTACTGTCCAGAGTGCACAAAGAACTTAGAAAACTAAACACCAAAGAAACCAATGGCCCAATTAAAAAATGGGCCCTGGAACTTAAAAGAAATTTTACCAGGGATGAAATTAAAATGTCTAACAAATATCTTCAAAAATGCTCCACTTCTTTAGCCATCAGGGAAATGCAAATCAAAACTTCCCTGAGATATCATCTCACCCCGTTCAGGATGGCAAAAATCCACAATACAAACAACACCAACTGCTGGAGAGGATGTGGAGAGAGGGGAACTCTCCTACATTGCTGGTGGGAATGCAGGCTCATACAGCCACTCTGGCGAGCCGTCTGGAGATTCTTAAAGAAATTAAAGATTGAAATGCCATATGACCCTGCTATTCCTCTTTTGGGAATGACCCCCCATACAGCAGAGGTTCACCTTGATAGCACAAGCATGACCATGTTCATAGCAGCACTGTTTACAATAGCAAAGTCATGGAATCAACTCAAATGTCCAACAGATGATGAGTGGATAAGGAAAATATGTTACATCTATAATATGGAGTACTACTCAGCCATCAAAAATGATGAATTACTGGAATTTGCCGGGAAATGGATGTCATTAGAAACAATTATATTAAGTGAATCATCCCAGACCCAGAAAATTAAGTGCCATATGTACTCCCTAATAGGTGGCTCCTAGTACCAAACCCACCCAGCCCACCTAGAGACACTCGACAATAAATCTCTGTAATACAGTAATTGCAAGGAGTATGAACAGGCGGGATGGAGTAGGAGGGCCACACCCGAAACAAGGAGAGAGGGGACCATGTAACAGCAGAGAAAATAGGCCTCCATCAAGGACTGCGAGTAAGCAATGAGACATCTGGTTAAGTTCACAGACTTTTCGTTCCTGATCGTCTACAACTGAGGGGGTGTGATCTCACCAGAAGGGAAGGGCATATAGTCTGGCAGATAATAAGTAACCATTTTGCAAATGGATGATTGACCCCTCCCTCACTGTGGTTTCCTACTTTTATTGCATCTACCTTTGAATATACTCTTATAACAAGACTCTAGTTTAACAGTTTTTTTATCTCTGGCCAGGGGGTGACATCCAATACCCATCAGGATGGAGTGAAGGGCATTGCAGGAGCAGCAAAACTGCAAAAGAAAATCAACAAGCAATAATCCAGAACTTCAGAGACTCTATATCAACCATTTAGAACTAGGACAGCCTAATCTCTCCCCATCTTGAAGCTCAGGGAAATTTGCAGAAGAGGGGGCGGTAAGAGTGTAAGAGCACAAGGATAGGAGGAGCAATGATATGCAAGATACTCCACACAAGTTAGGGCCGAAGCAATCATAATTGACTTTACATGCCCTGCGCAATGTCCAACACACTGTTGACCTCACAAAGTCTAGCATTTGCTAAAAGCACCAAGATCCTTGGAGGCAAGGGATTGACAGCCAAAACAGTGTTCCTATGCTTAAGGGAAACACAGGAAAGGGTTCAGGAAAATGCCACTGGGTCCTTGTTTGTCATCGGAGAGGAGGACCCAGAGGACAGTCAGGCATGCACATTAAAGGATTCTCTGGGGATTGGGGGAGGGGAGGCACTGGGGGGTGGGGAAGGAGGGGTGAAGGGAGGGTGAGCAGAGGGGTGGGGGGAGGAGGAGGAAGGGAGGTAACCGGTGTACCTATTAAGTTTGTATGAGCGGAGATAATGAAAAATGTTTTAAAAAATTGCATATACTCACAAGATGGCATATGCTGTTGCAATGCATATAGCAGGAAGAGCATATGTCTTCTCAAATTTTCAATCGTGTCTTTTTGGTAACTTTTTAAAATTTTATTAACCTTGAAAATATGGCTGTGTACAACAAATATATACCTTTTGAAAATCTCTAGACGTCCATGTGTAAACTCACTCATTAGCTGTAGTCCATTGACAACATCAGGAATGGAAAATGAAGGAATTTCTTGGCCAAAACAATCCACTGCCTAAGTGCTTTGCACTCTGCTCCAGGGATAGCACCTGCCTCCACAGGTGCAAACTCTTTATGGCTGCTAGAGCATCTCCTCACTCAGCCTTTCTGTGTCTGCTGAGCTGCTCTGCTCCCTCTCAGATGAGAGCAGAAAGCAAGGCTTCCTGAGAAGCTGGGGCCAAATCCTGGTTGCACGCTTTGCTGGCTTGTGAACTTTGGGCACAGTCTTGCCTTTCTGCCATTGACTTCTACCTAGAAAGTATAGGTGGTTACCCTCCAGGAATACAAGGATTAGAAGCAGTACATGTCCAGCCCTGAGTACCATGCCTGGTGCATTACAGCACATACTTGCTAATAAAAAGAGAGGGGACAGGATTTTTAGAGACTTTTTTTTTTTTTTTTGCAGTTATTCAGTGGTTGAAAAGGTGATGAGTATATTGGTTAATAGATTGGATTTTGGAGTCAGCGTGTACTCAGGTGTCAACTCATTCACTTACTAGTCATTTGACATTTGCAGAACAAAAAGTGTATACTTTGTGTGTATGCTTTGTGCCAAGCACTAAGGTGCCAAAGAGTGTCCAACAATGTCTGGACATATATCAAAAGCATAGCAGGTTGTTCTGATTTGATTTTTCTTCAAATGAGAGGATTGATTTTTATCTTGTATGAAATTACATGTTTACAATTTAGTATCGTGTTGCTTCCCAGCAGCATAGGCAGATGGTAGAAGAGTATCTCACAAGTGCGTCTCAGCCCACTCTGACCTTCTGCTCTCCTTTTTCCAGCGTCACTGCAAAGATTAAAGCCATTGAAGCAAAGCTGAAAATGATGGCAGAAAATCCCGATGCAGAGTATCCAGCAGCACCCGTGTATTCCTACTTTAAACCACCTGATAAGAAAAGGACTACTCCTTATTCTAGAACAGCTTGGAAATCACGAAGATGATGATCGTGAATTACCAGAGCAGCAAAAGCAGAGTGGTCTCCACACCTGAAGTCCTTTGCCTTTGTTCTTCGTAGTTGGGAAGGGTACCATCCAACGGAGCACAGTCATATTGAGTGTTTGCTAACCTAACATTTGTGGATGTTCTTATAGATGTGTCTTCCCTGAACTATGAGTGGAATTGAGCATCATCCAGAATAAATAGGATTGTGTCCAAAATTATGATTTGAATACTGAGATGCTCTAGTTGGCTGGTCTGTTTGGATATGTAACTCCAGAAACATTACATAATATGCCAGAGAGGAAAGTCAAACACAAATGTTATTATTTAAACAAGGGAACTAAATTTATTATTCATAAAAACAAACTAGAATTTTTCTGTGTACACATAAAAAGTAAGGACAGGATGGGTAGGAAGTGAGACAGATTTTAATTCATTTTTAGAACTGTTGTTTGAGAACTTACTTTGGAAATCCTTCCAGTTGGAATGAAAAAGAATTCTTGGCAAAAGAAAAGAATACTGCCCTTTGAACAAATGTTATAGTAATCTGTTTAAGAGTTATGCTTATTTAAAATTTTCAGTTAGGAAAACAACATGATCTATATCTTAAAATTGTTTTTGTCAACAGGCTGGAATCAAACTTAGCATTTTATATCACAACAGAAAGTCTATTTGAAAATCCAAGTTTTATTCTACAGTGATCATGTTTTTAAAATAATCCTATAATACCAAATGTTATCAGCCCAGGACCTTTGACAAAGAAAAAAAAACACTTACTGCATGAGATTGTTTTTGTAGCATGAGATTGTTAACAGTGAGAAATGCATCATGGTCAGTTTATAATAGAAAAGCAAAATTTCTTGGAAGACTTAAACTTGAGAATATTGGTCACTATCACATATTGTTTTCTAAAGATTATGTAGGGGTCTGAGTAGAAGTGGCCAAGGACGACTGCAGTGGGCCAGCAGTCAACAGAGCAGCCACTACTCTGCCACAGGATTGTAGTCACCTCATGTTCTAATGTAGTTTCAGGACTGCATGACTTGAAATGATTCTTCATTTGTACAACATGCTTCTCCCTAGACGTTTGGCCTCTTTGGGCATTCTGAATATAGCAGTGTAGAGACATTCATAGACGGACCGGCTTGGGGGTGTTTCTTCAGCACAATTTCTGGCCATTTTGGCACCAGGCTTCAGAGACTTTCATTGGGCGGCAGTGTTGCTTCTTTACTGTTTTACCTTGTTTCGATACTCTTTCCAGGTTCCAGGTTCCATTCTTAAAGATTTTACCATTATCATTCCTAAGAGGAAGAAACTTCCATTACAGGAATTTAAGTCTTCCTGAGTACAAATGAACTGAAGATGCTTGAGTCAAACATCAGCATTAGTGAGGTTTTAGAATCCACAGAGCTGGTCAGAGAAATTCTTAGCACTTTTCCCAAGGTCGGTCTTTTTAGCTCCCCTTAAGTACCTAGTACTTTCTGCATTTATTAGCTATAAATATATATATATATATATATCTGCGATGCAAGTGACTCCTCTTCCACTTGGGGGATAGTTTAGGGAGGGGGAGAACTGTCTCCCATCTACCTGATGACTTGGAGCATAGAATTTGATCCGTAAGTCCTCACAAGTTGTAGTGGAGTAGAACTTGATGCCAATATCCTTCTATTTTTAATAGGAATTTAGAGAATTCTTAAGATTATATAGAGTTGTTTCCTTTAGAAACTAGAACTATTTATTTGTATTTAAACAATGTCTCTGATTTGTACCAATTCTTATCCGTCCATGTGAATAAACAAGACAGTGTCTATGTAGTTGTATCGTCTTTCATTTGTGTACTGGAATAAAGATTGGCACTCCCTGATAGGCTGGCTTGCACTGAAGATTCGCCCACCACTGGGTCCAGGTGGGCTGCTGCCTCAGGAACCTTCCCTACACAGGGCTCCTCCCACCTGTCTAGCTCCCATGTTAGAAATGAGAAAGGCTTGGTGATCTCATTGCACATGAGAAATCAGTGGAAGGCTGAAGTTCCTGCATGTGTTGTTTATTTATTTGTATTTATGATGATAAGGTAGAGGTCAAAGTAACTTTTGGATTCTCTCCTGCTACCTGATGGTCTCCAGGGATCAAACTCAGGTCATCAGGCTTGATGGCAACAAGCGGTTTTATCCACAAGACATCTCACCAGCCCTTGGCACGTTGTCAAGCAATGTTTTTTCTCAAAGTAGAAGCCTTCAAAGAATACAAATGTCAGCACATACACATAGTAAACTTTCTGAACATTGATGAAAGGTTTATAAAATAAGTGTTAACTTGGTCAACTGTTAATAGAGTTTTCTGTGCTTTAAAATTAACTCATTGGGTCACTGACCAAAAATCACCTTATGATTTTGACATCCACAAAAATATGAAGAGTCAATGGGTATGAAATACCATCGTCATCTCAGTTTTGTTTTCTCACGCACAACGTAACCCTTACGTGCTGATTTTCTGTAGCTGGCATCTCAGTATTGGGAAAAGGGATCGAGTGAGGAGCTTCTCAGAGCATGGTGTAAATCAGTAGCCCCCATATTTTGAAGCCAAGTACCATCCTTCATTTATTAAGATGTGCAGCTAATTTCCAAATCGCCAAATATAAATACATTGCTGATTTTTTTAGCTAGTGTAGAAAAGAACGGAATTAATTCTTGCTTTATAAGTTAAACGTTAAAACATTTCCTGTGTGTAATCACTATGTTCCTAAAATATTTGATCCCCGCAGATTTAGCCTAGATCTTTTTTTTCTCCTATAAAGTCCATCTTCAAAATACATCTTGAATCTGACTACTCACCCCTCCAACACTACCATTTTCCTTCCGGTCATAGTCTGTTGTTGCCTAGTCTCCCAGTCAGTCTGTACAGGAGCCCTCGAACATGGTGAGGCAGGCACCCTGCTGCTGTACACGTCTCACCGTAGCCCAGGCAGGCCTTGAACTTGAGAGCCCCTCACCTTAAGCCTCCTCAATTAGCCCTGATAACAGCCCTGGGCCACCAGGGCTCAGCCATCCTTTCAAAATTCTTTTTAAAATGTTAGTCTCAGATCTTGTGTGTTGCCATCACACCTGTAATCTCAAATTGCTTAGGAGGTGGACGAAGGATGCTTAAGTCCAGGAATTCAAGACCACCCTGGGCTCCATAGCAACTTTTTAAGATGGAGGGGGATGTCATTCTCAGTGGCTTTCTATCATGCCTTCAATAAAATCCAAAGGTCCATACGGCCCCACATGACTTGTCCTTGGTTACTCAGATCGTGTAACCTCTTCCCTTGCTCACTTTGCTTAGCCAGGGTGCCTTCTTGCTCTAACTTTGATTGCCAGGGGCCAGCTACTGAGGCCATTTAGATTGGTGCTGCTGCTGTCTGAATTCTCTTGGCCATTCCATCTCTGCTAAGGAGCCCGTCCTGTTAAAACTGTACCTCGCCACTTTCCACTTCTTACCTCTCATTTTCTAAACAGAAATACCACTACCCAACCTTGTATTTAAGTTGATTTTGTTCTTCATCTGAGGAAGTCGACTCTAAGAAGGAACCGGAGCACTACAATGTCCCCCAACTTTAAAACAGTGGGGGAGAGGGGAGCAATGACGTTGCAGTGGATAAAAGTGCCTCTGCACAAAAGCTGGTGACCTAAGTTCCATCCCCAGAAGCCCATGTGGTGGGAGACGAGAACTGACTGGAAGTCTTCTACTCTCTCTTGCTCATAAATAAAAACGGGTATATCATACCCGAGACCATCTCACATACCTTCATTGTCCAGACGGGGAACAAGGAAACCTAGACAAAGTGGTTTAGAGTCACATAGCAAATGTCCAGTTTGGACATAGTTTGAGTGTGTCCTTCAAAGGGTTCAGGTGTTGAAACCGAAGCCCCCTTAGAAAGTATTACAAGCCTCAACTTTAACCACATACTGTGATGCTTATGGTGGGGTCTTGGAAAGGTAATTAGCATGAGAAGAGGTCTTCAGAGTAGAGCAACCATAACAGAAGATGGGTGGCTTCCTAGGAATAAACCAAGTGGGCATGCATGCATTCACCCCCTGTTGCTCACCTGTAGACCTCAGGACTCTGTCTGCAAGAGACCCACCATTCGATGGCAGTCCCTGGACCTCTGGTGGACCCCAGAATTGTGAAATGAGCCTCTTCTGTTTAAAGAATAGCCTACATCATATACTTCATTATAGTAGCACAGAACTAACGTGATGGGAGAGCTTTACGTAGACCCTACAAGCCTCGGGCCTTCAAACATTTGTTGGAGTGTACGTTCCTCAGCAGATCGGCCCATGCTACCTCTTTTTGTACCACTACAATGGATTTTATGTTTTCAAGTGTTTTCAAGATATGATTCTGTGGCATGAGACTTCAGAGTCCATCAAAGAAGTTGTCCAAAACACAGCCAAGACCCGCATTTACATAGCATCTCAGCTATTTTCATTATAACACACTCGAGTAGTTACAAAAAATAAATAAATAAAGCCTGTATGAACCTCAAACCCTAGCACACATGTCACCCGTCCTCTGTAACCTCAGCCCTAAACTACCCCATTACTGGACACTGTCTCACCTCTCTGACCCCTTCTACATCTTTTAAGAAGGGGAGAGATTCTCTCTTCCCACTCTAGTAACATGACTGAGCCACAAAAAAAAAAAAAAAAAAAAAAAAAAAAGAAATCATAAGCTCCTTCATTGTCCATGTGAAAAACCAAACCCAGATGTGCCAGAGCTGGACTTGTGGGTCTGAAGGACTCTTTCAGCTCCAGTGATGAAATCCAGGCTTCGGTGCTCCATGCTACGGATGTTTTTGGCCTGCATAACTGAGAACTCCAGGTGTTCAAATGATACAGTCAGAAATCCATCTCTTGATTATGCTTTCCTCTGGGTTGGTTTCATCCTCAAGCAGATTCTCCTTGGTGGTCTCTGGAGGTGGATGTGAAACCTGGGTTAAGTACCACTGAGATGACTCAAAGGTCCTTGCCACCCAGACTGACAGCCTGAGTTTGATTCCCCAGAGCCCAAAGAGTGGAAGGAGAGAGCCAACTTCTGCCGTTTGTCCTCTGACCTTCACACGTGGGCTGTGGCACATCCAAGTCTACACATACACACACACACACACACACACACACACACACACACACACACAAAGCATATGTGAATCATGGATTTAAAAAAACACACAGGTTTGTCAGAATCTATCATGGTACAGGTTTATGCATTTTCTTTCCTCCACACTCAGTCTGATTTGACTAACATTAATTGGCAATACAGAATGACGTTTTATTTACTTTTTTATAAACTTTGGGACCTTCCTAAACTAGAAATGCCATTATGAATCAGGCTTTCTCTCTTGAAAACATCTCCACCGTTTGAGAAGCTGTCTTATCCCGCACCACACCCCCACCAAAAGGAAAACCATGCTACAGCCTTCAAACGGGCATCTTCCATGTGCCAGGTGTGGAAGGCCTACATGATAAGGCCTTCAAGTGTGCTGTAACAAAGAGAGCCATGAGAGGGCAGAGAAGAGGCCCCTTAATGTCCTGGAGACAGAATAAGGGTATCCTAGTTCCCCACAGGAAGCGGTACCTGAGCTGAGTGCTGAAGAATGCAAGAATATAAGTCAGACCAAGGGTTTAAAAAGAACACGGGACATGAAAGAACTGGAGATATAATTGTAATAAAGCTCAAGTACCTTCAAGTACTATGGAATAAGCCATTTATGAATACTGCAAACTGCCCCAATATGTACTTCCCTAACCAGAGTAAGCTGTACACCCCAAAACAGATCCTCTCAGCTCTCCCTGGCCCAATGCAAGATGTTTCTTCTACTTCACAAGTCTTGTGTGTGTGTGTTCAGCACTTTCACTCCTTCTCAAGGCTTAACTACTTCCTGCCTTTTAAATACCTATTTCTACTCCTGCATTTATCACTATACAATCTGATTTATTATTTAAAAACAAATAACATCGAAAATAAGATAAGTCCTACATTCAAGGTACCGTCAAGAATTCAGGCAAGGCCATTCTCTTCCCATGGTGGGCAAATCTCACTGTTTCCATATTCACTCCACGACAGTCTGAAGTTCTCTCCCCCATCCGACCTCACTTCTGAGCTGCCCACCTGGATAATGTCCAGCTCCCCCAGAATGTCCCTTGGCACCTTGACCAAAGCAGTTCATTTATCCCTAATTGCCTTATACTCCATGTCTTTGGGAATTACTTAAGGGGGAAAAATTAATTAGAAACTAAAAGCCCAAAATTATCGTTAACATTCTTCATTCCATTCTCCATATCCAATTTCCTAAATAATTTGACACGTTAATGTTATAGATGATGTTATTTAGAATCATATATCTAGTCTGGAGAAGGGTTAAGACTCTGCCTCGAAAGCAGAAGGACCTGAATTCAAATCCTAGATTTCACATAAAAATACCAGGAAGAAATGGCAACAGCCTACACTTTTGGCTCTGAAAGGTGGAGTACGGAAAATCCCAGAGCAAATAAAAAAAAAAAAAAAAAAGAAGTAGAAGCAATCCAGGATAATTCCTGGAGTCAATTTAGGGCATCCATGGGCACACACAGTACCCTCTGATACACACACACAAAAAAATAGAATCACATAATATATAAAATAGATACACAAATGTGTAACATTATTCTATAGGATCATAAATAAAATGTTTGAAGATCTACAAAATATATGATTCTATGTAATATACATAACTCTTATAAAGCCAAGTGAGAACAGATGTAAGTATATATACTGTGTGATCATATGTATCAAATAAATGACATATCAGTGTCTCTTATATTCCTTCTTTCCATTCTCCCTCCCCCTCCCCCAGCTGTCTTATCACATCTCTTAGATTACTGCCGTAACCCAGAACTCAGTCAAGGGCTCAATCCTCTCTGACTTCACATCTGTCTTCAAGCCAACTGTCTATCATCTTTCCAAGAGCCCAAACTGATCATATTGCCTTCATGCTTCAAGGCCTTCAATGGCCCCTCATGGTTTATATTTTGAAGTTGAAATTCCTTCGCATGCCATGCAAGGCTCATCCTGATCCAGCGATGTTTAAGTCTTTGCTCCTGGAAAAGATCCAGTCAAGGAGATTGGCATTGCATAGTGTGGTCAGTGCAGAATTCTCGGGGGCGGGGGGTGGCATCTAATCCTGGGACAACTAAGTAAGTACCTTTTCTGTACCCCTGCATCCTCTTCTTAGTGGTTACAAAAGCTATAGGTGACCAAATGCTAACTACTTGAACTATTGGACTACTACCAGGTTCTTAACTTGAAGATGCACCTTAGTTTCCTGGAATCGTCTCAATACTTGTAAATGGGTTGTCTATTAATGCCCACTTTATAATGAGGAAAATAAGATTCCAGAGGTTTGTCACTTGCCACAGAGCCCCACAACTAATGTGTAACAGTTAGGGTATCAGGGGCTTAGCAGGTAAGACACCTGCTCACAATCTTGGAGACCTGAGTTTGATTTCAGAAATCCCACGTGGTGGAATTGGGCTAAATTCCAATGGCTAAAAGTTGTTTTGTGACCTCCATTCATGTAGCATGGCATGGCATGTCTGTCTGTCTCTCTCTCTCTCTCTCTCTCTTTTTCTCTCTCTCTCTCTGCCTCTTTCTGCATCTCTCTCTCTGCTCCAAAAATTGTCCTCTGACTTGCACATGATTGGCATTCACACATTTTCTCTCCCTCCCCCCATTCTCTCTCTAAAAATGAATAAAATATTTTCTATTAGAAAAAAACAGGTTATGGAGCTCCTTGATCCCACACCGTGTGATCTCCAGAGACAGGGTTCTGCGTTCCTGGCACAGCCTGCATGTATTCTTGAATTCTGAATGAGTCCAAACCCCCCATCTTGCACTCTGACCTCCACCCTCCTGATCCCACCTACCTCCTCTCCCAAACATGGTATCACTAAAACACCATCTGGGTTTTAGTCTTCTTCCTGACTCAACCTCCCCCCCCTCAGTTCTTGCCTGCCTCCTCACACTATCCCATCCTCAAGGATGCTCTTTCCAGAGTACCACTTATGACCGGGTCAGGCTCCTCCTCCCTTGCCACCATAGTATCTCTAGCATCTTACAAGCCCACTACATCCTGGTTCTTCTCTTTCAACAGACTGTGAGCTCATTGTGGACAAGGATCAATCCTGACAGTGTCGTCTGGGTCTCCTGTTCCTAGCGGGAATCTGGTATGGAGCAAGAACTTCCAAAACGCCAACCAACCTCTATATACTCAGTGGAAGTGCAATTGGAAGGAGATCAGTATGCCTGTATACATTTGTGATGCACTTTCTGATTACAGAAACAAAACAGCTAACGCTGATCATTTCATATAATCTTCTGAGGTTGATGTTGTCCCCATGGTGGAGGGAACGGAACTTCAGTTTTCTCAAGTTCGCCCAACCAGGAAACGACTGATCTGAGCTCTGACTTCATGTCTCTAACTCCAAGATTCTCTCCATCACTTGACTTCCAGATCATCTGATTCAAACAACAGGCACATTTTACCACCAAGGACACTACAACCAGAAGAGAGAACCCAATGTTGTGCCATCTGTACCCCCTCCATCTCTGTGTTCTTTCCTCCAACAGGAAAAGTCACAGGAGGGTGACCAGGTGGGAAGAGAGTCCTGGACAGGAGATGGGTGTGATGCCTGTGTCTCTTCCCATTTGCCCCGTCCCTGTTTGTCACAACCTGAATGTCTAAATTCTGTATTTAGTATTTACTCTGAAATGGCTTTCATCTGATTTCCCCCCTTGCTCACCAATTTAGCTGTCAGAGTAAATAAATGTGAAGCTGTGTCTCCAGTCTCTCCAGCTCACATTACCTTCCTAGAATTACTCCCCGGCGGGGTGGAACCACTGCTGGGGGCCTACCCACAGAATTATCCAGTTACTAATGAAGCCCTCTTTTCAAGCCCAAACCTTAGACAGAGTCTCAGGTGGGGGAGGAGGGCAAAATCTGTCTCCAAGGACCTGATGACCGCATCCAGTTAGTGACCATTGGGTAGAAATGAAGTGCGAATTAGATGACATTGCACATGTGGGGTGCTAAAGACAGTGCCCTGAATAGAGTGAACACTTGTACAAACATTAGTTTTTTAATATGTGGTTAGTCGTCGCTGTGACCCTGAGGGGTAAGTATTGTTATCCCTATTTGTTAAGTCAGGAAACCAAAGCTCAGAGAAGCAAAATGACCTGACCACAGTCTCCCGCAGGAAGAAATCGAGTACTCTGTTGGAACACAATGTCCATCTGAACTTGTTGACCAGTCTTCTTCCTCCACCTCCTCCTCCTCTTTTTCTCCTCCTTCTCCTTCTCCTTCTCCTTCTCCTTCTCCTCCTCCTTCTCCTTCTTCTTCGGTCTGGCATCTGGGAAGAAGGATCTCTTATTAAAAGTGATGGCACTTTTGTACCTCTTTGAAGTTAAGTAAACCCTGAGTTGCAACAATAAGTCTGGGACTTCTTTAGGTAGTTTTTTATTAATAGATTTTTCAAATGGGTAATGTTGCAATGTCCTTTGCCCATACCTCATGTCTTGTTTCCTCCTCCTCCTCTTTCTTCTCCTCCTCTTCCTCCTTTCCCCTCATCTTCGCTTTTTAAAAAACTCATTCTGTGATTTATATTTTTTAATTATTTATTCAATTGTGCGTGTATGCATGTGTGTGCGTGTGTGTATGTGTGTGTAGAACCACAGACGAATTAGGGAACGACCATGGATGCCTCCACCTCCTCCTTGTTTACTCTGCCCGGGGATTCACAGGCTCCGCCCTACCAGGACCGGAAACGCAGGCCGCCCCCGCCTCCACCCGCGTCTATACGTGGGGTTTAGGATCCGAACTCAGGACCTTCCGCCTGCAAGGCAGAGGCTTAACCCCTGAGCCACCTCTCCAGCCCCTGATTTATATTTTTAATCTATTAATTTGTGTGTGTGTGAGAGAGAGAGAGACAGGGAGAGAGAGAGAGAGAGAGAGAGAGAGAGAGAGAGAGAGAGGAAAAATGCACATGGAAGTCAGAGGACAACTTTCAGGAGTCAGTTCTCTCCTTCCACCATGTGGACTTTGGGGAAATCGAGCCCAAGTTGCCTGTTTGTGAGCAGTGTTACTCACTGAGATATCTCCTGGCCCCTTAGGTGATTTTTTTGACTGTTTGATTGAATTATGCCCTATTTTATTCCATAAAGATTTGAAGTTTTGAAGTGGTATCCAACATAATAAACACTATAAAACTTGGCCAGTCCCTTGTCATGGTGTGGCTAATATTTAGAGTTGCTTGCTAGGTGCCAGGCACAGTTCTGAGTTCTTATATTGAGTCTTGTGTTGGGGTTCCACAGGAGATGACTCATTAGTATCCTCCACTTCACAGATAAGAGACTGACATGGGAAGGGTGAATTAATTATTTTTCCATGATCACTCAAATAATAAGAGGCAAGGTCAAGACGGTCCCCAGGCAGCCTGGCCTTAGTGTGTTTGCACTTCGGTACACAGTTTACTGCTGGTTATTTCAGTTTTGATTTTTTTTTTTTTTTTTGAGAACCTAATTGAAACTCAGAAGTAGACATATGTGGAGGTAAGAGCTTGGGTTCCAAACGTGACTTCCGGTGATTTAATCCGGGGCTCGTGCATGCTTGTAAGACAAGGAAAACAATATAATCTTCTGTAAATTTCTCAGAAAATTCAACATGGTACTTAGGTACATAAATGCTTAAATGTCGTCATTCATAGTTGCCGTTGTCTTCATCATCTTCATCATCATCACTCAGGGGCAACTACTTCCCATTCCTCCTCACAGGAGTGCCACACCATGTGTTCATTAATCCTGTGGACCTTGGGGGTCAGTTTTCCACCTGCACTTTCTTCTGCTCCCTCCCATCCAAATTTCACTCTCCCTTTAATGTCTGGCCAAGTCTTCCCACCTTGCTAGAGAAGTTCTCCAGAAGCAACCCGACTTGCTCTTTCTTCTCATCCGGACAGCGCCACTGTATAGACTGTGTATGACCTTTGCATTCTCCGGGTCACTCGGAGGAGAAAGGCAGGAAACACAGGAGGTCCTGTGCTTATTCCCTGCTGAGCCAGGAGTCCTGTCCAGATTTTTGATAGAGTATGGAAGGTATGTGTGAGTGCACAGAGGGCTATGTGAGCAACCTCGAAATCAAGGTGGTGAGCACTGGTATTGGGTGAGTCTGCTTTGGAGTTCTTGGCTCAAGCAGTTATTGGCCATATGCACTATGTTGAACACATCTCTAAACCTCAGTCTTTCACCAGTAAAATGGGTACACTAAAAGTTATGCCTCATGGGATTAATATGAAAAGAAATGGTTGTAAAATGCTTTGCATTTTAATGCCTGCCACGTATTAATGTGCCCAGAAGCAGTGCCTGACATTCTTAGGTGCAAAAGAGGTATTTAAGGAAGGGGAAATCATTCACCTAGGGTCATGTTTGGAGGATGCATGTGTGTGAGTGTATGCACATATGAGTGCACATACCTCACCCACATTCACATTTCAATCTGTTCTCTCAGTATAAAACATTAGGGCTCAGAAGCACTTTTCTCTCAAAAATGCCCGTGTCTGACGGCAATACCTCACTGAAATACAGGAGCAAGGCAATGCCTTTAGCTGGGGGTTGTCTGTGTGTAAGGGAGCAGGTATTCATGTCTCTGGGGAGATTCAGAGGTGGGGGTCTTAGCCTTGTATTAGTGGACATATACCCTTCTGTGTCCTTGATATTGCCTCAATGAGTGCAAATTGAAACTGTGACAGTTGGGAGCGGTATGTTTGCAGAAGTGTGTACTGTTTCTCTAAATGTGTTATCTGTTTTACCACCAATCAAGGTAAGTGTGTGTATGCTAGGGGGTGTCTGAGTGGTGGATATAAGGTCATACAGGGTTTGGAGCTCTGTGTGAGCATGGGTGTTCCTAAGTGTGGCATGATTTTGGAGTGGGGATTACATCTGTGAATGAGGCAATTATGGAGGTGATATTGTGTGTGACATGATATAGGTGGGCTGTTATGCTGGGAAAGGCCAGATCTAAATCTGAGTGTGCACATTTGTTTTCAGAAGAGGATTATGTTTTACACATGTCTCGGTAGACACAGTTTGTGTGCGACAAAAGGGGCTGAGACTGAAAAATGTCCATTTGTGCCTGTTAGTGTAGGAACCTTTGAGTTGGAGGGCTGTGTGCCTGGGGGCTGTTTCCCCTATCTATTTCCTTTCCCCCAATTCTGATTATCAGTAGAAGCCTAGACGAGGTAGAAAGTGGGACTAAGTAAATCCTGGAGGGAAAGGGGATGTTCTGAGAAACCCCTTCTAAAAGAATTCAGGGGACCTACTCTCTGGTACCGCTAGCTCCCTCCGGCCCAATCCCATCCAGCCCTTAGTGGCTGATGCAGATCTGGTTGTAGCAGCGCTGGAGCGAGAGGGATGTGCCCTGGGGAAATGATGCGAGCAGGTAACCATTTGCCAGGGGTATGTGTACACAAGCGCCGGGCTCAGCACCGCATCAACAGAGTACTAGCATGTCTTCCCTTGGAGTCCAGTTCTGCAGAGGGGCTGACCATGGGTCCCTCTCGCACTTGTATCTTCAGTGTGTCTGAAGGCGGTGGGTGTCCTGAAGGAGGGGCGGTAGTGAGAGCTGTGTGGACGCGTGCCCGCCGGTGTCTTTGTATGGTCGCGTGTCTAGAGTCTACCCGCTGTTCGAGTTTTCTGTGTGTCTCTGCGTCGGAGTGTGCATGTCTCTGGGTCTCTGCCTGGTTGTGTGTGTGTCTCGTTCTTCCTTAGCGGGAGGGGATTGGTCACGCATGACTCATCTTGAACGGAGCAGGACTCCAGCGGCAGGGCGGCCGCCGCAGCTGGAGGGGGAGGAGGGCGAGGAGGAGGGAGAGGAGAAGGAGGACTACCAGAAGGGGGAGGACGAAGAGGAGGAAGAGGAGGAGGAGGTGGAGGAGGAGGAGGAGGAGGAGGAGGAGGAGGAGGAGGAGGAGGAGGAGGAGGAGGAGGAGGCGGCGGCAGCGGCGCCAGGGGCCTCACCAAGTTTCTCGGGACCTTCTTCCGAGCCGGCAGCGCGGGCGGTCAGGGGGGCCGGGACTGCGCGCAGGCCGGGGGCGGGGGCTGGGTCGGGGGCGGCGGGGCCAGAGGCTGGTCTCTCCCTCTCTCGCTGCTGCCTGTGCCTGGGCTGCGGCCGGAGCCCCCCTCCGCGCGGCTCTCGGCGCTGCGCGCCCGCAGAGCCCGCAGCGCCCAGGCCCATGTACTGGAAGCATGAGAGCGCCGCCCCGGCGCTGCCCGAGGGCTGCCGGCTGCCGGCCGAGGGCGGCCCGGCCACCGACCAGGTGAGCGAGTGATCCGGGGAGTGGACCTCACCGGGGGGCCCACGGGAGCCAGGACTCAGCCGGACCCGGCCGGGCCGCCACAGGGAGGAGGGGTGCGGGGGTGCGCCCAAGAGTGTGTGTCTGCGAGTGTGCGAGCGCGCGAGCGCAAGGGGTGGGGGGGACCTCGGAAAGCGGGAACACATTATGCAAATGTTAGAGGAATTTCTCAAAAAGCGATTTAGCAAAGACACAGGCGAATCAAGAGGAGGCGAGGCCGGTATTGTCCGTCTGAATAGGCGCTGATAGCGCCGATGCGCCGGGGGTTGTGCGGGCTGAACGCGGAGAATCCCGACGCGGGGCCGGTCCCGGGCTAGCTAGGGGACTGGAGGGTGCTTTTTTCCTCCTTCAGGAGGTCTGTCTTTCCTCTTTTTGGCCCCGTTTCACCTCCGATCTCTCCCCGTTTAGCTCCGGGTTTCCCTCGGACGGGCCCTCGAAACGCGCTTGAAGCCGTGTCAATCGCCGCTTCAATTTCGCGGCGTGCGTCCCGAGGGCGGGCGGATACTCCCGGCGCCCTGGGTTATATTTTTCCTCAACCACCACCACTACCACTACCACCACCACCACCATCACCACCACCCCCATCTCCTTTTTATTTTCTTTCTTTCTCTCTTTTCTCCTTTTTTGCATTTTGTACTGAGAGAAGGAAAAGGGAGCGAGGAAGGGGGGGTTGCGTAAGGAGAAAAAATTCGATTTTTAATTACTACCATTAAAAAATCAAATTTGCAATTCTTTGGGCGGCCTGATGGATCTCACTGATTGACAGTTGGAATTGACACTCTGGCTACCTCTTATCTTGGGCATTCACGACAATTTCTAATTGCAGGTAGTTTGTGTGTGTGCGCGTGTTTTTTTCCCCCCTCAGAGGCTTGGATTGCAAGGGAACTAAGCGATTACTTCAAGAGCCACGGGTTAAGTGCAGGGAGAGGGGGAGAGAGAGGGAAAAAAATCCAATCCAAATTCAAATTGCTTCATTAGAGAGACACCGCTTTTGTGGGGAAGGGCTTTAAATGCCCACTACAAAGTTAGGACTCATTGTTCCGCGCCGGTTTATATAACAGGCGCGGGGAGGCGCTGGGCTCAGGCAGCGCGGAGCCAGTTCTGCAGCCGCCGGCTTTCCCTCCCCCCTCCCCCAGGTGATGGCCCAGCCAGGGTCCGGCTGCAAAGCGACCACCCGCTGTCTTGAAGGGACCGCGCCGCCCGCCATGGTGAGTCCGCTAGGCTCTGCTTTCGGCCTTCAGTCCCCCAACAGCACAGTCCTGGGCATCTAGCCCAGCTTTCCGGTCACCAACCGCTGCCCATACGCTGGGGGGGACTCCCGGCGGGCGCCGCCCCTCTTGAGCCTTGGCGTTCCGGCCAGGAGTGAGGACTTTGACTGCTCCCGGCTCCCAAGATGCGCGTGTTAAAAGTTGGGGGCCCGTTCCTTCTTCCCGAATAGGCCGTTCTGGTCTTCAAACCAACCTAGGACTCGGCGTCCCGGGCAGATTTCGTTGTCAGTTGGTACCTAAGGGAACTAGATTCATCTCCGAGGTACCGGGTTCCCCGCTCAGCCCTCGCTCTGCTGTACTTTTTCCCCACTCGCAGGCTCAGTCTGACGCCGAGGCCTTGGCAGGCTCACTAGACAAGGACGAGGGTCGGGCCTCCCCATGTACACCCAGCACGCCGTCTGTCTGCTCGCCTCCCTCTGCCGCCTCCTCCGTGCCGTCTGCAGGCAAGAACATCTGCTCCAGTTGCGGCCTCGAGATCCTGGACCGGTACCTGCTCAAGGTGAGTCAGGGTGGGTGTTGCCTGCATGGCAGCGGGCGTGGGTTGTAGTCTAGAGAAGCAGTTCCGGATCCAGATCCAGTTTATTCGGTTGTTCTTGGTGAACCACTGATCGATTTGCGCAGCTTCGGGAAAGTGCGAGGTCTTTCTGCGCCCCGGGTTCCGAATGAAAAAGAAAAATGTGAAGAGCGTATTTTTATTTCCTTGATCCTCAGCATTGCAGAGAAAAACTAGGGGAGTCCACACGCCCCTTCTGATCTTCAGGGTGTCTAACTGCAAATGAGGCTCGGGGAAGGCTGGAGCCGGGTGTGCGAAGCCTGTGCTGAGCCGACCCCCACCCACCCTCACCCCCCTCCCCAGGTCAACAACCTCATCTGGCACGTGCGGTGCCTCGAGTGCTCCGTGTGTCGCACGTCGCTGAGGCAGCAGAACAGCTGCTACATCAAGAACAAGGAAGTCTACTGCAAGATGGACTACTTCAGGTAGGCTGCTGCGCCGGGCCGGCAGAGCAGGGGCGGGCAGGCCTGGCGCACGTACACGGACGCCGCTTCTGCAGCTTAGTGCTCCACGATTTCCCGGGGCTGCTCCGGATGCAGGCTCGGCGCGCCACAGCGGCCCAGCCCGCCTGCTCTGAGCATCGCAGAACCCAAGGCTGCGAGCCGAGCGCCTCGGCCTTGCCCGGATTGGGGCGGGCGAGCTATTCTGGGTCCTCGTGGTTTGACGGATCTTGGTCCCGTCTCTGGCTCCGTCTGGGTTCTAGCATGGGTCTCCGGCTCCGGTGGTGATCTCGAGCTCCGCGATGGAGCTCTGGCGTCTGCGGCCCCGGACCGGTTCGGATCCTAGGCGGCGCCCAGCTTCATCTCCCGGGCGCCCTGCCCAGGTTCCAACCGTACTCGGACTGCAGTCGTGGGGAGGCCTGTCCCGGCAGGGATCTTAGGCTGGGCTCTGGCTCTACCGCTTGCACTGCGTTCGGTTCTGGGCTCCGATCTTCTCCATCCCCCAAGCACCAGCGCGACCACGGACTCAGATCCTAACCCTTGTTCAGAGCGTCAGCTTCGCGCTCTGCCACCGCCTCAACTCCTGCGGACTGTCCCCTTTCCAGTTCTTGCCAGGGTCCCAGACCCTCTGTTCCAATCGCTGCTTCCCCATCGTTTCCGGCCCAAGTTTCTGCCTCTCCTGGGTTTGGGTTCTGGCTTTGGGCTGCCAGGATGCTAAGGGAGAGAGACGCGGGCACCCGGACCCAGTAGCTTTAACCCTGGCAGCATTTTATGCAGCGGGCCGAGCAAGTCTCGGCAGCTCGCGATCGCCGTGAGCCTCATCCTTCTGCCGGGAGGCCGCCGTGTCTCAGTTTATTGCAAAGCGCCTAGCCTCGGGGCCTGACCCGGTCATGAGGTCGAGGTCACCGCAATGTCAGGAGTGCTGTGGCGATCTGCCAGATCCCGTCGGCAAGCGTAGGTCGGGTCTGTCCCGGCCTACGAAGTCAGAGGAGAACGAAATAGAATTGTTACTGGGAGGAACTCCCGCTCCCAAATGCTTTCTTAGGAAGTGGAGCAAGCTATTCCCACATATATACCCTCCCCCATACACGGGCACACGTGAAGACCCCCCCCCCCATCAAGAGCTTCTGAGGGTCAGTGAATACAATCCGGAATCGTCACTTCTCTTGAAACTTAAGGGACTTGGAAAGAGATCTTGAGTCTGGGGAGAAGATGGCAGCTTTGGGGACTGCCGTTTCTAACTGTGAGACGCGCCGTTTGTCATGGAGTTGAAAGTGCTTGTGGGTGCTCTGCTTGCTGATGTAAGACTAAGCTAGCACGGAGCATGTGTGCCTCTACTGACCTGAAGGTGGGCTGGGAAGGTGGGCAAAGCAGGGCCTGAGCTGTGTGGATAGTGGGTGTGTTCCTTTATAAACAAACATTGGACTTTTAGTTCACCAGTGAGTGTTGACAATACGGATCTACGTGTGAACGTTTGAATGTGGAGAGAGTCTGTATCTGTGTTTGTGTGTCTGTGCTCACAAGGAACAGGGAGCTCATTTGAACCAGGATCTGGAGAAGGGAGGATGAAAGTGGAATGACAGGATTCAAAGTCCCTCTCTGCCTCCATTCTCAACCCTGAGGGGACATTCAAAGGATGAAGGGTGATGTGTTCTTGGCGGAAGACTGGTATGCTTCTTCATAGGCAGAAGAGCCTTATGTCTGTGTGGTTGATAACCAGAGTGTGATGTCTCCCCCCAGTCTCTCATCTTTGTTGGTTGGACTTGGGCAGGAAATGGAGGATACAATCACTGTCCAGCCATCTCCTCGCTCTAAGCACTCCTTCAATGGAGGAGTTAAAGAAATGCTGCCTGTCTTGGGGCCTTTTAGCTACGTCAGCTACTAGGGCACTCGTGAACCCAGCGGAATGGTTAGTGTCTAAACCCTCTACCAGCTGTCCTGGTGACTTCAGCCCAGGCAGCCTTAAGTTGTGCCTGAAATCTCCCTCCCTCCCCATTTCTGCACATTGGACTGGGCTGTCTTGGATGCTACACTTTACCAGCCCTTGAATGACTAATCAAAACTAAACTCTTGGTTCTTTTGTCCATGCCCTCCATTAATTCTCCATCCCGATGCACAAGAGCGGTGGGTGGCCTAAAATGCAGCTGTCCTCTGGAGAGGCTCTGAGAAGTTGCCACCTTGGGCTAGTCGCTGCATCTTTTGGCCAGTGCACCAACGCCCGTTCTCTTCAGCAAGATTATCTCCTTGAGCTGCCACGGAGACCTCTGAGAGGGAACAGTCTCCATAAAGGCTCGACAAATGAATGCTCCGTTTGTCACCATTGTGATCATTGACAGGGTGGGCACCAGGCACGAGCTTTGTGATGGCACTCTTCCCCCCCCCCACACACACACCCAGGCATCGGGAGGAGAAAGACTTGACTATCAGGATGAGTCTGGGTCAATTCTGGGCTACAGGTTCTGAGCGCTAATCCTTTTCCAATGACAAGAGATTGCAAAACAAAACTCAACCAAAATTTCAAGTTAAGAAATTGAAGGGAAGAAAAGCTCGCTTTACCCAAGAGGAAAGAAAGGCTGTGACTTTTTCTGATCATTTCTCCCTCTCAGTTCTCCCTGCAGGTATAACCCAACTCTGGTAATCCCACTAGTAACAGAAATAGTAAAAACCCACCAGAAGGGAAAGAAAAAGCCGGCTGAGTACCAGGCAAGGACAATTGTCTGTCCAAGCTAGAGGGAAGGAGTTCGAGTGAGGAAGCTCTTCCTAGAGAAGGCTGAATGGGTTGGAGTGTGTGTGAGCTGAGTTTCTCTAGGCCTTGATTTCTAAGCCAAGATCAAGGGTCTATTGGGATGTTGACTGACATATGGCCAAAGAGAGGTCAAGATCTTCCAACAGGGTAGAGAAGAGTAGAGAGGAAGAGAGTAGCCAGTCCCCCAAGGAGGGGTCAGTTTGAGCTCCAGAGACTTCTAGCCTCTGACTTCGCCCCTCAAGGTTTAATTTTTTTGGGGGGTCTATCCCTTTTCTTGCTCCTTCTTACAAATCTTACAGCTCCTTTTTTGGAAGTTGAGAGATTAGGAAAACTTTCAAGTTTACCAGGGAAGAAGAGTGCATTAGAGGCACAACCTGGAGGCCCCTGCTTCTCCTGGCTCCTTTGCATTGTTTAGAGGGGCCTCAGTTAACATGGCATGCCCTTGACCAGATCTCTGTGCCTCTCTGCCTCAGTTTCTCTAATTCCTTCTCCAAAAACAGGGACTTCAGCAACCCTATGAGTTCAACTTGATTCCCACCTCCCCTCATTCTTGAAGAGTCCTGACAGAAGTGAAAAAAAATCACCAATGGGGAAATCAGATTTTATTTACTTTTTAAAATTAAGACCATTTTTTCCCTGAGTTTTCCTAAAAGTGAGGAAAATTCTGGAGGGAAAAAATATCATGTTCCTTTTTGTGATAATTACATTTTATTGCCATTGGCAATGATGATCCAGGGCAACTTCCTGCAGCCTTCTCAGACCTACCTGCAACTGTTGCCCCAGGGGTGGGATGTGGCTGGCTGGCAGTGCCCTCCTTACTCCTTCAGCCAGTGTACCCATTTTCTAATAGAAGAGACCCATGCCCTAGGACAGTGGCAAGTGACATGCCCTGAGTCACACAGTGATTGGGACATGACGGAAGTGAGGCCAGTCAGCTCAAAAATATATCTATGTGCTATATCAGAAATAGTCCATCCCCATGAGCACAGCACATTCATAAACGCAACCAACAAGTATTAGAACTCAGATAAGCCCCCAATAGCTAACTCCATTCACCCCACTTCTAGATGACCTGACACTCACTCCTCTGTTGTCTAGGTCATAGTCACTTCGTTGCACACGTGGGATGGCAGAGGCCCCTCTCTGCAGGCCCCGAGGTTTCCAGTCCAGTTTGCTTGGCTTACATAGGGAGTACCTGCTGTGTGCTCTGAGGTATGACTCTCTCTGGGTAACCCTGAGGGCACAAGGGTGGCAGAGGCCTGTGACTATTAAACTTTGCCAAGACCTGTTCACCCTGGCTCCCAGCCCTCATCCCTCTAGCCATAGGAGTGGGAAATTAAGGGTTACCACGGTGGAGTGGTGGGGCTCCAAGGGTGCCTGCTGAAGTTTCCGCTCCCCCTTTAACACTCACTCCGCTTAGTACAATACAAGCTCCTGGTATCTTTGGTCTTCTGTGCGGAGCCCAAGTTCTGTCCCTGGGCTCCAGCCCTCTCTCCTAGAGCTAGCGTGGGGGGGGGGATGCTAAGAGCTTGGAAGCCGGCCCCCCACCACGGTGAAGAGCTGCCCAGCAGTCACCAGCCGTTGGGGGACAGATGTTGGGGGAACCTAAAGCAAGAGCTGGGAAAGGAGGGGCCTCAGGCCGGGGACCTCTGAGGCAGGCGTGGACTGTTTAACCTCTTAATTGCTGATTCTTTTTTTTTTTTTTTTCTCCCTGGCCTTTTTTTTCCTTAAGAATTTTGCCTAGAAAAGGAGGAAGGGGAGTAAGAAGGGGTCTACTTTCCGTGCTCTCAACTTGTCCCAAGAAGTCTAAGACTAATCCATCTCCAGTGTGTAGAACCGGAAATAAGTAAACTCCAATTTCTTACGGCACCTGGCTCACTAGCTTCCTAACAAACAGGAGATCCCATCCTGAGTTTTGGTGACCCCTGCCCCCTGTGCAGAGAAAGTAGGTAGATGAGAAAATTGGGGCGGAAGCTCAATGGCTTCTTTATCCAACAAAGAATACAATAACCAAGTATCTAGTAGGGAGCCCAGGGAAGTGAACACAGTGTTCCCCACAAAACAACAGTATCCAGACCTTGGCTGTCCATCGGATGTGGTGCAAGATCTCCACACGTCTAACAGTGACTAGACTTCACAGCAGTTTTGGGACACCTGTCCAGACCCAAAGCACCTCCCTCGGTCCTCTACATCTTTGCCTGTAATACACCAGAATCCTGGTAGGATCTGATAAAATCCAGATCTCACAGCAAGGCTAAAGGTGTCCGTGGCTTAAACTTTTTGGTACCCTGCTCACAGCTCCTGACTGAACACTTTTTTTCTCGAAGTTTCGTTGTCTCTGTCGCTGATTTCGCTGCTTCCGGAATTCGGCAACTGGAGTCTTGCAGCCAGCCTGCCTGGAAAGGAGTTTGTCAGTGTGTCAGAGTCTGTAATTAGTTTCTTCGTGATCGTTGTTTTCTGAGCTGTCCCATACATCAATACCCACATCCAAACCTGTACCGAGGCTAGGCGCTCCCCTTCTCCAAGGTCCAGGGCGAGGAGGACGAGGAGGAATTCATTGACTGGCCCTAGTGAGTGCTCAGCGTTCTTAGGACTGAAGCTCTCGCCAGTCGGGATGGTACTCAGAGGGTGAGGAAATTGCTGATAGATTACCGGCAGTACCTACTTCCAATTGAGATGTGGGGGAGATTCTGCCACCCACCTGTGTAGGAAACCGAAGGGAACAGAGCATTAAAGACTTGTTAGGGCAGGAAAAACAGGCGTGGACTTGAGACTTGGATGAGGACTCCCACCTACCCAAGTGGAAGGATTCTCAACCACCCACTGTAGGTGTAGAACACTGCACTGGGTGAGGACTGACTCTCAGCTGTTCTAGAGACTGGTCCTTCCTCCTTCACTGGATGCTCCTAACTTACAGGATGCACTTTTCAGAGCCCACGGTCAGGCGCTCAGACCCTCCTGTCTTCTCTTCCTAGGATGCCAGGTGTCGCCATCTCTGTTCCCGCATCTCTGCAGGTTTTTTAAGTCCTTTCTAAAGCACCTCGAAGGGGTCCTCAACTCCCATCTCACAGACTGTCATTGAACCTCTAGTTTCAGGTAGAGAAATGGCCCGAGTGCAATGAAGGCATATGGATGGAGACCATGAGCCACAGTAAAAGCTCCATGCGTGCTTGGCTGGCTGCATGGTTCTTCTGAAGGATAAAGGATGGAAACCCCCGCTTCCTCTCAGAGGCCAGAAAGTGCTAATTGCTTCCATTAGCCTGTCTCCAGGACCCAGGGTCACCCTAAGCAGGAGTAAGCTGGGGTGGGCAAGAGGTTTCATCCCTTCCCCCTTCTCTGGAGTGTGAGGAGCCAAGACCACAAGTTGTATTGGACATCCTTTTGCCAAGGTTGCAAAACACTTTTACTTGGTTGTTGATTGACAAGTCAGATGTGCTCAGCAGCATCTGAGTGAACCTAGAAACCCCTTACTCTCCTTGTCCTTGAGTGGCAAGAGTGGTATTAGGTGGTGAGTGTGCCAGGGAACAAATGTACTGCATTGCAATGCTCAGTACAACATTAGCAGTCAACTGCTTGAACTTGCCAAGGAAGGCAATGCATGCTGCCATGCTACAACTAGACACACACACACACACACACACACACAGTGTGAATGTTCCTCTGGGTAGAAAGGTGCACCCGCCTCAATTATAGGAACTTCAAGGATGAAAGAGACAAGACAAAGAACCAGACACTTAAAATGCAGTGTGGTCGATGCTAAGTGGGTGGTAGGGTATGTCCAGGGGAAGAAAAAAAAAAAAAAAAAAAAAAAAACAGACTGTAAAGGCCTGGGGGGGGGTGGGAAAATGCTGGAAAAAGACCTGGGGGTGACTTTCCATATGGCTGGCTGGCAGCACAGTATGTTAAGGAGTAGGAAGGAGGTGAGCCAAAGAGGATGTGGTCTGCTGGTTTTTTGTAAACCCATCTTGGGTCAGATCCTGAGGGTACAGTAGAGCCACCAAAGACTAAGCAGGGCAGGGGACAGAATTCCACATGTATGTTGAAAACTTAGCTGCAAACTGCAGCGTGGAAGATGGGTTGGCGTGCCAAGACTGAAAAATAGGAGGCCAGGGCAGAGACTGGCATGGAGGAGTGACTGATGGAACCTGGCTCAGAGGCAGCAGTGGGGACTGAGCAGACATGGATCCCAGAGATACTTGAGAAACACCCAATAGGGCCGAAGGGATGTGAGTTGAAGGGGAAAGAGAGCACAATCTAGAATTCCATGCTGGAGGGCTGGAGAGTGGTGGTTCTACTTCCTGAAACACAGCAGGGGAAACCAAGGGGGGGGAGGGTGGGACAAGTGGGCAGATCCTGCTGCTTCCTGAAGAGACTCCCCCAATATGTGATGGGAGATGCTGCAACCACCCCTCCCTCCCATGCCTCTTTCCTGCAAAACATGGAGAGAGAAGTGGAAGAGCTGAACCAAGGAAGGCATAAGGGGCAAGGGAGCATTTGATCTGGGCTGTATATTTTTGTCTTCTTAACATTTAGTGTGAAGATCTCGTGTGCTTTGGTATCTGGGAATACTTGGGGTCTTGGTAGATTGTAAAGTACTAAACACACAGTAACAGCCATTGCTATGGCCAAACATGCAGCTAGGACAAGGAGAAAGAGTTGGAGTTGTTGAACATTTCGCTTAAGGATCAGAAAACTTGTAAGTCAAGTCACTCTGTCTTTTTAAGAAACTCTTCAGCTTCGGTTCAACTGGGGCCATGGCTTATTTGTCCCTAGAGTCAGGCTGGGGCTCCTTTCCTTGTGGGATGTGACAGGTCCAACTTACTCTAGGTCTTAGATTCTCATTTTCCTCCTCTGGAAAAAAAAAAAAACAGTAATTGTGATGATCATTTAGAATCTTGCTAGGCATGCGATGCTTGCCTATTACAATCTTCTTATGTCATAGTTTTTAACGAACAAATAAACACACGAATATAAGTGATCATTGTAGAATATTTGGGAGAACTGCTCACAAATGACACGGATGACGGGAAAGGTGTGTGTGTGGGGGGTAAGGCGCCTATAGTAAACCTGGCCACTTCAGTTCAATCGCCAGAATCCCAAGTGGTGGAAGGAGAGTTGGGATGAGTGTGTTTTCTCCCTTTCTTTCCTCTCAAAGTAAATAAGTAAAAAGGATACTTGGAAAGTTCAACAAAGCGCCAAGAAGATAATAAAAATCTTGGTGGGGAAACGCGGCCAGTCTAAATTTTGCTACTTCCATACTTGTCCCCCTTTGTCCCGCAGCCGATTTGGGACCAAGTGCGCACGGTGCGGCAGACAGATCTACGCCAGCGACTGGGTGCGACGGGCGCGCGGCAATGCCTATCACCTGGCCTGCTTCGCCTGCTTCTCCTGCAAGCGCCAGCTGTCCACCGGCGAGGAGTTCGGCTTGGTGGAGGAGAAGGTGCTGTGCCGCATCCATTACGACACCATGATCGAGAACCTCAAGAGGGCGGCGGAGAACGGTACCCAAACTCACCCCACTTCCAGCCTTTGCCCACCCTCCCTTTAGCAACCCAAAGTACGCCCCACACAGTGTTTTACCGGCTGGGCGGTCCCAAGAGCACCTTCAGGCAGCACAGGGGTGGGGCCGAGCCAGAAGCCCACACTATTGACCCCCCACCATTTGCGTGGGTGTCAAGTCCCTGCGGCTGTTTAGGAATAATGAGAGACACGCTCTCCAAGATGGGTGAGATGATGTGTTGTTAGCGGAGGGGAGGGGGGAGGAGGGCGGGGCGCAGTGAACCCCGAAGATAATTCTCAAGGCTGGCTTTGGAATATTCTCACTGCTGGTCCTCTGCAACCGCAGGGACGAGGGAACAGCCCAAGAAAGATGTTGTAAGTCCGTGTTCTCCCAACTCCCATTTTTGATCCACCTGGTCAGAGGCTGGGGGAGAGGGTAGGGGTACATCCTGGACCAAGGGTCTTGAATATAAGGGTTTAAAAGAATCTACCAGTCTGCGTCTACAGACCGAACTCCAGCACACAATACCCCGCAGATAAGGGTTCATTCCTTTCTCAACCTCTTGTAAACGCTCCTCTCCCCAGTGTGTATGATAGTGTTACACTAGAATGACCCCTAAGTCTCTTCTGGCTTTGACACTGTGACTTCCTATGTCCCAGGGACGGGGTCAAGATCTTTCTGACAAACGGGCTGAATCACAGGCAAGTGAGGGTTAGTCAAGGGGAGTGGAACTACGGGACAGAGACAGGCAGCCTTTCCATAACTCTGATGTCAGGGTCTCTGTAACACAGATGATCTGTCCATAACCCTTACCAACAACTTTGGGAAGGCAGCGGCGTATCTCCATTTCACAGACTAGGACAGAGGCAGAGATTATCAGCAGTGTGTAACTAGTCAGAGGTTACATCTAGTAGGTCCAGTGAGTTCCAAAGCATAGCACACTACACCGTGCTACACTACCTCACTCCCAAGCTCCGGGACCTATGCCCATCCAGAGGCTGCTAGCGTGTGCTTGCTTCTATTTCACCTTTTCCATCTAGCAACAATCTTTGCCCTGCCTGCTTTCCTGTGAGGCATTCATATCACAAAGTGTCCCCTCAGTTCTGATTGGGGGGAGGTGTAGGGACCACCCTGCCTCCAATTTCTCGGTCTCAGTCAGAGAACTAGTTAGGGACCATCTGAACCATTATTGCTGTTGGCCCACAAACAAGGGCCAATCTCTTTCCCCTGCAAAGGTTAACTGGGGGGGGGGAGCAAATGAAGTTGGGGTGCGATGAAGCTATAAGTTGTAGCGGTGGGTAAGTCAGTGATGGTGCTGAGTTGGAAACCCAGTATTCAGAGCTTCCTCTATACATAGGTTCCTTCCACTGGACCATCCAGTGCCACCGTGGCTTTGCCAGTGACACCCCACTTCCCCCACTTCTCCCCACAACTGGAAATGTGAAGAGGCCTCAGGTGTCCCTTATAGACACACCCTGATTAGTTTGCTTTTTAAAAAGATCTCTCTCTCTCTCTCTCTCTCTCTCTGTCTCTCACACATACACACACACACACATTCATCACAGAATAAGATGGTTAAAGAAAAGAAAGATCTCTACAAATGCCACTTTCATTTTGCATAGCGTTTTTTCTAATTAAAATTTAAACATCGAGAGCCAGTTATCTATGAATGGTGGAATTGCTAGAGACCCCCTTTTGATTAAGAAAAATTTCTGGCCTTTTCATAAGAACTATATATTACATTTGCATTAAAATGTACTTAAAATGGGAATATATTTGCAGTATACAATCATAGCTGTAAAAGTACTACAAGAGCAGAAAGAATGAGTAAAGTAAACCCTACTTAACAATCATACCTCGGAGAAATAAGGTAACATATTATTCTTAAAAATGTCAAAAGTCACCAATATTTCGAAAGCAAGAAGTATCTATAGTCAGTCACACTCTTTGGAGACAAGTCACTGCTAACTTGGGGTGTTGCCTCCCAACAGTTGTTTTTTGTTTGTTTCAAACTAGGGTTACAGCTTCTGCAACCGGCTTTTTTTCTCTCTCCACCCACCAGTTTCCCCAAGACAGAGCTCAGTAGGGACATTTAGGTTCTTCCAATTCAGATCCTAGTCAGAAAGTTTGGGACAGGGGCTCCTTCTCTGGGCGCCTCGGTTTCCTCTCACAGGGGATAATGCCACGTCTGGCTGTGTGATGGGAACAGCCACACGGGAGAGAAGCGTCCAGTACCTAGAGGATGCTCGGGGGACTTGGGACCCTGGGTTCCCCCGCTCCTATCCAACCTCCGCTCCTGACTCTTCGAGGGACAAGCTCCCCCCACCCCCGTCCTTTCCAGGCTGCCACTAGAAGAGATGGGGACCGCGTGTTCAGCCGCTTCTGTCGCCCTCAGGGAACGGCCTCACGTTGGAGGGGGCAGTGCCCTCGGAACAGGACAGTCAGCCCAAGCCAGCCAAGCGCGCGCGAACGTCCTTCACCGCCGAGCAGCTGCAGGTACCGCGCCAGCCCCGAGGCCGGCGGGATGGGCGGGGCCTCGGGATGGGCGGGGTCTGTGCGAGCCTCGTGGCTCCGCCCCCCGCCGCTCGGACCCGCCGGGTGGCACAAGGGGCTGCGACGGCCTAGGGGCGGGGCCTCGGGCGCCCGGACTGTGATTGGGCAGAGGTCTCGTGCCCCGGCGCGCGCGGGTCTCACGGTCCTCCCCGCCCGGCAGGTCATGCAGGCGCAGTTCGCGCAGGACAACAACCCCGACGCGCAGACGCTGCAGAAGCTGGCGGACATGACGGGCCTCAGCCGCAGGGTTATCCAGGTGGGACTTAGGGGTCGGGGTGGGGGCGATCCTCGGGTCTGGAGCGGGGCTTTGGGGCGATAGCGGAGCGGAGGGTTGGGGCAGCTCCGCGACCCCGGGCAGTCCAGCCCGAGGTACCCCCACCCCCCACCGGCGGCGCGTCCGAACCGTTTCCGCGAGGCTGAGACCGCCGAGGCTGTCGTTGCAGGTGTGGTTTCAAAACTGCCGGGCGCGTCATAAAAAGCACACACCGCAGCACCCGGTGCCGCCCTCCGGGGCGCCGCCGTCCCGCCTTCCCTCCGCCCTGTCCGACGACATCCACTACTCCCCGTTCAGCAGCCCCGAGCGGGCGCGCATGGTCACCCTGCACGGCTACATCGAGAGTAAGTGATGATCGAGCCAGGGTTCATGGACTTCGCAGATGTTTGGGGGGCCTGGGGGAACCTTGTGAGTGAGGGTGTGGGTCCCCGAAGTCAGTCGAACCTAGGAGTTATGGGGCAGGACCCTTAATAGAGTAGTTTAACCATTTCCACAAATACTTTCCAAACAGCCAGTCTGTGCCACCGGGCACGGGAACGAGGAGGGAAGGAAGATAAGCAATGATTCTGTTTGGGGAACCTGCCTCTGAGAGCAAAGCCTCATAGAACGTACCCCCAGACAGATGAGCCAGGAGCCAGCCCCCCCTCAGTGATTCCTACAAGAAAGGTGCTGGGTGGGTGTGTCCCCACATATTGGGGGAGGATGCTGTCTCTGAGCAAGCTGAGCTCTGAAGGACTTTCTGAGGTACACAGTTTGGAGGCTCCTGGCATGGGTTCGTTTGGAGGAGCAGGAGGCCAGTGTGGCAGGACCCCCAGGGCTGCCAGGCCTTTGGTCGAATCCCCTAACCTCCTGGAATCTTGGTTTCCTCATCTGTAAACGAATATTGATAATACCTCTCAGAGGATTGTGAGCATTGGTTTGTGTGTCTAATCAAATCACACCAAAATCACGGAAGGCTTTTAATGCCTTCTGTGAGCACAGAAATTACGTTTGAGTGACACTATGAAGTACTAAGTAGATCAGAGCTACTCTGTGCCAGGGACTCATTCTAGTGGAGGGGCAGTCAAATTCCCAGTCTCTTCTCCCTGCTCCTTGCTGGAAATACAGCCCAGAACTTGGGCATGCTAGACAAGTTGCAATGGCACTAAGCCATGGAGTAAATTGCTACAGGAGGAAAGAAAGGCATTGCATGGGCAGCGAGATGGGGGACAGGTCATGGCAAAATGACCTTGGAGCAAGAACCTGGACTAGTGAAGGATTAGCCTCCTGGATTTCTGGGGGGGATGAGCAGGTGTTTAGCACAGATTCTCTTTCCCTTGAGGTCATTTCCTCAAAATGGACCAAAACTAGAAGTGATTACATCACACACAGATCCATTATGCACACACTCGCACACCAATATGCACACTCCATTCTGCAGCTCTACTGGACATGCCAGACACTATGCCGACTCAGTCTCTAAACACAATGGATCATTGAATAGAGGAAGGCGCCAAGAGCCCACTGTAAGTTAATGCCATTGGAGATGTAGGCTTTGGTGTAGCTACCAGAGTTCACCTCCATCCTTACCACTGACTAGCTGGGTGACACTGTACAAGGCTCTTAACTTGCTTGGAATATTAGGTTTCTCTTCTGTAAAAACAAGGGCAGTAAAGAGTATGGTCTATGTGAGATAACTGATGTAAAGTCTTCATTTAGTAAGTACGAGGCAAGCCTTAGATGCTCTTGGGGTTGTGATCATGGGTTTGATTGGCAGAACTAAGAATGCAGAGACCTGTCTATGGTACCATACAGCTATATGTAGAGGTGTCTCTATATGGTTTCATTACTGAATCTTTTGCAGAAGAGGCACTTTCTTCCCTTTTGTTTCTAAACAATGACTTACTAAGTACTCGTTGAAGGTGATAAGGACTAAACAGGATTCTGTTTCTGCATTGCGTTGACCAAGTCACGATCTGTCTTTGCTTCCTAGATAAGATGCTGTGTACCCTTTCTTCTTCCCTTGGAGGCAGATGCTGGGGTTACCTCTTGTTGTATGACCGAAGGCCACCCTAGAAAGTTGGCTTTGCAGTTAACTAAAGATGTGCAATCTTGAATCTTCTGAGGTGTTAGAGTAGATGCTGAGTATAGTGTTATTGGAAGCAGACAACCAGAAAACAATGCTTTCTGCTTGCAGTTAACAAACTTACTGATGCTGAGTTTCCTGTCATCTCAGGAAAAAAAAAAAAAAAAGCCGAAACTTTGGAACCAAACTCCAAAAAATGTGCAGACACATAGTTACTTAAGTAATTTGAAGCCGTTCAGAGATTCCTTGAACACCCAGGGAGTTAAGAATCTCTAATTAAATGCAATTGCTTTATCCTGCAGATGAGAGAGAACTATGTCTCAGAAAGACACAGCAGCTAGTCCCAAGTTACTTATTAGCTGTAACTGTCTGCAGGAGCTCTTTCTCTGAGCAAAGAGGGTAGAGTGTAGTGAAGAGACAGATAAAGGGTTTCTCCATTCCAGTGGTAACTAGGTTGAAATGTGGGAGATTTGCAGCAGAACCAAAGATTGACTTTCCTCAACAGTTTTAGACATTGGAATAGGATATGGAATCTCATTCAACAACTACTTAAAGAGTATCTTCTCTACACCATGCCTCATCTGAGGCACTAGAAACTCACAACGACCTAGAATCTAGAAAACAAAAAGTCTTATCTCCTAGAGCTTACACTTTAGTTGGCAAAATAGTATTAATAAATACTAATAAATAAATACTAATAAATAATAAATAATGGGGAAGATATATGTCAAATCATATGACTAGGATCAAGGAAGAAAAAGAAAGCATGGAATGGGGACAGGAAGGTGGGTGAGGGTGATTGTCTGCTGGATTGTAGTTGTGGATAGACTGGTGGTGCAGAAGGAGAATCTTCTAGAAGGTGTTCCATAATCCTTCAGCAATGCCTGGGAAATTAGCACATGTGTATGCGGGTGAGATCTGGACCGTCGGGTGCATCTTAGTTTGTATGAGGGCCTCAGTACATATCCACATAGGAGTGTGGATCAGTGAGCTGGATCATAGGACTTTATAAAGTCCTTTGTGTATATAACATGGCAGACAACCCCAATGAAGTCTTGCCAGGCAGCTAATGACAGAGATGCGATAGTGATCAAGGCTCCATCTTAGTGAGCGCAGGCGCAGGTGGGAGCCTGGGGGGATGGGCTCCAAGGCTTCCTCTCGTCCACAGGTCAGGTACAGTGCGGGCAGGTGCACTGCCGACTGCCTTACACCGCACCCCCTGTCCACCTCAAAGCCGATATGGATGGGCCGCTCTCCACCCGGGGTGAGAAGGTAAATGGAGGCTGGATGGGTCCTGCTGGGAATGGGTTTCTGGTAGTGTCCCCCATCATTGAGTGGATACCCTACCACTCTGTGGCAGAACCCTCAGGCCCCTGCTGTACCTGCAAGACTGTCACCAGAGCAGCTGTGGGTGTGTTCTGTATGCCTGGCTATTGCAGAGCTTTCCTTGTGGCCTCTTCCTTACCATCCCCTGGCAGGGAGAGAGACTTCCTCTTTTGCAGCCATGTGGATTTACTCTAGCTGTGAGGTTCCAGGGAGGATATCTGTCCGATACCACCCTCCCTCCCACTTCACCTTTTTATTGGCTTCTGTCTATTGGCAGTGACCGTGAAGGTGGTGGGGCCAGAAAGAGCAGCTTGCATGTGACTGGGGTCAGCTGACCAGGCCTTCTCTATAGAACTGGATCTCTTGATTGTTTGAGTCATTAGTGCTGGATATGTCAAAAGACACATAGCTGTCACCCCGGCCAACGGCTTGAAGTATAGTCTATTTAAGCTTGTCCTTGTGAAAGATGAAGGTAGTCGGAGCTGCTTGGGTATAACCCGCAGCGGGTTAGGATGCTCATCTTTACATCTCTGAGTCTCCGCACGACTAGCCCTTAAAGCCATTGCTCCCTGATCTAGAGCTGGATAGATAGTGGACCAAATGACTCAAGTCAGATCCTGGATGAGGACTTGTGTATGTGTTTGTTTACTTGCTCCTTTTATTCAGACAGGAGCACAAGAGTTAAGTTAGGTATAGTCTCTGTCCTCCAGAGGCCACGGTCTGGAGGGGATACAGCCCCCAGCATATCCAGCATAGTGTGGCTAAACAGGGGTAGGGGGCATGGGATGTAGAGGGCAGAAGAGAGGCTAGAGGAAGGGAGGCCGACCTAGTCCTCAAAATGCAATTGGGGTCCACTGGGGAAGGCAGGCATCATTCCATTCTTAGAGAATCTTAAGTTGGCATCACCAGTGCTCAGACTCAGTAGGGAAGATGGTGAGATGTGAGACTGTGGGGCTGTCAGGTGGAGGACTTGGATTTTATTGGTCAGTGGGGTCACTGTGGTGGTCCTCAGTGAGGCTGGGCAGGGAAGCTACACAGGAAGCAGGAAGTTCTGCTGTATGGTGGTCCAGGGAGAAAGGGTCAACACTTTAGAAGTTGGAAGACCCTCAGAAGCCCTCTAGTCCAGCAGATAACAGCCTTGGTGTGCCTTGGAATCCCCTAGATGGCCGGGAAACAGGCAGATCCCCAAGTCAAGGAAATCTGCCAGGGAGATGGGGAAGTGGGGATCGCATATGTGATGCCCCAGCTCTTGTGATTCTGATGGGCAGGAGGTCCCCACTGAGACTGTCCGAGTTGAACTCTCACCGGGCACTTTGGTTGTGATTACTCAGCTTCCTTTGCTGTGGACAAGACAGAGTAGCCAGTTCAGGATGATGCATGATTTACCCACAGGAGCAGTGAGTCTACTGGAAGCTGAAGTCTGTACAGTTCAGTCCTGCTGCTTTACAGTTTATATAGTGCTGTCTTTGACCTCATCCTTCACATTCTGCCAGAGGGAGGGTTTGACGACCTCTATGTCAAACCTGTAGAAACTCAGAGCAAGGAACAGCTCAGCAGGGTCACCCTGAACTGACCTAAGAGCACCTTTTTTCTCCCCAGGAGAGCATATGTTCTATGTTCTCCCCAGGAGAGCGTATGTTCTATGTTCTCCCCAGGAGAGCGTATGTTCTATAAGACCTGGCATTGGGGCTGTAGAAAGAAGTGGACAAGATCCCCATCCTCAAGGACCTTGTTGTCTAGGACAAGCCATGCTGATTACACTGCAGGCGACAGGGCAGATGGAGCAGGAAGCAACCATGGCTTTGGAGGACTCAGAAAAGGGATGGATGAGCGCCAGGAAGAGGGACAAGATGCCATGTCAAGGGAACAGGCACTTAACTGCCGAGGATCCAGGGCTCGAGGGACTGTGGAGTGTGCACTGTGACCGAGCCCCAGGGAGGTGCGGGGTCTGTCTGACAAAGGCCATATGACAAAGGTCCATGGAGTGAGGAACTTGGGCATCGTAATGTAGAGACAGGGGGTAGGTGGGTGGGTTTGGAATTGCACAGGACTGGGTTTGGAGGGGAGCTCTTGTCTCCAGGTCGCTCATCCGAGCTGCAGTTTTGTCTGGTTCAGTCTGAAGGATGAGCGCTAAAAGTTTGGCTCCAAGTTCCTGGCGCCTGGGTTGGTCTGTTGAGCCAGAATTCTCTCTTGTTGGGCTGTGCCCCCAGATTTGTAGCCAGGGCTCTGTGGTACAGTGTGCCTCCCTCTTTTGTGACCTATTGCCCTTTTGCCATGATGCCTTTCCGCCAAGCTCCCAGAATCCTTTGCCAACCACATCTGGGCAAACATGTGGGGCCTGGTGGATCACAGTATGGGCTGGGATGATAGTAGAGAAAAATAGGAGCTTTCTCCGAAGTCCATGGCAACATCATTTGGTCACGCAGACCCTCGAGTTACCAGAACTGCGTTTCTTCCTGGTCATGTACCCTCATCCCACAGCTTCAGCTCTTGGTTATTGGAAACCAGTGCTTGATTGGGTGGAGAGAAAGAGGTCGGGGGTTGTTTCCTTTGAGTGACCTCTTAATAAGACCCCAAAGTCAGATGTCCTTCAGGGCAAGGGAAAACAGTTTGTAAGGTCAGAGGAAGCGTGTACTGGGAACTCTGGAGTCGGATGACTTGGAGTCCCAGATCTGCTGGTGACCTTGAAGTACAATTAGCTTCTTGTAACTTCTGGTTTCTGCAGCTGTGAAATGGGGACAGTCCCTACGTACATCTCCATCCACGAGGATGGAGGAGATAATGATGCCTAAGGAGTCTAGCACAGTGTCTGGTACATAGAAAGTGTTCCACAGGTGTTGGCCACCCTTGTATGTGGGCGATAAGATCCAAGACCCCCCCAAACCATGACTATATATACTAAAGCTTAATCTATAATTAGGAGCAATAAGAGATTAACAAAGGTAATAACAAAAGAGCAGTTACAGAATAACAAGCTACACATTCTGGAAGGTGCAGGGCAAAGCACCCAGTAAATACCTACTGCTGCTATTGTATCTTGGCAAAGCCTGTTCAGAGAGATTTCGCCATCCCTGTTTACAGATGAGGAAACAGCTAGGACTAGTCAAGGCCCTGGGGCAAGGAAAGCGAGAGCTGTGAGACTCTCTCAGTTCACTCTCCATGCTGTCCAGAGGCCCCTTGGGGCTGCCGGGAGGAGCGGGCACCCTACTCAGCCCCCTCTTTGTCCTCCTCCCTTACAGGTCATCCTTTTTCAGTACTAACCCTGCCGGCACTTGCGCATCTGTCCATGGGTACCGCACAGCTGCCCCTCAGCCGCTGAGAACCAGCAGCGTCCAGCCTCCGCCAGGAATCTTCTGGCTCTGCGTCCAACCCCCACCCACCATCCTGCCCCCTGCCAGCACAGGGGGGGAGGGGGGACTGGGCCTGGTCTTTTCCTCCCCTGCTGAGAACCAGAATCTGCCAGGAGCACCGCATAGTCCTTCTCTTGGAAGGCAGAGCTCCCCGAAATGTGGAATCAGGGTGAAAACAAAACAGCTTGGTGTTTTTCTCCCAGTTTAAAAACAGGAGTCGTCTTCAACTTCAGCCGATTACAATAGCAAAAGGCGAATTGAATCTTGTGACACCAACAGCCTCCTAATTCACAGGTTTTCTTCCCTCGTTGTGGGCCTTTATTTACTACTTTCCTTGGAACCATCTCTGAATTCTGTTGCTTTTGTCTGGAAAACTCTACAGTGTTTGTGGGATGTCCCCAAAGGAAAGCTGTGTTCTAATTTTATCATTTCCATCTGTCTGGTTATGTCAAATTAATTCAGAGAGAAAGGAGACACTGACCAGCCCTGAGAGGCCCAACAGGGCAGAGATGAAGGCCTGCCCAGAGGGAGAGGCAAGAGGGAAAGGCATGATGGGGGCCAAAGACCCCCTTGACTTGAAGGAGAAGGACAGGGCACACTGGACCGGGAGAGGCATTGACCATTCATGGGACAGAAAAGAAAGTTGGGGTGTGAGGGGGGTGGCTTCTTCCACCAAATTATCTGGCAAATATGCAGGATTTGTGGCAGAAATAGCATCTGACCTGATGCTGAATGTTTGGGCAGGCTATAGAGTCGGGGACCCTTGTTAGCCACTGTCAGGAGGAGGTGGGACCACTCATGAGGGAACTAAGAAACAGAGCCCAGTGAAATGACAGTCAAAATGAGATGAGAGAGATGCCCGCCCATGGTGTAGGTGAGTATGCCAAGCCCAGGATTCCAGCTGGCACCTCTGCCTTTCAGTCACCCTGCCCACACCCAGCTCCGCCCACTTCTAGGAACAGAGGCCAGACGTAGTTAATCGACTATCCCTGCCCAGTGTAGCTCTCCCACCCTGAAACCAAGGGCTCAGGCCATATAGGTCCATGACTTTTATTTTGGGGGGAATGTTGCATTTATTCCAAGCTTACCCTGTAAATTCTAGAATGTGGTGGCCCAATGTGTTTTCCAGCAGAGGCTGCTAGTCAGCACGTTTTAAACCAAGTCTTCCTTCCCACTTTTGGAATGAGACTTCAGGACAGGGGAAACAAGTTCACACAGTATGTACGCTCCTACCATCCCTGCTTCACCTGTGGCAGACATCACTAATCAACCTGCAGCACTCTTATTCCAACTTGGATAAGTTGGCACTTCAAGGAGAACCTCCGTGCTTTCTGTTGGGGGACTGGAGGAGGGTTCCCAGAGGCCTGGGAAGGGAACCTGCATCTTCTCCCTCCCAAAGATGTCACACCTGACTGAGGACAAAGAGAAAGGATATTCAGAATGCTGCGAACGCAACTCAGTTCAGAACTCATCCTCTGCGCTGTGTTGGGCAACTGACATAACAAGAAGGAATTGGGACCTGATCCCTGGCCTCGGGGACCCGGATCCTTCCTTTGATTTTTGCTCCTAATGATCAAAGCCCTGATGGTTACCATGTGGTAAGTGGCCAGCTGAGCCCTGCCTAGGATCACCCAGTTACCCACTCTGCCTTGAGCCTTCCCCCAAGGTCTATTTCTTGCGTGGATCACGTGGCCGTAGCATGTTGCAGTTCAAACGTCTCCACTACCCTGTCAAGAACAGCCCGGGAATGTACAGGCTGTCAAGACTATTTATTTAAATACAAGAAAGGGGGAAAACACCACACACCCACACACACACACACACACACACACACACACACACATACACACACACGGAAAAAAATTGTAAGCACTTTTTTGTAAAACCAATGTCTGTTTTGTTACATACCTTTCATGTTGTGCTTTGTAAATGTCTTATTTGTGTAATAAATAAAGTTAATGTAAGTAGAAGTGCTGGCACTTAAATCCAGAACATGATGAGGTTCCATTTCTTTCTTGCTCTTTGGTTAAGGGTTTGTGTCCTTAGTTCCTGGAGTGTCCGGGCTGCTGGACAATCTGCCACACTCCTCAAATGCACCATGAGGGGCTTCTCTGCGGACTGCTTCATCCTTGGGTGTCAGGGGCTTTGTAGGACTCCAGATTGTTTGCTGACCTCTGTTCTGCTCTGGTAGCACCAGCTGTCTGCTGGGTCATGTGCTGCTATGCAGACTCATAGGAGGGTCTGGCCCTAGAGAAGCATCCAGTCTGGTCATTGCCATATACAGACATCCCTCCAGCATGCAGGGGCCAAGGGAGAGTCATCTGAACTTGATCCTACTCATGAGGAAAATAGGTATGAAAGAGAGGGAAGAGGGCGTGGTGGGGAGCAGGCAGGGCGTTTCATAGGGTCCTGTTGGGAAGATGGGGAAGGACTTAATCAGGCTATCCAGCTTCAACACAAGACTGCCTCTCACAGGGGCTTCGCCACATTCCGGGGCTGGCATGCCATCTGGAGAACGAGTGAGTATATCGTCGTCCTGGTGTCTCATTTCTTCATCCATAGACTCTTTTGCTCAAGCCAAAACTCCTGGGGTGGAAAGTAGAGCTGCCTGTAGGGCGTGGAAGCTTTGCCCACGCCTACCCCCCTCTCTAGGCCATTGCTTGTAAACACTGCTCACAGTGCACATCATCATTGACTCTTTCTCTGTGTGAGTGTGCGTGTGTGTGTGTGTGTGTAGGTGAGACAAGTTGACCAATGTCCAATGTCTACCTCAATCACTCTCCACTTTAGTTTTGAGACAAAGTCTTTCACTGAACCTGTAGCTTGTGGAGGAGCTGATCAGCCAGCTTCTGGGAATCTTGGCTTCACCGTCCTAGCACTGCGATCACAGGTCCCAGTTTTTTTTTTTTTTTATTCAGTTGTGTGTGTGCGTGCGTGTGTGTATATATGTGTGTGCGTGTGTGCGTGCATGTGTGTAGGACCATGGGTGAATTCGGGAAACACCACAGACCGCCTCTACCTCCTCCTTGTTTACTCTGCCCCGGGATTCACAGGCTCGGCCCTACCAGGACCAGAAACGCAGGTCCTGCCCCTGCTTCCGCCCAGCATCATGGAGTCTAGGATCCGAACTCAGGACCTTCCTCCTGCAAGGCAGAGACTTAATCCCTGAGGCACCTCTCCAGCCCCAGGTCCCAGCTTTTGATGAGAATGCTAGGGATCCACATTCGGGTTCTCGGCTTGAGTGGTAAGCACTTCACGGAGGAGCCATCTCTGCCCTTTTGCTAGTTGTTTCCTGCTCTCCCAGCCTCCATTTCTGCTCCTTCCCCTTCTACTCTTCTGTATTTCAAATGCTGAAACATTTATGCATAGATGATAGTCTATATTTAGTCGTATGTATGTTTCATTACGACAGTTTGGGGACCACTGGGGGAACTCAACCCTATTGGTTTACTGGGACGACTAGAGCCTCAAAGGGGAGAGATGATTACTCAGGTCCTCTCTTTCCCCATGATGCACAGGGCAGCTAGATGATGTAGGCCGCTCTCAGTCTGCTAGCTCTCCCTGCATCACAGGTGTAGACTCCTAGTTTTTCTTTGGCGTGTATGTGTATATTGGAGAGCATTATATGTGCCTGTGAAGGAGGCCCAAGGGGTCCCTTCAGGAATCATCCTGGATTGCTCTATCTCCTTAATTGCTTTGATCTGATGTTTTCCAGCTCTGACTTCCAGAGTCAGAATTACAGGTTGCCACAAATAGCTTGGCATTTTTAATGTGGGATCTGGGATCCGAACTCAGTTTCTTTTGCTTGGGAAGCAAAAGCTTAACCCCTGAGCCATCTCTCCAGCCCCCTTTTATTTATTTGTTTATTTATTCATTCATTCATTCATATTTGAAACAGAGTCTGACTGCATAGCCCAACTGATTCTTGAGTTTGTGATCTTTCTGCCTTCCTCATAAACGTGCTGAGATCATCTGAGTGCGCGATCACTCCAGATGTAAACTGACCTTGAAGGCAAATGTAAGCTAAGGTCCTGCCTAGCGTCAGCCTCCTTGTTTGTACTATTTCATTTGATCCACTCGGCTGTTCTGTTGTTTTAAACATCGTAACTGCTTTATAGATCTGGACATTGAAGCTTGGAGAAGTGACTGGCCCAAGATGACATGTCCTGTGACAGATTTGAACCAGGCCTGGATATCAAGGCCATCTTCTTCCTGTGAACTGCATGAGGCATATCTGTTGGAGCTGCCCAGGGGGACAGGCAGCCCTAGGGGTGAGCTTCTGAGACTGAGGGGTGTCCCCAAGCAAGTGATGCTTTCTAAGCCACAGATTCCCCATCTGCTAAAGGTATTGCTCAGTGTTGCTCCTCCAACAGGCTGTAGTGAGGAACAGAGAAAATACACTCTGCTTGAACCCAGCTTAGCTGTCTGTTTTCATAAGACAAAAATGCTCAAACTTTCATATGTATAAGAAATAACCTTGAGTGCTACTTCTAGGTCCCACTCTCGGGTATTATTATTTTACATCTATTTATCTTGTGGTGGTGGGGTGCCCCACAGTATGTGTGTGTGTGAATGTCAGAGAATAACTTCGTGGAGTCGCTTCTCACACTGGATGCTGGAGATCAAACTCAGGTATAGGACTTGGAAGCAATTGCCCTTAAGCACTGAGCCATCTTGCTGCTGGGGTTCAGGAACAGGAATAATTAAGTGATTCTACCCAGGTGATTGTGATGGAGGCGAAATGAAGGTGCTTTCTGAGAAACAGCCTTGGAGACACTGAATGCAAGAAACCTTTATTCTACAAGTCAAACTGAAGTTCTACAGCCCAGCCTGTTCCCAGGCCAACCCAGGCAGCGACCCAGAGGGACAACTCTGGCAGGGATGGCCAAAGGGATCACAGCTTGGGCTTGGGATCCACCTTGGGCTTGGGATCCACCTTCTCCAACCAGCCCTTGCGGCAGGTCCTGACAATCCACTCATGCTCATCATCATCTGTGGGGAAAGAAGAAGCAAGTCATCTCCGGTGCTCGCAGGGGCTTCCCAGCGAGTTGGAGTCCACTGAAGCATAGGCAACGAGCTGAGCTGGAGCAAACTCCATTTACATAGAATCCCTCAGCAATGCGTGGGAGATCTGAACAGTAAATCAGAAAAGGGTTGGATGGAGCAGATGGAGACAGCTTGAGGTCATTTGGCCACTGAGCTGGTCTGATCCTGACAAGACAGTCAGAGAGCAGCAGCCTCACGCTCAGAATTCACTCACCTGTGACATGCTGCAAACTCACCCCCACTTCACCACACCCGCTAGGCCTTGGTGACAGTGCAAGGAGACAGAGCCCCAGATACTGGTTACCTCTCCTTACCCATGACCCTTCAAAGGACCCCGTAGTTTCCTGGGGTCCGACACCTTCTGCTGACTGGGGGCAATGCCAAGGAGGACTTGGTAGCTGGTAGCATGTTCCCTGAGACCCTACATGTAGTTCTCTCCCTGAACGCTGGTCCTCGAGGCCTCCTGACAGGCAAGTCTTCCCCACCACTGGTTTGCAAGGGTCTGGTCACCTGTGCTCAGTCTCGGTGCTGGCGTGTGGGAAAGTCCAACATCTGAGTTCACAGCTGCTGCTTTTCCAAACCCTTAAGCTGAGTCCCAATCTTCAGCCACAGAGCAGCACCACCACTGGGGTGCAGACCCCTCTGTGAGCTGAATGTGATTTTCCTTCCACTGCCTCCCCCTTTTCTCCTCTAAACCCACATTGTCCTTCCCTCACTGCAACAGAGACTCACTCTAATGGTGGGATATGTACCCCGAAAAATGCATGTGGCTCTGTAAAATATGTGCTCTTGTTTGGTGTGTGAATGTGTTTTTAATTTACGGAACTGGCATTGTGCTGTGAAGTGCATTGTGTGGGTCTTGCATCGCGTGATGCGCCTCTCTCTCCTTGAGGCTGCATGAAGAGCTAGCTCCCAGCTCCTTCCCGGTGCCCCCTGCTCCATGGTTGCTGCCCTCACAGCTGACTCTGTCCTCCAAGCGCTGCAGATGGAGGCCGTCTCCAGCCCTGAAGATGCCAGGCACGGTGCTGGGAACAAATGTTTGGGCCTCACAGGGCCTTCCAGATACACGAGGGAATCTGCCTGGGTTGTATTCTGGAAGAGGGATCACAGACCCTGTGCAGACTCCACTCCCCTGTGCTCCCAAACCAATCATCACTCACGCACACACGTGATCCTTTTGCCTGCCCTTCTGCCTGCCTCCCACCCCAACTCCATGCCATCCCAGGCCTCAGGCTGTCTCCTGAAAACTGGAGTTCTGCCCTCCTCCCCAGGTTAGCCAAGTGTTAATCTTGTCTAGTGCACCACCTCCAACTAAGAGATAAGAGGAAGAGAGTGCCCATCTTTTTCAGGTGACAGATGCTGGACGCTGGGAAACAAGAACTCCCTGAGAACCAAAATGTAGAGGGTCAGCAAAAGCCTCTCCTGCTTGTGGGCACCCGCCTTCTGTGAAAAGTGCCAGATCCAGGCACAGAGCTGACTGTGCTGTGCGTGCGCCTTACGAGTTCTGGTCTCACTGGCTCTCTGTAGTCATGCAACAGGGGGCCGAGCACCCGGTTCCATAGAATGGATGAGGCTTGTCCTAGTCACTAGAATCTGTGGAATCCCAGGCACTTGGTGCTGCAGTCTGACTTCTCATCTCAGAGGGCAGACTTGATGGTGCCAGGGTCAAGGTTGCCTCCAGGATGGCCCGCTATCTACTCATTAAGAGAAACTTGTTGGCTAGCACGCTCTGGCTTTGGGGAACTGCCCTATGCAACTGTAGGGCCTCGGTTTCCCCTGGGCAGGCTGTCCGGAACCTTGGCTGAGACTGGCAGCCCAGGGGTGGGGGAACCACGGTGATGTGTCAGCACACAAGGAGTTAAACGCTGGTGGAGCCCACTTTCGCCACACTGTGAGCAGCCTGGTTGATAATTACAGTTCTGAAGTCTCCAGGCTATTCGAATCAGTGCAGCTGCAGCCTCTTCAGCGGTAACCCCTGAAACCAGACAAACTGGGTGTATTGTGCTGAACCAGTCCTCAGGCCCCTCCCTGATCGTTACAAATTGACAGCAATGGACTTAACAGCCCTCTTCACTACCCCTTTCACTCTCTACCTGGCCGCCTAGCCACCAATTTGAATCACAGATGCCTTCCCTCCCAGCTGCTCCTCCACCGCCCCCGGCTTCCCTGGCCCTGCCACACCAGGGTGAGGCTGCCGAAGCACATTTCATCAATATTTAAAATGGAATTAAACCTGTAGCTTTGATTAGTGCCTCCCAGAGCCCAGGACGTGTGATTACTGTTTTGCAAATTGCGATTGTTGGAATATGTTAATATGATTGTCTGAAAATGTCTTCACCTTCCTGGATGATTTTTCCTCCTTTTTGGTGGGAAGGGAAGGAGGAGTGGAGGGAAGAAAAAAAAAGATAGGGGAGAAAATACCCCACAAATTCTTTAATCGATTGTAAACGATCAGCTTGGCACCGCAGTGGGTGGAGGGGGACGTACGTGCAAAGGGAAGGTGGAGGCAGGATTTCTGTTCCTGTTTGGCAGCATTTATTGGCCTAAGATTTTGGTCCCTGTTGGGACCCTGGTAATTCTACTCTGGGGCACTATCCTAAGGGAGTAATCTGTTGGTCTCAGTACGACTTAGAATCAAGAGAACAAAACGGCATGCGCTTCCAAACTAGAGAACAATTACTTTGTTGTCTATTCATTCATTTAACAAATGATGTCTAAACACCGACACAGGCCAGCAATCATGCAGGCCTGGGAGGGGGGCAGAGGACACGCATTGGAAGACATGGCAGGGGATATTAGCAGCCAGTGAAAATGATAGTTTCGAAGGCTGTGTGGTAACATAGGGGAAAATGCTTGTGATGAGATAATAAGCATAAATAAGATCACACACACACACACACACACACACACACACACACACACACACACACGAAAACCCTCCAAAATTTTTATAGATAGTATGCCTCATGTAAAATTGTTCATGCAAGAAAAATTAAAGGCAATAAAATGACGTGGGAACTGTGGTCAGCTCTGAGCAGTGCAATGAGGTGATGAGAGATTTTTTTTTTCTTCCTATTTTTGGTATTTCCCAGATTTTACATCTATGTGTATTGGCAATTGGAAGATCAAAACAGTCACTGTTTGTTTTCGTTTTTGTTTTTCTCTGCCCTCTAATTTAATGTCTTGGTGATTTTATGTGTTTTAGCCATTGACATATAGTATTTTTAGCTTCCTGGAAAAACTAAGTGTTTGTGCTTCTAAAAAGTAAAGTTTTTAACTTAAAACATGGCATAATGCATAAAAATAAGAATAGATACATCTCCTGTGTAGAATAACTCCAAGTCAATCATGTAACTCTCCCGCCCTCAGAACTGAAATAAAACTCATTATGTCTTAAAAGGAAAGAGGGGGAAAAAAGAAAAAAGAAGCAAAAAGGGTAGCTCTGCAATAGAGAAACATGAGTCAGCCAGAAGTTCAAGGTTGCCATCAATGCCTGTGAACCCTGGATATTTCTGAATGGAAGTTTTCTTCTCAAACCCACAACCCCAGTCTCATGAGAAAAGTATTCATATATTTTCAGTCAGGGCACAGATTACAAAACATCTAACCAGCACTCCTCAAAATTACCATCAGAACACCGCCCTCCCCCGGCAACAGCACTCCCAGGATGAGCCCAAGAAGACATTCTACAAGCCATACAGTGTCCCAGAAAGGCTCCTGGAACAGAAAGTGGATATCTGGGAAACTCTGAGGAGACCTGAATCCACTGAGGGCTTTAGTTACATTAGTCTATCACCATCAGCATCAACATCTCCTCAGCATGCCATCCACTCTCCAAAAGAAGCAGAAGTTCCTTCACACCACCAACTCCAGGCTAAGCCACACACTCCTTTCTCTCTCGTGGCCCCTCCTACCATCATTAAAAAAATTATTGGAGGGAGGGAGGAAGAAGAAGGAGGGGTAGATAACAGGCACTTCTGTGGAGATTAGAAGAAAGAGGACAATTTTTACAAGTCACTTTCTTCCACCACTTTGACTTTGGGAGAACAGAACTCAACGTCTACAGGTTTGAACACAGACACCTTTACCCACGGAGCCACCTTGCTGGCTCTTATACTTGACTTTAAAAAATCTTAAACATAATTATATATATATATATATATATATATATAGTATATAGTATATAATGGTTTTCTTTCCCGTTAGAGTCTAAGCTCTAGTGCTGATCACTGGACCCAGTGGATGCCCAATAAAATGCCAAGCGAATCTAAATAAACTCTTTGCAGTCCAACTTGCCTCAGTTGTTTTCAACAAAAATGCCCTGTGAGCCCACTTTGAAGCAACCAGGTCTCAACTCACATGTCCCCTCCTCATGAGCACACCTGCTCACCAGACACCTCCACTCCCACTCACTGTCTTGTCTTTATTTTCCTCACAGCACATGACATTTTCTGTTGTCTTCCTTAGTGGACGTGTGTGTGGCTCCCTTATCCAGGTTGCTAACTCGGGGGTGGGGGTGGGGTGGGGGGGTAGGAGCCTCCTGTGCTTGTTCCTTGTGGTGTCCCCAGGGCTCAGGAGAGAGTCTGTATGTAGTAGAAGCACAGTCATTCTCTTGTGGGGCTCAGTGCTGGGGACAGAGGGGACTGAGACCCAAGAGGCCCTACTCAGTGCTGCTCCTGTCTGTTTTGAAGGGGCAGGAAGCAGCTCTGGACATGACTTCCTGTCACTCACATGCCCTACCCACCTGCACCCCTGCCCATGGGTCATTTGGAAAACCAGGCTTCCTGAGGAAAAGAAAAAGAGCCCTGCATCTGACCATGGATGCTTCTGATGCGCAGTTTCTCAGAGAACATTATCCCACACTGAGCATGGACTCCAGGGTCTGCAGATTGCCCCCTACTGAAACATACAACCACCTCGAGGTGCTGCAGCTGCCCAAAATGCACATGTGCACAGTGCCTTGGTCTCAGTGAGAGACCTTTCATTTCCTCCTGTGCAAAAAGCCCTCCAGGAAGCTCTGCCATGAAGTCATTTCTGTTCAGTGCCATAGCACAGCTCTTTGTGCACAGGAGACCCAGAAAGAAGCCAGGAGGTGACTCTGCAAGATGTGACTTCCAGAACCAGAAAGACCTGGGCTAGAGGTTGAGCCACCAACTTGCCAGGTGACTCTGGGGCAAGCACTTCCTCATCTGACCAGGGTCTCATTTATATAGTGGATTGAGCCAGAGAAAGGCCTTGCCAGAGAGAAAGGCATACCCATGCTAGCTGTGGCAAGGGAGCGTCCCTCAAGGACTCACCAGGCATGCATAGGACATCTGGTTGCCTGCCAGTATTTGGGGAGCTGCAGGGAGGAGGATCTTATACAGGATCAGGCATCTCGAGGATCAAGAGATACAGCTCAGCTAATGAATGAGTTCTGTTCAAAGTCGTGAAGACAGGCTGGGGCAGGCGAACCAGGGAGTGCAAACAGATGGATTGGGGTCACTGGGCACCCACAAGCTGGGTTTTTGGCACGCCTTTGGGCTGGGCACTCCTATGGTCGCCACAGCTATGTAGATCCCACCTGTGTGAGGGGAGGAATAGGGACTAAGAAAAGGAGAGGGACTTAGAAGGAACAAAGCAGCTGGTCTCTAGATGTGTAAGAGTCGCCTTAGCCCAGATGTTCTCTCTGTCTCTGTGTCTGTGTCTCTGTCTCTCTGTCACTCTCTCTCTCTCTTATGTATCCTTTCCCTCAGTGAGGTGCCGCTCACCAAGGTTGGGAGATGCAGTGATTTGCCCTCTCATCAGTCTGGGCCGGGGAGAGCTCAGCGTGCCCGACACTACTCACTCTTCTAAGTGCGAGTGTGTATACACGCACAAATGCTTGCTTCCATCCAGTTGTCCTCAAGGCACATCAGGGTGGACAGGTGTATGCCTGTGAGTATGCAGGCAGCTGTGTGAGGGTGCAAGATGCACATGGTGATGCATGGAACTCTTGGTGTATGTGTGACATGTGGCATGGGGCTGGCCAAGAGAAACAGTGGGCAGGTATTTGAAGCCTGAGCGTGCGTGATCACACGTAGGAGACACCCTGCCAATCTGCAGAATACCACAGTATTCATCTTAAAATGCCAGGATGGCAGTGAGCCGAGGACTGGGACAGGCTGGCGGGGGGGACTGTGTTACGGGACACTGGCCCTTTTCCCTCAGGTCAAGGCCCATCCTCAGATGATTATAGGCTTAAGAACAAGATGCTAGCTAACCAGGCTCCCAGTCCATGACCCACCCGCAGCCCTGCCCAAACTTTAGTATAAATGCAGGGTGAGATGGTGGGGCAGGACCAAGGCAGGGCCACAGAGCCCTGCCCTTGCATCTCTTACAACACCTGACAGAAGAGGCGGCTTTGAACTTACTAGCAGTGGTGGCCAGAGGCCAAGGCCTTAGCATCGTCAATATTGACCGAGGGGTTATTGCCCGGGCAGAGCCTGTTGCGGGCAGGTGAAGGCCTTGTGGCTGCTCTTTCCCTCTACAAGGACTGGGTGGGGGTTTGAAAGTGGATTAGGGCGAGCCATGTCACCCTCTGGGAACCAGAGCTACAGAGCCCAGCATCCCCAACCTTGTCAAAGCCTATTCAGCTGTAAGATGCTTGGAAAGAGTGACTGAATTCTACCAAAAAGGGAGACTGCAAAACTGAAATTAATAATTGTAATTTGTGCATTCAAATTGGACTAATTATTAAATTTATAAATCAAAACAATCCTATTATCCTTGAAATCCATTTACAGGCTCAATTTTTCCTTTCGTGAGAATTCTTCCATATGCGCGTGACGCTCAAGGAATCATAGTCCAGCTGACAGTCAAATGATGGAACAAGCGAAGTTGGAAAATATCCTCCAAAGTTTTAACAGCAAAGATGTATATTCCACGTGCCCATATGGTTAATTTTGCTTTAATGTCTGGAAATGGCAGGCCTCTCCAAGGTCAGGCCTAGCAGATAGAGTTACATAGAAGGGTGAGTCACTAAAGATGTTAGGAATCACTTCCTGGGCTAGGTACTATGTACAGTAGGAATGCAGTAAGCCCAGCCCCAGTGTTCCTCAGTAACAACTCGGAAAGCATGGCTGCCATCTCTGTTTCACAGGGGAGGGCACCGAGGCTCAGAGGGCCAAGCATCTGCTCACACTCTCCTAACTCTCCAGTGGTGTGGGCTTACAGCCAAACCTCTCAGCCATGACCCTCTTCCTGGAAAATCTCTCTGCAGGTCTCTTCCTGACGGTTCACTGTCCGAGGGGTTTCAGTCACCCCACAGCCCAGAATTCAAGGCTTTTTCCCACTGGGTCCATCTGCCTTGACCAGAACCAAACACCCATCAAAGTCCTTCTGTCCATCAGTGCCTCAGAGGCCTCCCTGACTCTAAAACACAGATAGTACCAGTGCTCCGTCTCAAGAGTCTAGTATTCCTTTGTGCCTTTCCCCGACTGTTCCTTTCCATGCAGACAAATCCACCTCTAAGATGAACCTAGTACCTTCCTCACTGGGACACGATCTCGCCTACACTGGGAGCAATTCACACCCTTCTCCCCACTCACTCAACAAACATCGATCCCAGCTCTGGGCACTAGAGAAGCAAAAAGCATTTTGGAAGAAATATTCTGTATTTCAAATGGAACACAACCACAAACATCACAGGGCATAGGAAGTGTGTTGGATGACCTGCCACTTGTCATGTCACGTGACTCGAGTCATTCATTCCTCTGAGAACATCCAGCCCAGTCTGAGCTCATGTCTCTGATCTTCACCACACCCCCCCATACTGATCTGTGGTTAAAGGGTCCCCACTTGGAACTCTCATGTACACAGGAGCTCAGGGAAGGGCTGAATCTCTGGGGGAGCAGGAGTCTGAGCTTTAACTGGATGAGAAAGGATGAAGGATGTAGGCCCTGTGTTCCAAGTGCCAAGGAGAAATCTGGGCATATTACGCACCAGTTCAGTTTTGAAGTCAGCATCAAGAGCAAGTGGGTGAGGCCAGAGAGGAGTTTGCCAAGGTGACCCTGGCTCCACTTTGTGCAAATAACCTGCAAAATAATCACCATGGCAACAGCTGGCAGGTAGCAAGTCATAGGCACAGCCCAGGCACTGTCCTACCTGAACCTTCTACATCGCCTCACCCTTTAAGACAGGGCCCACTGCTACCCCCATTTCTCAGATAAGGGATCCGAAGCTCTGAGAAGTCGCCCAGCTGGTAAGTGGCAGCGTTAGGGTCTGACTGTGGGTCGGGCAACTTGTCACACCTGGATCAGCAGCTGGCCTGCCTCTCTGGGGTCTGGGTAGGGCACGGGGCTTTAGCCAAGTGCCCTGACTTCCAGGGCAGGCGCTGAGGATGAGGAAGAGAGGTGAAGCTCCCGCGCCGCCTTTGGCCTTGTACTCACTTCTATTAAAGGAGATAACACAAGCAAGCTGGCTGGGCTGGTTCCAGCTGAGGAAGGGGAAGCCGGTCCTCACTGCCCAGGGGGTGGGATATATTGTTCTCAGAGACCCGTGGGCTACAAGGGGGATTTCCAGGAGTGGAATGGTGGGGGAGAGGGCGGCAGTCTGGTACTCAGCACTTCCTCAGGCCAGAGACAACGAGCAGGGCAGGCTCTGTTCCTGGACACACATCCTGACACGGCCCACGGGTGGCTTCTAGGCAGCCACATTCTGCCAGTGAGTTCAGGTATCTTTCTGGCGAGAGGGTCCACAGCTGTATCTACATTCTCAAAGAGACATATGCTCAAATCCTGGCTCCTTCCTTTAATAGTGACATGATTGTTAGCAAATAACCCACTCCCTGAGCCTCGGTTTCCCCGTCTGCCGAGCAGGGACCATGGCATTTCCTCGGAGGCCCAGCGGAGGCCACGTGCTCCAGACTCCCTTCCTGTGCTGGCGGCATATGCCCACGTCTGCTGGCAGGGACGGGAGATCTGTGCCGGCATTTTATCTGGCAGTGACAAGTGTGATATTATCCCTGCACAAAGCCCTCATTACGGTGCTGCTGACAATGCCACAGATAGAGCTGGGATGCCCCCGCGTGCCAGCCTCCAGGTGATTATCACATTTGGGTAAATTGCCTTTTGTCTCCCTGGAGAGCTGGCGGCAGGAGGGGCTGCACGGGAGCCTCACTAGGCCATTTTGCAGAAAACTCCACAGAGGCTCCCGGGAGGAGAAACCTGGGTTTGGGGGGAGCTATGGCTAGAAATGGGAAACTGGGGTTCCAGGCCTGGCTCTCCTACAGACAAACTGTGTGGGGCGGGGTGGGGGGTCATCCAAGCATGTAGGAGTGGCTATGCTTGGGGAAGCACGTAGACTTCCTCTTGGGAAAGCAGCAACTTCAACATAGAGGAGTCTTGGTTTGTCTGTGGCATTGGACAACTCTGGTGAGTTTTTCAGCAAAGAAGTGGGCAGAGAATGATCTCAAGGCACTCCCTGCGGGCTGGGCCCTTGTCATCTCCCTGGGTCGTTTCTTCACTAGTCAACTCCACCTTCTCGCTCAGAACCAGCCCAAGCGTCGTCGCCAGCTGGACCTGGGTTCTCATCGCAGCTCTGCTAACCTGGGTTGGTCAGGGCAGCCACTTTATATGGTTACTGTGAGGATTCGACGAGATGGAGAAAAGCAATCCGTGTGAAGTGCTTAGAGCCAGGCCTGGAATGTGGCGAACGCTCAGCACATGCTGCTCTTCACCCGGAGCAGCATGTGCTTGCCTTCGCATAGCAACGATCTTGTTTCTCCACCGTGGCTTTCTGTTGCAGAAGATCCCATAGGCCGCTCGCTTCGTCTCCTCCCGTTGGGCATTTGGGACGTTTCCCAGTTTTACAAGGCCTTGTTTAAACAAGGCCAGAGGATTTTCAAAAGACTAGAGCAGCCTTTTCTCTCTGCCATTCACTCTGCAGTGGAGGGGTTTTCTAAAGTTGGTGGGAAAGCCGACAGACAGCATGCCTGTCCCTGGGGGCACCTCACCTCGGCCTCTACGGGCAGATGATCTTGGTGCCGGCCAGGTGGAGTGGAAAAAGGGTTCAGAACACAAACATGTCCTGGGAAACCTTCTAACCTCCCTGAACTTCAGTTTGTCAAGCAGGACTCAGGGGAGACTCCCCTCCTGCTTGGTGGAGTATCTGGTGCACAGTAAACTTTCTGTCCACACCAGCTCTAAACGCCACCATCATTTTCCTTATCTACATTCTAGTGAAGCCAGTCGTGACCTCGCAGAGGCTGTGTCCAAATCACACAACGCCGCTGCCCACTGAGTGGGGTGTATGTACATCCAAAGGAGGTTCGAAGTCTTGATTTTGAATTCTGTCTGGAACCCAAAGGTTCAAACGCAGCAGGGCCTCTCTGCAAATAATCACTGGCGTGTGATATTTTTAAGAAGCCAAAGCCATTGTTTCTGATTGAAGGAAACTTGGTGCTATTTTGAAGAGCAGCGCGATTAAGCAGTGGCGTTCTCTCTTTCACCATTGGGAATTACACGCTGCTTGAGAGATTCGTAAGCTCCAGGACATTTGCCAGATGTGCTTGATTCCACATTTCAGACAACAAAGGGGATAATGTTGGCGGGAATCTCGACGGCATTTCTGATGATCAGGATATTCTTTGAGGATGGTACTGAGACCTTTCAGGGAAGAATTTCAGCTTTTACATAAACTCATTTGGGCTGCTCACTCTCCGTCTCCCACAAAGCAATTTAGCTCATTGTTAGCTGTATCTGTTAAAATGGTTATGAGAGTTTTTTCTTTGAATATTAATAATGTGCCTTTCATCTGAGATACTCGCATGGGGTATCATTAATTGGGGGGAGGGAGCAAGGATTAGTGGTACAGTTATCTTGCAAATGATTCTTTCTAGTAATGTGAAGGCTAGCAACAGCTACAGCAAAGAGACATGAGTACAAAGGGCCAGCACAACTTTGGCACCTTTCTGCGAAGAATAAAGGCCCTGTGGTAGGGACCGGGTTTGTTAGTCTCCCAGTTCCCATAGCATGAAAGGTAATTATCCTAAATATCTTATTGGCTCACAGCAGATAAAAGACCTCTTTTTGAACAAGGTATAGCATTTCATTTTGAGGACTGTGATGTTTTTGACTTAAGACTCTAGAATGACCCTTTTCATTCTTTTAAGAGTCTCTCTGAGCTCCTGTTGGGTGCCAGGAATTGTGTCTTGTGGAGTAACGAGTATGAATCAGACAAACCCCTGTCTAGATAGGAGACAGATGAGCACAAAATAACTGAATGCACAAAGCTAGCAAGAAGAAAAGAATAGTGTATCATATAATCATTTGTATTAGTCAGCTTCCTGCTGCTATGACAAAATGACTGAGGGCAATTAACTTACAAAGAGAGCAAGTTTATTTAGCTCATGGTTCTAAATGTTCTAGTCCAAGATGTGCAGCCTGGTTGCTGTGAGCCGTTGATGAGGGTGACACATGACAGAGCAACTGTCACATTGCAAGTCAGAACGCTAAGCAGAGAGACACGGGCTAAGGTCCCGCAAGCCTTCCATGACATGCTGTCTCATGGGCCTTTCATAAGGCCCCAGATCCTAAAGGATGACCTCACCTCCCAATAACACTGCTGAGGTCTGACCCTTCATGTGGACCCTTGGGGGACAGTACCTGTATTCAAACCATAGCAAACAGGCTTTGGGAAGATTTGGGTCTTAACTGTCGCTAGCTATGGGACCAACCATGAGAAACACGTTTTAACCCATCTGAGACCAGGTCTCCCATTGCAAACTGCAGCTTATGCAAATTACTCACTTGGAAAGAACAGGTGATAGGTGCGGATAAAGTATCCAGAGTGTGGGGCCAAGATCCTCCCTTTGGATATACAGGGGAAGCCATGTGCCCATCTTTGGTGACTGCAGGCCAACTTCACACCTTGAGTTGCGTGCTAAGCTGTGAGGTAAGGCCAACCGGTGGAAAAAAGAGGGAAGAGCGATGTGCTAGAGAATATACACCGGCAGCAGGAAGTGTTATTTGCTCACTGATGGCAGCTAGTCTGGGTGACTTCGGACATGGGGTGGAAGGAACAGGAGGTTGGGAGATGACTTTCAAACAAAGCAAGGCTGGAGCTCAGAATGCCATGAGCAAGGCCGTGGATTCCAAACGCCCAAAGCATTTCACTTCCTGAGTACCCCTCCTACACACACACACACACACACACAGGAGGCAGCAAGCCAAGCATATCTAATCACACCCACCTCCCTAGAGACTACTTGACTCTCCAGAATGTAGAAGGAGTCCCAGGGTGCAACACAGTCCGCTTTGCTCCAGCCCAAGTCAGCAATCATCTTCGTGCCAGCGGCCTCAGCCACTAATCTCTGAGCGCCCATCTGGCAGGGGCTGGGCCATGTATTTTTCATATTCAGTTCCTTTCTCTTGACTGTGACTTTTCCCAGTAGGTGCTCTGATCCTGCCCACTATATAGATGAGGAAGCCAAAGCTCTGACAGGAAAAGAAACCTATCCATGCCTACACAGCTGGCCTATGGCAGATCCTGGGCTAGAAGCCTGGCCCTGGGCTTGAAACCCACAGCACCAGGGCTCACACCTGGAGTGGGACGAACAGTCCTAAGCTGCCCTCTCTTTTGGTGTGTTGGCTGACAGGAATGGATGGTCGCTAAGCCCAAGGGCTATCATTTATGACTCACTGTCCTGACATAAGAAGCACTGAGAGAGCATAAGGCCACAGAGCTTGTGTCATAGTAAGACAAGGAGATGGCGCAGTTCTCCTGTCACTCGCGTTCTGATCTCAGGATATCCCGGTTGCTGCTGCCAGCACCCGTGGAAGGTTTATGTGAGATTTGGGCCTGTGAGCTCAGAGGTTGGAGAAGAATGACTGATGCCACTGGGGTCACACCACAGGGAGTGGTGGGGCCCAAGTAGTGCATGGCACAAGCTGCTCAGCCCCAAGCCCTGTCAACTCCAGACCAGCCAAATCAAAGCTGTCCATCAGATAAGGCCCAAGAGCTGCTGGCTGCCACCTGTGGAGGCTGTTGAGCTGCTTTGAAACCTTGGCAGGACACAGAAATCTAGCGATTGCTTTCACGGTACAAGCAATAAGGTATCCGCTGTGTGCTAGGTGCAGAATTTTGTGGTGTTAGCTGATGAGCGTGGGACAGGCGAGCTTGCCTGCCTGCTTCTCCTCTTATAAGCCTTTCATTGGCTCCAACTCACAGGACTGTGAGATGCTGGGATCGTCCCGTGTCCCCCGCCCTCATGCAGCACCCAAATGCAGATACTTCCATTCTCATAGGCTAAGCACTACTTGAAAAGAGTATGGCGCCCCAGAGAAGAGATGTCCAAGGCAGGCAGGGCACTGAAGAAGGGCAGGGTCAGGGATGGCTGCCTCTGAAGAGGGTTGTAAAATCAGCTTGCTGCACCAGCATTTGAAAGGTAAATAGAGTAGAAATTCTCATGGTGCATAGCACATGCAAAATTACACATGCGTGCTTGTGAGTGTGTGGGGTTGTGATGGAAGATACGCCCCACTGTGCCTAACGGAACGGACCCGAGAGCCTGCCTGGCACTCCTCAGGTGATCAAAAGGCTTTTAATGTTAGAAGGGTGCATTTAAATTCCCTCAGCAAGTCCAGCATGAGGATGTGTGCCTGTAATCCCAGCTACTTGGGAGGCTGAAACAGGAAGTCTATTTGAGTCCAAGAGTTCAAGGCCAGCCTGGACAATAAAGCAAGACTATAGATAGATAGATAGATAGATAGATAGATAGATAGATAGATAGATAGATAGATAGATAGATAGATAGATGATAGATAGATAGATAGATAGATAGATAGATAGATAGATAGATAGATAGATAGATAGAATAAGCAAATGAAAAGGAGAAAAGAGAAGAAAAGAAAAGAGCCAGCATGATGGCTCAGTAAGTTAAGGTGCTTGCCATCAATCCTGAGGACCTGAGTTTGATCCCCAGAGCCTGTACGGTAGAAGGACAGAACTGATTCCACAAGTTGTCCTTGAACCTCCACATGTACGTCTTGGCATCCCTTTCTCTCTCTCTCTCTCTCTCTCTCTCTCTCTCTCTGTCTGTCTCTCTCTGTCTCTCTGTCTGTCTGTCTCTCTCTCTTTTTCTCTCTCTCTCCCTCCCACCCCTCAACAAATAAAGCATAGAAATATAGAAATATAGAAAGACAGGAAAATTCTCCCATAATCCAGCAAGGCAAGCACTCTCCCCAGTGAAGAAAAGTATCTCTAGCAACCCAAGTTCATCTAGCTGTGCTTGTGGTTTAGCAGCAGCTGGGGCTGCTCAATGGGGCCCAGGCTTGTGCTGGAGGTGGGGAGGGAGCTAGGACAGTGCAGGGCGGTCTGAGGGAACTAAGGTGCCTCTTCACAGGTTCCACATTTACCTGCTGTGAGATAGCAGCTGGGGCCACCATGTTCGCTTGGGGATGGTTTCCATGGGATGACCATGCCAGGCCAGCAGCCTGGGCCCCAGGAAGCCAGAAGGGAAGCATGTTTATGGGGGCAGATTGGAATGCAAGGGGAAGGGCCCCTAGGAAGAACAGAAGGGCCGCAGTGTCAGCCAGTCCTCGAAGGAGGACATGAGTCAAGGGTAATGACTAGGTGGTCACAGCAGACACTCCCTGTCGGTGGTTTTCTGGACACTCCGAGCTTGCTCTTCTCTATAATATCAGGACCAGAATACCCCTGGCTAGCTTTCTCCTCTATCCTAGACTCTTCAGGTCACAAGGACATTAGGAATTATCCAGCCCAAGGGCTCATTTACAGATCAAGACAAAGGGACCTGCCACTGGGAACTGGGACCAGGACTCGCACTCAGATCTTCTGTGTCACCACCGTGGGCCTGGGGTCCTTTCAGAGACCCTCCACCACCATTTTACCAGAAGATCTCCCACCTAAGGCATCCCACAGCAACCCCTCCCTACACATGGCTGCGTGAGCAAACGTCAGTGCCCCACACTTCCCAAGGATCTCAAGCACATCCCCAAGAACCGCAGCTCATAGTCCCCCCCCCCCGCCACCTGCCACGACCTGTGCTCACTGTGCCTTCTCTCGGCCTGAAATGCCCTTCCTTCCTTCATTTCTCTGTTTGCTTTGAGACAGGGTTCTGCCTGTCTTTCTATTCATTTCTCTATGGATGCAATTCACTTTCACTGTTTCTTGCCTCTTTCTCCCTTATTGTTTCCCAGAGGGATTGTTGGGTTTTTTAGGGGGGACCCGGCCTGGCCTTGAACTTGCTTCACAGCTGAGGATGACCTTGAACTTCTGATCCTCTTACCTCCACCTCTTGAGTGCCACAATGCCATGTTTATGTGATGCCAGGGCTCAAACCCAGGGCTTCTTTCATATTAGGTAAGACTGTACCAGTTGAGTCATATCCCCAGCCCACTATTCATTCTTAAAGACCCTCTGCATCTGTGACCCTTTTCCTGGCAGACAGGTCCATTTCGGCCAGGTTCACTTCCTCTTTTCATTTCTCTCACTTCCATGGCTCCATTACCATGCATATCCCATCATATCACAATTATAAACTGCTGAGCCCTCTTGAGTATTAGACTGTGACTTGCCATAGGGTCAGCATGCCATTCCAGGGACAGGACTGCAGTACAGCTTGAAGCTTAAAAGCTGCAAATGAATCACTTACACATACCACAACTGAAGAAAGGCTGCACTAATACATGGTACTGCAGAAGATATTCCATAGAACCCAGTCAATTTCATGGTCAGACATACTTGGGAAATGAAGCAAATGTATCTCCCTGGTAGATGGTCACAGCCACATTCATTCTTAATTTGTCTGGTCGTATGTACCCTTGTTTTTCTTTGTAGCCCTGGAGATTGAAGCAAGACCTCATGCTTACCAGGCAAATGCTCTACCCTGAGCTCCACCTGGCTGGGCTTCTTACATACTTCATGAGCATCTACTATGTGCAACATCTGTGGGACCTATTTGGGACAGGGTGACAGAGTTAAGGCAGACTTTTTGCTTCCTGTCTTGCAACTTTGAACTTTTCTGGTTCCCGGTTCTTAGTTCTCAAGCAGGCATGGTCCCGTCAGGTGAAGCAATGGTGGATCAAGTGAGCTGCCCCTTCAGGCTACTGAACCAACGGCTCACAGGAGAAAGGCTGCATAGGGGGGAGGAACTGGTCCTGGTTGTCAGACAAACTGGCTCACTGATGTGTGGCAGGGCAAAGGGGCCACCGTGCAGAGCCCTAGGGCTCCTCGCCACAGCCCTTAGGACTTTGAAAGGTACTGAACAATAATGTCAACCAACTGCACAACTTGATTGCTTTGTTTAGACTTTTTGGTAGGACTAGTCAGGATTCAGACCCTCCACGAATGATGGTTGGGGTCACCCTACCAGATTAAAAAAAAAGCAGCAAGCCAAGCTATTACTTTCAAGCTAGACCAACAGATCATGGAGTAGATAACAGAAAAAGAATTCATCAATGTTATATTCATCCTCACGACCAGAGAGAGCTATAGCAATGACCTGGCTTCTTGCGCTTACCTGTCTACGAAGTGTGTCTGTATCCATAGTATCTGACTTTGAACTCACTTTCACCCATCTGTGCCTCCTTTCTCCCTTACTGTTTCCTAGAATCCACACTGCTCACAACTCTTCGGTTGCAGTCTTTAGGCAGGACCAATTAGGAATAACCTGACTCAAGCATGGGTACAGTAGCCTTCAGTTTCTGATCTCCCCCATGGGGTGAAGGTGGCAGGATCTTTGTGTTACATTACTAGAAAGGACAGTCAAACTGTCATGCACCAGCCCGCACAGAGGACACAGCTCTGTCAGGAGGTTTGAACATGTGTTGAGGGGTGCCCACATGCTGGGCCCCGAAAGGGTGGACTGCTTCTGCTGGGCCCCTTCAAACTGTCCCCTCTCCGCTGTCTTTTGAATAAGGGGACTGAGACTGCTTTGCTGGCTAGTGTCCAGATTCCATTCTATCTTGTTTGCTAGTCACTCCGTTGTCACTGAGCAGTAGATTTTTCACCCAGCCTCATTCTACTCCACACTGTGCTTCTGGAGGCTTTGCCGGGTAATGCTCCTCCCAGAGCCCAGCCACAGCTGGCCAGTGCCCTCTTCCCAGCCTCTATGGTTCCCCCATGCGCCTTCCATACCCCAGCTGTTACCCCTGGCTCCAGGCCTTGAGGTGAGCTGTCTCCTGCGTGACCTTCTCTGTACTCAGTGTCCTCCTTGGACTTCCTCAGTGCTGCAAGGCCACTCCTTCCTGTCTTCCTGACTGGCCCCTGACTGACACTAGCAGAGTCGGTCCATCCTCACATGAGCAATGATGGCAGAAATGTTTGTAATTAATTACCCTTGCACTCAGGGCCCCAAAGGACACCAGCACGTTGAAAGCACAAGAAACCCTTTGGGAATCAGACCCGTCCAGCACTAGTTGAGATGGCTTCACGCAGCTCACTGGAACAGAATCAGTGTCCATGGGAAAAGGGGGTGACCAGGGAAACATGACTGCAGTATATTTAGCACGTGTTTCCCCGAACACCAGCTCTGGATTCCAGCGCCGGGATCAGTCACAGTTCCCTGGCTCACATGTGCGGACATTTCTCTGAAAAGGGCTGCAGCTGTTGTTCCCTTAGTAGGACCGTGACTCCAGGAAAGGGACTGACTCCATGCCTTACAGGAAAACATTCGTGTTCTTACTTGGACATCGGACAGTCACTCAGTTCTTGTTCCTCCGGCTGTACTGTATAGGTTTGTTCCCCTCTGGCCATACCGATGCTTTTTCTCTGGCTGGAAGGCTCCCTCTTCTGCCCAAGGTTGATTCCTAGCTCTCAGCTGAGGTGCCATGTCCTTCTTGAAACCTCTGAGATACTGGTTCCAGAGGAGAGATCCCCTCACCCGCCCCTTCATGGTGCAGTCAGCTTCTTACTTCCAGGGCCACTGTTTTCTCCCGTTCCATGATGTGAATAATTTCCAGTCTTCCTGTGCCTGTCAGACCCGCATCTCCAGCCAAGGGGAGTCTATGTCTAGCTTTGCTCTGCACGACCCCAGCACTAAACACAGCATCTTATAAAGCAGCAGGAGCCCACCAATGCGGGAATGCATGTGAAAGGACTTTAACCTTCCCAGCACTGCACTTCAGTGCTGCTACAGTTAACCATGAGCATCCTTGCTCTGCGCCAGCACAGACTGACCAGCCACAGCAAGCTCAGGTAGACCTGCAGACCATCTATGCTGGTCTCTTTGCAGCAAAAGCTTCTTTCTTGTCAGATGCACACGTGTGCACACATGTATGTGTAGCGCTCCATGTGGATGAAGGGAAGGTGTACCACGGTGTGGGCAAGCACTTACCTGCATTTCTCAAAAAGCGGCTCCTGTAGTCCCTGATGATCCTTGTGATAGGGTTGTAGAAACCATCTCCACAGTCATAGCAGCCCGGAGGGATTTTTCTAGGTGGGTCCATATTGGTGAGCTGAGAGATACCTGGAGAGAGGGAACGAAGGAAAATTAGTTTCCTACCAAATCAACCTTCACGCCCAGTGCTCCCACATGGCCGACCTCTGGTTCATACTCATGTGGTCGTCTCTACTGTGGAGCCATGTTCTTCCTGTATGGGGCCATGAGAAAACTCAGTAGGAAGAGAATGAGGGGGTGCTTTCTGAAAATGGAGCTATGAGCAGGGTTTTGGGTACCTCTTACTCTCCATTCTCCTACGTTTCTTGGTCTACCATGACAAAGGCATACATCTGGAGAAGCCCTGAGGGCCAATCAGTGGTGGCCAGGAGAATAGTGCCCAAGAGGCATGGGCAAAGTGTGGGCAAAGGCCACAGGCGTGAACTCCCTACCTCACTCAGGAAACTCACGGAGCAGCACAGAGACGGGGGGGGGGGGTACCAGGAAAGAAAAGGTTGAGGTCGGGTGGAGGAGGCTGGACAGCCCCGGGCCTTGGTTGTCACCCGCCTGCCATAGTTCTGCTCCACCTTGTAATCCTCAGACCAGTTCTATTTCACAGAGAACAAACTTGATGCTCTGAGACCGCGTGACACCCAGTGGCCCAGTGCAGGCCACTAGGAAGCAGCTGTGTGTCTGGATATAGAGAGTGTGTGACCCCTAAGCAAGGGGCGCTACTAGACCCTTAGGAGAGTGAGTGGTGTCCATGGACCCTTCAGGTCATGACTGTGCGCATCTGGAAGTGCCATGTAAAGGGAGATGGTGAAATAAATAACCCCTCCGCTTTCTTCTAAGTGTTGATTCTATGTCCCACCTTCTCTGAAGAGAGTGCAGGACGCCCACCATGCCATGCGCATGGTGTGGCGTTCTGTGTAAAGCAGGTGTTCTAATGTCGACTCACGATACATGACTCTGACCCTAACTGAGCCATGTGTCTAGTGGCTGATGGATACTTGATGTTTTGTCCACGTCATTTTGTTATGGAGGCTTCAGGCTAGTGATCACCTTGGAGATGCTCAGCGAAGCCAAGGCCACCCCCTTAAGCATCGTCTTGCCTTACAGCCAGGACAATGAGCCACCCTGCTCTGCCTGCTCCTTGTGAGACGCAGTGTGTTATGGGAAGGAAGTGGCCTCTCAGGATGAAATGGCTCTGCTTGGAACTAGAGGAAAAGGGAATCCAGGGAAGTTCAGGAAGGTCACCATATGGCCTCTGACCCTGGCAGAGGGTGAAGGCTGAAGGGTTTTTTTTTTTTTTTTGTCTCTAACAATGCCTAGGGCCTGTCATAACTACCCAGGAGATGTGACTTGCAAGGTTCTTGAGCGGCACCTAACCTGGACGTTCTGGTTTTGGGGAGCAGCTTGTACTTGACAAGGAGCAAGTGCTGGGAACATGCTTGTAAATGTCACTGGCTTTATTCCGTGACAGCAGTCCATATCGTATTAGTAGCTCTCACTGGTAAGACCCCCTTGCTGAGCTCCTCCTAAGCTGGACAGCGTGCTGGGTCCTGGGAAGTTGGCACCCTGGAGACTCACAGCCCCGGTGGAGGGCACTCCTCTCAGAGCTGTAGAGGAGGGTCATGGCTGCTCCTTGATCCACCGAGGGAGGCTTTACCTAGCGCAGGAATTTCAGGGGGAGGGAAGCTATGACCTGAAGGATGATGAGCAGCTGCGTAGGTAAGGTGGGAGCCACTGCAGACAGACAAAAGGCGGAACAAGGTTTGGTGTACAGACAGGTGTACAGAGAGGGGAGAGAAAAGCCAAGAGAGGCTGCCGATGGTGGCAGATGCCAGAGAAGGTGAAGAGGCTTGAGATGTAGAAGCTTCATCTCGAGGGAAGCAGGAGGCATCTGCTGAGGGAAGCAGGAGGTGGTACATGGGTTGGCGACAAGTCACATTTGTTGTTTGCACACACGTGTGCACACAGCTTCTCAGAGCATCTTCCCTAAACCTTAGCCATATTTTTTAAAGAAATTCTTTGGTATTTTTAATTATTTGTTTATTCATTCATTTATTTGTGTGTGTGTGTGTGTGTGTGTGTGTGTGTGTATGTGTGTGTGAGGGCACTGTGTGTCCCTGTGGAGGCCCAAGGGTGACTTCGGAAACCATCCTGGATTGTTTCTACCTTCTTTTTGCTTCACTCTGGGATTTCTGAGGCTTTGCCCACCAGGATCAGCAGTGCAGGCTGTTGCCATTTCTGACTGGTGTTTTTTATTTGTTTGTTTTGTTTTTTTACATGAGACCTGGGATCCCAACTTAGGATTTTCTGCTTTCACGGCAGAGTCTTAACCCCCAAGCCAGCTCTCCAGCCCAGCTCCTAGTTTTAGAGTAGTTTTAAGTTCCTACTAAGACCCATACCATGGTGCCTGGCTTTTATGGGGGTGCTGGGGATTCAACCTCAGGTCCTCATGCTTGTATGGCAAGCAGTACTGTCTAAACTATCTCTCCTAGCCATATTTTTAAAAGATGAAAGTGGCTGCAGAATATGGAGGGAGACTGGTCCAGAGGAGTCGAGTGGGGACCCTGGGAAGTCATGAGAGAGGTCTGTAAGTGGAGGATTCTGGCCAGTGTATAGAGGTGCTCAGTAAATACGTGTCGACTGAACTAATGAGGAGATATGTTTAAGAAGCAGAACCCACTGGGCCAGGCATGGAATGCGCATGGGGCCAAGGGAAGCCAGCATCCAGCCTGGGGAGGGTGGGTGGAATGACGATGAATTCCATGCAGATAAATTCAGGGAAACTAGATGCTGGAGTCTAAGGCTCAGAGAATCTGATTTCAATCTGGAAATAGAATCAGTCTTTTTAGGGAAGGGATACAGAATGGCAGAAGGAGGGATCTAGGCCTGAGAACCAACCTTGGGGAACCCCAGAACTAACAGGAGAGAAGGTTCTGGCAGGAAGAAGAAACGAGGCGATGGGAAAGGAAAGACAAGGAGACAGCTTACTTAGTCATGTGACAGCCAAGATCACAAGGCCAGGAAGTGAAGAAGCCAAGGTTTGAGGTCAAGTCTGTCTGACCCCATTTTCTAGGGCCTTTCTAGAAGTTTCTGCCTTAATGGAGGCTTTATCCAGGCTCGGTCAGCGGTTGAAAGGGAATTCTAGAACTGAGACACAGTTCCAGCTCCATCTCTTTCTCAAGTTAAGTTGGGGCTATTTTCTTTTTTTTTTTTTTTAATTTTTTAAAATTTATTCAATTGTGCGTGTGTGCGTATGTATGTGTGCGCACGTGTGTGTGTCTGTGTGTGTGTAGAACCATGGACGAACTCGGGAACCACCATGGACGCCTCCACTTCCTCCGCCCCGGGATTCACAGGCTCCGCCCTACCAGGACCGGAACGCAGGCCCCCCTCCCCCCCGCTTCCGCCTGGCGTCTATACGTGGGATCTGGGATCCGAACTCAGGACCTTCCGCCTGCAAGGCAGAGGCTTAACCCCTGAGCCACCTCTCCAGCCCAAGTTGGGGCTATTTTCATGGCTTATGAAGTCCTATTGCCATTTGCCATTTTGCCTATATTGTCTGTAATGTGCCCAGAACTACACTCTTCTTGAGTATCACTTGAATGCCCTTGCGTCTTAGAAACAGAGAACCTTTAAACTGCCACCCTCTGAAGCCAGACTCCCCTGTGTAGCCCTCTGGGAGAGACCCTGGCTTTTGCAGGGGACTTTGAGAGGAAAACTTAGGCTCCCAGTGAGCACTTTCAGTGAGAAACAAGACAGGACCCCTCAATTTCAATTTTTCCCCTGTGATATAGCAGCAAGAAAGGCTGAACAGGCAGGACCCCTCCCCCCAAAGATAGGAATTACAGGAAACGTCATTCCACACCTGGCCACAGAGTATAAGTTCTATCACAGCCCCCCTTTTCTCTCTGTCACAGCCCCCCTCTCTTCCTGTCTGTCTTTGTTTCTCTTGACAAATGACAAGAATTATATACTGGAAATGCATTTGCTCTTGCACTCACTTCAGAGAGGAGACAGTGGAACGCGGACTGGTTAAATCCCTTGCTGTTAGCTCCCTGGCCAGTCCAGGGACATTGAGATGTGTTCTTTCTGGCTCTCCTGGGCTGTACTAGCTGCGCTGTCCTTTGTGTGCACTCGGTGGGGGGTCCAGGCTCTAATTTGAAGCCACATTTAGTTTCCTTCTCGGTGCAAGCGTAGGGTGTAGGGATGGGAGGGGCTGCCTACCCGAAGGCTTCAGGCCTTGGCAGATCTCGGTGTAGAACCTCCGGTCGTAGCCGTCGCAGTAATGCCAGTGCTTGTCTTTGTACTCCAGTCCATCCTCGAAGGTGTACTTGCCCTGGAAACAGGGAGCCCAGAGGGAAGAGGTTGCTGAGCAGGATGGTGCCAAAGGGGCAGCTTCTCAGTGCCCGAGAGGAAGTGCTGAGCATCATCGAGATTCTGGGTGGAAGCTTAGAGATGGTCCTGCCCGCCGCAGGAAGCGTGGGAACTAGCAGTGTTAGACAGCTGTCTGTCTAACAGAGGAGACAGGCAATTCCCTTAGATGGTATATGTGAAGCATGCAGCACAGTGCCCACCTGTCATGACCAATTCGGTGTGTCAACTAACTCGGCTAAGGGGTGTCCGGATAACTAGAGGCTTTGTTTCTGAGTGTGCTTGTGAGGAGTTTTCCAGAAGAAATTAGTATTTGAGCCCTTGTGAAGAGTAAAGATTGCCCTACCCATGAACATGGTACTATCCAGTCTTTTGAGGGCCTCATCTCCAGCCTGAAATGGGACACCCATCTCCTCTTGCGTTTGAGCACCAGCTCCACCTTGCAGGCTCAGGAGCCAGCCCTTCTTAATAAGCCCCTTCTGTGCTTTCACACTTTGCATCTCTGTAATATTTTGCTACACATAGAGGAAGCACGTATGTCACTGTTATTCCTTTATTACTACTGCAGCTAGAATGGTTAGAGCCATCAACCACAGCTCTTTGTCCAAAACACATGCATTTTGCTCTTGTGGTCTTAGTCTAAAGTGAGCCGCAGGATGTAGGAACTACATTGGCCTAGCCATCAGGAAACATGGGTGGAAATTCCCACAATACTCTTTGTTCACTGTGTGACCTTGGGTAAGTCATATCCCCTTCCTGGGGCTTAGATTCTCCAAGCTGTGGACAACAAGTATTTCTTGACCTTTTTTTTTTTAGGTCATGAGTCAAGTTCAATACACTCTTAGTGTAACACCCAAGAGCTACAGAGAGAAACATAATCCCAACTAGTCAGACTTTTGTCTCTAAATCAGGGTGTTCTACTGGCCCCTGAATCTTATTCCACAAATTCCAGGGTCAGATTTCTTAGATTCACAATGAGTGGAGAGGTGGAGCTAATGAGAGCTGGGATTTATTGAGTGTCTACTGTGTGCCAGGAAATTGGAGTGCACTTATTTTGCCTCTTTTATTATCAGAACCATCTCAGGAGATTCCTAGCACCCCTGTGGCAGGTTAATGATCCCCCAAAGTTGCCCTCCTCTGTGGGAACTTTGAGTATGTTACCTTGCATGACATAGAGGACTTTTTTTTTCACCCAATATAATCCCAAGGGTCCTTATAAGAGGAAGGCAGGAAGGTCTGGGTGACTTGACATAATGACAAACAAAGGGAGGGAGCTGATGTGGTCTTGAAGCAGGGTTGGAATGATATGTGGTCATGGGCCGGGGAGGGTGGGAAGCTTCTAGAAGCTAGGAAAAGTGAGGGAATTTTTTCTTTCCTAGAGTCTTCCTGCTGGCCTAGCTTAGACTTCTGATCCCTGAACCATAAGGTGGCAAATTTAGCTGATATAAGACACCACATCCATGGTAAATTGTTACCGCAGTGCAAGGTAACTCAGACAGTTGTCCCCGGTTTAAGAATCAGGAGCATGTCGCTGGCCAAGGGTCAGGCATTAAGTACCATGGCAGGATTCAACCTGGTAGCTTTGGGAAATCAAGAAACAGAGAGAAGAGGGGATGGAAGGAGCGCTAGCAGACTGGGAGGACAGGTATAACCACACTGGCCCCCTCCCTGCCCAGGGTGCCCTCCTACCAACCCCCGCTGATCACCTCCACCACCAATCCCTTCTTCCAGGTGGCTTCAAACTGACTCCCGCTGGGGAAATACAGGGTCCCCTCGCCGTGAAACATGCCGTCCTTCATATTCCCAACGTATCTGGTCTCGGTGGGAAGAATGTACTCAGCACTGCCCTCCATCCTGGAAGAACATGGGGGAGTCACTGAGCCTTTCGTGTCAGCGGGAGGGACAGAAAGGGGGATTCCCACCACTGCAGCTACTCCCGCTTGTTGCCGATAAATTCACAACCAGTCAGGTTAGGGGAACGAGGGCCATTTGTTCTTTCTTACAATTCTTGGTTATAGTTCTTAGTTCAGTTGGGCAGGAGAGTCTATACCACGACCGGAGCCAAGGGAACTGGCCACACCCTATCCATAGGGATTGCTCAGGGGCAAACCTCGCCTGCCAGGCAGCAAGTCTGCCAAAGTATACCCAAGTATGCCAACTACTGAACCAGAACCTTCCATCTTATCCACCTGCCCAGGGATGATCCCACCCACCTGTTAGACAAATTAGACTTAGACAATCTCCTCCAGGCTTGCTTAGTTAGGGACTGTCTTTACTAACTCTCCACAAACGTGCCCAGTGGTCAGCTTTTAGTGGTCAAATTGACACCTGTATTTAACTAGCCACTCATACCTGACATCTTCTACACAGAGTCATACCGCCGATATTCTGTTCAAAACCTTATTTTCCTCAAAATCTCAAAAGTGTTGTCTAAGACAGAGGTGGCCTTCATCGTCCCCTCACCTGCAGGCTGCCCTGGGGTTGAGCTGCCCACTGAAATACTTCCTTGCTAGGCCCAGAGAGGGCAAAGCTGCAATCACAGCCACACTGTGATGCAGACACTAGCACCCAGGCAGATGATTCCACACATCCCCTGTTCTCTGTGATCTACCTATCCCTGCCCATTAAACCACAGCAGAATATTTGAGAACCTGTGAAATTTAGAGGCAGCACATATGAATTTGAACCTTCTTTTATCACTTTTCATATGTTTCACTGTTTTAGCTTCATATTCTGTTGCTGGAAATAATCCCAAACAATTTAGGGAGATTTTTAGATTCATGTTTACTCACAATTCTAGGTCACAGTTCATTATGGCAGGAGAAGTCATACCAACCAACACCCAGAGCTTAGGGAAGTGGTCACACTATACCCACAGCAAGTGCAGAGGGTAAGGATCAATGCTGCTTTCCAGCCCCCCAGCTGGTCAGCTCACTGAAATGCTAACCAGTTCTATCTTATCTACCTGCCCAGGGAATGCGCTGGGCCTTCCGACATCAATCATGCAAGTAAGGCAATCTCCTACAGGCTCGTATGGAGGTCTGTCTTAAATAACTCCTTATAGGTGTGCCCATAGTCCCAGATCTTAGTGTCAAGCTGTTAGCTGAAACTAATTGGTACAACTATCTTGGACACTTTCTTAAATGTCTGTGTTTGCCTCCCTTCTTTCTTCCTTTTGCCCTTGCTTCCAACAGATATTTATAAACTTCTGTTATAGGCCTGTAAAGCACAACACAGACGGATGGTGACGGAGGCGGGTGCCATCCCCGTGTTCAGTGACATAGTAGGGGACACAAGAGAGTGATGATGTAACGTGGTACACGTCCTTCAGGGGAGATAGGCTTGGACAGAAATACAGGACAGGATACCACTTGGCTAGAGGACTGGCTTCATCATGGTCGCCATGACTGAGATGAACCTAGTAAAGGTTTTCCTAGAAGAGGGTCTGACAGGAGCTTTCCTTCATTGCATCTCCATTCCTGCCCTCTGACTAAAGTCACCTCTCCTAACTCTGACCATCTCTGGGCTTCATGAGAGGGAAATCTGGCCTCCTCACCTCTCACAACAACACCTTCTTCCTATCAGCATCCACTGAGGGAAGAATCAGGGGAACAAAAAGGCTGGTGAGAGAAGGATGGAGGGAGGGGAAGGGACCTAGCGTGGTACCTTTTGGCAGTGGGAGCTCATCGCTTCTGGGCCTTGTGGGAAGCAATGATGTGGTCTGGATACAGCTCCCAGTTCAAATTCTTCCTGTCACTTCCTGTCTGTGTATCCACCAACAGTGGACAGGCTACTTTGCTTAAAGTCATTGAATTTATTTGCAAGATTAGCCTGAAGTATTTCACCTTCCTGAAAGGGAACACACACCCTCTGCCACTCCTTGCAAGTTGCACAGATGTTGGGAGCCTCTCAGGCATTCTTCCTTCTTTATCTCTGAAGTGAAGATAACAACATCTCCCTTGCAAGGTGAATGGAAAGATCAGAGATAAATCTCATGCACATTAATTACCACTTTCTCTTGGAACCTATTTCTACCCTTGGCTGGACTATTGAGCCCTCCTGTTTTTAACTCAAAACACCCCCACTATTCCACTAGCCTGACAATGTACCCCTAGATTCCACTCAAATCATCTTCACCTCTTCTTCATCTGTGCAGTCCCAGGAAGGAGATACATACAGTACCTACAACCTCAACAACTTTTGGGGTGCAATCTTCTTCACCCTCAACCTCAGCTTCTCAGCCACAAAACAGGTCACACTTTGTTTGTCAGAAAGTTGAGTTGTTGAAAAGGAAGAATGGCCACCTCCATGTGGTTCTCTTCACCTCAGCATTGACCTCATTGGGCTGTCATTACCTTCATTATATTTATTTACCCAACTATACTTAAATAAGTTTGCAAGGGCAAGGAATGATGGACAGCATTTTCAGTTCAGGGTCTGGTATTTGAAGCACAATTAATATTTATTGATTGAATAATTCTTACAACTCGAGTGCTTTGTGTACATACTCCTAAGCATTCCTACCTCTATATTTGTGGGTTCTGAATATGTGGTTTCGACTGACTCTGGGCTTGAAAATACAGACACCTCTTGGTGAAAGGGGATGGTGGCTGGACCCCTCAGATCCGTGTATGTACAGAGTCCTTTCCATAATGTGACAAGTGTCTCCCGTATCATCATATCCACTTTAAATCCTCTCTAGGTCATTTGCAATACCTAATAGAACATAAATGCTATGAAGACACTTGTTATATACTGCATATTTAGGGAGTGCTGACGAGAATCAGTTTGCATATGTTCAACAGTGATGACCCCCCCAACACACACACACCAAGTTACCATGTTGGATATGAAACCACAAATAGTGAAGGAACAAATAGGGATACTGGAAAAAAAAATTCCTGCACATAGCTAGCTAGGGTTAGACTGTCTGCTGGATTCGGGTTACTCAGTCACTCTTTCTTAACCTTTTTTTTTTTTTTTTTTTTTTTTTAGCGTTGATCACAATCTGACATTATCTTTCCCTTATTTAGATTCGGCAATGCAGGCTCAAGTTGATCCTAAACTCCAAGAAAGCAGGAATCTTGACACTGCTAAGCTCCATGTTCCCATAACTAAAGTTGGCAAATAGAAAACACACCTACGAAGAGAATGACTCTTAACCAGGCTGCTGCTTAAAGCAAATTACTTGAACGAGTTACACACTCGGCACACACTCAGAGGAAAAGCCACCTTTTTTCCCAGCCTCAGACAGTTAAGACTGCGTGAGCCAAACGGGATCTCACCTCCCGTCCACGTATTCCCCGAAAAACTGGCTCCCCGTGTACTCCATGGCGTCTGCCGCCGACTCCAGTGGTTAAGGAACCAACTTGAGCACACGACGCGTCACTATGACGACCGGGAGTGGTGGGCGGAGCCAAGACACGGCCCCGCCCCTGGAATGCTCGGACTCCCTAGAAGCGCGCAGGCGCCGTGGCTCCCGGTTGGACGCTGCGGTGCGCCTGCGCGCTGCTGGTGGCGCCTGCGCAGACGGAGCGTGGGCCGCCGGGGCTGTCGGAAGGGGAATTCAAGGAGAACCGGGGCGACTTGGCCCGCGGGCTGCCTGGGTTGGGGTCGCGGCCGCCGCCGTCATGCCGGGGATAGTGGAGCTGCCCACTCTGGAGGAGCTGAAAGTGGAGGAGGTGAGACTCGTCCGCAGAGCAGGCGGGACGGGAGGCCCCCGGCGGGCTGCAGCTGCCGGGCCCGGGCCCAGCGCTCCCCGCCGCGGCCCCGGGACGCGCCCCGCGGCCTCCCGCTGCGCCCGCAGCCCCGGGCATCGCCCTTCCTGCGTTGGTTCTAGAACACCCCGTCCCGGTAGCCATCCGCTTAGGGCCCCTTTAATGGCGCTGAAACCTCCCCCCGTGCGGTGCGCACACCGCCCCGGGTGCTGACGTTCCACCGAGAAAGACAGTCAACCTGATAGGTGCAAACAGGAGCTGGGGAGCCGCAGGTTTTAAAAGGCCGGGAGTGTTCGGAAGAAAAGGTGTCTGCCACCAGGACCCAATGCAAGCATGTACTTCTCCAAGACACTTGAGTACCACTGTGTGCGCGCACATGCACCTAGCAAGTGGGAGAGGACGCCCCCGCTTGCATGAAGTGTCTAATCACATGGGAAGACAGTAAAGAGGACTTCGCCGAACAAAGCAGTTGTGTACTAATTATTGCTAACATAATACAAGTTATTTCTAAAGGCCAGGCAGGATGTTCATTTCTTTGCACACCTCGTAAGGCATGATATAATCAGGTCTTCCCAAGTTATACCTCCGAAATAGCCCCGAGAGTCAGTGGTTTGCCCAAGGTCACGCAGCTTGTTTGTGGTAGAGTTGGAAGGGGAACCAAGATCTGGTTTGGAAACCCACGCTGTTGGGAGTTTATGGGGAGAAGTCTAATAGAATGGAAGGCAATAGCAAACCAAGGGCGTTGAGGGAGCCAAGTGTTGTTTGATGTGACCCTAGTGTTGGTAGTGGTCCAACCCTCTAGGGAAGTAACTTTGGCAGGGCCCAACAATACAGTTTGGACTTTATCCTATAAGAGAGGTGCAATTTATTAAAGTAAAAGACTTTCAGGGCAGGACTGGGTAGTAGAAAGAGCTGGCGATAGAGGAGTAGATGGGGCAGGTCTGAAAGTCACATGCCAGGCACTTGGTTATATGCGTTGCTCTCATTCTTCAGTTGGTTGTCTTGTACACCATAAGTATGGTTACTGTCATTTTCCTCAGGTGAAGAAATTTTCATTTGTCTTCAGGGGCTTCATCATAAAGGGGCATGTACTAAGAATGACTGGAGGATTGCTCCCATGGAAACAGTCTTTTATTTCTGATCCCACAGGGTTGAATTTGAATTGCTGTATTTTTCACTGGATCTTTAATTTGGTTCAGCAAACAACTGAGCGCCCATCTCACACAAGGGTCTCTTAATATTTGCTTTTAAGGTTTACACGCTTGAGATACAAACAACTATAAGAATAAAGTATATTAAAAAAGAAGAGTATGATTAAATAGCAAAAAAGAGGGGCAGGTATGGATTCAGGAGAGAGAGATGAAAAATTGATGTGAGATCTGAATTCCGAGTTTGGCTGCTGGCCCATCTGGATGTGCACTTCTGTAGATACAGGTGTCCTGTATCTTGGGGATACAGGCATTTTACTGGTTGCTTGAGGTGAGTCCAACTGTGCAATTCTCTAAGGTTATAAAGGGTTTAAGTAAAACATGACCAAATGGCATTTGAAGACTGGCATTTTCATAGGCAAGGGTAAGGCAAGAAGGACAGGAGGTGACGATGGGTCTGGGAGCAGCAAGTTCAGCATTTTGAAAGAACAGCACATAGTCTTGTGAGAAGGTTGGAAAATATTTTTTAGGTTCATGGGATGGTCTGATTTTATATTCTGCTGCCGTGGCCAAAGCCCTTGAGGGTTTGGTTGGTAATTTGTTGTAACAGCAGAATAAAATAAGAATTGTGATTTTTAGGAAGGCCAGACTCCAGCAGCTTTATAAAGAACAGAATGAAGAGGAGAAATGCAGGAAGACTTGCCTCAGTAGCTATCAAAGTAATGGAGAAATAATTAGAAATTTATTAGCTGTGATCTAGTTTAGGAGAGAAAGACATAAGTACACGTGTCTGGATTAGTAAGTTGAAGAGTCCCTGTCAGCTGGGCAGTGCGACAGGAGAACCAGGCATGCCAGCTGAATTAGCAGCTTTGAGGAACTGAATTTTGGACTTTTTGCCTAGGAGTTATGACACAGCTCCATGGTTGAAACATTTGGAATCTTTGGATTAAAAACTCCTTGAACATTTTGACAATTTGGAGCAAAAATTAAAATAACGGACAGTACTGATGATGTGCTTTCTATGTGTCAGGCATGTTCATGGCTTTTTTTTTTTTAACCTGTATGAGTTCATTTGATCCCCAAAGTGTCCTATGAAACATGTATATTCCATTTTACATAAATTCAAGAAGATAAGACCTGCTATGAATTCAAGCAGTGTAAGAAAGAAGTGTAGACATGGCATTAAGAAGCAAGAACAGTCCTGGAAGATTTGGGGGCTGTAACGTGATTTTCTCTGCCCACCTTGCACTCCAGCAGACTCTACCTGACCCTGCCGTGCAGGGTGTTGGTGTGAGGACAGATGAGAAAGGATGCTGAAGGTCTGTATTCTTGAGTATTTGTAAATACTGTCTCTCCGCTGCTGGATGAAGATGGTGCTAATAGCTGCTTGTGTTATTTTGGGTCTTGGTGCATAGTGTAAAATGTTACATTGAATTGTTTCTTCATTTTAGGGAGAGTTGAAGTCTTTATGGTATCTAGTCTATATAATAAAGACTCTACCTTCTCGAAATTTACATACTAGTGGTCGCAGGTAGATCCCCCGGGTAGCTTATACAAGATGACCAGAGAAAAGCTCCCTGAGGACATACACACAGGTTGGATGTCCCTCATCCAATCCAAAATCTGAAATAATCCAAAATCAATTCAGCACCAACATAATGAAAATTTCATACCTGACCTCAGATGACAGGTTTCAGTCCAAGCACAAATGTATTAAAAATGCAGTATAAAATTACCTTCGGCTGTGTTATAAAGTGAAATTTTGTGTTAGACTTTGGTCTCTTCTCCGAGTTACCTCATTATCTATTCATGCTTTCATAAATCCAGACTCCTCTTGTCCCAAGCATTTCAGAGAGAGAAATTCAACTTGCATTATGAAATACCTATTTCCCTAACTTAATATGCAACCAAATTTAATGCAATTCAAAGGCAAAATTATTGGGGACATCTGAGAGAATATTCAAGATAGTTTTAAAAAGGAATTGTCCCTGATACCAGAATATTCCGTGAGGTGTGGCTCTAGGTGATAACAGAATACTAGCCTGGATACCCTTGCTGCAACCTTAGTGATTCAAGCTTGGACTCTACAGTTCCTCCTGAGTTAGCTGCCACTGTATTTTGCTTCCCAAGAAAGTACTGGAACACAGGTGGGGGAGTCTGACACTGGTTACAGTGTTCTGAACTAGCATTTTAAACACTGGCAGGTTACTTCTTAGTAATAATTTGCTGGACAACATGCTCTTTCCGTATTCCTCCTAGCATCTCATCCTGATTCTTTAGTCCTGGAGTTTTAGGTATTGGAGTTTTAGGTGTTCACCTGCTGTTAATTTTAAATTTTTAAAAATTTTTTTATTATTTATTCAATTGTGCATATGCATGTGTGGGTATGTGTGTGTATGTATGTGTGTATGTAGAACCATGGACGAATTCATGAACTACTCCGTCCTACCAGGACCAGAAATGCAGGCCACCCCCCCCCCCCCGCTTCCGCCTGGCATCTATACGTGGGGTCTAGGGTCCGAACTCAGGACCTTCTGCCTGCAAGGCAGAGGCTTAACCGCTGAGCCACCTCTCCAGCCCCATACCTGCTGTTAATTTTATTCCTGTAGTGGGGACTTTACCAAAGTTCCCAGGGCCCCCCCCATATCCCCCTATATATCCCTATATGCCAAGGTTCTGGTAGGCAAGATTCTTTTGGGGCCATCATGACTATGAGAAAATGGGGACGGTTCCGTCAGCTGACACATGCCGCTGTCAGTTGTGAAGAACTATGAAGACGACGGTCTCTGCTTTCTCTGTTGAGTCAGAGCCGTGCTGCCTTGTTCCTCCATGCTGGCCGGCATGAGAGCCAGGACTGGTCCCTGGTTCAGCTTGTGACTGTCACATGTTCCCTTTCCAGGTGAAAGTCAGCTCTGCTGTGCTTAAAGCTGCTGCCCATCATTTGGGGGCGCAGTGTGATAAGGCCAACAAGGAATTCATGCTATGCCGCTGGGAAGAGAAGGACCCGAGGCGCTGTCTCCAGGAAGGCAAGCAGGTCAACAAGTGTGCACTAGACTTCTTCAGGTAAAAGGCTCTTGGCGTCACTGCCTGACGTGGGTGAAACGTCTTGGTGACCATCCAGCTAGCTACATGGGAGGGTGAATTTGTAGCAGTGTGGTTTTGAAATCAGATTGATGCTGGTTATTTTTTGGCTTGGTTTTGCTTATTGTGTGATAGATTGTTTAGTCTCCATGGATCTCAATTTCTAGACTGTAAAGTAATGCTGTCTCTACTGCAGCGAGTATTTTGAGAACATACATAAAAGTCTCTCACCATTGTTGAGGGTCAGCGGTGGACAGGTGTTGCAGTTCATCTGCATAGTTGCTGATAAATGACCATCACACAGCTTAAGGGAACAAGGAGTTTACTTTCTTACAATAGTCCAGTTACAGTTCATAGTCCAGCTTGACTGGAGAGCACACACCAACACCAGGGCTGAGGGAACTGGCCACCACAACGGCTGAGAGATGGACAATCCTTACTTGCCAGACCAGCATGTCTGGCCAAGTATACAGAAGGATGCCAACTCTCTCAACCAGGTCTCTGTGATTTATCCAGGGCCTAATCCACCCACCATAGGCTGGGTCTTCCTCAGCAGCTAGACAGTCTCCTTTAGGTTTGCTCTGGGCTTAACTCAACCATCAACTCTCTACACCTGTGCCCAGAGCTCAAACCCTCAAGAGTCAAGTTGACACCTGTGCTTAACTATGACAACAGGATAAGGAGAGCTGCTGTCCTTAGTCTTAGACCATCGACGGATTCTCCGTGCTGCAGCAAGTGCTGGGCGTGTGCCCACACTCAGTGGGCTGCACACACAAAGATGTGACAGTAGCAGGGAGACTGGTTGAAAAGAAAAGATTGGCGTTGGGAAGGGGAAATTGGACCGGGAAATAAGGGATGAAAATGACATAAATTCATTTAATTCATTCACTTATTGAACTGACAAAGAATAAAAATTTTCGGCTAGAGGGATGTCTCAGGGGTTAAGAAGGTCCTGAGTTCAGATCCCAAGTCACATGTAAAGATGCCAGGCAGAACCGGCAGCGGCCTGCACTTCCAACCCTGGTTGCAGAGCCTGGGAAATCCTAGAGCGAAGCAAGAATGAGGTAGAAGCAATCCAGAAGTCACCCTTCGTCCTCCACAGGGACATACAATGCCCTGATACACACACACACACACATACACACACATTAAATTTTTAAAAAAATTTTTAAAGAATGAGAATGTTTAACAGGTCTCATGTCAGTGATGACTGGCAGGCAGTCACTAGAGTGTCCTCGCAAGCTCAGTAGAGTTTTAAGTAAGCCACAGTGCTTGATGCTTACAAAAATCCAAGATGTGATTCACAGAAGAATGTTGTCTGGGCACGCTCATAATCTCAGCCCTGGGAGGTCAAGGCAGGAGGATGAGTGCAAGGTGAGCCTTGACTATGCAGGTTCCAGGCCAGCCTGGGCTACATAAGACCCCATTTCAGCAAAAAGGAAATATGTTTTGTTTGTCTCAGATAAACCCCTGCTGTGTAACTCAAGCTCTTCTGGAACTCAGCTTTAGAAAACTGTTTTAACCACAGTGTTACACAGGGTTCTATTAAGAGGATGGAGTTGCAGGCAATACTCTAGTTACTGCCTGCCTTCTGTCCTCTTTCACCCTACAAAAGAGGGGGAGGGAAATGGCTCAGCAGGGAAAGGAATTTGCTGCCATCTTGACAACCTGAGGTCAGTCCAGAACCACGTGAATCTGGAAGAAGAAAACCAAGTCCATGAAGTCATCCTCTGATCTCCATATCGTGTACACATACTCTGTAAATACATAGCATCTTTAAGAGGGACAGCATCGCAGCTCAGTTGGAGTACAGAGACAGGCCTGTTGTCAGGCAGGGACTCATTGACTAAATGCTGTCAAAACTGTGTATTGTTTTTTTGCTCTCTTCTCCCACGATCTCTTGGCTCAGCTTTTCTTTGTTGACCTTTTTTTCAAGTCTACTTTGTTCTTGCTTAGCATAAGTGGCCAGCGGCCACTTCAATCTACTCTTCTTGCTTTGCAAGCCTGACAGTGTGATTTCTGCATGGTGTGGGCAGAGTCTCCTTGTGGAGTCAGATCGTCCTGCTTGCGCTGATCCACTGTTGCCCGGGTGTTCTGCGCGCTCTGATGCAGCGGCTCCGACATGGGCAGTCTTAGCTCATCCAAACCATACTTCTGAGAGACAGGGTGGGGTTGTCTCCCAAAGGAAAATTACAAGGGTATCACAGAAGAATGGAGACTGACTGCTGGCTCAGCAGACCTCAGATGCCCACTACAGTTACGGAGGAGGGAGGCCTCAGCACACTAGCCTCTTTCCTTTGTCGCACCCATGCTATCCTGATTCACATGCAAGATAACTTCTGGTTAGAATAAGAGTATGTTTTTCCAGTGTGCATTCTTGTTACTTTTTTACAGTTATTATTCAAGTGTATGCGTGCATGCATATGTGTGTGGATATGGTGTGCCACGGTACACAGGGTAGAAGTTATAGGACAACGTACAACCACTGACATGTGGATTTGGGGATCACACTCAGGTCATCAGGCTTGGCGGCAAGTACCTTTATCTGCTGAGCCATCTTGATGTTCTGTATGTATATTGCTGAAACTGATTTTTTCACTTGAAACTATTAGAAGCATTCTTCTAACCATTGTTTTTATTTATTTATTTATTTATTTATTTATTTATTTATTATTTGCGTGTGTGTGTTTTGCATATTGGTGGGTGTACATGTATTTTTTTAATGACTACATAATATTTCACCAGTAGATGAACCAATTGTAATGTTCAATTAATTCCTAACAGTGAACGTTGCTGAATATTCCAGCTTTTGGTTGTTCTGTACAAATCTGTAGTGTTTAACTTTCCGTGTAGCTCCTTTTCATCCTTTAATTCTTTGGTATAAACTTTCCAGCAGTAGAGTTTTTTTTTTCTTTTATTTAAAAGGAATCATAACCTAATGGCTCCTGAGCGTGAACTTTTGTTGCCTTACTTTTTCTTCTTAAGTTGGGGTCAGCTCACGCTGTCCTCAACACTTGCGGCGTGACTGTTTAAATGTTTGATAGACAAAAGATGGCGTTTCTGATGCTTGAATTTGCATTGAGTTGATAACTGACAAAGGTGCATATTTGTTTAGTTATTTTTTTAGAAGTTAAGAGAATCTTGTAAAGCATTTTTTCCAAGATGCTTGTGTGAAATGCTTTAAGTAAGAAACGTGAGCTCCCAAGGGTCCTAGCTGCCGTCCAGGAGGAAGTGTCTGTTGCTAGGGCTGCCAGCCAGGCCATGGTGGACAGCGAGTGGTCTGTCGGCATGGGCAGCAGGGCCCGAGCAGCCGTCACCACTGCAGTGCTGTGCTGTGGCTCCTCTTCTGCCCCAGAGTGTGGAGCACCCAGTGCTTTCTGCAAAGTGACCCATTGGCAAGGAGGGAGAAGAGTGGGTGTGGGTTGGTGAGGCTCCCAAGAGAGGCATGAGTTGGTGATTCCAAGGCAGGGAGTCGAGTGGCAGGACCACTGTCAGTGCAGATCATCTTGGAGATTTTTCTTGAGACATTTGGAGGAGGCTGTGTATTGAGAGTGTCCCCAGATTCCTGGAACAGGAGGGGGGCACCTGGAGTCATTTCCCCGTCGGCAGAAGGAAATCTGAGACATCTCAGTATGGCTTTCACATAAAATAATGCTATTTTTCTTGCTTGAGTTTGTGTGCATTTTGTTCCTAGCAGGATTGAATGATAAGAGAAAGTGAATTTTATAAAACATCCCAAAAGCTGTCCCTTTTAACTACAAAACATACATTTTTTTCAGAAATGAATTATTGCTGCCTTGCTTTCTAACAGAAATATGCCAAATGTAATTCTCTTCATCACAGATTGTCTCTATTCCTGGTGAGTGCAATAGACTGAAACCTTGAGCTAGGGGTGTAGCGGGCAGTTTGTCTCTGCACTGAGTGACCCCAGGACCACCTACCTGCCTGTTGGTGCAGCCATGTCCTGTGCCTTGTCACCTGTTGACCTCTGCTGGCACATCACCATGTTTCTGAATGTGCTGAGCCCACACTTTCATTTTCAGAAACTTACTAAATATTTACATCTTTCTTCTGTGTGTATGGTAACGCATGTGAAGGCCAGAGGACAGCTTGCAGGAGTTGGTTCTTTCTTCTGTGTGAGTTCTGGGGATCATCAGTAAGCACATTTACCCGTTGAAACTCCTTGCTAGCCTCATCTTTCATTTTATGTGTGTGCATGTGTATGTATATGGTACATGCTGTGTATGTATATAAACGTGTGTGAGGCCTGTGATTGATGTCAGGAATCAGTCTCAGTTGCTCTTCCACCTTACTCCTCAAGGCAGGGTCTCAGTCAAAACCAGAACTCGCGTGCATGGTTAGTCTCACTCGCCATCTTTTCTGGGGATTCCCTGTCACTGCCTTCTGGGGCTAGAGTTCATGTGTGCCGCTGCCTCACCTGGTGTTTACATTCTCAGGTCCTCATACTCGTGTGGTAAGCACTTAACCACTTTGCTATCTCCCTAGGCCATAGGCTGATACTCTTCATATTTGGATTTAAAGAATAAGTAGTCCCAGGCAAGTCGTAGTCTTCTTATTTTGCTACATAGTAGGTTTGGAGCTGGGGAGATGGCTCATTGGATAAAGTGCTTGCCACCAAAGCACTAGGATCAAGTTTGGATCCCTAGAACTCATCTAAGAAACCAAATAAGACAGGGCCATCTGTAATCCAAACACTTGAGGATCAGAAATAGGGAATTCTCCATGCCAGCTGGCTAACAAGACTTGCTGCTTGAACTCTGAGTTCAGTTGACAGACTCTGCCTTAATAGATGTGAACAGCAGCTCTGAGCCTCCACACATATGTGCAGACGTGCACATGCATGCAAACACACAAATGAGAAAGTAGGCTTTTGGGCTAGAGAGGTAGCTCAGGGGTTAAGCCTCTACCTTGCAGGCGGAAGGTCCTGAGTTCAGATCCTAGACCCCACATATAGATGCCGGGCGGAAGTGGGGGCGGCCTGCGTTTCTGGTCCTAGTAGGGCAGAGCCTGTGAATACCGGGACAGAGCAAACAAAGAGGTGGAGGTGTCCATGGTGGTTCCTGAATTCGCCCGAGGTTCTACACACACACACACATGCACACGCACACGTACAATCGAATAAATGAAAAAAAAAGAAAGGCTTTGCTCCTTAGAAATCTTACTTACTTGAGGGTCTTGTAGTTGTCTTGTGAGGTAGTGTTCACTGTGCACTTGATGTCAACCTGTTCCCTCCCTTCACTTTTCTGTTTTTCAAAGAGCTAACCCAAACCTCCGGCCTCCTTTCTAGGCAGATAAAGCGTCACTGTGCGGAGCCTTTTACAGAGTATTGGACTTGCATCGATTATTCCGAACTGCAGCTATTTCGTCGCTGCCGCAAACAACAGGCAAAGTTTGATGAGTGTGTGCTGGAGAAACTGGGCTGGGTGCGGCCTGATCTGGGGGAACTGTCTAAGGTAAGGTTCCTGTTGGGGCAGAACACAGGGCGAGAGGTACCGAGAAGGTATGCGCTGCCCTCATTCCCAGACAGACGACTGAGGAGAAGTCACACACACTCTGGAAGGAAGGATTTTTAGTGGAGATGTTCCTTTAAGTAGACCTTCCAGCATGTGCAGATTTGTTTGTGGTTAATTAGCTAATTTAAGAACACAGGGAGTAGAGTTGGTTAAACAAAATGTTAGTGAGGCGCTGTCAGGTGAATTCACTGGGGAGATAGGATCCAGCTTGTTACAGATCCTTAGAACTTAAAAAGGCCATGCTTGCTAAAAAGTGACACAGAGAGATGGCTCTGTGGTTAAGAGCACTTGCTGTGGAGCATGAGCCCCTGACTTTGATCCCCAGCATCCACCTAAAGCTAGGCGTGGCTGCAGGTGCCTGTGACCTCAGTGCTGGGGGGCAGAGATGGGGGGTTCTGGAAACTTGCGTGCTGAAAGCCTAGCTACAGTGAGCTTCAGGTTCAGTGAGAGCCTGTGGGAAGGGAATAAGACACAGTGACAACAGGATGCTTGGCGTCCTTTTCTCCAGCCCCCCACGTGTGTGCGCGAGTACATGCACGTGAGCTGTGTGCACACATACACATCTCTTCCATTGGTTCTTTGGTGGCATCGCTACCAGCTGTTGAAGCATCAGAGTGGAACCTGGGTGGTTACTCTGCACCCTGCTTTTCCTGCACCCAACTCCTTCAGTGTGTCCTTAGTGTGTCAAATCTGGAACGTTTGTCGCATCCCCTTACCAGCCCCTCTGTTGTTTCCCTGAGCTTCATGTATTTGTGAGTGGGGGAGGTGAACTGTTGGGGCTTTGGATATAGTTCATCCTCTGAAATTGAAGGATTTAGAGACAAAGTTGCCTCTTCACTGTAGGAGTGGTCTGTGTGAACTCGGAAGACCTCTAGGGCTGGTGTGAAGACCATTAGCTTGCATGGTGAGCACCTCTGCCCATCATGGCCTGCAAGTGGAGAATAAAGACCCCAATAACCTGCCCATCCCTCCTCCCTTCCTTGGGCAGAGTGGAGGGGGAATGAGGTTGAATGGACACAGGCCGACCCTGAGTTTGCTTCCACCGCTTAGTTCCTCTGCAACCTCTAGCAAATGGTGTCTGCGAAGCAGGACCAGCAACCTGTTTTCCTGTGAGAATTACGCCAGTGGCCTGCTCAGCAGCTGAGCACAGTCACCTCACTGCTCCTGTAGAGCATCCAGGATGAGTTGGGTCAGAAGTTTGTGTCATAAATGGAGGAGTAAGCTAGCCTTTTTTTTTTTTTTAATTAACATCTTTAAAACCTGTAAAAATGAAAAGTTATTTCAACTGCTTCAAAACTTTCTCAGCATTGCAGCTATACTTCAGTTCATTGTCCATTCTTTTCTAGAAAGGCGACAGCCAGGTAAGGCTTAAATGGCAGCTTCGTGTCCCCCCTCCTGACCCTCCCTCCTTGCTCCCTGGTGAATTTCAACTTCCTTTTCTGTCCTCAGCTCAGCTGTCACGTCCTTTCCTGAAGTTTCTGACTTTAGGCAGAATTGCTCTCTTACCCATAATCCTCCCGTCATCTGGATTATATTAACAACAACTTAGGGAGACCTCCTAAACACCAGGTACTTGCCGAATGTGCTCCTCTTTCGTCCCAGCGACATTGAGCTACCCACAGTTTCATCAGTCTGGGAAGTGAGTTTTGAGTGGGCTGGCCAAAGCTGTTTATTTAGGAATGAGTTTGAACCATATGCCTGTGTTCGTGTTTTGGGGGGGGCCTGGCACAGAAGAGGAAGTTGCTTTATTATTCTTTCCTCAATAGTTTGTTCTTTCAAGGGGTCCTTGGTTACTTTATGCATAAGAAACATTTTTCTAGATTGACTTTATAAATATCTTAAATTCTTGAAAAGCATTTCACATGCCAAATTGAGCATTTGGATTTTCTCTGTCAAGGAATGAGGACCCTTAGTGACCTCTGATTTTGATGGAGGTGGGGGGTGGGAAGCCTGGGATCAGCTTCCTTCTGGCCTTGCCTGTGAGCTAGTACAGGGGCGACGCAGTGCACTTGCCTTAGCAGTGCAGTTCTGTGCCTGAGAGCATAGCATGGCTTCTGCGGGTGTACATCTGGGTGTCAGCCTGCTCATTTTACATGGGTGCTCTGGACTTGGTACCACTAGAATAATAGTCACTAGAAGGCTAATAGCTATGGCTCCCAGTTCTGGACCTGTTTCTCAGCGTTTAAGGAATGGTCTGTGGATGAGGTGCCGCTAAGTGACCAGCACTTCCCTTGTACGTGTGAGGCTCTGGGTTTAATTCCCAGCACCACAAACGACACAGTTTCTGATGGTTTTCCAGTTGGTGACTGTGAGGGATGGTGCGGTCAACACCATCCATCTCTCCCTGCTGCAGTTTAGAACTTCACCATTTCATTTGGCCTATTGGCTCAGACCCCCCTTCTCCCCCAATTCTTGCCTTGCCTCTTCTAGTCTCACTTCCCTACACCCCTCCTGCAGATGGTAACTGGTTATTTCCTGCTTTAGTGGTGCCTGATGCTATCAGGTTAGAGTCTGTACCTTTGTACATGAGTCAAGACCTTGATCATCTGGCTGTGCCTCCAGCAGTGTATGGTATTTAAGCGTGAGCAGTAGGGTGGGCACACTAGCTTTGTGTCCTCATTCTGCTCTTAGCAAGGAGGCCCTGATGAGTCTCGAAGATGGCAGGAGTGAGAGAAGGAAGTGGACTGGCATGCTGGGCATCGGTGCTCCGGACCCTTGCCCACCTGCAGACACGCCTCTACCATCCCTTGGTCTTTCTGGGTGACTTCTGGTCATTTTCCTAGATACCGTCCAAGCTTGCCTTCAGTGTGTGGTGGGGAGCAGGCAGGGTCCCACACTTTCTGCCTCGTTTAGTTCACTGAGCAGTGTGGTGAGCAGTCTGCTTGGTATTCCTGTCTGTCTGCCTCACTGCACAGGGAGCCCTGGGCGGCGTTTCCTTGCTGCAGCCCCAGCTTCTCCCATTGGAATGACAGAAAGAGCGCGCAGAGCTCATCAACAGACTGTGAGCCCAACGTGATCAGCCAGGACTGGAGGTCAAGGAGAGCGGGGGGCAGCAGGGGCAGAGAGGAGACCCCCAGGGGCAGCAGGGTTAGAGAGGAGACCTGCAGAGGCAGAGAGGAGACCCCCAGGGGCTACTGTGACCACAGACTATGCCAGTAGCTCTCAACCCTGCCTGTCCCTTCCTTGCTCTTCCCAGGTCACCAAAGTGAAAACAGATCGGCCGTTACCGGAGAATCCCTATCACTCCCGAGCGAGGCCGGAGCCCACCACGGTGTCAGAGGAGCCCCTGAAGCCTGCCAAGCACGGCAGCCGCTTCTTTGCCTGGACCATGTAGAGATGGGTCCACGCTCGGTCACGAGCCCAGAACAGGACTGATGAGAACGCCGGCGCCTTGCCCACCAGACCTGCCCACCAGACCAAGGGCCTGCTCTTTCCTGGATCCCAAATGCTAACAAAAATGCTAATTTATGGGACTTGGCTGTTATTCTATACCATTTCCTGTCCATTAAAAATTTTAAAGGAAACAGTTGTATTTATTACGCTCTGTGTAATCCGTTAGCTTTTAGAGATGACTTCCCCTCATCTCCTCTTCACAACCTGCCTGTTTCCCACTTTTGCTTAGCAGGACTCTTCAGCGGGTGGGAAAAAGGGCTGAAGGGAGGCTTCCCAGCCCAAAGCAGCTCTTCTGATGTCTCCTGTGGGGACGCCTCAACTCAAGGTCACCCCGGGAAGCATCCAGGATAGACGTAAAGAAAGGTTCGAGCCTGTGACTCAGAGCCTGGGAGGGACTGCTGGCTGCATCCTAGGCAGTCTTGCTCAAAGCTTCTCGAAGAACCTAACTTCCACCATTTCCCCTTGATAGCCCATCCTCAGGCATTATAACCCAGATGTTTTTCCTGATAGACAAGGGAGGTGGAGGCTGAACTCTCAGCTCCAAAGCCAGGAAGTTGAGAGGTCTGAATGTCAGTTCCAACCTTGGGTGTGTTCCTTAACCTCTTGTGAGGGGTTGAGTTTGAGGACAGACCAAAGGGCACATGCTTATCTACCTCCTGGACAGGTTAGAGCTGTGTTTATAAAGCTCTTTGGTTCAAAGCCCTGGTCTCCTTAGCTCCCTACCCCCATTCAATTCCTTTTTCACTAGTGGTCATTTCCTTCCCAGCTGCTGGGTCACATCGCACCGACAGCTTGTGGCTTTACATTGCTGAAATCCTGCCTAAGACATCTCAACTCGAGAGGCCTTGGGCTCCTTTCAAAGCTGTAAAAATAAAGGAATTGGATGAGTGACTTTCTTACAACTCCTTCGACCCTTTATAGGGAGAATGCCTCAGAGTGTTAGACCCACACTGCCTGGAAAGGTGAGGACAGCTGCTCAGAACAGCCTCACTTGATTGACTTTGCCCCCTTTGCACCCCATACTCTCTATAGTTAGACGATGCTCTCACTTGGTCCATACTAGTCCTTCCCACACAGTCTCCAACACAAAGAAGAAACGCTTGAGCTTTTAAAATAGCTGAGGCACAGTCTACTCTCTTCCTAGTAGCTAAGTAACTGAAAGCACTGACAAGTGAAGTGTGAGCACAGTCACAGATTGGCATCCATACGATACTGCATGCCACGTGTTGCTTCCTAGGTTCCTTCTTGAATAAATACTGATACTAATAAATACAAATTGAGCATTTGGATTCAGAAAATTGTGCTGCCTATATGAACTGCGTCTGTGCTCCTAGCCTTGAAAGTGATACCTTTATACCTCAAACCCATTTCACAGAGAAAGAACTGATGCTCAGGCAACTGTAGACACAGGATACAAACAAAAACAGTTGTCTAGTTCTGATGGCCACACTCATCTTCAAAGCCATCAGTGGTTCAGAGTCTATCTGAATTCCACCTCCAGAAATTCTTGATTTAATTGGTCTGTTTAAAAAAAAAAAAAAAAAACAACTCTAATGTGATTCTATGTGATCTTTGTGAGGACAGGAATCCTGTCTGGCTATCTAGCCCGCTGCCTGTTGAGCTGGGTTACTCCCCAAAAGTTATTCCACCTCCTTAGAACCAGAGCCACACGTCCTGAACTGTTAATGACTTCAAATACAATTCTAGGATGTTTTAACTTTTACCCAAGTTGGACCACAGTTCTTGTCTTCCCTCTCCCCACCTTGCTTTGAATTCCTTGAACAAAGGAACCAACTTTTGGCTTTCCTGTACACTTGATGGGATTACACGACACCATAGCCTTCTAGGACAGAAGGGTCTGAGTAATTAAAGACAATAATTTCATACAATAAACGTACGTCTCCTTGGCAGTTGGTAAAAGGTCACAGAACTGTTTGAAAGCAGTTAGCGTGAAGGGTCGCTGAGCAGGGCTTCAAATAATAGAAAGCCTGGTTTGGCTTCACAATAGCAAGACTAATTCCTTTCCTTCCCAAGAGAAGCATATCTGTCCCTTTTCCTCTGCCAAGCCTGTTCCTGCCTTCCCTATCTGAGTTCACGCTGTCTCCATCCTCTGAATGTCAAAACACAAGACGCATCTTCAGCTCCTTCCGCCCACTCGTTTCAACTGTGGACCAGCACCGAGCCTCCTCCAGTGCCTTCTGCAGCTTACATTTGCTGCTTCCTCTTCTGTCTCTGTCCTTGTCCTAAGCTGTTTTTTTGTTCCTGTTGCTTGGATCATGAAGGCCCCTTCCTAATCGTTCTCCTGTTGCCCTCCTTCAGCTGGCTGCTTGTGTCCACTGCCGCTCAGAAACCTTTGATGGCTCCCCAATGCACACTAACAAAAGCCCAGTTACTCCTTATCTGGCCCTAGACTGGCCCTCCCTTTTTTTATGTTCCCTGTGAACCCTGTACACCATCTCTCCATGGTTTTCTGACTTTTTTTTTTTTTCCAGTGCTGTTGTCAAACCCAGGGTCTCCTGCATGCCAGGCAAGCCATCTGCCATGGAGTTACATCCCCAGACCTACTTTGGTGATCACCTTGATGTGACAGGGTCACACTAAGTTGCCCAGGCCTGGTGTTGATTCTCCTGTCTCTGCTTTCCAAATACCTGAGGTTACAGGGGGCCCAGTCGGCAGACCCAGCTGATTTTTTTCAGCAGTTTAGTCAACACGACTGCCATCTTGTCAGGAATTCATCTTTCCCCTGCCTCTTGCCTCTTGAACCCCCTAGACATCTCTCAAAGCAAACACTAGTCCCGTCTTCCCCAGGAAGCAGCCCCTTCCTACAGCCAGAAGTGGTCTTTCCTGCCCCATTGTTCCTGAGACACAAGATACTGTGAGGCTGAGGGCCAAAGCCGTGGATTTGTGTAGTGGTCTGGATTCGAACTCAGGTACTGCCATTGAGTAACTGCAATCCTAGGTAAGTTACTTCACCTTTTTACATTCTACATCTTTTTTTGGTAAAGGGGGAGGTGAGGTAGGAAGAGTGATTTACCTCTCTGGCATGGCTTTGAGTAGTGAATTACACATGTGAAATGTGGGTGGCAGTGTGGATAAAGGACAGTAACATCCTGACACTCAGAGCCTGGCACTTAATGTGTCTTATCTCCTCTGGTCCCAGAGCTGCAAGGACTGGACTCTACCTTATTCTACCTTCTGTGTCTCAGGGTCTGCTCCATGACAGACATCTAGAAAGTGACCAACAGTCCTCCAGGTTTATCTTTCCAAAGACCACTGCTCTAACTCACAGACGGAAAATTTCCTCCATGCAGAAGCAGGTGCGATGTTTTGAGGCCGCTTCTTCCCAGGCATCACAGCCTGACTGAAATGCTTCAGGTCGAATAAATGATGTACTTTTCTGATCTGAAACTGATCCTGACGTCCTGGGCTTTAAAAAGTAACTTACATTTAGTTGGCTTGGGTGGCTTATGCCAGTAATCTTAGCTTTGATCACTGACAGTTCAGGACCAGAGCGAGCCTAAGCTAACCTGGGCTACAGAGTGAGACCTTGTCTCAAAACTCAACGGACAAACAACAAAAGAAATGGCTTCTAGGCGGAAGCGGGGACAGCCTGCGTTTCTGGTCCTGGTAGGGCGGAGCCTGTGAGTCCCGGGGCAGAAGGAGGTGGAGGTGTCCATGGTGGTTTGCGAATTCGTCCGTGGTTCTACACATACACAGACACACACACACAGACGCGCGCATATACACACGCACATGCACACAGTTGAATAAATAATAATAATAATAATAAATTAAAAAAAAAAGAAAGGGCTTCTGCCACGTGGGATTCCTACTTTGGGATCATGGTGTCTTTATGAATCTTGATCATCTGTAATATGTGTCCCCAGTAACTTGATGTAATAAGATATTGAAAAGTTAGATGTAGGACTGGAAAGGTGGTCCAGGAGGTAACGGACTTTGCCAGAAAATTTTGGTAACCAAGTTTGATCTCCAGAAGCCCACATGATGAAATGAGAAAAACAACCCCCCAAAAGTTGTCCTCTGACAACCACCTATGTGCCATGGCATGTATGTGATGTGTTTCTTTGTCTCTCATAAATAAATTAATTTAAAAAGGAAAGTCTTTTGTGATGGTACATGTCTGTAATCCTGTTCTTGAGAGGAAGAAGCAAGAAGATCTGAGGTTCCAGGTCTCCTCGACTATTTATACATAGCAATTTTGAGCACCCCCCCAAAGTCATTAAAATGTGCAAATATGTGCAATTTGTTTCATATGTGCGAAGTGGTTGAGCTGGAAAGCAGATCTCTGGTTCCCACCGTGCATCCCTCAGGCCATTAGATTCTCAGCCCGAGTGTTACGTGGAAGACACCTGGAGACCTTCTTGTCCACCCTGCAATGTGCCATACAAGCCTCTGCTGCTCCAGAATCTTCAGCAGCTCCAGAATGCATTCTGACACTCATCATCTGGCCCTTGCCTTGACCTTATTGTCCTTCCTTACTTCTCCATGTTGTGTTAGGGCCACGGCACATTCCTTTCTTGGAATACTGACATCCGGATCCACCCTCAGAGATTTTGATTTACTTTGTGTAGGACATGGCTTCCATACAGATTTCATAATAAATGATATTCTTGCTTCTTTATATCCGTGTGTGTGTGTGTGTGTGTGTGTGTGTGTGTGTACCGGAGAACATTTGAATGCGTGTACCTATGAAAGCTCCCAAGGGTGACTGACACTGGGAATCATCTTGGATTACTCCACCTCCCTGTTGCTTTACTCTGGGGTTTCTGGGCATTGCAGGACACTGCCATAGCTGCCTGGCATTTTTATATGGGTCTGGGGGTCCGAACTCTTTTGTTTGTAAGGCAACAATTTTAACCCCTGAACCACCTCCCCAGCCCTCATATATATTTTGTTCACTTACATGAGAATTCTGGAAGTGCATTAATTATTTCCTTCAACCAATATTTTATAGTCCGCTGGTAGTTATGTGAGGAAAGACAGGCAGAGACCCTGCTTCCAAAAGCCTCTGTTCCCAGGCAGAGGCAACAAGTAAACAGAAATGAGATGATTGGAGGTTACGGCAAGTCCTGAGAAGAGCGCAGATTGTGTAAGCCATGCTTGTGTGAGGAGGACATTTAGGAAGACAGGCCTAAGAAGGGCGTTTAGGGGAAAGGTATTTAAGAAAAAGGTGATGGAAGAGTATCCTAGGCTGAGGAACAGTGGGAGCAAAGCCCAGAGGTAGGGATGCGGGGAACATTGCCCCATGGGAGTGTGGCTTTGCTTGTGAAACACAGGTGTGTGGATTCCCCCTGCAGGCTGAAGCTAATTGACCCTTGCCTTGCCTGTCATGTACATCCCCATGGTCTACTAGATAAAGTCCAGACTCAGGGCGTGAAGCAGCCAGTGTCCCAGAGCCAGACTCAGAGAGCTCTCCTCTCAACTCCTACCCACGCCCACCCCCTCGTCAGTCTGTGACGTTCCATCCTCTGTAGCTTCTGTCCGCATCTCCCCGACTCCTCCTGGTGGACTCTTCCCCTAAGATTCTGCTGAAATTGAGCATCCTCTGTGCAGTTCCCCCCACCCCCACTTCCTTCTGTTCCTTTGTGTGTTACAGCTCTCCTTGCACTCATGAGCAGAAGTCTTTCCCCTCGTTGGCTCTTTCAACAACAACCCATGATGTAGCTGTGGAATCTTCTCCAAGACTGACAACCTTGTCACCATGAAATGCTTATCACCACACAGGGAGGGCTGAAGACTCTGCCTTTTTGATTAATACCATGGGAGGAAGGGGGAATGCTTAGGGGTTTTTTGTTTGTATTTTTTAAATACATACATACATACATATATATATATGTATATATTTGTATGTATGTATGTATTAAAAAAAAAAACAGAAACCCCTGGGCAGTCTCAGGAGACATGCCATCTGTGAACCGAAGGGTGGATGCATAAAAGGTCAAATTAGGCTATGGTAATAAGAAATATAATTGCATGCCAGTATTCCTTTAATTTGAGGGTTGAATGCAAATGAAGCAGACATGCCCTTTCTGGAAGCCTTGTTTTAATCAATTCTGCTGCTCTGGTGGAAGAGTTGACGTTCAGAAGAAAATGATAATAACATCCTTTTCGCTTACTGTCTCAAACCGAGGCATTATGTGATATGGCAGCTTGATTGAAAGACTCCATCCAGCTTTCTGTTGGACAGAGCAGCGCCTTACCTTGCTGTGGTGGCTTCCTGGGATCTGAGGATCGAAGGGGTAAACAAAAGAAGAACCTTCAGCAAGATCCTACAGCATCTGATCTGCTGTATCAAAGTGATGGGCAGTCGACAAAGAGGAGGCCAAGGCAGGGTTGTTCTGTCCACTCCGTTTCCGACTTTGCATAGGCGAGCCTGCAGGCTTTTTCCCGAGTCCAGTCGTATGTAACGTTTTTTTCCTATTAGCTAACCAGTTAGAGGAAATTATGGGATTTTCGATGATTTTTTTTTTCAAAGCAGATTTAATCATCTGAGTGATTCATTTTGTAAATTTCATTAGGACAAGAAGGGCATTTGGGGCCTCTGTGTATACATATGTATATACACACACACACAAATGTTTATGTGTACATGCTTGTGTGTTCACGTATATTCAGGTACATACATATAGGTGTACATATGCACATATAGAGGTCAGAGGATAATCTCAGTGTCATCCTTAGGAACATCATCTACCTTCTTTGAGACAAAGACTCTCATTAGATCAGAGTTCACCAGTTAGATTTGCTGATTGGCCAGCCAGTCTCAGGGACCTTCCTGTTTCCTCCTCCCCAGCGCTGGAATGAATTGCAAGTGTGTACCGCCATGCCCAGCGTTTTTACGTGGATTCTGGGGATTGAGTTCAAGCCCTACTTTACTTTCTGAGCCATCTCTGCAGTGCTGTTTTAGGTAGATCGCACACATTGATGCCTGAGGGACAAGATATGGAAGAAGTCTGACATTTCATTTTCCATTTCTCTCATTAAAAATGATTTCATGTAACTTTATTGTTATTTCAGGTTGTTTTGATTTGGAGGATTATTAGGAAACTTTCAACCTTAAAAATTAACAGAAGAACCTTTGAGAATCCTTCCCTACTTGAACTGCTTCTTACTGAACCAAGTTCAGCCACTGAAATTCCTGGACATTCTTGGATTCAAACTTCTTGGACTTGGAGGCTGATCTGTGGAGAGCTGGTTTGGGAGACTTATCTACAGGACCGGTAAGCAGCAGGTGGAACTCAAGAGATTCAGGCATAAGAAGATGGAAGGGCAGGCATGGGATCAAAACCTTGGGGCAGAACTGAACAAAAAGCATTCTAGAGATATCTACAAAGGCTATGAGTGAGCAGTCTGTAGAAAAGACCATCAGATCAGAGATGGAACATGCAGATGTTTAACCACATCAATGATCAGAATAGCACATAAGGGCTGGGGAGATGGCTCAGGGATTAAAGCCTTGGCTTTGCAAGTTTGGAACCCCAGATCCCACATAAATATGCCAGGCAGATAGGGTGGCAGCCTGCACTTCTAGCCCTGGAAGACATAGACTAGGAAACCTCAGAGCAAAGCAATAAGGAGGTAGACCAATCCAGGATGATTCCTGATGTCACTCTTGACCTTCACAGACACACACCCAAGTGCCTTCTTGCACACACACACACACACACTACACTCATGCAAAAAAAAAAAAAAAAAACACAATAAAACGTCCATGAAATGTCATTTCATTTGTTCATCAATGATGCAAAAACTTGATATCCTGGATTGATCCAGATATAGGAATCATATAAGTTGATGGGTGATGTACATTAGACAAATGGCTTCATCTACCAAAATATAAAGTGGGTGTGGCACTCCACACCTAGAAAAATTTATACTGCAGGAGAGCTGGTTCCAGTATGTTAAGATGTACAAAGGTTTCGAAGAAGCATTATTTGTAAGAAATGGGGGGGGATGGATGGATGGATGGATAGATAGATAGATAGATAGATAGACAGACAGACAGACAGACAGATAGATAGATAGACAAACATAGATAGATATAGATAGATGGATGATAGATAGATAGATGGATGGATAGATGGATGATAGATAGATAAGAGTCTTTAAGGGTCACAGTCACAGAACAGCTTCCTGAGTTGCAGTAGCACTGCACAGCCCAAGCCTGAGCGATCTTGAAAATTCTCGGGCTGTGCACCCCAAGCATGTTAAAGTAGACAGCGGTCGTCTACACCATCCAACCCCTTTCTTGACTTGAACGTCTCAGGTCAGGGACTGGGCATTTATCTCTGGCAGAAGCAGATCTGACTGGTTCCTGATCCTGGATTCCTCTCCCTACTCTGCTTTGGAAGTTGGGAGTTGGTGAGCTGGCTGTGTGGTGACCGAGGCATGAGATGGGACAGGAAGGATGATAGAGAGAGATACCACTCATCCAAGACCACGTGACTCTAAGACATTGGACAAACCTCATCCGAAGGGCAGTTCTGTGAATGGGATGGTTCTGTTCTCTGTGGGACTCAAAATCACATCACTTCGCGGAGCATTTGTGTCTTTTGTGACAGGGACAGCAGCGGCTTCCTTGTTGAGTGGCTTTGCCAAGCAGCAGATAGACACATGCGCTGTCTGGTGGATGTGCACAAACTGTGCCCCATCCAGGTGACAAGTGCTCCCAGCAGTGAGGTGACAGCTGAGTTGGACAGGCATTGGGGTGCAGATTTTTCCAGGGGACAGATGCAGGGCTGACGGAGCACAATACCCCACCACAGACTGCCTGCACAAGGGCCCCCAACACTGTGCTGCCTGTGAGTCAGCGCTGGGCTAATTGGGGGACAATGACGTTAATGAAAAGACCATGTTTCTTGACAAAAGCACCCACCCAGCTCTCAAGCTGGAGACAGCTTGAACCACTTGTACAGCTCCCCTCTTTTTTCGGGCCTATTCCAATCTGTTGGTGAACTGGGGACATGAACGCCCTCTCATGTTGAGCGTGGGCCCTGAGTCTCTGGCAAGTCTAATGTCAGAAATCAGAGGACTGGGCTGGTTCAGGAACAGCAGCTTGGGGAGGGTGCATGTGAGAGGCTACTTTACAATTGGGGGGCGCTGAACCCCAAAGATGGGAGAGGCTTCATTCATAGTGAAATTAGTTCTGAACCTCAACTCTTCTTCCTTAACCACCCGTGATGAGACTCGTGTGTGCACAATGGAGGGAAGCTTGGAGGCTTACCTCTTCTTTGCCAAGCATTGTACCAAATGACTTACACATATTGGTTACTTATTTCTTATGACGACACTTGACAAGGGTAATAATACTCATATCAATGACATTATATCAAAGTATGTGGGGGTTATCTGTACTGTTCTACCTCCCTTTCTTGACCTCCCCCCCCCCAAAAAAAATTAAAGCTCCAAAAGGCCATGGTGGGCAGGTAAGATGGCTCAGTGGGTAAAGGCGTCTATGTGCAAACCTAGTTTACTGACCTGAATTCAATCCCTGGAACCCTCATGGTGGAAGGAGAGAACTAACCTCCAAAACTTGCCCTCTGACCTCCATACATGCGCTGTGGGTGTGTCTTCTTGTGTTTTCCTTCTCTGCTGCTCCCCCCCAAGCTCTCTCATATGAATAAAAATAAATTTTTTAAAGACCACATCACTGTCCCAACTCACATGGCTATCATAAATGTCCGTTGGAATTTAAACCCAAATTTTTTAGGCCCTCAAACTAAAATTCTGAGTCACTAATCTTACCATGTATAGGTAACCACACGGATGAGCTTAGTACTTAGCAGCCTGGAAAAACAAGTTGACGATTCTCATCAAGCCAACTAGAATGTTCTGAATGCCTAGGCAAAGCCAAGCACTTCCAGGAGTGTTACCAATATCTGGTGTGGCAGCTGCTATTGTCGATCCCTGATACTTCCCTTCATCACCACTCCAGTTCTGCGAGGTGAAGACGTGTCCGCTGATCTTCAAATTGGAAGCCCGGCTCCTAAGTGAGGCAGCCCGTCCACAGAAACGCAGCCAGCTGCTGGCGGAGTGGAACAGCAGACTCCAAGAGATAAGCTTAAAGGATGGCCCGGCCAGGTCTCAGGAGGTGGGGAGGGATGGGGCAGGTCCAGGCGCGGGGCAGCAGCCCCTTCCTGGCTTCCTGACAGCACTATTGTTCGAAGCCGGTTCTTGGACATCCAGGAAATGGGCGACATCACTCCCAACAAAGGAGAGGAAACTGCTTGAATGTTTCAGCTCCACCTCACAAGCTGGCCCTGGGGCTGGAGATGGGAGTCCAGCCAACTCTGCCTGACCCTCCACTTGGCCCGGCCATCCAGCCCCCACCCTGTGTCTGCCCCTCTTCTCTCTGCCAGCCAGTTCTGAACCCTCGCAACCCTGACCAGTGGCTCTTCCTGCCCTGGAGGTAGCCACAGAGCTCCATTGAGCCTCTTCCTCTACATCTGCAGCTGTGGGGTCCCGCTGGGTGATCGATACTTTTCCCATCTTCCTGATCAGATGGCATCACACCTTGAATTCCAGGTCCCAGACTTAACCTTAGGATCTCCATCCAGCTCAGCTGACATGGGGACATATCAGGAAGGGCCACTCCCAGGCTTCTAGAACAAGTGGGTGCTCTAACCATCTTTCCTGCACTGATAATGGAGGGATAACACCCGAAAAGCCTCCCCCAAAAAGAATCTCAGAATGCAGAGCAATCGCTGAGGGTGGGACAAGCAACTAGGTAAAGCATAAATGGAGGATGGTTTTTCTATTGATTTCTGGGGTCAGAGAGGTTTGGGTTCAAACCCCAGCTCTGGCACCACAGCGATGACTCAGGGGATGAAGCCCTTGCCCCACAAGTGTTGGAACTGGACTTTGGACCCCCACAATGCACATGAGAGCTGAGCAAGCTCCACAACTGTCTCCAATCCCAGCTCTGGGAGACAGAGACAGAGGATGCCCAGGGCAAGCTCGCTTGCTAACCTAGTGGAATGGGCAAGTTCTGGGTTTTATCAAGAAGTCCTGCCTTCTAAATAAAAGTAGCAAGAGATCAGACAAGACACTGGACATCAACTTTGGCCTTTGGTCACACATGTCCTTATGCTGCACCACACACACACACACACACACACACACACACACACACACACACACACACACACACAATAAATAGAGTCCCAGCTTAGCTTTGCTTCCTTGAGCAGGTCATTCTACTTTCCCGAGTCTGTTTCTCTCCTCTGAAATACAGGCAGTCAGGCTGGTCGCCAGAGCCACAGTGATTAAATGGGACCATGAGCGTGACAGGGGCATAAGGCGCGCAGTGAGCACACTGCTTGTCATTCATCTGGATGCATGTTGGAGTTGGATGGACATGGGGAAGCAGACACTGTGGTATTGTGATTGAGAAGCCCAAGACTCTGGCTGTCGTCTCTTGTCTCTCCAGGAACAGATATGACGCAGGACCCATCCCGGAGCAGTGGGGGTCTGGACCCCGCACTTGGCAAACTCACAGATCCCATTGCTCAGGAATGCGACCACCCCAGAGCTTGGCTGCAGCTAGAGGAGGAACCACAGCCCACTCAGTGACCTGGCCTTGGGGACGCTGGGCTCGACTCGACTGAAGTGCCAGTGGAGGGAGGTCCACCTACGGCAGGTGACTTCCTTCTCCGGAATCACATAGCCAGGCTTCCCACTCTGGGGTCTTCCCATCGTGGAGAGCACTGGGATTTGACAGGTCACTTCTCCACTTCCAGGAAATGGGAGAGAGGCTGGGCCACCTGTCTGTGCTGATAAATGATGCCAGATGCTGTCCCTCCAAAGCAACCTTTCGTCTGGTTTTCTTGGCATCCCTGGTCGCCTCTAACCACCCAGGGCTGGTGACCTTCCCAAGTCCCACATCAAAACACTGGGGGAAACGGCTGCAGCCTGTACTTCCGGTCCTGGTGGGAAGAACCTAGGAAATCCCAGAAGGAGGTAAAAGCAATCCAGGATGATTCCCAAAGTCACCCTTGGTCCTCCACAGGGACACACAGTATCCTCTGAAACACACACACACACACACACACACACACACACACACAAAATATTTTTAGAAATTAAAAAAATTCCACCTTTTGTAAATGAACATCGGGGAAAGAACTTGTTGCCCGATAGAGACAAGAGTTTGTTCTAGATCTTTAGTTTTTGTAAAGTATTAGCTTAGTACATGATATGTGCCCCATTACTGTCACGGACCCCTGAGAAACCCTGTAAGGGAAGCACCTCCTGTGCAGGGAAATGGGGATGCTGAGAGAGGAAAGGGTCTGCCCAGAGCCACACAGGGTATCAGTTGCTTGTGTAGAATAGAACTCCGGCCCCTTCTTCCAATCTGGAGTCTCTTTTTCTCTTCTGGAGTCTCTCTCTCTCTCTCTCTCTCTCTCTCTCTCATCTCAGTACCCCAACCTGGCAACCATGCCATGTGGGATGGAGAGAGGGAGGACAGGCAGGGGAGAAGGGGGAGAATTAAGAGGTTCCTCTACGCCCCCTCCCCCAGCCTCCCACCATCGGGAAGAATCTCCAGGAAGCCCAGCGGGTGGCCGGGTCCCAGAGCTGATTGCAGGAGATGGCATGAGGGCCTGGTGGTTGCCATGGCGACTCCCTGAATCACGGTGCCTGTTCCCGCTGAGGCTTTGGGAAGTCAGACATACCTGGGCAGTCCCCGTGGCTGGCTGGGTCCCTCTGAGGGGGAGGACATGTGGGAACGTGGCATGCCTGCTCCCCGAGGCTCAGCACACACCACACATGTGTGTGAGCAAGAGCAGCCGCAGGTGTTCAGCTGGGATGCACACACAGGCCGAGGATGCAGACACAGGCACAGCTTGGCACAAAGCTAGCACCAGGGAGGTGCTAGCAAGCAAGCCAGGGGAGGAACGGAGCAGCGGGATGATTGGCAGAGCCAGATCATGCCCTGCTCTGCATTCCAAGCTAAGGAACTTGGGCCTGCACCTGAAGGTACTAGGGAGCCCGAGAGGGTTTTGAAGCAGGGAGGCGTCATGGAGCTGAGACCACTCCAGCAGCCCATGCAAGACGGGTCAAAGGGGTGAGACAGAACAGAGGCACCAAGGTAGATGCTCTGTTCTCATCAGCACCTGACCTTCCAACAAGGCCACTTGTTGCTTTGGATGCTTGTTTCTCACTAGGACGTCAGTCTGCAGGAGCAGAGAGGCTGCTGGCTTTCTTTGCTGGCACGCGTCAAGCCACACCAAGAAGCCAGGACTGCAGATGCTCAGTAGGTGTTTGCTGAGCAAATGGTTGAGGCTTGCACTGAGGGAGTGAGTTGTAGCGGGAAGGAGAGAGACCCAGAGACGTGCGTGGGTAAGACGGCTGCTGCGTCAGGGTGGAGACGATCAGATGGTAGATGCATCTCAGGGCTTCCGAGGCGTCTAACCTGGTAGGCATGGCCCCATGCCAAGGCTATCTTAGCTCAGATAGGAGGACATGGGATACTTCCAGGAGGTGTGCAAGATGCTGGGGCCAGAAAGCAGTGGAGGGATAGAGAGAGAAGTTGAGGCAAAGATCATGGGCTGCGCACGGGTCCTGAGTGCTGTAGGAGTGGGTCTTGGGATGATTTTAAAGGAACATCTAAGAGTCTCACCTGACCCTTCCGTAGTTGGGGCCTCCAGCAGCATCTTCCAATAGCATTACAGCACAGGCTTGAAGTGCAAGCCATGTTGTTTCACATTCCCTAGTAAGGCATCAGAAAGGCCCAGAGCTGGTGGAGTATTAGTGTGTGCAGGGCCCTGAGTTCAAACTCAGCATGACCAAAGGGAAAGGAGAAAGGCAAGCAGGGCTAATTTAGTAATGTATGGCATCCCTCATGGCCACAGGATGTTCGCTGTGTTAGGTTAGCAGTGTACAAATTGAGATGTTTGGCCATTCGTCCTTTTAGATGTCTTATCCCAACTGTGTGTATTCCATATTTTCAGTCCACCTCAGCTTGGACTAGTCACAGATCAGGGGCTGGAAGCCACATGTGGGCAGAGCTACTTCACCAGGCAGCAGCACAAACACTTGTCAGTAATGGAGTTCTAAGTGGGGTTGGGTTTTTAGAGGTACCCCAGGGACACTAGCTGATTGAGATCAGGGTAAGGGAGAGGCCATGCTAAGGATCTCGGGAAGCGCCCCTCCCCCCTTTTCCGTTGAGTCCTTCCCATTGGTCTTCGTATAGAACAGACTTCTCTTAGACCTTCGGACTCTTACTGTGTGGGAAGCACAGCTATGCTAGCTGCTGAAGCCAGAATCATACATTGAAAGTGGAGTTGTCATTCCTGTTAGGATACTGCTCAGAGAAGGCGTGTGGCTTGCTGGAAGTTCACACAACTTTCTCCTGTGCCATGTTGCTGAGAGACCAAGACAGTAAAGTTCCCAAGAAGGCAGATTTCCCCGGAGACCTCTGGGTCATTACACCTATTTGACCTGACAGCTCTGGAGGCTGGACTGGACACAGCTAGAAGGTACCCCCAACGTGAATGCCCAACAAGGCAGCAGAGGAACGGAGATAAAGACAGGAGGAACACGGTCCTCAGGGCTGAAGGCCTTCATTCATGTCTTTTGACTTCTTTTCTTCCCAGTGCGTGACCTTGGAGACAATAGCTTGACCTTCCGGGTCTCAAGTCTTGCCTCCTTGCCTCTCATCATGTGAGGTTCATAAGAAGGGGTGACACAAGGTCTGCATCCCTTTTCCAAAGAAGCCCAAGTCTAGTGAGTTTTGTGTAGAGACCCTGACACCTGCCCCCTCCAGTAGTCTGGGCCTGGCAGGATCCCTTCATGGGTGGAAACTCTGGGAGATGTGTCTAGGACGTCTGATCCAATGTGTCTCCCATAAATCTCCTTTATCCTATCATGTGCATGAGGGGGGGCATGAGGAAAGTGAGGCACGCGGCAATTCCATAGTGTGCTCCAGCCAGGAAGGGCTGGGTTCTAACCTTGGCTTCCTCGTCCCATGCCGTGGCCTCTATCCTCCGCCCGCACACAGAGATGCTGATGGGCCATCCCAGAAGTCACAGCACAGATAGCCTGTCCCTCACAGACCAGGGTCAGCCCGTATCATGCATTCAGAGACACCAGCGGGAGTCAAGAGGCTGTGGGCCTAGGCGGGGCCGGATTCGCAGGTTGAAGACTGTTCCCCTGAGCTTCCGGACTCCGTGCCTCCCCACGGCAGCCCCTTCCCTGGGCCGCCTCCCTTCCTGGCCTGGTGCTGGGGGTGACCCTCGGGTGGAGTGCCATCCGGGCTGGAGCTGTGAAGAGGGTGTCTGGGCAGAGACTGATGGCTTGTCAGTTGGCTGCCAGCACATCCTCAAATTCTTTGTCTCTGCAAGTGGGGGGTGGGGATAAAGCAGAAGTGGGAGGTGGAGGGAGTTTGGACACCTCCGTGATCTGCTGCCTCTGGTGGCTGGCTGACTTGCAGGCTTGGTGTGTGGATGGGGGAGGGGGAAGCTGGGCCCTAACCCCCAGCTTTGAGACCAGACAGTTTGGACAGGTATGACTTCAAACACTGGCTTGATTCTCCACTTGAAGAAGACTTCGGCTGATCTCTCTGCTTCTTGTCTCCTGCCTCTGAGTCTTCATCCAGGCCATAGGTCTGCACACTGACATGCTGTGATCCGTGTAAAAACGTGTTCATCAGAACATTTGGCTCTGATATTCCAAAGGCCTTTGTAAGGACACAGTTGGTTTCCTTTGAAGGATGGGTAGGCAGGAAGCCTGGAAAGGTGAAGTCTGCTTACTACCGAGATGGCCAGGAAGGCAAAGCCATGCTAAGCACCCTAACTTTGGGGTCCCCTGGACCTTAAGGTCCCTTTTACTTCACACACCACTACATAGACTCTGTCCACAGCCTGAGTCCTACTTCTGAGCCTGCAAGGCCTCAGTGCCCAGCAGCAGCACAGACCACCTCAGTCCCCCCAGGGTGTCTGCACTGGTTGGTGTGCACTGACAACCACGCACCAGCACACAGCCCTCTGGATGTCACACACAAGTGCCCTGGGGCAGGCTGTTTTCCAAGGCAAGCGGGACCCCACGGGCATGCCTCTTTATGGGGGAGACGGGACTGGGCTCAACTCCCGCAGGGCTCCTTTCAATCTTCACGGAGTGTCCTAGGAGCCCATCCAGGGTGGGACTCTTGGGATGAGAAGCCCCTCTGCAGGCCCTTGACACCCCTTTTAGTAGAGAGATAGTTAGTTGCCCCTTCCCCCACTTCACAGTATCTCCAGCGTCCCCAGCAACCACAGCTACTTTATCTCATCCCGCGGGCCGAGTGCATCCTACACAGGGGTAAACTGAGACTGGGAAGGAGGGGCAAGGACCAGGCGAGCCAGGTCAGAAGCAGGATTCGAAGCTAGGGCGCGTTCTTCAAACACGCGCTCTCCCTTGTCACCTGCCCCCCACCTTCCGCGTTGGGCGCCCCCGCGACCAGCTCCCATCCCCCTCCATTCCAGCACCCAAAGGCTCCCCGGGCACAAAGCCACTTGGCGGCGCTCGAGGGGGTGCGCGTGGAGCGCGCGCGCGGCGGCCCGCGTCTCCGGCCAAGATGTTCCCTCTCGGCGTGATTGACAGGCTCGAGTGCCGAGAAACAAAATTGTTTATGCGCTAATGAATAAGGCCCTGATTGCAAGATCCTGTTTGGAAAATTATAGTGCGGCGGCGGCGGCGGCGGCCGCGGCGGCCCAATTACAGCCCGCGCTGCATATTCATTTCGTCTCTCCTTTGCATGGAGATGAACGGGCGGCCCCGCGCCCTGCAAAGGCAACGCCAAATTTAGTCCCAGGTTCCGCACTCCTCCGCGCCATTGTCTGCCCCGACCACCTGCCTCCTGCCGGCCTGATTGCCCGCGAGGGCGCGGGGAGGGAGATCGAGAAAGTTCTCCCTACCCCCTCCTCCAGGCTTTCTCTCTCTCTCTCTCTCTCTCTCTCTCTCTCTCTCTCTCTCTCTCTCTCTCTCTCTCTCTCTCTCTCTCTCTCTCTCTCTCTCTCTCTCTCTCTCTCTCTCTCTCTCTCTCCTCTCGTCCTTCCCCTGTCCCCGACTCTCCCCACGCCTCTCCTTCTCCCTCTTCTCCCCCTTCTTGGCTCAGGACACACTTTCCGACTCTCTCCAGCGCTCGGACTCCGTGAGCGCCTCTCCCAGGTGTGGAATGTGTAATGGGGCGGGTGGGGGTCGCTAGAGGAGCACAGGCTTCGCCCTGGCTCTGCCCCCCGTGCGGAAAGAATAAATAAACTAGATGGAGAGAACGCAGTCGCCTCTCCCTCCCCCTCCTCCAGCTGCAGAAATTCTCTGGACTCCAGGATTTTGGGGTCCAAGGGCAGCAAGGAGGGGAGAGGGGAAGGCAGGAAGGGGGTGGTCTGTCTGTTCCGTGGTGGCAGATCTCAAAACCAGGGTATTGGCTTTGAAGATGTCTGATGTGGCCAGTTTTTCAGAAGTTCCTTTCTGCCCACCACCTCCCTTGGCACCTCTCTCTCTCTCTCTCTCTCTCTCCCTCTCTCTTGCTTTTGCAAGGGCAGTCCCTCTTCAGCCAGCACCTCCATCTTTTTCCCCAGGACCCTTACAGCAGGCAGTGGGACGGCTCTCTTCCAGGAACACCCTGTTTCCAGGAAGAGCACACTCATGCCGGTCCTCTGGGCATGATCCAGAAGGCCCCAAGGTTGGGGGGTGTTCAATGCTAGGGAAGTCAGCACATCCTCTGCCCTCTGAGATGAGAATATGCCCTCCTCAATCTCTTCCTCAGGTGCAGATGCAAGAAGCATCAGGGGCTTCATGTGGGTCCCAAGGGCAAGGTCAACCAATAAGGACAACTGGTTCTTCTCAGAGTCGTGGACTCTGATTCCAGTTGGCAAGTGCCAGAGGCCTGTGTGGGGACTGATTCTCACTCAGGTGTGTCTAACCTTCTGACACTGTGACCTCACATTGTCATGTGCGAAGTTTATGTTCAAGAACCCTTGCACCCAAGTTGCATAAGAAAATTGCCCCAAATTCCTTCCTAACGTTTTAAGTACGTTTGTAATCTGATTTCATGTTGGGCTGAATTTATAGTTATCCCGGATCATGCGTACTCTCTGTGGGTTGGATAGATCTGGGCTGTGCTCATCTCCCTTCTGTCCAGAACCCGCACAAAGCGACCAAGACTCCCCTTCCTGGAGTGGGATTGGGAAACACCACCGATGTGAATAAAAATGGATACCATAAACATCTAACCCACCAGGAGACACATCAAGTAATACGGACAGATGTCCATACAGAGACACAAAGGCCCCCCAGTCCTAGAGGAGTGTGTGGGGCAGCACTGCCCTCTGGTGGTTATTCTGGAAATCCCGCAAACCCAGACTGACTTTCTAGATCCAGACTAAGTTCAGGGAGAAACAACCATCTAAGGGTCTCTCTCCTTGGCAGCTCCAGACTTTGCACAAGAAGGTGAGGTGAGGGCGCCAGCGCCCCCTCCCAAGGGATGTACGAGCTGGATGTGGCCGAGCGAACATCCTCAGAGTGTATTACCTGAGATATTCAACCACCTGCATCCTAGCCCAGTCGCTCCCCCACCCAGTCTGTTCATGAGCCATCTGTGGGCTCTGCGTGGAGGTCCATGAAGAAAGAGAAACTGACCTAAGGAGGAGGAGTTTACCTAGAGTTGAGATCTGGTAGTGGAGGGATCCACAATTTAGACTTAAGGTGGGAGAACATTAGAACAGAAGAGACAGTGTAGGGCTGGAGAGAATAGGGAGAGGGTCCCCATGATGGCATGGCAGAAGGAGGGTACCGGCAGGGTGACTCAAGGACTTGGAGAACAGGAAAAGAGAAAGAGCCTGGATGGGGTCATAATATAGTCTTGGAGGTTGCTAAGAAGTTACTGGGGGAGTGAAGCCTGGAAGCACAGTCCCTAAAATGACCATCTAGCCAAGGTGAAGGCTTTTCCAAATGGCTGTGGCTCACAAGACAGTGGGCGTCGGGAGAAGATGTCTCCCAGGGTGGCATAGTTTGAAACGTGTCCCCCACAGTCTCATGGGTTTAGGAAGGTCATGTCACCTTTGAGAGGTGGAGCCTTGCTGGAGGAAGGTGGTCACAGGGAGTGGGCCTTGAGGTGGGTTAATCCCACCCTACCTCCAGGCAGCACCTGCCTTTGCAGCAAGCAGCCTGGAAGCTCTCAGCCTCTCGGATGGTTGTGACATAGCCTGTCTCCAGCTTCGGGCAGGCAGCCATGCCACCTCCGCCATGAAAGACTGTATCTCCCCTCTGGAACCATAAACTAAATAAATCTCCCTTTCTCCCTTAAGTCGTTTGACTTTGGGTGCTCTCTCACAGCAATAGTTCATATGGGGGGAGGTGTCTCCAAGGTCACTGTTGGAAGCGTGGGTTTTACCTTGAGCATAACAGGGATCTGGGAGCAGGTTAAACACACGGGGCATGTGAGCACTGGCTGAGATGAGAGGCAGGAGGGCAGCTGGAAAAGGCAGTGCCCTGGGTTAGCACAAGGACAGAAGGTGGGTGGCTAGAAGGGCACAGATTCCTCAGCCCTTGGGAAGGTGGGATCACTAGGCCTTGCTGGGGGATGGAGAGGCAGGAAGCTGAAGGGGGCTCATGCAATGTGGGGGAGGGGACTGGAGAAAGAGCTTTGGCTCTGTCAAATCTGAGAGCCATGGGGCTGGAGAGGTGGCTCAGGGGTTAAGCCTCTGCCTTGCAGGCAGAGGGCCCTGAGTTCGGATCCTAGACCCCATGTATAAATGCCGGGAGTAAACAAGGAGGAGATACACATACACACACACACACACACACACACACACACACACACACACACACACAATTGAATAAATAAAATTTAAAAATTTTTTTAAAAAGTCTGAGAGCCAGATGCATCCAGGGTGATGTTACGATTTGGTATGGAGTGTCTTCCACAAAGACTCATGAGTTGAAGGCTGGATCCCCAGATTTATTGAGGGGTGACTAACTCATCAGCAGGACAAGCCATCAATGAGCTCACAGCGGAGTGAACTATTAGGACCTGGGCCTAATTAAAGAAAGTAGGTTATTGGGAGTATGTCTTTGAAAGGCATGTCTTGTCCCTCCCCTTTCCTGTCTCTGTGCTTCCTGACCACCACGAGGTGAGCAGCTTTCCTCTGCCATACTCTTCCTCCATGATGTTTCCGACCTGCCTCGGGCCCATAGCAACGGAGCCAATCCACCATGCATTGAAACCACGGGTGAAAATTAAAATTTCTTCTCTCACAATGGTGGTATCTGGAAGTCAGGTGAGGTCAGTCCCGGAGCCCAGCCCAGTGTGAGTCAGAAGCTTACTGACAGGTGCCTGAAGACAGTGAGGAGAGGTCACTGAGGCAGGCCCCCCTGGATGGCGAGCCACTGGAGGTGGGTGATGCGCCCTCTACCTTCAAAGAGGAGACTGCACTGTAAATGTAACACTGCTAACCAAGAGTTCCTTCTAGCTCACTAAATGGGAGAGTCATGGAACTTGACATTTTTTTCTCACTCTTTTTTTTCAGTGGTGGCACCTGCCCAGATCCAAGTGCAGACAAAAGCAGGGAAGACAGGAGCTCAGTGAACCCCACAGTCAGGGACAGAGGGAGCCGGGAGCCCAGAGGAGTCAGTGAGGGTCGACCAAGGAGACAAGACAACCTGGAGGCCAAAGAGGAGAGAGAGGGTTTCAAGAAAGAGGATGTCGTCAGCCACGTCGAAAACTAGCGGGCAAGGAGAGCCAAGGAGCTGCCCGGCCATGGGGTTGTGAGATGGACCTTGAAACTGATACTTGCCAACAGCTCTAAGCTGGTCAGCAACTCTGAGGAGGCCAACCTTGGATGAGGACATTTAGATGATCTTTGTGCTTTGAGACTTTTCTAACCAAAAAACAGGGAGGAGACTAGACACCTCCCTGCCCCCCCAACACACACCTTGCACACAAGACTGGATGCCATGCCCGGGACTGACTAGGTGGCGATCCATTCTCTGACCACAAGGGGGCAGTCAAAGAACAGGTCCTATGTTGGTCCTAGTTTTTACATTAATTTTTCCAGATCCCATTCTCAGCTGCAACTTGTCTTAGGGCTCCCTGAAAGATGAAGCAGTTGGACACCAGAAGATTTTTGAGCTTTCTTGGGGATCCCCTTCATTTTGTACTCCCGATCCCACCCAGCCTGGCCAGACAGCCTCATATAGTCAAGGGCACGGACTGAACAAGAGCAGACCTCGCTGACCTCAGGTGTGTGCAAGGTTGACTAGGGGAGACCAGATAGCCCTGCAGAGTTACCCCTGTTGCTGCTGAAGATGCCTCTGGCCTCCTCTCTCTGAAGGGTGGGGGGCGCCTTCCCCTGCTGGCTCTCTGTGTGGCACGTCCATGTGCCCTCTCTGGGCCTCAGAGGACCTATCTAAACAACGATGGGAAGAAGGCATGGGTACTTTCTCAGCCACTCACCAGTCTCGGGTGTCTGCAGCTCCCTGTGCTATCCTTGGGCACCGTCCAGAGCCACCCATGGGTCTCTGACTTCCGTGCCTGTTGGGGACAGTGGCACATCGGAGCGTCAGGATAGTCGACCTGGTGCCCTGAAGACATCTCCGCAGAAGCCGATGTGCCAGTGGGTTTCTGGTGGCCTCAGCCAGGGAAGAGGAGCCAATGAAGAGCTTAGATCTCGCGGTCATATCTGACAAATGGCGGCCTCAGTTTAACACTGCTGGTGGGGTGAGGGGGTCAGGCATGGGGGGTGCCTACCTGGAGGGGCGCGAAAGGCTGTGTTTCCACCATAGAAGCTGAGCCAGCCCTGGGCAGCCTAAGGAGAGGGGCGGGATGGCATCTCTGGGCCAGCTGACCAGCACCGGTTCATCTATTGTGTGACCTTTGGTGGGGGAGCTATGCAAGATGCTGGAAAACCACCTTCCAGGCAACCCCAGGATTAGTATGAAGAGGGAACCCCTGGGTTCCCCGCCTGTCCTCAAGGTGTAACCATTCTCTTGGCATCCACTGGGGTCCCAAGAGAATTGAAGATGATCTGATTCATTTGGGTCCTGGCACCAAAATATTGGCTTAGGAACTGGAAGGGCTAATTAAAGGGTTTTAATCCCAAGAGTGCACCCAGTCCCTGCCAGCCAGCTCTGTATCAGTACCTGCCTGTCCCTGAGCAGCCTTGTCCCCTTTCTTTGTGAGTTCCACCAAAGGCGGAACTGCCCAGAATTGCCCACTCTTACCACCCCTGCTGACCCTCCCAGGGTCAGGCTGAGTTGGTTCCCTGACCTTCTCTTTCCCCAGGGAGCCCTTGGATGACGCAGGGAGTAAGAACGTGCTGGCTGCTGGGGATCAGGACCCCCATGCTTAGCCGAGCCCTCCCCAGGACTCCAAGGGTACAGAGGGCTGCAGATAGAAAAGACTGCTCCCCACCCTGCACAGACAAGGAGGGCACCCGAGGGTCTGGCTAGCTGGAATGCAAAGGGAACGCTTTGGCCACCTACCAGTGCATCTGCCAACCTAGATGCTCTCGTACCAGCCTCAGCCCTTTGCATCTGCTGCTGCTGCTGCTGCTGGGGGCTGTGTCTGAGATGCTGGAGTCAGGCTGGGTCCAAGCAGACAAGAGAGAGGGAGGTAGTGAGGCCCTCTGTCCAGGGCTGAGCAGCTGGAGAGTATCCTGTACCCGTGCTGACTCCGCCCACATCTTGAACATCCTTACACCTGGGTCTGTGCATTTGGGCGGCAGCTGTTTTCTACTTGCTACTCTCTGAGCCCCAGAAGTCCTAAGAGAGAGGGTATTATAGGCTTGGGGGGCGTCAATGCAGCATCTCCAGGCTGCATGTTTCTCAGGCTTGTTGGGTCAGCCTTAAGCAGTTGTGTGCCCCCCCCTTCACCGAGTCCTCCAGGATACACAGCTCCCAAGCCTGGTGGGGGCTGTAGAGAGCTATCCTTGGTGAAATGCTCTGGAGCAGTCTTGCCCACTGGTGCCGGTGCCCTCTGCGGCTGCTCACTGGCATCCTTTGTCACATGCAGTGGAAGCTGATTCTGAGCTAAGACCTGGGCCTCACCCTGAGCGCTGGGCAACCGAGCTCTGCAGCACAGGAAGTGGGCGCAGGAGAAGCAGGAGTTCAGCATTTTGGGTTCAGACAGCCACGTGCATGCAGACACACGTATCAGCAGACCGGTGTTCATTGCCGTGTGCCCAATGTATAGGAAGAGACTGTGCACGAGGGCTGGCACCTCTGAGCAGACACGGGCAATCTAAACAAGTGTCTTCAGGTCCCGGGAGTTGTGGCACAGAGAAGATTCCCTTCCTCCCTCTTCCCCTCCCTCCTCCTCTCCTTACTCTCCTCCCTCCCTTCCCTCCTCTTCTCCCTCCCTTCTTCCTTTCCTTCCCTTTGGTTACTCAAGTGGAAAGAATAATACCCACCATTAAGGTGGGAATGAATCAATGAAATAAAATGAGCACACAGGTGAGTAAAGACCACTTATGCAAGGCCACTCCCTCCCCCTCCCCCCATCCTATCACTTCCTGTGCTAGGGCTGGAGCCAGGCTTGTGCGGTCTAAGCACTCTGTGGAGCCACACTCCAGCCCTCCTGGGCACCATGAATTTCTCTTTACTGATGGGAATCAGGACCAGGATGCTAAATGACTGGCCAAGGCTGTGGGGATTTTTTTCCTGGGGGGGTCTTTGCTATGTTGTGAGGTGGATATGCTCACAACCCCCGGGGTGTAGGGGCTCTCAGGGTGCAGCTGCGGTATGTAAGACCCCAACCTACAGCACCAATTGTCCCACCCCAGATGACTACAGTGTTGAGATGAAATCCCTGGTTCAAGGTAACTCTCCTCCACATGGGATCGGAACGGAACCCAAGTGGTGGATCCAGAGGTGTGGCGATGCTTCTGGTCTAGGGTTGGGGTCCCCTCTACAGGGTGTCCTAGGATACTCAGCATGGCTTTCTCCAGCATGCCAGGCTTTGGCGAGGCATAAGGTGGTTGTGTAAGTTGATGATAACCAACGGACAACTGGTTTTCACAGTTCCACCCATCAGGACTTCTAGGGTCAACAGAAATGGATCTCCAAGATGAGGGAAAATGGTCCAAGGGCCGGGTCTGCTTGAAGGCTGGTCCCAAGTTCTGGACTCCCCACTTTCCCCCATTTCCTTGCCTCCCTGTAATGACTGGCAGGTGCTGGTGAGGTGCAGGTCTCACTTAGGGAGCAAAGACTTATGGGATACATCATGTACCCCCCCCCCCCAGTAAACTCTACCCCTCCACACTGTGCTTCAAGTGAATCATTTTATAATGTTCACATCTTCCCTTCTATGTTTGTTGATGGGCAGGTGGGCGGGGCCTGTAGAGGGTGGGGAGCTCTGAAGAAGCTGGGGTTCTTACAGGCCTCAGGTATTGTCTTTTAGGGGTCCTTGGACTAGCACCCTGAAAGTTAGTAGAGGAAGTGACCGGATAGAGCTCTGTCTTGGCTCAGTGACAGAGAGGGGACTGCAAACCGATCCCCACAGCATCCTAGGCCCCTCAGCGCAGCCCCCCAAACAGGGAGTTCATGGTCATACTGAGTTACACAGACGCGGGAGGCCAGGGCCGAGCATGACCCGGGAAAGTCACAGAGTCTGGGTGAGAGGGACAAGAAGACATGGAATAGCAGACATGGAGTCGAGTCGGCTGAGGGTGGAGCAGGTGTGGGGCCAGCAGATGCCCAGGACGGCTAGTTTCAGGCAGCAGGGGCAGGTCAGAGAGGAAGTGTGGTCACAGGGGGTTACACATAGGTAAGGTCTGAAGCTTGCTGTGTGATGCAGCCAGAGGAGGGGTAGCCATAATGCTGAGTGAGGAGATGGGCTCCCCTCAGGGGGTTCACAGGACTGCTGGACCCCCAGCACAGCGAAGGAAGGGGGTGCAGGGGGCAGCTCTCCACCTTGCAGGAAATGACCAGTCTAGGAGGCCACGCCTGTTTCTCCAGCTAAGACTAGAGCACTGCAGAGACACGGTCCATCTTCCCAGTCAGCATAGTGAGGGGGGAGAGAGAGAGAGAGAGAGAGAGAGAGAGAGAGAGAGAATGGACGGATACAGGGACAGACAGAGATGAGGGAGAAGTCGGGGATGCCACGGATGCCACAGATGTCCAGCTGCTATTTGGTCACTGACACGTGAATTGTGTCTCTGTCCCCAACCTTGGTAGGGACAACTCATGCCTGCCAGAGCCTTGGCACCCGAGTGCCAAGCGCTTGGGCGATGGGTGTTAGGTTGGCGTGGAGATCCACTGATTTAGAAGAAGCTAACACGAGTGAGCAGACTTAAGAAATACCAGCTTCACCAGGCCACACATTAGCCTTTAGGCGAGTGAGCATTAGAACAGGAGAGACCGCTGACAGCCAGAGAGGACAGGGAGAGAGCGGCTAAGGACAGCATGATAGGGGGCCAGGGGGTCTGCTGAGTCCACAGGGTAAGGGGGCTTCTCCCTTTCATAGCTTTCAGATGTTGCTAAGGGGTTGGTCAGGAAAGCAGGGCAGCGTGGTGTGGGGAGAGCACAGTCATTTCTCAAGATCCAGGGAGTGCAGAGAGTGGAGATCTAGGAGAGCAGATGCTTTCGTTTCTGGATAAGTTACTTTTGTGGCTAATGTAAACCAAGGTTTGCTGTTTTCAACCAATGATCAGTTTCGGGAATTGCCACTGTTGCAGTTCGCCTGCATGGTTGCTGATAAATCAAACGGCTTAAGGGAACAAGGGGTTTATTTTCTTATGACAGTCTGGTTGCAGTTCGTAGTCCAGCTTGACGGGAGAGCTCACGCCAACACCAGGCCGAGCGAACCAGCCACACCATCACCACATAACAGCTGAAAGAGGGACGAGCCTTACTTGCTAGACCAGCATGTCTGGCCAAGTGTGCACAAGGATGCTGACTCTCTCTACCAGGGTCTAATCCCACCCACCTGGGCCTTCCCCACTAGCCAGACAATCTCCTGCAGTTTGCTCTGGGCTTAACTCAACCATTAATTCTCCACAAATGTGCCCTAGAACTCACACCCTCAACTGTCAAGCTGACACCTGTGCCCAACTATGACAGCCACCTTCCAGCCAAGGTGGCAAGATGGAAGAATTTACAAAATGGCATGGCTTTGGCTAGCAGTGTGGACCCAGGCTAACCTCTCCTGTTTGTGCGGCACTGAGCTCGCCCCTGCGTCCTGCCTCCCTCTTCACGACCCCACGAAGGCACTTTCTGCTCCAGGACAGCCCTACTAAGAGCTGAAAGATGGAGAGAGACCTTAAGTTCAGAGCGTTTTTCATTGAACGTTTATTGAGCACCTACTGATTGCTAACCTCTCTGCTGGTGTTACCTGAGAAAACCTTCTCAACAACCTTAACCAGGAACCTGCAGCTCAGAGAGGTTAGTTAGGCTGCTGGCTAGAGGTCACAGAGCACACGTGCTCAGGATTAACACGCCAGGGAGTTATCAACACCCCCCCACACCTCCACTTCTCTCAGGTTTGGTTGGAAAGGAAGGGACATGGGGGGCTTGAGAACTAGGTGTCTGAGCCCCCTCCCGGGTCACCTGGATTGCATCTGGATTCTTCCACAGAAGCCTGGACAGCAGATCCTCCAGCAGTCCCATCCGATCCCCTGTCCTCTCAAGAAGCCGGAGGAACAATTGCTAATCAGCTTCTGAGAGCGAGCACCCAGGATGAACAACAATGCGTTGCAATTACTAGTAGCTGGTCGCCTCTGGGCACCCCCAGATCCATTCCGGGCACCCCTTCTCCTTTGCAGTTCTCCCTTCCTCCGCCTGTTTGCTGCTGTGCTGGCAGAGCCGCTGCCCTGAGCCCTGGGCTGCGCTCTCTCTCTCCAGTGACCAGTCCCTAACCTTAGTCTCTGAGCCCTGTGCACCCCGCTTGTCCTTCTCCCTGGCCGGTTCCTATCCGTCTTCCAAAGCCCGGCTTCCTGCATTGCCCCTCGTCTGTGGACAGGCCTGGCCATGCGAGTGGTCACATATTTAACTCATGTCTGGGTAAACTTTCTTACTTGGCTGCCCGACTTCCTGTTTTTATCTGGCTGACTCCTCCCCACTGTCTACACATTCCAGGGCTCCTCCTCCTCCCTCCCTTTCCTGGGGTCCCCCAAGGAAGCCACTGCTGCAGCCTCTGCAAGTGAGGGAGATGAATGAATGAAGTAATGAATGCGACCTTGAGCTTCCCGCTGTAAAATGGGGGCAGTTGCCACGCCTAAGGTCCATGTTCACTTTGGACCGACTCTCGGTACCCACACTTCATTTGTGACCGTAAATGTTTGTGGGAGAACCGAAAGGCCTCCAAGGGCATTCTGAGGATTTTCTCTTCAGCAGTACATTGAGGGAAGGGTCTCCAAAGGAACAAGTGTGTGTTCAACAAGTGGGTGTGGAGGGGTGAGAGGTACTTAGAAAGTCAGGCAGGAAGTGGGTGGGACAAGGGGGTGAGGAGCTACCTACAGGTCAGTAGAACCAGGAATTTAAGTTCCAGGGGTTTGAGGAAGTGAGAGGGTTCTAGAAGGAGGGCAAAGCCCCCCATGCTTCTGGAGTACCCGGCTTCATCCATCACAGCCCTGCCCCTCTGTTGGTGTCCTCTGATCCCCAGTGGCCTGCTTGGGATCATAGCATAGACCCTGCTTACAAGCCATAGCTTAGTCTCCCCACTTGGCAGTGGGGGATAGGGGGTGGTCTCGGTGTTGACCTTATGGGAAGAACTTGTCACCTACTACAGTGCAGCACCAGCAGGGCACGTGGGAGATGCTCCGCATCGCTGCAGATTGCTATGACCCAGACACGAGGTCCCTCTCAGGAGCTCATAGCCCTCTGCAGTTCCTGCCCCTGTTACGGATAAACCCGGGACTAATGTAGCACGAACTTTCCCCTGGTTTACCAGATACAGAACCGATGACACCGCAGAGTAGAGATTCCACCCAAGTCCAGCTCTGTGAAGCAGTGAGTCTGTTGGACCTGCTTGTAGGGCGTGGTGGGGGACGCGGAGGTCATGGCATGAACGTGAGTTGTGTCGTGCCCCCCCCACCTCCAGGCTCTTGTGTTTGAATCCTTAGCTGTTGCTGATGGTTGGGAAAGTTGTGGCAACTTTAGGAGGTGGAGCCTTGCTGGAGGCGTGGCACAGAGGGCGGGCCCTGAGGGTTGATGGTTCAGCCCAGTTTCCTGGCAGTTGGCTCTTGCTTTCTCTGCCTCTGTCATGGTGGTGATGACCTGGACCAGTTCTGCCACCTGCCCTGCGTTTATATATACCTCTCCTCTGGAACAGCCAATCAAATGAATCTCCCTTCGTCCCTTAAGCTGTGCATGAGTATCGCCTCATAGCAACAACAAAGAGAAAAGTAAGCAATGGTGGGTGATCCCCCCCCAAAGCAGGGTTATCCCCAAAACGTCTTACTCTAGCATAGATGCTGATTTTCCCAATCATGTCAGAGGAAAGATCTGGAAGCTTACAGGAAAAGCATCGACCTTGAAGGATGGGCGGGGTTTCTTCAGGCAGACATTGATAGAGGCTCTCGGGAGAACTAGGCTGTGGGGTCTCATCTCTATCCCAGGGGTCCAACCCAGCACTTGGGTCTAGACCAGCGTCGGTGTGCACGTGCTACATGAAAGGAGAGCTGCGATGTCAGAAGGAACCTGAGAGGTCCCTTGTGCCAAATCTCCTTGGCCTGTTACCTCACCATGCCATCGTGACCAAGTACCTGACATAAAAAGCTCAAAAGAAGGAAGGATTGAGAGACGCCGCCGATGCTGCCTCCAGACTTGCAAGACTCTGAATAGCCTGGCTCTCCCACTTCCTCTCTCCTCACGCCTCTATAGATAGATGTTTCAGCCACAATATGGGTCTCGTAGGTGGCTAACTATGCTGGGCTGATTCATATTTTTGTCTTCATAAATGCTCGTCCATCTGCCTAGAAAGCCCTTGCCTTACCCCATCTGCCTGGTGGAACCATCCATACTTCAGGGTCCTGATCAAACACAGATCAGTCTATCCTAGAGACCCAACTTGATCCCTATTGCTTTTTGAACGTGAAATGTCTCCCATAGGCACATTTGCGTGAATACCTGGTCCCCAGCAGGTGGCGTTCTTTGAGAACTTCCAGGCATTTTAGGAGGTGGAGTCTTGCTTGAAGTATGTCACTGGGGTGGGACTTGAGGTTTGATAGTCCGGCCCCACTTCCTGTTCTCCCCGTCTTATGTCTTTGCCTCCTGAGTGTGGCTGAAATGTGAGAGCCAGCTTCCTGCCTCTGCAACCGTGCTGCTGCCAAGCCCTTCCCGCTACGATGCACTCTGTCCTCTTTGGAATCGAGAGCCCGAACAGTACATCCTTTCTCCCTTCAGTTGCTTGGGTCAGAACATTTTACTCCAACCACTGAAATGCAATGACCTGCCACTCTTAAGTGAATCTGTTTTAGGACCGTCGGGTGCTTAAATGACTGGCATAGTGACTCTCCTTACACCAAGAGAAATGCACAGTCACGAGGGAAAAGGGTATGCGTGTGAAAACCTGCCTCAGGCTCCAAACCTCCCATGATGTCACAAGTTCCTTTATTCCTGCCCCTGATCCCAGGCTGGGTTGGTGCTCCATGCAGAGATAAGTAAGAAAGACCCTGGGGTCTGCCGGACACCCCTGTCCATTGAGAAGACAGACACCTCCAGAAATGAAAGCAGAGCTTAAGTGTCATCAAAGACAATCAGGGGGAATATGGGGCTTTTTTCCTCTGCAATTCTACGTTATAGCCCATCATGGCAGGGTCGTTAACAGGAGCTAAGAGAACTGGCTACACCATAGCCAAAGTCAGGAACAGAGGAGCAGAACCAGTGCAAGCCAGCCATCTTTATGCAGGCCACACCTCCACGCACACCATCTGTCCAGGGCACGGAGCTGCCCACAGTGCAGCTTTTCCCATGTCAGAGACTTTCCTACAGAGTTGTCCAGAGGCCTCCCTTAACTAAATAATCCCTCACAGGTATGTCCAGAACTCCAACCAAGTGTCAGCTTGACAGCTCAGACTAATGTGTACAGTGTCGGCTTGGCAAGAAGCGATAGGGAGATGCTGCAGACAGAAGGGATGGCATATCCAAATACAGCCTGGTAAGCCAGGGGGCATGTGTCAGGAATGAGCCGTTTCCATGGAGGCGACATGGGTTGATGGAGGGATAACGTGAACAAGTGAGGGGCAACAACCACTTAGGATTCCAAAGCTCACCATGTGAGCCTGGGCCCCACTGGTCCACAGTGAGGTCCGTGGGGGCAAGTGACACTTCGAGGTTCCAGCTAGGATGCAGCTGTAATTTCGAACTTGGGAAACAGGACAACGAGGGCATTCTGCAGGTAGCTGGGCGTGTCCAGAGATGCTGGGACCCATGAGAGGCTGGACAGTCAAGCGCACTAGTGTGCGCTGGAGGCATGGGACGGAGAATGTTGAATGAAGAGCATGGGTGAGTAGAGAGGCACTGGGGCGGGGGAGCGAGCCACGCCTGAGTGTGGGTGTGGCTTCTCTGAGCTCAACTGCACTTCATTGTCTTTATAACATGAAGGATTTTAGTAATTTGGGATGATAGCTTCAAAGGGCTTCAAAAGAATGGTCTCTCTTCTTTTTGTGTTGGTGATGATGGTGGTGGTGGTGGTGGTGGTGTTGATGATGGAGGTGGTGGTGGTGGTGTTAGTGGTGGTGGTGGTGGTGGTGATGGTGATGGTGGTGATGGAGGTGGTGGTGGTGGTTGTGGTGGTTGTGGTGGTGGTGGTGGTGGTGGAGGTGATGGTGATGGTGATAATGGTGATGGAGGTGATGGTGGTGGTGGTGGTGGTGGTTGTGGTGGTGGTGATGGAGGTGGTGGTGGTGATGGAGGTGGTGGTGGTGATGGAGGTGGTGGTGGTGATGGTGGTGATGGAGGTGATGGTGGTGATGGAGGTGATGGTGGTGGTGATGGAGGTGGTGGTGGTGGTGGTGGTGGTGGTGGTGGTGATGGTGGTGGTGGTGTGTGTGATTGACAGGGGCTCACAAAGCCCAGGCAAACCTCAAAGTCATTATATAACTAATGTTGACCTTGAACTACTGATCCTTCTATATTCCCCCTGGGGACTATGGGGATTAAAGGCAGAGGCCACCATGCCTGCTTTATGCAGTGCTGGAGATTGAACCCAGGGCCTTTGTATGCTAAGCAAGTCCTCTACCAAGTTGGCTCTATGCCCAGACTCCTGGAAGGATTACAAGTGATAATGTGAAAACATGTAATACCAAGATGTATAACAGGAGGATACCTTTACTAAAGTGGAGTAATTGTCTCATTCATGAGATTCCTAATAATATCTGGGAGAGGGTGAGGTCCCACCCAAGGTCATATACACTCAGGCCTTCAGCCTGATTTATTGCTAGTATTATTTAAAAATATAAATTATCTCTGTTTTCAACCTTCATAGTAAATGCTAATTGTGTTGGTATCCTTGATTCTCTGCTTTAACCACACTCCAGGTGTTGCAGTCCTCCTGCATGGTTGCTGATAAATGACCATCACACAGTTTAAAGGAACAAGGAGTTTACTTTCTTACGATAGTCCAGTTACAGTTCATAGTCCAGCTTGACGGGAGGGCACACACCAACACCAGGGCCGAGGGAACTGCCCACACCATCACTGCATAATGGCTGAGAGATGGACAATCCTTACTTGCCAGACTAGCATGTCTGGCCAAGTATACAGAAGGATGCCCACTCTCTCAACCAGCTCTCTATGATTTATCTAGGGCCTAATCCCACCAACCATAGGCTGGGTTTTCCCCATCAGCTAGACAATCTCTTTCAGGTTTGCTCTGGGCTTAACTCAACCATCAACTCTCTACAACTGTGCCCAGAGCTCAAACCCTCAACAGTCAAGTTGACACCTGTGGTTAACTATGACACCAGGGTATAGGGAGGCTTGTGCTCTTCTCTACTAACACCCCACTATCTTTCTATCCTGCCTCAGTCCCAGCCCTTTGGGATGCTGATGCAGGAAGATAGAGTGTTTCTGGCCAGCCTAGACCACACAGTGAGAGCTCGTCTCAAAAAACGAAAAGTAAAGAGAGGGCTAGGCAGGATAGCTCAGGCCTTCTACCCCAACACTCACGAAGCTGAATCAAGGAGTTAGAGACCAGACTGGGCATCTTAGTGAGACCCTCATCTCATACCAAAGCAAGGGCTTAGGGAAATAGCTCATTCCATAAAGGTCCACGCAAAGATCTGAATTCTATTATTTATTATTTATTCAATTGTGCATGTATGTGTGTGTGAGCGCGTGTGTGTAGAACCACGGATGAATTCGGGAACCACCATGGACGCCTCCATCTCCTCCTTGTTTATTCTGCCCCGGGGATTCACAGGCTCCGCCCTACCAGGACCAGAAGGGCAGGCCGCCTCCACTTCCGCCTGGCGTCTATACGTGAGGTCTAGGATCTGAACTCAGGACCTTCCGCCTGCAAGACAGAGGCTTAACCCCTGAGCCACCTCTCCAGCCCCCAAAAATCTGAATTCTATCCTAAGAATCCATGTCCAAAAAGCTGGATGTAGAGGTGGGGTACCCATGTTCCAGTACTGGGGAGAAAGGAGGACTTTTTGGACTTGCTGGTAAACCAGGCCAGGCTGATTGACAAGATGAAGGTTCAGTGAGAGACCCTGTCTCACAAATGAGGTGAAGAGTGATCGGTGAAGACCCGTTTCTGCCTGCCACATCCTGCCTGGCTTTGCTCCTGCGCATCAGAGAGGCCTCAGGAAAGAGATGGCCCAAGCTGGAGTTCAAGAAAGAAAGGGAGGAAGTATGGACAGACTGATGGCCTTGGTGTAGGGTAACGGAGGGGAGTTAGAGAGACGGGTTTGGGTATGTGTCACCCTGAGTTCGAGTCCCAGCCACATTCCTGACTCCTGGGTAGTCTCAGTAACCCACATTGTCCCTGTGATCTACACCTTTTGACTCAACTCTTTGTGTTCCTTCTGAGACCATTGCTCTGTAGCTGTCTGCCAAGGCTTATGGGTCAGTTATCCAAGTAGTTCTTTCTATTCTTGTGTGTGTGTGTGTGTTTGTGTGTGTGTGTGCATGTATGATGTGTGCGTGTGTGTGCGCATGCGTGTGCACGCATGCATGTGTGGTGTATGGTGTGTGTACAAGAATGTACTTAAATGTGTGTCTGTAGAGACCCAAGGGTGACAATGGGAATCATCCTATATTGCTTTACCCACTTATTGTTTTGCTCTGGGGTTTCCCCAGGCACTACCTGCTAGGACTGGAATTGCAGACCACTCCCATTTCCACTGGCATTTTTACATGCGATCTGAGGATCCGAACTCAGGTCCTTTTGATTGCAAGGTAGAGGCTTTAACCTCTGAGCCACCTCCCCAGCCCCTATTATTTTAAATTATCCCTTGATATTATCATATACACGTCTAATGGCTTTGATCATTTTCACCTGCATGTCCTCTTACCCCTCCCTCTTCCACTGAAACCCTTCTTCCCAGCAAGACTAACCACTACATATTCATTTATTAGCACTGAGTTTGATTGGGGTCGCCTATATGAGTCTTTCTGTTGTTCTTGGTTCTTCCTTTCTGCACAGCAAAAAGTAGTGAGAAACTGAAGCTGCAAAGCTCTGGACAGGAAGAGAGACTCGGAGCCCCAGGAGCAGAGGAGGCAGCTACACAGTTTGAGGTGGAGGAGCGGCAGAAGAAGCAGGAATATATGAGCTCTTGCTACAGGTGACAGACTGGTACAAAGCTGTCGCTGGATAGATTTGGGCTCTGTGCCCTGTCCAGGAGTCTGTTTCCTTCCTCTTGGCATGTTTACTAAGTGCCTGGCAACGGTCCTACATTGTATATTGACTCACTTCTTCGTGGGGGCATCGAGTGGCACAGCCTGGGCTCCCTGGATTTCAACTCCTCATTTTCCTATGCAGTTCTCTAGCCCATCCGAGGCTTGTGAGAGTCACCAGCCGTTGCAATGGCCATAGATGAAAGCACAGCTGGAAACACATGTGGGCCAGGTGAGGCTTTACAGACAGGGGTGCGGCCTTTCTACCTTGCTCACAGTCGGGTGCAGCCGAGGCTCTGAAGTGGATCCAGGCAGAGACCAATGTGAGGTGTGTGTGGAAGCAGCGGAGCCCTGCGCAAGAGAACATGGAGTTAATGGCGGAGCAGGTGAGGCCTGGCCTTCGGGGGGCTCCCTGGGTCTTTCAGCATGTTTCTGTTCAGAAGGGCTAAGTGTTTGGGTTTTTATGGAGGAGGGGCCAAGAAGGAGCCGGTGTTTCCGGGGGTACACACATTGATGAAGAAGATCACAGGCACTGTAAAGTACAGGGGAACAGCTTAATTGAAATCAGGAGCAAGAGTGGGCGAGGCTGACCTAGAAGTAGGGGTGTGTCCAAGGCCTGGGGGAGGTGGCTTCAGTTTCCTCAGGGAGGCAGATGGCTGTAGTGGGCATCGTGGTAGGAGGAAAGGGGTCTGTGCTCTCAGATGGCGAATCTTTCCTCTCTCCACGCTACCATATCTTCACGCCATAAGTGGGGTGTCGTGGAGTGAACACGACTACATTGGGAAGTTGCTTGAGACCCTGAGCCTTATCCAAGTAAGGGAGTAAGAGATGCCGATGACCCGGAAGCCAGGACCGGAGGCACCGAGCCTCTGACAACAGAGAATTCTCCAGAAGCCAGAGGCTGAGCCCCTTGCTGTGAATGTTTCCTTTCTCAGCAGAAAGGTCCCCAGAAGGACCATCCCGGGTAGAAGGCAGCTGTGAGGAGGTCGAGCTGCTGCATAAACAGAAAGTCCTCAGGATCAGCTGCAGGCTCGGATTCAGGACAGTGTGTGTGTGGGGGGGAATGAGGGGTGAAGGGGTCCCAGCCACAGGAACAGAGAGCCAGAGCTGGAGCAAGCAGGTGGAGGAGCGAGACCTCCTGCTAGACCGTGGGCCGGGCGGCTGACCAGTATCTGCTGCTGCTTCTCCAGGACAGCAAGCCCGGGGGCAGCAAACAAGGAGGGGGGCAGCAAACGCGGGGGGTGGGGGGCAGCTGGCTGAGCTGCAGAATGGCTTCCTTGGACTGGCTTGTAGCAGGGAGACCCTCCTCGCTGATAGGGCACCACAGGTATCCCTTCTAGTCGGCCGTCCGTGCAATGGAGTGCAGTCCACCTCTTAGGAAATGAGCCAGAGCCCTGAGGTCTCGGGGTGATGATTCTCCAGCTTCCTTGCTCTGTGGAGGAGGCGCGAACTCCATCTGGGGACCCGCCACACAGCCTGGTGCTGACTGCTGCTTTCTGTCTGGAGCGAGGAAATCACGGGGACTCACAGTGGGATGCAGTCAGAGCAGCGCCTAGAGGCAGCTGGACACTAATCTGGGACGACACCCCAGAATCTTGGAGTGCTGACTGAAGGAGAGGACCAAACTATGGGGGGAGGGTGGAAGCAGGAAGATGAAGTTTTCAGTATCATCCTCACTCCTTGGCAAGGCCACTGTGAGAGACACATTAAATCTCTTTTAAAAAATCACCTAAACTCAAACTAGTCAAAACAATAAATAAAATGCACTTCAGTCGCTGACTTGAGTTTCATTTAAAAAAAAAAACACCAGTGAACTTTTAGCTTGGGATTAGGATGGAATTTCTGACAATTTCTGAAATGGCCTTCAGCGTGGCTTCTGTCTCGCAGTGTTGTATGTGGTAATCTCAGCAATCTCTTCCCACCTTTGCAGCCTCCCTGTAGATACCCTGAGACCTTGGGGCCCCCACTCTGACTTTTCTTGATCTTCACACTTTTGAGGGAGCAGGCTTCGGACACCAGTCTACTTAGGAGCAACAGGTGGACTGCTGCGGAGACATGCTCCTCTACCTCCCTGCCCTCTTGGTCTTGAGAAATAATAGCCTTACATACAGGCCTTCTGGTCTGCAGGTGGAATTCTTCCTTTTTTTGCATGCGTGAATGCATATGTGTGTGTGTGTGTGTGTGTGTGTGTACAAGAGGGCACTCGAGTGTGTGTATGTGCCTGTGAAGGCCCAAGGGTGACATGGGGAATCATTCTGGATTGTTCTACCTCCTTATCGCTTTGCTCTGGGTTTCCCAGGCCTCACCTTCCAGAGCCAGAAGTGCAGGTGCCACCACTTCTACCCAGCGTTCTGACGGGGGATCTGAACTCGGGTCCTCCTGCTTGCATTCTACATTCAAATCCCCGTGACTGGGGACCAGAGCACTCACTATTTGTCCAAACTCCCTGGAATGAACTGTACGTGTTATGTGGAGTAGTAGTTCCTGGGAAACTGAACTTCCCCAAATCCTCTTCTCAATCTGGGGTGCTGAGAGCCACAAGATGGGTAAGAGACATCTCTCTGAAGCGTTTCCCTTTAAGAGACACTAGACATGAATAGATTAGGAATCACATTTGAATAGAGGAGTAAAACTGTAAAGACCTCCTTCTGTCCTCTGAATGACGCTCAGGCTGTGATCTTTCTGTTCCCAGATACACTGACTGTACCCTTGGAATACTGATGTAAAAGTTTAGGAAGTACTAGCGTGTTACTTGAGCAGGTGGGTAGAAAGGATCCCGATGTAGTGCAGTTGGTAGAATGCTTTCCTAGCAAGCATGGAATCCTCGGTTCCATCCCCAACACCACATAGACCAGGGATGGTGGCTCAAACCTGTGATTCCAGAACTCAGGAGACAGAGGGAGGAGGATCAGGAGTTCAAGGTCGTCGGTGTCTGCATATGGAGTTTGTGACCTGCCTGTTAGACATGAGATGCTGTTTTATTCAAGCAGCAAGGGGCAAATAGAAATGGTTTAGTAGGTAAGACATTTGTGAGGATCAGAGTTCAGAACCCCAGAACCCACTTAAAAGCAGGTGTGTGGGCTGGAGAGATGGCTCAGGGGTTAAGATTCTGCCTTGCAAACAGAAGCACCGGAGTTCAGATCCCAGGTCCCATGTAGAAACACCAGCTGGAAATGGCAGCAACCTGCACTTCTGGCCCTGGTGGGCAGAACCTGGGAAATTGCAGAGCAAAGCAAAAAGGAGATAGAAGCAATCCAGGATGATTCCCGAAGTGGTCCTCCACAGGGATACACAGTTCCCTCACACACACACACACACACACACATGAACATGCAAAGTTAAAACTTTTTTTAAAAAAGAAGGCATTGGGTCTGGTCAATGATTATAAACTCGATTTTCAGCCGTCCCTCCTGTGTAAAAGTGAACCCTCCTTCAGGAGCCCGGCTTTTCATGTGGAGACAAGTGTGCAGTCTTTCCATATTACTCCTCACATTCTGGGCCTGAGGAGAGGGTCTCATGGTGTGTTAAGAGTGGCCGCATCAGCCAAGTGACTTTACATCACCCAAGGGCTCTTCTATTTCTTCACCTCTACACGTGCCTCCAGCAGCAAGCAGCTATTGGGGGGATGCACAGCTCTTGGGGTTGAGCACCTCTTCAATGTTCCATTTCCTCAGATCCGTCTCTTCTTCCTGCCTTGACTTTCTTGTCTCTCAGAGAAGCTGAGTTGCCAGAGCTCCTGGGCTGTAAGCTGGATGCTCTGTCCAGACGATACAGGAAAATCGGTGTGGCTCGCTCAGTGTACAGGTCAAAGGCTTCAGGTACTTTAAAACACACACACACACACACACACACACACACCAGTACAAGCTCCCCACCCCTACACCAAGAACCACGAGTCTGCATCTCTGGCAGTTGCAGACAGCACTGAGGTGTGTTAGCTCAGAAGTCCCAAGAGCCCTTGCTCAGGTAGGAAGGCCCAGGCAGTGGGACTTGTCCCGAGGCTGGTTGGGGAGGGAGGTGAATCTCGTACCTTAGACCACTCGGCCATCCTGACGCCATTGGGAAATGAAGTGAGAGAACCTGTTGCACAGGACAGAAGGGGGGTTTGGGAGCTTCAACAAGGGAGAGGGAGAGTCCTCCGGGAAGGTCCCTCCCCGTCCCAAGGGTGAAAAGTGGGGCAGAAGCAGGGTTTACCCAGCAGACTGAGTCCATAATACATTATAGATTCCCCAGGGGTCACGTGCAGTGATTCTGAAAGACAGCAGGAAATCAAGAAGACAGTTCACATGCACAGTTGGACCAGACTGGGGGGAGGGGACAAGACAGACTGATACATACACACACACACACACACACACACACACACACACACACACACGCTGTCACACATGGTGCGAGTTGAGGCAAGTGTACCAGCTGTCTTCTCTTCTTTGAAATCCATGAGCTTTGCTGTGTACAGTGTGATGGGATGTTGGCAGGCCCTGAAAAGGGGTGTTGAGGTGCACCAGACACACACAGGTAAGCAGAAACGGAGCCCCAGTCTTACTCCCAGTAAATCTTCATTCATGTATCAAGGACAGGTTCAAGGACAAAATGCAAGTCCTGGCAGAAATGCTTCCTTGTGTTATCAAAAGAATATCTAAGGAACAACGTGATGGTTCTCAAGGCAGACTCTTACCTTAGGCAGAACAGTGCGGTTTAAAAGCCTCTGGAATCTTAAGCAAGGTAGAGGTTAAACTGCCTTGAGATCGTGTGGTTATTGTGCATGCTTATCTATCCTTGCCTACCAGCTGCAGTTACTCTATATTGTTTCTGATAAATCATGACAAGACAGTCTGGTGGTTGCGGTTTCTTGTCCAGTTTGGCAGGACAATCCACATCAACACAAGGAGCCGAGGGAACTGGCCACATTATATCCAGAAGACCACTGAGAGAGGGACAATTCTCACTTGTCAGACCAGCATGTCTGACCAAGTATACGAAAGATGCCAACTTTCTCAGCCAGTTCCCTCCGTCTTATTCATCTGCACAGAGACTAATCCTGCCAACCACAGTTTGGGCCTTCCCCATCAACTAGACAGTCTCCTGCAGGTTTGTTCTGGGCTTAACTCACCTACTAATTCTCCACAAATGAGCCCCACCATAACCCTACCATGGGCCTCATCCCTGTGACCTCATCTAACCCTGTCTACTTTCCAAAGGACCCTCCTCCATCAAGCACCATCAACATATGCATTTGAGGATCCCCATGTGAGCTTTGGGGGCCACATCCAAGCCAAGGCTTCATGAAGTGGTTCAGAAACAGTATCTCAGGGTGGTTTTGATTTCTGGCTTTGCTATTTGTCGCCATGGGAAAGGTCTCATCTCTATTTTGCCCATGGTCGCTTCCTCATGACATGGGAAAGTTGGGTCTCTGACAGAATCTGTGAAGCATAGATTATTTACCGAGAGAGTTGCTAACTTCTGCCACGGGCCTTATAGTCTCGACTGAGAACATTTGTTGGGGTCTCGGGTTTCTCAGCTTATTAGAGTATTAGGCATATGCTACCTCCTTCTCTTCTCTCTCATCTTCCTTCCTTCCTTCCTTCCTTCCTTCCTTCCTTCCTTCCTTCCTTCCTTCCTTCCTTCCTTCCTTCCTTCCTTCCTTCCTCCTTCCTTTGTCTAGGGCTCTTTCTCGGAGCAGATAAGATTAAGCATCTCTCTGTAGTTGTCTTTTCTCCTCCTGACCCCTCTGCATTCTTGCAGTGTCTGCAAGAGACCTCCCAGGACTGGAGGTCTCCCAGAGACCACTCACCAGCCCAAGATAAAAGGAGAGATCACCCTTGGGGTGGGGCCAGGAGGAGAAGTGGCTGCAGATGACTGGGGATGGTACCTATAGATGAGACCTGGGTCCCCAGGGCTTCCAGAGACCCTCCTATAAAGTGGGCAAAGCCTCAGGACAAAGACCAGGGCTGAGGGGACTCCAGACTCACTGTCCCAGTTGTCATCCTTGGAGAATGAGCTGAAAAAGAGGGAGTCATTTGGGGACGGGGAAGAAAGAAGAGAAGACTTGGAAGCTCTGGATTCAGTCTGGGAGAGGGAACCCAGGCCGAACCTCTGGTGCCAGGGCAAGAGAACATTGTATCCAGGGGACCTTGTGCAGCCTTGCCAGATAAATGGGATGTAGGGAGCCTACATCTCACTCCCTCTTGCAGCCCCTACCTGTGACCTTTCTGCATGCACCCCCTCCTCTCTCTCCCTCCCCTTCTTATTTCTCACCCCGATCTTGCCCCTTTCCCTTTCTTCCAAGGTAGAAGCTAAAGGTCAGGCTCTGGTTCAGGTTGGCACCAGGGCTCTGCCTGGCCAGACTCCCGTGTCTCTCCAAGCCTCTGAAGGTGGGCACATGCTTTCCTTGGGATTTTTTGTGCTTCATCCACTGAAGGACATGATGCTGTTCGTCTACCTTCTTGGCTTACTAAATGATCCACATAAAAACACATAGAACCTGGGCTGGAGAGGTGGCTCAGGGGTTAAGCCTCTGCCTTGCAGGCACAAGGTCCTGAGTTCGGATCCTAGATCCCACATACAGATGCCGGGCGGAAGCGGGAGCTGCCTGCGTTTCCGGTCCTGGTAGGGCGGAGCCTGTGAATCCCCGGGCAGAGTAAACAAGGAGGAGGTGGAGAAGTCCATGGTAGTTCCCGAATTCATCTGTGGTTCTACACACACACACACACACACATACATACATACACGCACGCGCACACACATACATGCACAATTGAATAAATAATAATTAAAAAAACGCATAGAACGTGGCGTAGCTTGATGAGTGTTGATTTCTGTTTCTTTCTGCTCTCAGTGGTCCTTCCTAAATATAATCCAGCCATGTCGTCTCTCAACTTAAAGCCTTCTCTGGGATGTTGACAATTACTTGAAGGGGCTTGTTTGACATCATATTTCCAACCTCACTATGTCTTTGCCATCCCACCCCAACACTTCCCTTGGACTCTCAGTTTAACACTCTGTCAGTCCATGACCTACTGGATCTTCCAGGATCCTTAATCTTGTCCCCTCCTGGGGGACTTGCTCTTGCTGTAGTTTAAGCTACATAGTTGCTGATAAACTCATAACCAAACAGCTTAAGGGAACAAGAGGTTTTATCCTGGCTTACAATTCTTGGTTACAGTTTTTAGTTCAGCTTGGCGGGAGAGTACACACCAAAACCAGGGGCCAAGAGAACTTGCCAGATCAGCATGTCTGGCCAAGTATACAAAAAGATGCTAAATTCCTTACCCAGTTCCCTCCATATCATCCAAAGACCAGCCACACCCACCATGGGCGGGGCCTCCTATCAATCAGGCAATCTCCTGCTGCTTGCAGATAGTTTAACTCAACTACCAATTCTTCCCAAATGTGCCCAGAGCTCTGAGCCCTCAATGGTCAAGTTGATACCTGTATCTAAGACCCTTCTGGACCCCTATTTACAGTGGGCAGGGACAGGTAGGAGCACTTACCATATAGACATCACTTGGCGTTTTTCAAGCATCTATCATGGAGCAGGTCCCATTTCCTGTGGATGTTTGTTCTTGCGTTGGAAATATTCCCATTTCCCACACCAAGCAGATAACCGATAGTGTGGAACTTTCCCTGCAAGCTGTGAGCCTTCCGCGCTTCAAATACTAGGTCTCGTGCGCCACCTGGTGGCAGATTGGATAACAACAGAACAGAACTGGCTGGAGTACAAGTCTTCTGTCCTCCCTCACCCATGAAAGAGACCTGTTGTAAAAGCAATACAGCAACAAATTACTTCGTTTAAAAATATATTTTCTGATTATCATGGAAATTTTGTTCTTAACATATAAACTTGGGAAAACACAGAAAAATAAAGAAGAAACTATGATATCCTCAATACTATCACCCAGAGTAATATTTGGGCAATAGTAGCTTCCGGTGATTTTCTGTGAATATAACTTTTTCCATGAGTGATGTACACACATATATGTAAACTCGATGATGTCTAGACATATGTTGACTATTGTTGGGGACAGAGGCCTGTGCGGGACTGGAAGCTAGATGGATATTAAGCATTAATTAGACCACCCCAAGTTAGAATTCTGTCTCTGTCTCTAATTGGGGTAAGTGACTTCTAGTGTGTCTGGAGCAGTGACTTCTTTGAGCAGCAATGAAGGTGGCTTACAAAGGAATTCATCTCCCAGTTGGTGGCTTGAAATGATGTGATGCAAACATGCAAAATACTCAGTCCAGTGCCTGCTGGGCAGAGGTTACTCGCCAATAATAGATTGCGACCCAGAGCTTTGCCTTTCTGAGTCTTTGTGGCAGTCTCAGAAATGGAACTAACTTCTGGATTCAGGATCACAAAGAATCAGAAGGTTGCTGCAGTTTCCCAAAACCAGAGAGATCTTTCAGGCAAGATCTCATGCTCAACTCCACAGCTGTTCCCATCTGTCTCTAAATTCTCCTGGCTGTCTTCACACAGGGCATTTTTAAAGCATCATAATTACAATATTGACACCAATTCCTTTCATGTTAAATCACCCCATCTTCCTTGGTGGCTAAAGCTGTCACTGTTGGCATTTGGCATAATTCATTCAACCACTTCCTTACTGTTGAACAGTTGAGCAATTTAAGTTTTGATTCATTCATTCATTCGCTCATTCAGAAAGTAGTTACTGAGTGCCTCCTCTTTGCCAGGTGCGTAGGGACTGCACTATATGCTGGGCCGCCATGGGGCACAGAGCATAGCTCATTCCTTTCTGGTACCATGGACAGCTCCTAAGGGTCTCTAAAGTCCTGCAGGAAGACTCCATCCCCAGTTCTTGACCTTGGCTGCTTTAGGATCGACAAAGGAACTACTATAATATTGAGATTCCTACACAGACGTTCTGAATCTGGGCAAAGGGTTCAGGGGTCTGTATTCTAAATAAGCACCGCTGGTACTTGGATGCCAGTTGTCTGATGCCCATACTTGAGAAAAAAAGTTGAACTAAGATATAATGGATTCCTAGGGAGGACAGGAGGACATCTGCAGATGGTACAGTGGAGGACTGGACCTCTTAAAACCTTAGGTGTGAATTTCAAGACAGCACATTCATCCAGTGAAATGCTGGGGCGAAGAAACAAGACTTCTTTAGAGATAAGAGAGGAAGAGGGTCACTTTCCTCCAAAACTACTGCATCCACGTCCACCCTGCACACAATGTGGCAGAATTCACTCAAATATAGTGTCAGCCACAGGCATTAGTTTGACACTGTCCCAGCCCCATATTCTGAAAACTCAAATCAAACCAAACCAAACACACGAGGTTCTCCTAGGGGAGAAGAGCCCTCTTGTAGATAACTTCAGAAATGTTGGCAATCCAGGCTGGTAAGACAGCTAGGAGGGTGAAGACACTTGCTTTCAAAGTCTGATGACCTGAGTTGGATCCCTGGGACCTATGTGGTGGAGGAGAACCGACTGCCGTGAGCTGTCCTCTGACTTCCACACACCTGCCCTAGGACATGTACGCATAAAATGGAATACTCATTATCCTTAAAATGAGGCAACATTCTGACACGTGTGACAGTATGAAGAAGCCTGGAAGAAATTACATCATGTGAAGACAGACTTGTGAAAGGCCATGCTGTAAAATATGGGTTCTATGAAGTACCTAAGTACTTCAAGGGAAAAAGTAGAGCAGCGGTCTCTAGGGGTGGACGTTGGAGAGATGTAGGAGTCTATTTATGGCAGCACTTTATTTTTGTTACCTTTTTTTGCCTAATCATACAAGCTCAATAGATACCTCCTTTCTTCTCCCTCTCCCTCCTTTCCCATTATCCCGCATTTCATTCTCTCCCCTTCCTACCCCCCTCATTCCTTTTCCTTCCCTCCTTTTTTGGTGCTTCCTACTTTCTCCCTCCCATCCTCCAGAGCATCTGTTTATGTGGGCGCTGAATTTCCCTCTGAGTCATCTACACTAGTAAGGGCTCAGGACTCAGTGACATAGCCTGGGGCTCCTTTTTGGGCTTCCCACTAGTATGGGAACTCTATTATGACTGCTTAACCCTTTGTCTCTAAGGATCCTACTGCCTGAAACCTTCTTTCCCTGGATCCCTGCCGCACTTTGGGGGGTGGTTGACATGTCATCCATTGTGCAGGTCAGGCAAGGTCCAACCACATTGTGGCTATGTCCCGGCTGCTGCAGTCCTGACTTGTGTGGAGTATCTTGCACATCGTTGGCCCTCCCCATCTTTAGGCTCTTACAATCTTGCCTCCCCCTCTTCGGCAAGGTTCCCTGAGCTTTAGGATAGGGAGAGATTTGGCTGGTCGGGTTCCAGGTGATTAATGTAGAGTCTCTGATGTTCTGAATTATGCTTTGTTGTTGTTTTCAGGTTTGCTGCTCCTGCACCGCCTTTGGCTGCGTCCTGCTTGATTGCACGACAGCCCTTTCTGTACGGGAAGCTCTGGAGACTAACGGGTGACCATGGTTGCACGACGTGAACATACTGAGTGTCACTGAATTGTTTATTAACAATGGTTCAGGTGGCAGATTTTGTCATGTCTTTTATGACAATGGAAAAGTGACATAAGAAAAACAAGTCCTTGACGTCTTCTGTTTGTCTGGGGGGGGGGGGACCCGTAGAGCTTTTCCGTCCCACCCTGAGACTAAACCAAGGTGCGTCCTCGCAGTCCGAGGCCGGGTCCAGGAGAGGGCTGGGCAGGCGGCCGCGAGCTGTCCCGGCAGTGTGCATGGGGCTGGGGACGCGCACGTCCTTGCTCCCGCATGGGCTTCTCTCGGGGGCCCCCCCGGCGCCCCGCGTCTTTCTACCCCTGGACCCAGCCCGTCAAGGCCCCTAGCAAGGCCCGCGCGTGGGCGGCCCGCGGCCGGCCCGCTTTCAAGATGGCGGCCGCCGGCGCCTCTGTGACCGGCCGGGTCACGTGGGCGCCCCCGCTTGTGAGGTCGCCGCGGCTGGGCCGGCGATTGTCCCTTCCCGGCCCCCGTCCCAAGGCGGCGACTTTCCCGTCAACCGGAGCCTGAGCGATCATGGCAACGGGCTGGGCCGGCGAGCGCAGAACGGCGGCGGCGGCGGCGGCGGCGGGCTGGTCGCGGCCCGGGCCGGTGGAGCGGCGGCGGCGGCGGCGGCGGCCCCGGCGCTGATCGTCATGCAGCCGAGCGGCAGCTCGGAGCGGGAGCTGGCGGCGCGGTGGGAGGCGGACGTGGCGGCGGTGAAAGCGCTGGCGGCGGCGGAGCTGGGGAGCGTGGACACGGGCGCGGCGGGCGAGCCGGAGCGGCCGGCGCGGGACGAGCCGCCCGCGGCCGACGCCTCCGCCCTGGCGCAGCCGCGCGCCGCCGCGGAGGAGGGCGACGCCCGCGGCCCGCGCCGCTCGCTGCCCACGCTGGCGCTGGCCAAGCCGCGGCCGGCGCCCGCGCGGGGCCCGTGGCCGCACGCCAAGTCCCGGATCCGGAGCCCGACGTGCCGGCGCAGCTCCGGCTCGCAGCGGCCGGTCACCGTGGACAGCTCCAAGGCCAAGACCTCGCTGGAGGCGCTGAAGATCAGCCTCCGCCAGCTGCGCTGGAAGGAGGTGAGCCGGGTCGCGGGGGGCGGACGGGGCGCAGGACCCGGCCGCGGGGGGTCCCGACCCAGGCGATCCCCGCCTGCTCTGGCCTGGCCCGGCCGCGCGTGTCTCCAGCCAGCCTGGCCCCCGCGTGCTGCAGGTGTTGGGGTGTCTGCTCCCTGGCTTCGAATCCCCGGAGCCAGGAGCTCCTCTCAACCCCTCTAAGTTATACGTGTTCCGTAAACCTTAGTGCTTAAAGTGGGGTTCTTGGGCCCCCGGCGGTTTCTACCCGGGAGGGTCTCACGACACCCTTGTTACACACTTGGCTTTGTGGGGTTAAGTTGCTTTTCCTCTTCGGTCCGTTGCCTTCTGTGCGAAGGGAGGCCGGTCCTGCCGCTTCGTGACTATCCCAAGGCTTAGTGACTGCCCGGTGGTGTGGCACAAGTATTCGATAAGTAACAACTTGTCTGTATCGCCCTGCCTGCTCCCACACTGCCACCGCCATCACCATCACTACCACCACCCGTGTAGACACCGCGTTTTATGACTCAAGGCTCGGCATGTATCAGGTGTCAGTGGGAGACACAAGGGTGAGTTAAAAAAAAAAAAAAGAATTACTCATCCTTGAACCCATATTCACCCAGCTAGGATGTGGGGTGAAGCAGCAGTGACTCCCAGAGGCTTCCGTTGCCATTGGCTAAGCACGGGAAGCATTTAGTTACAGCACAGAAAGCTGTTTGATGTATTTTGGGGGTGTCAAGATTTCCATTTAGTTGAGTCTGAAGACTTGGGCCAGATGGTTTGCTGAAGGTAATAACGTCTATAGCAGGCAACGTGAGGGTCAGGTGCTTTGCTCTATGGTGCGGTAGGATTAGTTAGCAGTGGTTTTGTGGCTGGGTTTGTACACAAGGTCCCAGGTTTGGGTTAGAGATAGGAGGGCCAGAAAGATAACTGTGTTATCAGGACTCTGGTCTCAATGAAGACACTTCCAGGATAGAAACTGAAGGCAGAATCAGGGCATACCCTCACCTTGACTCTGATCGGGGCGGCAGGGGAAAGGAGGGGGGGTAGGCTTGCTCTTGTTACTAGGCCAGGTAGACTCATCCAATCCAGCCTAGGTTCATTCCTTTTATACATTTTCACCATGGTGGTGCCAGATTCTGTGCTGGGCTGTGGGACTTGCACTTAACATGTGCTGTTGCCTTCCAGGACCTCGGGGTTCAGTAAGGAATGAAACGCAATAAAGAACTAGTTGCAGTAGTCACAGGTCATTGCTGCTGCTTGCTGAAATGCTCTTCTCCTGACTATTTGCTTGGCCTCTTCTGTTACTTCTTCAGATATCCAATCAATGTACTTAAAGAGATTTTCACAGGTGATGCCCCCCCACCCGTCTCCAGCCCTTGCTATTGTTTGTTTCATGGCTCAGAACTCTACCTTTGCACTGTGTAGTGTTTGTTTATTGTTTGTTTCCCCCACCAGAATGTAAGCTCTTTTGAGGGCAGAAGTTTTGTTTCATTATTACTGTACCTGCAGGTTACAGTCATGTGGAAGTTGCTTAATAAATATTTGTTGACTGGATGACTACCCAATGTGATGAGTGTTTCTCTCTAAATGCGAAGGTGTCAATGCCATGGGAGGCAGAGGTGGGCAGCATTGGCAAAGCCCGCCTGAATCCTGAGAGATGAAAATGGACCAGAATTCTTTAGTGGTGTGGACTTTGGGTCTCTGGTAGAGGGGATGATATGGGCAAAACACAGGCCTGCTTAGGTTCGCACGTGGTTAGTGCTGTCTGGCTGGATTACTGAGTGTCAGTCAGAATGGTTGAGGTTGTGCCATGCCTTGGGACTTGGGTCTTTTCCCGGAAGGAAGCCTTGTAAGCCACTTTAGAACTCTGGGATCCAGCTCTGCAACTTTATAGACAAGTGAGTAAGATTCTTTGGGCCTCAGTTTGCCTATTTGCACATTGGAGGAAATAGAGCCAATTGCTGGCTCCCCATCTCTTTATTGCTGCAGCCACATGTTAACGTGCACGAGATCCTGGCACCAGTGAGCCCAGTAAGGTGGGTAACTTGTACAGCCCACCCCATGACTGCTCCTTTCACTCCCCCAGAGACACCTTTCTTCTCTCACTCAGAAAGCAAACTGATATGTAGGTGGAAATGCCTGTTCTAGCGTTGTTGAGCAGAATTCGCTCAGCACACGAAGACATTACTATCACCTAATGGTTTATACAGTCACTCTTCCATCACTGTGTAAGATCCTGAAGGCAGGGGAGTCTTTGATTTGTGTCCCTAATGTACGGCACTTTGTAGGTGTTCAAGAAGTGCTCATCAAAAGCATGGTGGGTTGTTGGAGTCGCGCTTATATGTCATCTACACACACTAGAATGTGACGCTTAAAAGTCCTAGACTAAAAGGTTTCAAAAACCTTCTGACTTCGACAAATGAAATGGAAGTTTGCAAACACCAAACAAGGAGAAGGCTCCTCTCTTTGCAGGTGTGTAGCAAGGAAATGTGCAACATGGTTTAGGTCATGGGACACTGAACCTGCCTAGAATCCAGAACTTTCCCCGGCTGTTGGGCATACAAGCTCCTTCTCTTTTCACTTTCTTTTTAATTGCACACATACCTAACAACCACAATGGTGACTACAGTAACAAACCCTTATACCTCATATGCTCTTTGCCAGGTGCTGCTTTAAATTCTTCACATGTAGACAATTATGTGAGTCTCCTAACAATACAGTAAGGGCACTATGGCATCCATTTTACAGGTGACAAAACCGAGGTCCATGGTTGGCTTAGCCGTAGTCATGTTGCTCCTTGCTGCTAAGAGTTCTCTGTGTAGACTGTAACAGATTCACAAACATGACTACAGTCCCGTCTGGGATTCTAGTGGGCGAAGGACGTCCCACACAGAGTGGGAACAGGAGATGTGGACCAGGTTTCTGGTGCAGGCTGGCACACTGGTGGTTTAGGTGCAGGAGGGGGCGGGTCGCTGAGCACGCCCAGGGCCAAGCTGAGAAGCTTGCGCTCCTGTCTGCCCTGGCTTGCTGGCCATGTATAGACCCAGCTTCCCTTGCCCACTTGGATTCACACATCTCTGATGATTCAGATTTTTAGTCATACCCAGGTCTAATTCAGTCGTACCCACAGTGTCCAATGTGTTCCACAAGGACAGATCACAGATGGTAACTCTGTAAACCTGCAAATTGGAATAAAGTTATTCTTGACTAGTAAAGTTTTGAAACTACACCCAGGAAGAAGGACGGCTCCTGCTTCACTTTTGGGGTCTCTCTCTCTCTCTCTCTCTCTCTCTCTCTCTCTCTCTCTCTCTCTTTCTCTCTCTAAGCTCTCTAAGCATGTGAGTTTCTCCCCTACCTTCTGCTTGTTCTTTTGCAACTTGCCAGAGTCATTAGAGAAAACCTTGGAGAAAAGTCCTCGCGGGGAATAGATGCCCTCCTTGGAGACGTGGGTTGTGTATGTGTTCACCGTGGTACCATGGACACAACTGACGCCAACCAGGGTTCTGAGAGATCTGATTCTGGGAGCGTAGTTGGGGATGGTTTGCATAATCTGTCCCGAGATCTGTTAGATTGTGAGCTCTTTGTTCCAGACTGTGCAAACAATGTTCCATCTTATGCACTGTGCCCAGATGGCACGCTTACTGTATTGTCTCACACTTGCACCATTAGTTACCGTTTGCGAGGTATTATGTGGTAGGCATTGTACTGAGCATTTAATGCTCAATAAAAGCTGGCTGGAACACCTAATTTGGGTTGTTTTCTTTGTTCCTCACAATGACTCTCTGAGGTAAATCCTGTCACTATCTCCAATTTAGAGATGAAGAAACTGAGTCTAGAGTCTAGAGCTAGCCTAATGCCACACGGATGACAAGTGGCAGAGTTAGGACCTGAGTTTGTAGACAATGTGTAACTCCATGCCATCTTCTTTGCCATTCCATTGCTAAAAGTCATTCTGTAAGGAGTTGGTTCTTTATTGTTATCCTCCTCCTCCTCCTCCTCCTCATTATCATCATCATTCTCATGAGGCAGGCACAGCAAGCAAACAAGAAGATCAGGTTCAAACTACAGCTAGTCAAGTCCCAAAATCCGTCTTACAGATGTGTAATCTAATTCTCTACTTCTTACCCCTCCCTTGCCTGTCTGCGACCTGTAACCCTCAATGACAGCGGAGTCACTCAGAACCAGGAGAGTAATTTTCAAATAGGACTTAAAACAGATTGAAATGTGTCCTGCCCATTCAGTACCTGTGCCTCCCAAGTCCCCTCTTGCCCCTGTCCAGAAAAGAAGCAATTCCCAGGCCGTTTGAGGAAAGCAAACTTCATTACTTCTCTGTGGAATGCAGGCCGCGATGCGAATCACCATCTCAGATTCCTTCCGGCAAAAGCCAGATTATAAACCGAAAACTCGGGCAATTTCACCTCCCCTCCCACAGCCAAAGATAGTCGTTGCAATTTATGTGCCATTTTTTGAGAGCAGCATTCCACTTAAGAGCGGTTTATACTCTACTCCATCAAACGTTCTCCTTCAACAGACATGTTATTTTAATGTCTAATCCACCGGAATTTTTTCCTTTGCAAGTTAAACTTGTCATAACATAAAAATCACAATTCACTACCACTGTTATTTGAACAATACGTGTAATCTCTTCATGAATCCACAATAGCTCCTTAAACAGTCCTTTAAAGACAGTAAATTCCAGGGTTCATATCCAGGGTCTATAACTACTCCAAATTATTTTTTTTAAGCAGGTGTGGTAATCTCTAGAGCTGTTTTCTGAATTGTAAAACACACACTGTGTATTGCACTTTAATATTGATCCAGGTTTTCTATCACGCCACCAGTGAATATAAACATTCACTCACATTTTATTTCCTTTCCAGTCTATTCCTTACAAAAAGCATATTGTAAAAGTAATTGGCCTTTTAAAAACTCTTGTCTTGGGGTTGGCACAGACTTGAAGTCAGATGTGGGTTAAAACCCTTGCCATTAACTGCTTTTGTGTCTCAATGGAGTATGGACTGAATACAGAAATCACCCCGAGCCTCAATTTCTCCAGTTGAGCCAATGGGCTAGGATAGTGAGGCTTACCTTGTAGAGTGTGAGATTAACGCAGGAACACACACTGTCTTGACGATGCTTGGCACGCCGTTGGTTTTCCGTTAACATCAGTGCTTTTCCTTCGGTTTGGCATTAGGGCATTATTTTGTATTTGCATTGGCTGTTTGGTTTATTTTATTAACTAAGAGAAAAATGCTACAAATACTAGACTACGGATATTGGCTGTTGGTTAGGTGGTTGTAGACTCGTGCTGAGCAATATGCAATTCATTTGACTCATTTAATAGAGATTTTGGGGCCTTCTCCTACTTGTACCTGCTCTATTTAGACTCCTGGGATACAGAGCGAGCACGTCTACTTGTCCTTTTCTTTCTCTTTGTTTCAGTGCCGGGAATGGAACCCAGGGCGGCCCGTATGCTGGGCAATCACTCTGTCACTAAGCTACATTCCCAGCCTTACAGCAGATCAAACAGTACTCAGAGATGGCTATGGAGTAGGAGTTACATTTGGGGTGACATGTCGATGTATTAGTATATGACTAAACATTTTAAAATAGTATTGATTTAAAGATTTTTTTAAAATCAGCTGTTCTTTGTCTTAATCAAAAAAAAAAAAGAGTTTGTTAAAGGAAAGCATGGAACTCACAGATGTGAATCTGTGAGGGGTAAGAGAGCCATCAAGAACTCACTGACTCCAAGCATGGAACCTGCAAGGGTGAGGGAAAGATGGAAAAGAAACTCACGGCCTCCAGATGTGGAGTACTATGAGGGGCAAGGGAGCTAAAGATGGCTGCCAGGTCAGGATTTTTTTTTAAACAATTTAAAATTTTTTTTTTAAATTTATTTTTCTACTTTTACAAGCCTTTTTTTTTTTTTTTTTTTTTTTTGAGACAAAAAATGTCACTATCTCAGGCTGACTTTGAACTCAGGATTCTCTTGCCCCAGCCTCTTAGATTCTGGGATTACAAGTTATATCTGTAAAAGGCACCAGTTATATCAGTAAAAGGCCTATTAGTCTAATTGAAGTTTATGTTTCATGACAGAGAGAGAGAGAGATGTGTATACATGGTGGAGGTCAGAAGACAATTTTTGGAAGTCAGTTCTGTCCTTTTACTACGTGGGCTTCTGGGGATCAAAATCAAGTTGCCAGGCCTGCAAACGGGCACCTGCTGAGCCATCTTATCAGCCCTGATTGGACTTTCGAATCCTCTGTTCTGGACTCGGTGCCTGTCTCACACTTTTTGTGTATCAGTTATCACATCCATCACCACAGGAAGTTCATTCTAGCTGAGCGACATCCATGTCTTGACTTTGGGTTCACAGAGTCAGGGCAACTTCTCACAAGGCAAAACTGAAGTACTGGGCCTTGAACCAGGAGAGCTGTGTCTTTCCTGGGCTCACTCCTGTGTTTCTTCCTTTCATCCTGCTTGAGGAACCTGCAAAAACCATGGTCAGACATGAACCCAGTCTCTTGCATGGGGCTCTGTGACCCCAGACATAGCTGCTTCTCTGAGCTGCTGGGAATGAGCATAGCTCTGAGACGATTAAATCACACAATCTTTGAAGCACCCAGGATTTGATTAGGAATACCCATTGGTATGTGATGAATTGCTAATATCTTGATTAAATTTTATAGCATAGAAATTGATGGAGTAAACAAACAATCAAACTTGCTGTTCCTTTAATTAGCTTTGGATCCCCCTTCCTTGGGGCTGTCCTTCTGAAGCCCTGTCCTTGAGATCCCCCCCCCAAATGTTTTTTTTTGTTTGCTTTTCTGGCGAGAGTAGTTGCAGACCTCTGTGTTCCAGGGAGACTGACATCTGTCTGTCTGCCTCACATCCTGGTACCTTGTCTATGTAGCCGCTCATGTTGCACACAAGTGCTTTCCTGGATGCTCGCGAGCAAGGCATGTTCAGAGATGCTCAGTGAGTCCTGGAAGATCTTTGGACAGCTCCTCCCATCCTCCCCTCCATCACCTGAACACAACCCTCTCACTCTTGAAGAAGCCAGAAGAACAGGGCGGTGTGGGCTGCCCTGGGCAGAGCTTTCCTTTCAAAGACACCCTAGACCTCTAGTGGAGACCAAGGAGTCTTTATTTTGTGCTCATTGAGAGAGAAGGTGCCTAGTGTGGCAGAACTGTGGTTTGTGGGAATTTCGAAAAGCAAAGAGTAGATGGATAGCTTTTGGAACAAGTGATAAGACAATCATGAGATAAGCTAGTGGCTTATCATACCACAAATGTACTTCTGCTCTGGGTTTGGTAGAGGTTGGAGGGTCGGGGCCGTTTGCCATCCTGACATTCAGAGACCCAGGCTGGTGCTGGACATGTGCATGTTGCTCCTCAGGAGCTGGCCACCAGACAGGGCATCTCCTTGGGACCTGGATTCATCATTTAGGCTGTTGGTTATGAGCTCTCAGATGCGCCTGTCTCGGCTTTCTTAGCTCTGGGATTGCAAACACACCACCACTCCCAGCTTTGCACAGGGGCGTTGGGGGTCATGCTTGCTTGCATGGCAAGTGCTCCATTGACTGAGCTATCACCTCAGTCCTGGTCCTTAATTATTAGTGGCTTGTTAACCTAAGAAGGAAAGGTGCACACCCAGTTCTACTTTCAGATGATAAAAAATGTCTAATGAGTCAGCGGGTCAGGTGGAGAGCCTTAGAATCATGCATCTCCATGGAATTAGGCTTTTTTTAAATTTTTAAAATTATTTATTCAATTATGTGTGTGTGTGTGCGCGCGCGCGCGCGCGTGTGTGTGTGTGTGTGTGTGTGTGTGTGTGTGTGTGTGTAGAACCACTGGCGAATTCGGGAACCACCATGGATTGCCTCCTCATTGTTTACTCTGCCCAGGATTCACAGGCTCCCCCCTACCAGGACTAGAAACGCAGGCCGCCCCCGCTTCCACCCAGCGTCTGTATGTGGAGTCTAGGATCCAAATTCAGGACCTTCTGCCTGCAAGGCAGAGGCTTAACCCCTGAGCCACCTCTCCAGCCCCCCAATTTTTTTTTTTTTTAAATGAAGGTGTTAGGAGTCAGCACAGAGCTAGAGGCCTGCTCTCAGGCCACAACTTGTTCTCCTGGACCAGACGGTTACTTTAAGACAGTCCAATATCGCCTTTGAGAAACCAGACCATTTCAAGTTAGCCTTTACGTAGACAATCAATGCAGGGTTGGAATCTGCATTTGGAGGTTAGTTTTTCTTTCCCACATTTCTCATTTATATAGTTCTTGTACTTCATTCAAAATATTAAAAAATGTGACAAAATATGTAAAAAATTTATGATCTTACCATCAGGATTCAGCAAGTGTTTTTACCTTGAAGCATTTCTTTCCAGAATTTCTTCTGTGCACATATTCTTGTGTTTTGCAAGGCTGATAGGACTTCGTTGTGTTAGCATCAATGTCTGCACTATAATTGTTGTGGTTTGCCTGCATTGTTGCTGATAAATTAAGGGAGCAGGGGTTTTGTTTTGACTTATGATCGATCCTCGGTTACAGCTCCTTGTCCAACTTGGTAGGAAAGTTCATACCAACATCAGCAACAGAGGGAGCAGCCCACACCATACGCACAGGACCACTGAGCAAGAGGTAACCCTTCCTTGCCAAACCAGTACATCTGACTCTAAGGATGCAGAAGGATGCCAGCTTCCTTAACTGGCTCACTTCATCTTATTCACCTGCCCGGGGCCTAGTCCCACCCACTCTGAGCTGGATCTTCTCTATCACCTGGACTCCTGCAGACGCGTTCTGGTCTTAACAGCTACTAATACTTTACAAATACTTTATTAATACTTTACAAATTGAAGCCTGAGCCTTCAATTGTCAAGTTGACATCTGTACCAAACTTTGAAAATATTTAAAATATTTTCTCTTGCTATGCTTTTCATAAGTATCATTTTTATTATTGCAAAAACATTTTATCCAAAGGATTTATTTCTTACTAATGAATGTTTAAATTAAGCCTGTTATTAAAAGTGCTCTTTCCTATGTTTCCTGAAATCCATAGTCATAAAAAGAAATGTTAGCTCTTATATTCTTTCCTACATTCATAATATTTTCCTCATATAACCTCTCAAAGGTGGAATCACTGGACCATAAAGGGGGCACATTTGTCGTCTTTCTGAAGTCACTTCTCAAATGAGATTTAGCAACTTCTACTGAACACTTTGGGTTGAGTTCCTTAAGCACTTACCTTTGAAGGATATTGTTGCAGTTCATCTGCATGTTGCTGATAAAATCACCTTCAAACGGCTTAAGGAGACAAGGGGTTTATTCTCTTGTTATTGTCTGGTTACAGTTCTTAGTCCAGCCCGAGCCTTTAATTGTCAAGTTGACATCTGTATCAAATTTTGAAAATACTGTAATTTTTATTCTTAATCCAGCTTGACGGGAAAGCTCACACTAACACTAGGGCTGAGGGAACTGGCCACACCATCTCTACATAATGGCTGATAGAGGGAAGATCCTTACTTGCCAGACCAGCATGTCTGGCCAAGTGTACACAAGGGTGCTGCTCTCTCAACCAGCTGTCTGTATTTTATTCACCTGTTCAGGGCCTAGTCCCACCCACCATGGGCTGGTCTGCCCTGTCAACTAGACAATCTTCTGCAGGTTCGCTCTGCTGTTAACTAAACCACCAATTCTCTACAAATGTGCCCAGAGCTCGACCCCTCAACCATCAAGTTGACACTTGCGCCTAACCCTGAGAGATTCAGTGACACAGACTAGAAGAGACAGAGAAACAGATGAGCGACCTCTGCCCTCTGGGCCCATCTCTGTGGATCCTTTCCTTATTTATTAGCGAATGGCTCTAAGCAGAGCATTTTAGTTCAGTTCTTTTTGTACCGACTTCCTCTGAATTGCAGCAGCCTATTGAAATGCTGCGCCACATGGCATCAGCCTGATTCTTCTGTCTGCCTCCCATCTTGCCTCAGGAGTGCTGGGATTACAGATTTGAGCCACCATATCAGACTTGTAAAAATTTATACTTATTTTTCGTGTGTGTGTGTGTGTGTGTGTGTGTGTGTGTGTGTGTGTATCAGAGGGCATTTTGTGTCCCTGTGGAGGACCAAGGGTGACTTCGGGAATCATCTGGATTGCTTCTACTTCCTTTCTGCTATGCTCTGGAATTTCCCAGGCTCTGCCCACCAGGGCAGAACATGCAGGCCGCTGTCATTTCTGCCTGACATTTTTACGCGAGACTGGGATCCAAACTCAGGACCTTCTCCTTGAGAGGCAGAGTCTTAACCCCTGAGCCATTTCTCTCGCTGCATATCAAACTTCCTTATGTGAGTTCTGACGCTTGAACTCAGGTTGTCAGGTTGGGTAGCAAGGGCTTTTATCCACCAAGTCTTCTCACTGGTCCCTCTGTGAGTTTTTGATTGTGAATATTTGCTAGAAGAATAAAGTTTCGCCTCCTAACAAAGGCGGCATAATGCGTATTCCCTGACCCAGTGTGGACAACATAACATGGTGGTATGGGACCCATGTGGACGAGTTTGTGATATTCCACAGGGTAACTGTTAGAAGGTTTTACCTAAATGGCCAGCTTTTGTTTATGAATAGGCACAGTACAATCATACTTGGTGGAGTTGTTTTGACAGGGTAAGAAGATAAAATGCCGCAGTGCTTGGTCTGTCCTGCCGGCTACACGGTGACTCAGCTGAGTGTCATCAGCACTGAGCCCTGGGCTGCTCTCATTCTGCTGCCCTGAGCCTGATGACCTTCAGAGCCTTCATGATGGTTCCGTCCTCTTCGCCCTAGCTCATGGTTTCCTTTGCCTTACAGTGCTCCCTCCCTTTCTTGGGCTTGCTCTCTTACATATCTTTCGAGAATTAGCTCCTGGTGCACGTTTCTCAGCCAACTTCCCTGATAGTCCCTAGTCTAGTCCCTTATGCTATTTTATATGTGTCTTAACTTATTTCTTTCCAAGAAGTGATTTTTGGCTTTGTTGATCATCTCTGTGGGATCTTCATACCAGTTAGACGCAAGTATCAACTTGACAACTGAGAGAGCTGAGCCTTCGGACACACCTGCAGGGATCATTTGGTTGCAATAGACCCTGTGTAAGCCTGTGGGAAATGATCTAAGTGATGTGGGAAGAACCAGCCTAGGGTGGGTGGGACCTGGGGTCCGGGGCAGGTAGACAAGGCAGAGAGAGAATTGATTGTTTTTTACAGATTCACGAGGTAGAAAGTATACCTGACCGTTAGCTCTTTCTGCAGACATTCCCGTTCTTTCAGCTCTTCCTGTTGGCCTGAAGTTTCCTTCTGTCCCAAATGGACTGTAACCTCAAGAATCTTGCTCCTCTGAACTGTCTGGTTTGAGCATGTTCTACAGCTACATGGATAGAGGAACCGTGACATTTTCTCCCGAGTCACAGTTTTCTGCTTTTTTATTGTCTCTTCTACTGTTGAGGTTTATTTTGGTGCTTTTCCTGACATTGAGGGGGACTGCCTTTCTTCTAATAACAAGTGTTTGCAATTAGAAACTTAACCTCCCAGTACTTTTTTAGTTCCTATGTTTTCATGAAAATTTCTTCTTTGAGGAAATGTGGGTTATTTTATATTTGTACCTTTAAAAAGAGATTTTCTAAGCCATGAGGCCATTTCCACTTTTCATATTAAGTTCGAACTTAATGGCATTGTACTAGAGGTTTCTTTCTGGTTTCCTCTTTCTTCTTTCCCTCCCTTCTTCCTCTATCTTTGAAAGTAACTCTATTCTTCCTCCTCTCTGTTTTAAATCTTTTTTGGGGGGGGAGTGGAGTGTATGGGGAGAACATTTAATTAGTAAAATGCTTGCCATACAAGCCCTAGAACCTGTTTGGTCCCATCCCTATGAAATTAGCAAGGTCTGGTGGCATATGATCACATGCTGGGGAGGTTGAGTCTCATGGATTCTGGGGGCTCCTGGCCTGTCGGCCTAAGCCCAGGTGCCAGTGCGTGGTCCTGTTTCAAAAAAGAAGGTCATCTTTACTGCCATCCCACAAAAACCTGGAAGCTGGTGCGCTCTAGTTATCAAATGTAATGTTTTACATGTATTTGCAGTGGACTCAAGGGACTGCATGATATAAATGTTACAGCTTTAATCTCGGGTCTGGTCTGTTCATTATTGAAGAGTTATTCTAATGTTTCTTTCTTGGTGATTGTGGGTTTCATGTCATTTTAATTTCTTTTCTTTGTCTATTTCTCACTGTACCATTCTGGGAGTTGCACATACGATTTTCTTTTTCTGGAGTTTTATAGTAGAAAATTTAATATAGGTGTTTAATTTCACAATTTAAAGCTAGTACCATTACTCTCTTAACCACGTGATGATAGAATGTGCACTTTCATACTCTTTGTCCATGATTTACTAGCAACTACTTTACTTCATCCTTTCTTTAACTCCCAATGATTCCCCATGGTGGATCTGAAATCACACATTTATTTCACTGTAACCAGTGAAATGAGCTCTGGGCCCCTTTGTAAAGAATTGATAGTTGATTTAAACCTCAAACTGGCCTGCAGGAGGTTGTCTGATTGATGGGAAGGCTCAGTCCATGGAGGGTGGGGCTAGTCTCCAGGCAAGTGAAAAAGATGGAGCGGGCTGGTTAAGGAAGTTGGCTTTTTCTGGACAAGGAATCATAAACCACAATAAAACCCCTTGTTCTCTTAAGCTATTTGATTGTAAATTTATCGGCAACAGTGTAGAATAGCGGTGACAGTTTCTTATTCAGAATTTCTTTTTCTTCTCACATTTTGGAACACCAGCGGAGGCATGAGGCCTTGTTTGGTGGTACATCTTGTCCTTTGAGCTCTAGTATGCTTGCTTTGGGCTTGAGTCTAAAGTGAGGATCTTGCTTTCGCAAGATTTTTTTAGATTATAAGTATCCTGTGACTTTTGTCTCCAGACTTGAATCAGGGAACTATTGAGATTAGTTTGCTCCAGACTTGAATCAGGGAGCTATTAAGATGAGTCGCTTTCTATTTTATTTTTGTGGGGGCACTGGGGGTTAGGCTGTTGACTCCTTGAGGGCTAGGCAAGCACCCGGTCATGGAGCCTCCACCCCGAACCTTGGTTAGCCATTCTAAGAGCAAAGTTTTTCCTCTTCTCAGCCCTTGCTTGAGTGAAGGCCAGGTCAAAGCAGTGTTTTTTTCTCTTAGTTCATCTACCAATGGTGCAGCCTCCCGGAGGACTCAGCTTGTGTAGAGCGCCCAGTGTGATTTCACCTGCTGGCATATGGAAGCTGGACCACATTCAGAGTCCAGGCCATTGCCTGAGTGTGCAGGAAACATAATAGTTATACTTGTCACTTAAAAAGATGTCTCTGGTGCCCAGCAGATGACGGATGGCAGAGGGCTTTAAGAGTGGAGTAGGGGTGGGGGTGATAGCTCAAGGGTTAAAGCCTTTGCCTTGGACACAAAAGGGCCTGAGTTTAGATCCCCAGATCTTGTGTAACAATGTCAGGCAGATGTGGTGGTATCTGTAGTTCTGAGCTTGGAAGGCAGAGCCTGGGAAACTCCAGAGCAAAGCAATTAAGAGGGAGAGCAATCCAGGATGATTCTACATGTCATCCCTGGACTCTACAGGCATGCACACTTAAGTGCCTTCTGGTACACACACGTACACACACAAAGAGTAGGGGCAGAAAGGTAAGGGAAGATGAGATAGGGGAAAGATCACGACCTCTGAGGTGGGCTGGCTATGGGTGGGGAAGGTTATGGATTGAGGTTGCCTGCTCCCCTGGGTGCTAAGCAGTACAATAGCAAGAGTTTGCCTTGCTCATCTCTCAGTCCTGGAGAAACTCACAATGCTAATCAAGCTGAATGACGTCCTCTCTGATGGTTCTGGACTCCCTCCAATGCACGGGCTTTCTTTAAAGGGAAATGGCGGGCAGGGATTCCAGATGCCAGTCACTGGCACTGCAAAGCTCGGGCCAGACAGAGAGAGCCAGCTGTCTGAGAGCCCTGAACACAAGCCTGGAACTAGCTCTTCTTGTTTTCCATGCTGGTCTCCCCTTCCGTGGTCTGCACGACGTGTTCCTACCCTTGGGCTTCTCAGGCTGTGTCTGAGACTACTTGCAGAAAACCTTACCATCTTCCTGGATTTTTATGACATTTTCTCAGAAATGACTAAAGCTGATGACTCTCCAGATGCATTGCAAAGATGTTTTTTTAATGGGATGTTATAGGCGCATAAATTCCTTATTCCTAGGAAAAAAAATGCTTGTGTCTAGGGAACAAAGGGAGAGCCTAATGTTCCCCGCTTGTGACGGCTTAATAAGCTTCATTTGGTCGCCAAGGACTGTTGCTGTAGGAGTTTATGCAGGAGTGCTCTGATAGAACGAGGAGCGGCGGTTCTAGAAAGAATGGTGGAATAAAGCATACACAGGCAGCCTTTAAATTCTAAGGCCTGCGCCTTGTTCATTATTCCTCAGCCAATGTGTGTCCAATGCCAGCGATTCTCCAGGGCCTGGCTAGACACTTGGATGTACCATCCCTGTCTCTGAGCCAGAGCCTCCGCTGCCCCGTATGGTTCTTTTGCTTGAGTTAGAAAAAGGAGCTTTCTCCTCTGGGAAAACTGTACTAAATTAGTCAACTTAGCATTTAGAACTCATCAAACAAACATGTTGCAATAATGGACTATTCCTTGTTAAGTAAAGTTACATTGTATCATAATGGAGTATGTATCTATTTGAATTTGGAATTCAGAGGTTTTTCTACTACAGTGAACAAGTGATCATTGAGCTGTAATAGAAAATGTCACATTCAACCACTGCAGGCATTTTAAAGAGGGATTTAGTTTTTTTTTTTTAAATATGTCTCCAAATCATCTCTCAATTTAAAAGCAGATCTCTATTTGGAAACACAGGCTACGATTAGATAAATAAGACTGTTGGTCATTAAATTTATCAAAGGGGAAACAATACGGAATTGGCTTGTAAAAGATAAAATGTTGGGCTGGGGAGATGGCTAATGGGTAAAGCATGAGAACCAGAGTGAAGATTCCCAGAACCCATGGAAAAGCCAGGTGGGTGTGGCGACCAACTGTAATCCTGGATTCGGGATAGTGAAAGGGAGTGGCCAGAGCAAACTGGTTAGCTAATATGGTAAATGAGAGACCCTGCTTCAATATAACTTGAGAGTGATTGAGGAAGATATCTGATGTCAGCCTTGGGTGTGGCCACACACGTGCAAACACAAAAAGACACACATGTGCACCCTCTCATATATATGCAAAAATAAAAGATACTTGGCTACTATCTACCAGAAAAGTGTAATTGTAAATGAAGTCACCCACATATACAGTAATATGTTCGTTTATGAAAAGAGACTATTTCTCAATTTTAGTTTATATTAACAAGACATTTTATTGTGGCAATAGGTAATATTTTTATGAATAATCCACTTGTTGGTTTCAATATGAAATTAAAAGCTATTCCAAGCTGGGCTCGGGGGCTCCTGTCCATAGTCCAAGCTCATGTGGGTTCTGAGCAAGCAGATCAGAGTCTGGAGTTCAAGATCAGCCTTGGCCACGTAGGGAGACTCCCTTCTCCAAAAACCAAACCACAATACGAGCAAAAGCCAAATGTTTCAGAATGCCTGTGTGTGAGCAACGTAACGTACGAAGTCAGGTGGACGGGCCTCAGCAGCTCCGGGCCGGAGGAGCAAGCGGTGAGAGTCCAGTGCAGGACACTAAGAGTCCATTGGAAGCATGCAGGGATATGCAGGAGACAGGAGAGCGAGATGAGGAATGACAGGTGAAGGGAGGCTCCTGGGTCAGCAAGGGGCCCGTCCAGCTGAAAGTCCTAGCCATTAAAAAGCCTTACCCTTCCTTTCTGGCTTCTCCCCTCCCTTCCCTGACTTGTGTTTTCTTTCCGAGGCATGGATCAGTTTTATTGCTATTGCTTGTTTAATTTTCTCTCTTTCCTCCAGACTTTAAACCCAGCCAGCGCAAGGGCTGCATCTGCCTCACTTACTATTGTTCAGTATCGAAGTTGCGCACTGCAAATGCACGACGCGTGCTGCAGTCCGCAGTCAGATTCTGATAAATGTTGACTGGCATGATTTGTTTTTCATTCGTTCCTCAGACATTCCCTCAGTGCTTATTTTGAAGTTTTTTATTCAATTGTGTGTGTGTGTGTGCGCGCGCGTGTGTGTACATGTGTGTGCGTGTGAATGTGAGTGTGTGTGTGTGTGTGTCTGTGTAGAACCATGGATGAATTTGGGAACCACCATGGACCGCCTCCACCTCCTTGTTTACCCTGCCTCAGGATTCACAGGCTCCGCCCTACCAGGACCAGAAACGCAGGCAGCCCCCACTTCTGCCCTGGCGTCTATATGTGGGGTCTAGGATCCGAACTCAGGACCTTCCGGCTGCAAGGCAGAGGCTTAACCCCTGAGCCACCTCTCCAGCCCCTTCAGTGCTTATTTTGAGCCACGGAGTCTACTGAGTCCCGAGAACACCAAGTCCTAGCACCCTGGGGCCCTCCGTTACCCCTGGAGTCGTGACACTGAGGAGTGGGGTGGTCAACGGAAGTCATGGGAAAGAGAAGAGGGGGTGTGGCTGGCTGGAACTCAGGGTTCTGAAAGGCCTTTGCCAGGAGGAGCTTCTTGGCTGGGTTGGGGGCTCAAGGTAAGCCAGAGTTTAGTGGATACAACCCCAGCTCAGCACACAGGGTTTCAGGGTGTCAGGATGGGGGGGGCTGCAAATGGGTTACGGCAGGTGGAGCACAAGATGTGACAGAGTAGACGGGATTGGGTCTGGTAGGTGTGCAGGAGCCAAGTCAGAGAGGCGAGCTGTTGACGCAGAGCTCTGGGAGCTGCTGGAAGAAAGGTTTAAATCTGTGTGTGCCTACCTGTGTGTGCGTATGTGTTTCCAAATCAGATCTGTGCATTTGCAGACGAGAACGCTCGCCCTGACTGTGGTGTGCGTGTGCATTTGTGTTAGAGTGGCGATGGGGAAACAGGGGAAACCAGCTAGACGAGGGGGGGAGAACGGCCTCTTTCACAGTCTCTGCTATCTAGCTAGTGATGATGTCAAGGAAGCACCCCTATGTGATACCTGGTCCATCTAGGGGAACCAGCTAGAGGGGAGTCACGAGGCTTGGTGTGGAGCAGGATGGCATCTCTGGTTGCTTTACTGAACTGCTGGTATCTGGGGCATTGACTTCACTTTCCACAGCAGAGACTGATACGTGACCAACCAAAGGACTTGTCCCCAGTCACAGTTAAATTAAGCAAAGCCAGAAATCGACCCAGGTCTTTGTTGGTGTCAAGTACCCCTGTTGTGCTATTTCTTCAGGGACAAGCGACCTCCTTTATAGACTGGAGTCAGGAGAGACATCTCCAGGGATCCAGCATAGAGGACCGATTCCCACGTCCCCTCCAGACAATGATACCCCCCTTTCTTGAGTGTCCTTTCAGCAGGAGCGGTGGGACTCAGGGGGCAGCTGAACACTGTCTTCCCGGCACAGTAGGGAGAGATTTGTGTACCGCTTTGCGTTGTCAGTGCCGGGGTATCACGCTGCTATTTAATAAAGGCCTCATTGCTGGAAGGGCCATTAAGCAACCAATGATGTATTTCAGCATCGCTGAGGAGGGAGCCGCAGAGTTAAATCAAATTTAGACCATGTGGAGATCAAACAATAAAGAGGCTGTTCATGTGCTTGGCTTCTTCCGAAGGGGTGAGGGAAGAGAACCCACCACCTTGGAGTCTACTGGAAGCAAGACCTCGCTAGAGCATTTGAACTGATTTTCTTTTTTTGTAAATGTGTGTTTGTGTGTGTGTGTGTGTGTGTTTGTGTTAGCGGTGTGGGGAGGGATCCTCTTGCTGGATCTCACCAATTTAGAGATCTGTCTTTGCCTCCCACTACCCCCCCCCACCCCACAGCGCTGAGTGACACCACTTATATGTCTGCTGTCATTTTGTAAAGGAAGACCGCTCTGTAAACCACATAGCATTGCCAGCAATGTGGCCCCCCGCACAGTCCCTTGTATCTCCGGTCTTTGAGCATGTGCCATCTCCATTGAGGTCTTCTCTTATTTCTGGAACCTGGGTTCCAGAACTCCCAGAAGATCTCTTACTTATGACTAAAACTCAGCACATTTAACCACCCCATTTCCCCCACCCCACCCCACTCCACCCCGCCCAGGTAAAAACATATCCAGAGGACCCAGCCGGGATTCCACCCACTGGTTGCTGGGAAGGGTTTCATATTTCCTGATGTAGCTGAAAACCAGTGCTTCGTTCACATACATCTCTTTCTTAAAAACTTAATATATCTTTATTTGCTGTGGGCTCCACATTGCACATCCCTCTCTGACGGAGCAGTAAATTCGCTCTTGTTTCATTATTTACTGACAAACACTTGCTAAGGGCCCGCCGGTGTCAAGCCTTTGCCTCCATTAGCTCCTGTTTCTGAGAAAAGCTCGCAAAGCAGGTCTGTCTGATCAGCGCCCACCGATGTTGTGGGAAATGAGGCTCAGAGAGCTTCATTAGTTGTCCAAGTTGCATCTGTAAGTGGCAGGTCTGGGATTTGAACTCAGGTTGCTTGGGTTCTTAAATCTAAGCTCTGTCCCGGCTGATAGACCAAATTGGCAGTATCTTATTAGCTTGCCGCTTCAGCTCCTTAATTAGCGATGACTCCAAATTAGTAGCCTGTTCCTGAGCCCTCGGGTGTGAGAATGGGGCTTTGTTTTGACAGCAGTCACATAGCCAGTAGGGGAAAGAGGTTTCTTAATCCAGAATAAGAGCTGGTAAAATCCATGGGAAACTGGGAGACAGGAGAGGCTGTCTTTTTGTTTGACTGGCTGATGGAGCTCTAGAGGTCTCGTAAGTATTTCTTCTCCTGTTGAAAATCTAAAGGACTTCAAGGAACTTGGCTCAGTTCTTTTAAATGGCCAGGAGACTGCTGTCAAGTAAATTCCTCATATGCTGGGCTTTACGTTTGCCAAAGAGTAACTAAGCATTCTCCAAACTTGTCTGATCTGAGTATCACATGGGGGCACTCATTAAAAAGTCTGATTCCCCAGCAGGGGTGGGACCTGGGGAATCTTTACTTCTTTATTTTTAACAAGCCCCCTAAGATCACCGTTAGGATCAGATTAGTCTGGGAAACACTGAACGCCAAGTCTGGGAATTGAGTCCCCTTTGTGGTCCGCCCTCATTTGATTTGAAACAAGAGAGGGCGGATGCATCCTGGCGGAGGGACCATGAAGTCCCATTGCTCTACAGACCGTGTCATCTCAAGACAAACAGCTGGACTTTCTCATCTCGAGACCTCTGGGCCATTTACTCTGAATAATGTTCTCTTTTCTTCCCAGCCTCTTCTGTCCTGTCTTCTGAGTCCCTATCCTCCCATAAGCTGGGTCTCTGTCGTTATTTCCGAGAGTTTTTTAAAATTTTTTTATTTATTATTTATTCAATTGTGCCTGAATGCGTGTGTGCGTGTGTGTATGTATGTGTGTGTGTGTAGAACTACAGATGAATTCGGGAACCACCATGGACCGCCTCCACCTCCTCCTTGTTTACCCTGCCCCAGGATTCACAGGCTCCGCCCTACCAGGACCAGAAACGCAGGCACACCCCCCCCTCCTGCCCGGCGTCTATACATGGGGTCTAGGATCCAAACTCAGGACCTTCCACCTGCAAGGCAGAGGCTTAACCCTTGAGCCACCTCTCCAGCCCTATTTTTGTAAGAGTTTTAAAGTGCTTGCTGCTCCCAGCTACGCTCCTACATGCCACAAAAGCAGGCACCATGCCTCTCGTGTTTGTCGCTGCATGGCTAACACCTGGCGCGGTGAAATGGGAATGAATTTGAGCCTCAGTTTTCTCATCTGTAAAATGGACAAATGCTGTCCACCATCAGGGGGAGGGGTGACCGTAGTTGGAGATTGAAACCAACATGAGTGAGAGCTAACAGTACATGATAGGTGTTTAATAAATGCTAGGTTTTGCCTTCTTTTCTTAGCTCACTTATGAACAACGTACCAAATAGACTGATTATTACCTTAAGACTGTTGACTTGACTGGCCGTTCTATCTACTCCTTTTCCATTATTCCTAAAGTTTTCAAACACTGTCTTTCCCTGATCTTTTTTTATTATTATTATTTTTAAACTTTGTTTGGGGGTGACCCCATTTCGAGGTTTCCAATAATTCTTCCTGATTTCCCACAGACAGCATATCTTTAAGATTTCTTTATGCAGTCTGCTGCAGAGAATGGAAATAATAGGATTGCAGGTAGAAGTTACATTTTAAAAAGATTATGGACGGTAAGAATGACTTTCAAAGGTAGCTTTCTGAAATCTCTTTTCCCGAAATGCTTCAGAAGAGCATAAGAACATTTGGCTTGTGAAGATTTCCTCTAATCCTTTGTGAAATCCAGGCAGATACTATTAGGCAATCTGAATTTGAAATTTTGCTTCCCTACCTAGCTGGCAAAAATTTTTAGAAGTATGACCCTCCCCATACCCCATTCAGATTTCAGGTTTGCAAGAAAGACTTGCTGTCGATAGGCCTTCCCTCCCACACTTAGACAAATGGAAGCCACCCCAGTACTAGAGTAACCAATGGTCCTGCTTTGCTCAATCCTGATGGGGTTCCCAGGACCCTAGACTTTGCAGCTTTAAGACCATGAGAGTCCTTGGCAAAGTAGGGTGAGTTGGTTGGCATCCAGGGCATATGGGAGCTTGTTCAGGGCAGTGAGGTGAAAGAAGCACGAAGCGGCACTAGCATGCTTTGCTGAAAGGCCATAAGAAGTTCAAACTACCTTTGAAAACATTGTGGAAACCAAGTTTGTTTTCGAAACCACTAAACTCCACCTTCTGAGGATACGCTTGAATAATTGTCATTGTTGAGCTCTGTGATCATGAGTTAAAAGCGAATGGAATATTTGAGTCTTAACTTTCTACACCCAAATGGCTAGAACTCATTGGTGTGACCTGTTGTCTAGCATCAGTGCTGACCTGTGTGCTGTGATTGTATATAATGTATTGATCATATTCCCCTCCCTATGATCCTCCTTTGTCCCTCTCCCACTCCTGATTCCTTTCCTCTTCCCAACTAGCCTGCCATATAGTTTCAGTTTTGCTTGGTTTCTTTAGAGCTGTTTACAAGAACATGAGCATCTTTACTTGTGGCTATACTACTGAAGAAAATACCTTCCTCCACTGCCTATAAATCCTCAGGGAGGGGTTGGGGCACTAGGAACTCTTCTCTAGTGTGTGACAGATTGTTGAGGAGCCTCCTGCAGATCTTGTGCAGGTGATCTCAGCTGCTGTGGGTTCAAAAGTACGAGGACTCCATAACACTACACCTTTTCTTCTGGCTTTTACATTCTTTCGTTCCCTCTCTTTGAGGCTCCCTGAGCTCTGGTTGTTGAGATTTCATATTCTATCCCAGCACTTAGCCCAGAAGTTAGCCCATGATAGGCATTTGATATATGCTTGTTGAATAGATGAATTAATAAGGACTCTAGAATCTTTATTTCCTGATCATTTGTGTGAGTGTGTGTGTATGTGAGAGAGAGAGAGAGAGAGAGACAGACAGACAGACAGACAGACAGAGACATACAGAGAGAAAGTGTATATAAGCACTTGAGTATGTGTGCCTGTGGCGGCCCAAAGGTGACTTTGGGAATTGTCCTAGATTGCTCTACCTGTTTATTGCCTTGTTCTGAGTTTTCCCAAACTCTACCTTCCAGGGCCAGAATTATAGGTCACCACCATATCCACCTGGCATTTTTCGGTGGGATCTGGGGGAATCTAAATTCAAGTCCTCAATCTTGTTTACTGGTTCCTAATCTGACAGTCTTTCTACTAATCATGACCAAGACTTTCGTCATTGGCCCAATTTTTTTTCTTCAGGAAAATGTTCCAGGAACACACCAGGTATTTGATTGTTTAAACTGGTACCCGGATTCTTACAGACCTGCATGCTGTGAGGTCTGACTGAGAGCCCAGCCAGGCCTATCTTTGCCCTTAATAGCCCCTGTCACTGACTGGGGTGACATCCACAATACAACTGCCTCATTATCTGGTCATTAGGGAAATGCCATCTGTTTGTGTCAACTAACACAGGCCACCAATCAGGTTGCTGTGAGTTCATGTAATAAAGTGAGGCATTGCTTAAATAATTAGCAGAGGAAGAAGCACTCTCTTGTCAAGAAACCAATTCAAGCAGTGCTTCTGGCCACAGCTTTGGGCTGGCCTGAGAAGACCAGATGCTGACTGTGTAGTTCAACATGAGAAGCAAAAAAAAAAAAAAGACTCTAGAATCTAACAAAGCGACCCACAGACACCAGCTTCCTCTCATGATGTCAGATTGTCATGCCGACAGCTCCTCTTAAGTTTCTCAACAGTACAGTGGGTTCTGTCCCAGCTGGGAACATGTCCATCATTCTTGTCCTGGCCCCAAGCGGTGGCCAGACATGTCCTTCCCCACAGCTACTTGTTCGCCTGGGGAGCAATGGACTAGTCAGTTATGACTGACTGTTGGTTGGGAGGTGACTGACCAGATCTGAGTACGGCTGCAGCAAGCCTGAGTAGTTTCACATGGAGCTTTATTGAGTCTTAGAGATTCTGGGTTCACTCAGGTCCCTTTTGTATCAACTTGCCTCAGTCAGGCTTAATCCCTCCACACCAAGCTCCATGTTGTTCCAACATCTATTTTTTTAAAAAAATTTCATTTATTTAATGTGTGTGTGTGTGTGTGTGTGTGTGTGTGTGTGTGTGTTACAAAATCATCCCAGCTTGCTTCTATCTCCTCCTTGCTTTGCTCTGGGATTTCCTAGGCTCCGCCCACCAGAGCTGAAAGTGCAGGCCACTGCCATTTCTGCCTGGTGTTTTATCTGGGATCTGAACTCAGGGACTTCTGCTTGCGAAGCAGAGTTCTAACTCCTGAACCATCCCTCCAGTCCCTGTTTCGACATCTATTATGGAGCCATTCCCTCCAAACGCTGAACTAATTGCAAAACATGTCAAATGAGCCATTGAGTTTTCCTGCCTCACGTCTTTGGGGCTCTGGAGACCTCCTTCCTGGCATATTCCTTGGCATATTCCAGTCCATCTACAAGACCATAGCTTCCCATCCCCCAATACACCCCAACAGAACAACTCACATTCTGCTTCACACTCCCATAGTCCTTTGCCCTCAGTTGCTAGAAAGCTGTTGTTATGATCTGTTTACAGATTTCCCCACTGTGCCCTGGTCCTCAGCGATGGCCTGGCATTAAATTGATGCATAATGACATCTGGAAAGAAAGACTATGTGGGGGCTGGAGAGGTGGCTCAGGGGTTAAGCCTCTGCCTTGCAGGCAGACGGTCCTGAGTTTGGATCCTAGATCCCACGTATAGATACCGGGTGGAAGCGTGGGCAGCCTGCGCTTCTGGTCCTGGTAGGGCGGAGTCTGTGAATCCCGGGACAGAGTAAACAAGGAGGAGGTGGAGGCGGTTCATGGTGGTTCCCGAATTCGCCCGTGGTTTTACACACACACACACACACAAACACACACACACACACACACACACACACGCACGCACGCACACACACGCGCGCGCACACACACACACGCGCAATTGAATAAATAATAAAAAAGAAAAGGAAAGATTATGTGGATGAGAACTTGGCTGTTCTTCTACAGGGCATGTGGGAGGCTACACAGAGGAGGTGAGGCTGCAGTCGAACAAATGTGCTTGCCTGATATCTCTGTTGCCACCAGGGGGAGAGGTGGGTTCATAAATGACGGTCAAGTGGGCCTTTAGGTTCTATGGTCTGAAATGCCAAAGGGGAACCCCAGGTCCTCCCCAGCTGACCTCTCAGGTCATAAGATGTTTTCACTTGACATAAGAGTGGCTTTGACCGTGACTACCCCGTGGCAGGCCAATTTCTGTTTTACTCCTGACTACTTTACCCCTGACTCTTTGTTTTGGTCGGTGTGGGGGATGGCGATCAAATATAGCCCTTTCTGAAATGTTGTACACTGTTGGTAGCAACATAAAATGAGCACATCTGTTATGGAACACACCCCGGAGGTTCCTCCCAAAGTTAAAAATAGGGGTCCCACAGTCCACTCCTGGGTAATATACAAAGGAAATGAAATCATAACGTCAAAGGGACATCTGTGAGCTGGTGTTCATTGCAACGCTGTTCATAGTAGTTAAGAAGTGGAAACAACCTAACTGTCCATCCGTACAGGGTGGGAGCGGAGAAATACCATATGGAGCATAAACACGATAGGATATTGTGTGGCCATAAAAAAGAATCAAATGCGATCATTTCAACAGCAAGAGGAACTGGAGACAACTATATTAAGAGGAATAAGTGAGGCAGAAAGACAACTTCCACATGATCTCACTCCTATGTGGATCTCAAAATATGGATCTTGCAGAAGTTGAGAGTGTTGTGGTGGTCACCAGAGGCTGGGACAAGTGAGGTGGGAAAGGGGAAAGGCCATCCACGGATATTAAGTTATGGCTACAGAGGAACAAGGAGTTCTAGTGGGCTGTTGTGCAGTTAGCAGCAATGTGCTGTATACGTTTGAAAAAACTGAAAGGATTTTTTAGGAAAGTTTTCATCACAGAGAAATGATAAATGTTTTGGGAGATAAATATGTTTAACTGGATTTCGCCATTGTACTATGCCTACATGCGTCCAGCATTACATGGTACCCCACTAGTGCATAACAACTTTCATGTTGTATCTCTCAGTTAAAAAGGAATAAAATGCAGTCCTTCCAGAGCACCTTTGAATACAGCACAGGGGCTGCAGGGTTTAGTTATTTGTTCCTAGTACCACCGCCCCAAGTGGCTAAGCTGGAATCCCCTTTCTTTTCTACCTCTGGGCCCTTTTTCTCAGTAACGACTCCAAGATGTCCCCCCACCCCCCAGTTCTTTCCTCCATGGCTCCTTAATGAGTTCAGCACAAATGTGCATCTGCTGCTCGTGTCTTTCTGCTTCTGGTCCTTCTTCCCAGTCCCTCAGAAGACGGCTCCAACTAGGTGCCAGTGAGGTGTCTTTCAAAGCAGACTCACCCTTGGCACGCCCCTCCATTCCTTCAGGAGCTCTGTTGGCCTCCCAAAACCAGGAGGCAAGTTTGGGGCAGGCAACAATGCCCAGGCAGAAGACAGCAGTGCTGGGATACTAATGGGCACTCACCAGAGCACCTAGGTGGCCAGTTCCCTCTCTCTGGTCCCTCCTCTAAGCATCATCCCCACCCACTTACCTAGGCATTTAGCAGAGGGCCATTGTTACTGGAATTCTGTAGTGGTTAAAGGAACCTCATCCATTTCTCCTAGGTTTAGTTCTCTGGAGACTAAACATTTAATGAGGCTGTTCTGTCTTTACTTTCCTGGAGACTGTTTTCTAATTGTTCTGAGGCTTGGCTTCTTCATCTGCCCGGTGGGACTACCACATCTATCTATCTGTTGCTGTGAAAGTGATTTGAAGTACACGTGCAAAACACCCAGCAAATGATATAACGCATCAAAGAGTAGACACTATTATATTACAGACCTTATCAGTATAATATTCATTCTATTAAATATGCAACCTATGACATGGCCCTGGAATGTCCTTGGGGGATGCAGGCTGGTTTTAGGGGTCAGAGATACAATTTTTTTAGAGGACACTGTGCCCATCTGTCTTTACCTAGTGAATCTTCTGGGGAACCTCTTTTCCCTGGGGGACCCTATTTTGTCAGCCCTAGGTACATCAGGGTCAATCCAGAGCTCCCATAATTCCTGGAAAGGAAGCACAGGCCTTTGTAGGATTGCAGAGTAGTGGGAAAAACCGCATCCGGCAAGTAGACCTGAGGGCTGATCCAGCAATGTGCCCAGGAGGCTCAGTGAGCGGGTGGCTGCAGACAGAGCAGAACAGGGCTCCTGGGTACCCGGATCTGCTTGCTTGCTTTTGACACGTGCTTCTGTGTGACCCTCCCCTGAGCCATCTTCTTGGAAACGTCCCCTTTCCTCATCAGGAGTCAGTTAACTCCTGTTAACTGTTAAAGTTAACAGTTAAAGCGCCCACCACCTCTCCAAGCCTCAGCTGCTCCTTCTGGAAATGGCGGTGACTGCTTTCAGGGTTGTACCGAGACACGGCGGGAACCCTGTCAGGGAAGGCCCAACGTAAGGCTCCAAAGACGCAGAGCAGTTGCTTAGTAAGGTGGTTGCTGCAGATACCGGGTCTCTGTTCTTTCGTCTGACTTACCCGCTTCTACTCCCTGAGGGTAAGGATGCTGTCAGTCACCATCATATCCTCGCCCCTCCACCTTTGTCCCCTGAGCACACTGCCTGACACAAAGACATGACTTGTTTGTGTGTGGAATTCATGAATCGGTGGACTACTTGAGCTGTGGGGTCTTTTGTGAGTGCGTGTGTGTGTGTGTGTGTGTGTGTGCGTGTGTGTGTGTGTGTGCCTGTGTGTGAATACGTGCTTGTGGAGGCCAGAAGACAACCTTGGGTGTCACTTCTCAGGTGCTGACTGCACATTTGTGAAACAAGGTCTCTTGCTGGCATGAAAACTCACCATGTAGATTAGACTGGCTGGCCAGCAACCCCTCAGAGGTCTTCTTGTTCCCAGCTCCCTGGCCCTGGGTTCTAAGGGCATGCTGCCATACTTGGGTTTTCTTAAAAGTGACATCTAGAGATTGAACCTGGGTCTTCAGGCTGGTAACACAAGCACTTTACCGCCTGAGTCCTCTCCTCAGCCCAAGCCACAGAGTCTTCAGTACAGTTTTCTGGTGGGGACAGCGGCTGGGAAAGTCCCGAGTTGGCATGATTTTCTGGTTTCCTGGGCAGCGTCAGATGTGACTTCACACAAAGCTGTTTCCTGGGAGGGAAGGAGGAGCTTCCGAAAAGGAAACCTTATTGGCTTTGTTTCCACTTCAGTTAATAAACACATTCAAAAGTTTTGACGCGGAAAAGACTCGGTAATTTGGGGCCATGAAACAAATTGATATAATTTACCACCGTGAGGGACTAACGAACAAGGAGATGACTGTTGATAATTTCGCCGAGAGTAATGGAATTAATTTATAATTCAGCATTGATAGCGCAGCTCCTTTCCAACAGTGGAATTACGGTGCAGCCAAGTCGAAGGCATTTACCCGGGTGGCTGTGCCGTTCGCATCACCCTTATGAATTGGGCAGCCGAGGAGGAACGAGTTCTAAATTGGTATCTAATCTTTCCAGAGCTATTTGCTAAACAAACTGGAATTTTAATTAAAACTGCAAGCCAAGAGGTAAATCACTTCAGAAGTTTGTGAGGTTTTTCTCTTTCTCCTGCCTAATATAATTAGAACTAATAAGATTCTTTCTGGTTGGAAAGTAGAAGCAAAGTAAATAGCTGGGGGAGATTGCTGAAGTCACCCAGGGCACAAGGCTGTCTTCCCACGCTTAGATAGCTGGGGAACAGTCTCGATACATGAGAAGACTTGCGAGGGGATGCGTAAGCAGGACAGACAGCAGACCTCTTCTCAGCTCGTCTAGTAGTAACTTAGGAGCCCCAGTGGTAATGGATGGACTTAATAAAGAAAATGCAGCGCGCTATAGTGATTAGCTTTGTGGACAATGAATGGCACACTTTACCCAGAGCACCACTCTGTATGTGCAGAAAGGACGGGGCGAACAGGAAAAGGAAACTTCATAGATCACAAGAATTGCTACTTTCCAGCAAAAGGTTGTTAATTACTCATCCTCTCGCTATATTTATTGGCTCTATTACGGAATGAGTAATTATCATGTTCCCGGGAAACTCACTGAAGCCAGACGGTGCTGTTATTAAATTGCAGGAGTCCTCAGAGCACTAGTCAGAGTCTCTCTGGAGTCCTAGCAGCCAGCATGGGGGTGGGGGAGATGAGACAGGGACGCCACGACCCACAGGCATACAAGGAAGGGTCTGTGGAGCATGAGCTTGACATAGCTGCTGTTCTTACACACAGGTGGGGGGGGGTGTCTGCGCTGATGCTTCCTCAGTCCAGTCACCACGCCCACTCCCTCCCCTCTCCCGCTTCCCACCCGGTCTGTCTGTCTCGTCCATCAGTAGCTCACCTTCATTCTTCTTTGCCTTATCCTGCACAAACACACCCCTGGGTTTTCCTCTCCCCACAGAGTCAAGGTTTCCTGTGGGCTCTTAGAATTGACATGGGTCTTGTCTCCTCAGTGCCCCCCAGCTTTGGCTGGCAGGACTCCCTAAAGTTATCTCGTGCCCAACTCAAGGGACCCCTTAGGTAAGTTTTCTTTGCCGTCCGTTCGTTCCTCTTGGATTCCTATACAGCCACCAGAAGGCCTGTGCAGTTGCGCTTGTGCCCCAGCCCAACTCCTGGGTCCCGGGCAGGCTGCAGCCGTCTTGGCGTCACTCTTGCCCTCGGGGAGAAGTTGTTTAGGGCCAGCCTTCCCTTCTTCTGTCGTCAGCTGTGGCTGGGGACACTCCCTGTCTACCTTGATCACCAAGAGACTTCATTAGTGGGGCACAGTCGGGAGCCTCGAGCTCTCTGTGGTCTCCAGCTGGACTAATTTAGCTCCTACTATGTGCCAGGCTTCACCAGCATCCTCTCACCGGAGTGGTTGCTTTCATCTTTCCAGCCCCCCCCACCCGCCGCCCAGGGACACTTTGTTGTTCATCTTTCTCAGATGATGAAACCAAGGCACATCACAGTTGGTACGGCTGAGATGTGAAGCCAGGCTGTCAGACTTGTCCACAAGTTTGGACTCGCCGGAGATTGGGCAGGGGGTGGCTACTCGATGCCTGAATGTGCAGCGTCGCCCCTTTGAACTTAAGACGAATCCTGGAAATACCCCCCAGTCAGCTGTTTGGGTGACAGGGAGATAGACCTGGTGGGTGTGATGGTTAATGTCAGTTGTCAACTTGGTGAGATATACAATCATGTAGATGTAGGGCTACCTCGATTGGGTCGAGGTGGGAGACCCCCCTGCTAAGATGCCCTTCACTGGGATGGGATCCTAGACTGTAGGAAAAGGAGACAGTGAGATGAACATAAGCGCATCATTCTCTGCTTCCTGGTTTGGGTGTCACATGATTATTTGCCCAGGCTCCTGCTGCCTGGACGTCCCCTCCATGATGAACTGTACCCTTAAACCTCAAACCATTTCTCCCTTAAGTTGCTTTCCTTGGACTGGTGAGATAACTCAGCAAGTAAGATGCCTGATTGCAAACCTAACAATCTGACTCTGAAACCCTGGTGGAAGGAGAGTTTACTAAAGACCAGGCTCTGTGCGCCAGACCCCATGCTGAGTGGTTGACTTGCATTGATTATCCTTCAGTCCCTATGGTTAAAAAAAACCACCCCCTGCCCAGCCTCCGGCGAGTCCAAACTTGTGGACAAGTCTGACAGTCTGGCTTCACATCTCAGCCGTACCAACTGTGATGGGCCTTGGTTTCATCATCTGAGAAAGACGAACAACAAAGTGTCCCTGGGCGGCAGGTGGGACCTTCCCTCCACCAAGAGCTTCTTGCCATCAGCCTCGTTTCCCACAAGCAAGAGGGAGCCTGGAATCTTGCCGTGACCCTCGGCTGTGTGGCTGGCTCTCCTCAGCCAGCCAGTTAGAGAATTGCCATGCCGTTAGCTGAGATGTGGCAGAGACGTGGGGATGAATGGGTCTCCTTTCAGGCTTTGTTCTCATCAGCTCATGTTTGGCAGATCAAAGTGTGTTCAGGATTTATAGTGCTGAAGTTTGGATCTGGAATGTTCTCCAAAGGCCCATGTGATAGAGCTTGGTCCTCAGCCCGTGGCACTGTTGGAATTTGGTGGAACTTTTGAGAGAGTTTAGGTCTCAGAGTGTGCCCGGTCCCTTTCTCTTCCTCTTTTGCATCCCTGTCATGAGATGGATGGATTTCTCCACCTTATGCTCCCTGCCAGGAAGATCTGCCTCATCCACTGTGAGCTAAAATAAACCTTTCCTCTTTATAAGTTAATTTATTTGGGAATATTTGCTATAGTAATGGAAAGTCGACTCACACAGACTTTCCCCCATCACTTACCTAGTCTACTGGCTTTCTTGATTGAAGACAGGTACTAAGTTTTTAGTTTATCTTGGAAGGGTAGTGGCTCGATCCTTTTCTTGTGTTGACTGGCTTTCTCTGAATGTTCCTGTGCTACAGTCTCCTGTGATGGTTTTTATGATTTCTTTTCAATCTGGTCTTGAAATCTTTATTGAGAATGGATGTAAGTTATGATAACCACGTTCCGGCAAGTTGTGGCAGGCAACAGTTGGGTTTGGATGTGCGAATGAGTACAAGGAGATGCTTGAAATGAAAGACTCTTATTCCAGGTTCCAGACAGGCGAGTTGGTAGGAAATTGGAGGCGACAGGAAGTTGTGGGTAGAAGATGTCAGAAGGGGTAAGAAGGAGACAGCAAACAGGGAGAGATGGTGGGAATGTGCCCTCATTAAGGGCTGTGGGCTCCTGTCCTAAGCTAGATTAGTGACAGCAGATGGGAAGAAGACTCATTTATTTACCTTACATGATGCAGGTATTGATCATTACAGATTTTCTGGTCAGCAGTTTGCAGATGTGCTGGGTTTGGTCAGTGGAGTGAATACTAAGCAGGTCATATCTCCAACATTCGGAGGGGGAGTTTTAATTAATCCAAAGGTAATTTGGTACCACTGGGGTGTCTCATTGCTTATGCCAGGCCTAAAAGTGGCTATGTTGAGTGAATTTAAGACATCTTCCTTGAGGTATAAGCAAGAACTGTCTGCTGTGTGCACTCATTTTTTTTTAACCATGGGTTGACCACCAATCCATGTAGCTTAGAAGAACTGAACAGCACAGTCTTTGGAGAAAGACCACTGTGACTTCAAATTCTGGATCCCACCCACTGGGATTCTGTCTCTCCATCTGCAAAATGGAGGCTGATGTGCAAGAATCCCTGTCATCTACTCAAATGCTCCACAAAGAGCCATCATGGCCTTGGTCCATAAGGATGCATTGGCTTTCAATCCCTTCATCCCCGCGCTGAGCGCTCTCTCTATGATCTTGCCCTATCGCCGGGTAACAAGTTCCTCCAATACCAGCAGCTGAAACCATGTTGATGATTCCATGTGGTCTTTGTGGGAGTCTGAGGGGCTTCATCGTTCTGCTTCGCCCTCTCAGGAGGCTGCTGTCATCTGCTGGCCAGGGCCCCTCTCAGCTGGAGTGGCAGATTCTGTGGACTTGATGAGGCTTAGGGATGTGCGGCTAAGCTCATGAGAGAAAGATTGAGGAAAGATAGAGAATGAAGACAGAAACCGCAGTATTTCATCAAAATACCCTCATGTCAGAAGTGTCATTCGCATCACTTCCTGGCCTCTCAGCTAGGATCCAGGGCAGAGGCGACATCCTCTGCTTCTGTGCTTCACTGTTGGTCCTGTCGGCTACACTGGCATGAAAGAAGACACCCGGAGGTGTGACACCTAAGCAGGCTTTCAGAGACGCTCAGAGGCGCAACCCACAGACCCACAGACATGGCAGAGGAGAAAGTATTCTGCTCAGCTGTGAACACAATGTCCCACAAAGTAGTGGTGGTTGCATTACCAGCAAAAAGGTTTCCATTAGCTTTGCCTGAGGGCATTCTGGAAGGTTCCTAAGTACAGGGACTGGGTTGTGTCCTTGCCAGAGCTGTCCCAATGTGCTCTGTATTCGTGGGCATCTTTCTTTCTTTGTGCACATTTATTTGTATTTTAAAGTTCTGCCCATGCCCTTCTCACTTGATTACCCAATCCCCTATTTCCTCTCATCACAACTTACTTCTTTCAGGCTCGCACCCTGCTGTCTGTGTGGCTGAGTCCCAGCTGGATTACTGTCCATGACACGTGTCTGGGAGCTTGCTGGAGCAAAGACAAAACACCAGTGGGCACGCCACTGGAAGAGCAGGATCAACCCCTGTTAGTCTCTGAGGCAGGAGTGGGTTTGTGCCAAATCTTGCGTGTGTCTCATGGAAATAGACACAGTCCATATTGGGCTTGTGGATGGTATGGTCCTGTCAGATGGGCATTTTTCTCAATCAAAGTTATTTATCAAGGAAATTTTCTCAGACACCCAGCACCCTAACTGTCTTGCAGAGCAGTGATTCACAGTTTTCCTGGTACCCACAAGAGCAGCCCGTGGGGCAGATAGGTTCCATTGCTGCCATCTTCCCTAATTTGAGGTGAAGTTCAGAGGGACCAAGACCCAATGTCATGGTTTGGGGATAGATGGAGCTTGACCCAGTGTCTCCTTAGCCAGACTTCTTCGTGTTCCCCCTTGAATGCATCAGGCTGGTGGTTTAAAGCAATGGTTTGGATGGTTTCCCCTGTCAATGCCTCATCCATATCCTTGTCCATATCAAAGGTTAGCGTCCACTTTCATCCTCAGTCGCTTAAAAGGTTGTCTGTTCAGGAAGAAGCATTATGAAGAACATCGTTCACAAAGCACAGATACGGGACTTGTGCTTTCATCAGTATTCACTGAGAAATTTCATTTAGTGGAATCCCCAGGGGGCGGGGTTTGAACTCGCTGGGCCATTAGAAGAGAGGTCAGGGCATCAGTTCTCAAGCACGGGCTCGCTCAAAGGACATTTAGTGGCTCCCTTGTTTGAGCCTATTTTGTAAGTGTGTTTTCAGCCCTCTGGATAAGAGGGAGAAAGTTTTGGGGTGTACCCAGGTCTATGACTCTAAAGAAGGAATATTTCCTTTGTGGCAGAGATGGTGGCAGTGTGGAGAGCTGAGATTGGGTTAGTTATAATGTCATGCATGACTTATAAATTGGATCATAGTGATTTGTCCAGAAAGTTATGTGCAGAAAATAGTACATTGTCAGTTTTGCATTACTATAATGACGTGCCCAAAGCAATTCGCTTATAAAAGAGAAAAGGTTTATTTTGCTTATTCTTCTGGGGACTCCAATCCAAGATCAAGTGGCTCTTTTTTCACTGGGCCTCTGGAGGGAGCACTGACTGAACCTCTGGCATTAGGGCATTCGCTTTGGAGAAATACTATTCAGTCCCCCTCCCCTTTTTTATTTTGTTGTGAAATTGTGAGTGTTTTGAAATGAAATCCTCTTAGGGTTTCAAATGTTTTCCTACACTTCATGAGATGCTTTTCCCTTCGCTCATGGTATCTTATTGATACAAAAGTTGTTGATTTTTTTGTTGGCTTAATTGGTCCATTTTGTTGCGTGTGTGGCACTCATGCAAAGGCCCATCGGTGGGGGGTCGGAGAACAGTTATGGGAAGTCTGTTCTCCTCTTCCACCGTGTGGGTCTCTGGGTATCGGGCACTCAGGTCTCCAGCCCTGAGAGTTGGCATCTCACCCACTGAGCAATCTTGTGGACCCCCTAATGGTTTTAATAGTTTTATCTCTAGCTTTAGTAGCTTTCCATCTTTCATCACTTTGAGTTTCACTTTTGGGTATAGTGTAAGGAAAGGTTCTTAATTCGTTCTTTTCACATGGGAATGTCCAGTTTTTCCAGCACCAGTTATTAAAAAGATTGCTTCTTTTTCCTCATTAAAATGTCTGTCCCTGTTGGAAATCACTTGATCATATGCACGGTGTTTATATCCAGGTGACTCCATTCTACTGGTTTGTGTATATGCTTTTATATTAGGACCATACTAGCTCTTAACATTTAAATTTTTTAAATCTATTTTGCACATGTGTGTGTGTGGGGGGGGTGTCAGAAGGCACTGTGTGTCCCTGTGGAGGGTCGAGGGTGACTTTGGGAATCATCCTGGATTGCTTGTACCTCCTTTTTTTTTTTGGCTCTGGGATTTCCCAGGCTTCACCCACCAGAGCTGGAAGTGCAGACTGCTGCCATTTCTGCCTGGTGTTTTTACTTGGGACCTGGATTCGAACTCAGGACCTTCTGCTTGGGAGGCAGAGTCTTAACCCCTGAGCCATCTCTCCAGTCCCACATTAGCTTTTTATTTTAATCCTTTTTTTAATTTTTAAAGAGTTTTTTTGGTTCTTGTATGTGTGTGCATGCCTGCGTGTGTACATACGTGTGTGTTATGTGTATATGTGAGTTTTGCAGGTAGGTGGGTGTACATGTGTATGCAGAAACGTGTATAACAGGACATTTGAATGTGTGTCCCTGTGGAGCCCAAAGGTGTCATTAGGAATCATCTTGCTTTGCCATGATTTTTTTGCCACATATAAAAATAACTTTATTAATAAACTCATGATGACAGTAGAGTCTTTCAAAGTAGCTGCCTGTAGCTTCTTCGTTCTTGACCGGAATGTCTCACAAAGCCGGAGGATCCTGAGAAGGTCTGGAGCCTCTATCTCGCTGGAGGGTCAAAGACATTGGGCTCTGGCGTTGGTGAAAAACAGCTGGGTTCTGACATCAACAATGAACAGCGAACAGCCGGGAGGCCTAGAGACCAGGCTCCAAAGACAGCGGGAACAGCGGTGAGGAGGAAAGGGCCGAGCTCTGTGTCAGCCAAGGACCCAGGCCGCAGGGGCGGCTTGCAGAGACCCAGGGGCTCAGGTTCCCGTTCCCAGGATTTTTAGGTGGGATCTGGGCATCTGAACTGAGGTCTTTGAGCAGTCTTCCCAGATCCTGTTTTTATTTTATTCTATTTTGTTAATAAATCATCATAACTTTTTAAAATTTTTGTTTATTATTTTGCAGTGTGTGTGTGTGTGTGTTTGACCGCTGGCAAACACACCTCAGGATGCCCTCAAGCCCTTCATTCACATTAGAATTCATGGTTTGTGTTTTGGAAAATGAGTAATGCTATGTTTGTCATTATGGCATGAATTGAAGTAGTTTTGTTGTTTTGAAAATCCTCCATGCTCTGCCAACTCACTTCTTTTCCCCACAACATCCCCAAAGATGTGTGCATGCTCCACAGCTTTGCCTTCCCCGGAATGTCATATTGGTGGACTAATACAGCACGCAGCCTTTTCAGCCTTTCGCTTAGCAACGTGCTGTATGGCTTCTCTCTTGTCTTTTCAGGGCCTTGAAGCCTGTTTATCTTTAGCACCTAATAATATCGTCTAAACGAACCACAGTTCATCCATTCACCTGCTGAGAGACATCTCAGCTGCTGTTAAGAATGTAGCTGTTACGAGCGCTTGTGTCCAGGTTTTTGTGGGGACATATTTTCAACTCCCTTGAATAAGCACCAAGAAATAGAATCACTAGAGAATGGTTGGGCTGTTTGAGAAACAGCCCCCGGCGTCTTCTCCAGTAATGGTGCCATTTGGCATTCCCGCAGCGGTGGACACGAGTGCTTCCCTACATCGTCCCCACATGGTTGCCAGTGCTGGCTTCAGTGCTTCAGCTGTCTACCAGGATGTGAGGCACCTCATGGGGGTTTTACAAACATGCTTTCCATTTTGACATCAGGACATATGAGAGCTTCCACTTTGCTCTTCCTCTTCAATATTGTTTTGACTGATTGGAATTCCTCATAAATCCATATAATTTTTTTTGCATGTGGGTGAGTATGTATATGTGTGGGGGGGGTTGTGTACAGCAGTGCACTTGAGTGTGTGTGCCATGGAGGTCCAATGGTGACTCCAGGAGTCATCCTGGGTTGCTCTTCCACTTTACTGCTTTCCTTTGGTGTTTCCCAGCCTCTGTCTTCCAGGACCAGAATTACACGTCATGGCCATATCCACTTGGCATTTTTTTGTGTGTGTTCTGGGGATCCAAATTCAAATCCTTTTGCATGAGAAACAAAGGCTTTAATCATTGAGCAATCTCCTTAGCCCCAATTCCATGTAAGTTTTAAGACAATTTGTTTTCTATCTCTGCCAAAAAAAATTGGATATTTTGGTAGAGATGGCATTGAGTCTGTAGATCGCTTTGGACTGTACTGACATCTTAAACAAATATTAAATCATCTAGTCTATGAGCCAGGGTTTGTTTCTCTAATTGTACCTTTAATTTCCTTCAGAATAATTTTTGTAGCTCTCATTCTGAAGGTTCTTCCTTTCTTCCTAATTCTTAAGTAAGTTTATTATTTTGGTGTTATATAATTGTTTTTCTAATTTCCTTTCAGGATCATTCACTGTGGGTAAAAACACACCTGGTTTTTAATGTGCTGATTTTGTGTCCTGCCACTTGGTAGAATCTGTGTATCATTCTAAGTCTCTTGTACACTCCTTACCTTTCCTACATATAGGATTATGTCATCTACAAAGATCATTTCCCTTCTTAGTTTCTAATGCAGATGTCCTACATTTCTTTCTTTTGCCGGTTGCTCTGGCTTGAACTGCTGATCCAATGTTTAAGAGCCAAAAGAATGGGCCCCCTGGTCTTGTTCCCCAGCTTAGAGGCAAAGCTTTCAGTCTTCTGCCATTGGGTGTGTCAGCTGCGCATGCGTGTTTTAGAAAGGGGTGTGAAATTGTATTCACCTCTATTGCCAGCACTCAGCAAGCACGGTGTCTGCCACCTAGTTATTGAATTCGGAGGAAAGGGCTTATGTGACCCACACGTTGTGGTTCATCAAGGCAGAAGAGTCAAGCAGCAGGCGCTTGAGGCAGCTGGTCACGGGCATGTGCAGTACAGAAGCAGACAGCAGTGCATGGATGCATGCTGAAACTCAGCTCACTCTGTCCTTTGCATTTGGCCCAGGACTCCCATGTAAAGAATGGTTCCACCCACAGTGGGCGGATCTTCCCATCTCAAGTACCCTGATCAAGATACCCCCTCCAATATACACACACTCAGGGATATCCACAACTTATATACCCACAGGATAGCTAAAAAGGATTCTAGAATTCAGCAAGTTCACAAGCGTGACACAAAGGGAGTTTCTCACAGCTGAATGAGCTAAAGGAGTAAGGATACTTCTTATTTTTCTTTTCTTAACTTCCTGGCTTTTTGTTTTTTAATAGGGTCTCACTCTGTAGCCCAGTTTGCCTTGAAACTCACTTGGGAGGCCCTGCTGGCCCCAACTCAAGGCAAGCCTCCTGCCTCTGCCTTATAAGTGCCAGGAAGTGTGAGCTGAGGGGATGCGTTTCCACGTATGTGTGAGTTAGGGTCTCTGCTGTGGAGTTCTTTCTGAGTGGAGCTTTGACTTGATATTCATGAGGGCAAGATTGGAGGGCAAGGCACAGCAAGAAGCCGGGGTGGTCCACTGAGGCCACTCCCAATGTGAACCACTGGGGCTGGATTTTAGACAGTCCCCCCCCTTGTCTTTCCCTTTCCTATATCAGCACTTCATAGCTGGAAGAGAATTGCATATGTTATAATTCATTGTGTTTATGACCACGGAAGAAAATAATGTGCAGTCCATAGGCTGCAAAGAAAATGAGTGAAAAGCTCTAAATTATAGATAGAGGTCATTAGCGCCGATGGAGTGTGTGGCACACGCCTCGCTTGGGCAGAGCTTTGAAATCACAAAACTGATGTGACAGGCTTGGGTCTGTCGGCTCTCGCTCTAATTTGAAGGTTGGAAAGTTGCTCCGCACCGCCTTTCATTAGTCACACCACGTTCTTCCGTGGGAACATATCCCCTCGACTCATAGGAGATATCAATGCGGATTGAGTGCAGTCTGAGGGTGGGAAATCAAGATGTGCAGGCATTTCTCTTCACTTGGATTTTTAACAAGCAAGATGTGAACTAGCATGTCCTTTAACAAGGTCATCGGAGTTACAGACTTTAAAAACCATTCTGCAAATGCAGTGCCTGTTAATAATGTTAAAGGGTAGTGGCTTGTAGTAGAAAGAACAAGCTTTTTTGGTCTCAGTGAGGGATTTTTTTTTCCTGGCTGCAAATAATTGAAACCTTAGAGCTTGCGCCAAAGAGGAATTTAGAGGCACCAAGAAGATGTTCTCAGACACCAGAGTGTCTTCTGGGATGTAAGGGCAGGGGGCGGCAGCCAGTGATGGGGGGCAGGCCCTGGGAATGGGCTGGCTGATTAGTCTTCAGGTAGCGTGGTCTCACTCTAGGCTTGTCTTGCCTTCTCTCTTCACTGTGTGCCCACCACCTCTCACTTCCCAGCCTGCCTTTCTGTGGCTCCCTGTTTGAGAGCTAGCAGAGGCCGCTGATCTCCAAAACCTTGGAAGAAACTCTGGTTAGCTGGGCTTGAGTCAGGTGACCACTGCTGAGCGGCTCATTTTACTAACTGAAAACATCTATGCTGAAATAGTGCGGAAACTATTTCAGCAACTGAGGAGAGAGAGAGAGAAAGAGAGAGAGAGAAGCGAGAGTAGAGAAGGAGAGAGGGGAAAGTGAAAGAGTGAGAGATGAGGAGTGGGACAGGAGGAGAGAAGAAAGGCAAGAAGAAGAAAGGGGAGGACAGGGAGACTGATTCTGCTTATTCTCTGGTAGCAATTTTCAGAAGAAGGAAAGGAAGTGTGGGCTTGGAGCTTGGGTTATCCTAGATTCAAATCCTGATTCCTTCCCTTACTAGCTCTGTGTGACCTAGGGTGTGTTAGATGACCTGTCTGGGCCCTATGTTTTTAATGAATAAATGGGAATAATCCTCCACAGAGGAGTGGTGATGTAAAGTGAACCGTTAAGACACATCAGCATCTTCTGCATGCGTTCACAACGCTGCCACTCTGAGCAAGTGACTAAGCCCATCTGAACATCCCTTGGCCTCCCATGTTTGTTCTGGGGGTTAAATAAAGGGGACATATGCCAGGCGTCAGGTATTTGTCCATCATGAACCCCAGTGTGGCTGCTGCTTCTCTGCTCTTACTTACCATTCACACACTGTTTTCTCTTTCTCCTAGTTCCCGTTTGGCCGGCGTTTGCCCTGTGACATCTACTGGCATGGAGTTTCATTTCACGACAATGACATTTTCTCTGGTCAAGTGAACAAGTTCCCAGGTATCTGTGGTTGTGTTGGCGTTTGAAAGTGTTTCTAGGGCTGAATCTCTTGTGCAAAGACTGTTTTGAGATAGACCTTGAGGTCTCTTATTTGGGAATCTTTGTCTGGGCTCTGCCAGGAAGGAAATAAACGCTAAATCATCAGGACCCACAGCACTGAGAGTCTGAAGACACAGATCGTCCCTGACAGGTCTAAAGACAGGTTTTCTAGGTATAGTTCCTTTGGTGGAAGACATGATTCAGAAGGTTGGGCGAAGGCTCAGAGGATAAAATGGTTGCCGTGCAAGTGTAAGGAATAGAGTTCGAATCCCCAGCACCCACATTAAAAAAAAAAAGTCAGGACAGAAATGACCACCTACCTGTCATCACAGAGCTCAGGAGGCGGGGACAGGGCATCCCTGGGGCAAGCTGGCTGGCTAAACTAGCTGACATGGCGGGCTCTGTTCTTACGGTTTTTTTGTTGTGTATTATATTATAATGCAACAGAACATCATAGTATTTTATAGTGTGATAATAAATAATTTTCAAGACAAAACAGTCACCCTGGATCCCATCCCTCGCTTAAGGAAGCAGCAATATGAATGTTTTATATTTCTTCCTGAGCCTTGACCATGGAGATCATTTTTCACACTGTGGCCTTGGACTGGGGCCCGGCTCCATAGAGGTGTTTCCTGTTCACATTGTAGCATTTGCACTTACACCGAAGGAGATTCAAGTTGTCCCTTTTCTTTAGTATTCTATCCTGTGTGTTTAAGAAAATACCTCTCAGCCAGCTGGATGTGGGGGCTCATGCCTGTGCTCCCAACACATGGGAGGCTGATGCAGGAGGACTGCTGTGAGTTTGAGGCTAGCCTAGGCAACATAGTAGGTTACAGGTGAGTCTAGACTGTGCAGTGAGACCCTGTCTCAAAACTAAAACCAAAACCAACCAACAAACAATCAAAATGCGATCTCTCGGGAAACCCAATATCCATTCTTTATACACTGGCTGGTTTTGTCACATTCACTAGGGGGCTTTCAACTTAACCATGGAGACATATATACGTCATTACCATAGATCACGCTCGGCTCAGACTCAGATAGATGCAGGACAGTCAGTATGAGCCTTTTTCATTAATGTTCCAGGAGTTCCAGAGATTGGGTTGTGGCTCTCAGACACAAGGAGAACAAGACCCATGTCTGTCTGGGCTTAGATGCCATCGAGGTGCCAATATCTCTCCTAGCTGTGCCAAAGCTTGGGGTTCAAGGTCCTCTGTGTGGCTCATATTAATTTGTAAGAATCGACACGGTTGAGAAAGCCTGAGTGGTGGCTTCCTACCAGGTATTTACTGCCAATCCAAGATCATGTGAACTGTGTGCCGTGTCCTACACCCACACAGCTGCGGCTCCACCTTTGTTGGTTTCCAGGGGAACCAGATAGAAAGTTACCGCAAGGTCAAATTTATTCTTAGAGGAAGACAAAGGGTTTTGTTATCGTGTGAGGATGATCCTGGCAGCCAGCGTCCTTTCGCTTCACTTGAACAGTGGGTGCTTTTTTTTTTTCTTTTGCCTTGCTGCCCAGAAAAAAAGACTACTTTTGATGCCACCCAGAGCATCTCTTGGGATAGTGGGAGAACACAGTTTGGATAAGAACCACGCCTAGCATAGGAACAGAGTTGCTAAGATGTGATTCATCAGATGAGGCTTCATCCACACTTTTCTTTCCATTCCTACCTCCCCTAACAGCTGAGATTGGGAGAGATGAAGCTAAGGGTCTACATTAGGAAAGCAAATGAGAAACAGAGAAAAAAGTCATCCCCCTCCGCTCCCCCCACCCCCAAGATGAGTTTCATGCAAGAGCATTCATTCCAAAGAAGCAAGTTTGCCCCAATTCTACTTGTCAGTGTGGCTGGAACATGCAATTTTCCACTTTGCTAACAGCAGTTAATTAGCTGTAATGACACAGCCGTCTCTGGAAACTCTAGACAGAGAACGGCGCTGCCACGTCCTCCACCTCCAACAGACAGTAGCCCTCGCATTGCGGTGGTTCCAGAACCTTCCATCCTTCGGCTCTGATTGTGTCTAAGGTTATCTTTTGCCTCTTATCTATCCCATCATTCTAAAGGTGCACATTACTTAGAGTAAGTTCTAGTAGAGTGAGTAGAGTTGCTAAAAGTGCAACTTACCAGAACTTTTGGATATACACATGGAAGTAGTTTATCTGGTTTGTGTCAGCATGTTCTTTTACTTAGTTTTCTCTGGGTAATTGTCTATGTTCAAAACATAGTTTATGTCTTAACTGATGAAGGGGGACTTTTTATGTATCTGGTTTAAATGTTTTTTTTTTTGAATCTGGGTCTCATCATGTAGCTCTGACTGACCTGTGACTTGCTGTGTAGACCAGGTTGGTCTTGAACTTACTATGGTCACCTGTCTCCCAAGTGCTGGGACTATGGAATGGACCACTACACTCGCTGCCTTTGCTTTAAGAAGTCCCAGATGATTGCTTCTTAGCTTAGAAGTGACACCGTTTGAGTTTCCAGGTCTGAGGTGTGAGGGAGTGCAGGTCAAGGTGGGGGTGGGGAGTTCAGTGAGAATTCTCATCATGGTAAGCTGGCACGCACTGTTGTGGGTTCTGGGGACACCAAGACAAGAGGATAGTGTCCATGGTGGATGTATGTAGCACAAGGAGTGGGGTGCACTGGGAGTTTTGGAGCAAGGACATGCTTGCCAGTTTGCTTGGGCAAGAGAGGACTGACTTAGGAGCTGAGCCTGTGGGAAGGGATGTGCCTTGCCTCCACACCAAAGTGTTAGAAGAGGGCCCAAAGAAGCTTCTAGCATGTTGCTCATTCAGTCAAAGGGAAGAGATACTGAGCAACTCCAGATGGTCAAGTGAGTGCAGCAGGGGAGGACAGGCAGGGGTCTCAGCCTGAAGGCTCCAGGAGCGGCAGAGGCATTTTAAGCCAGAGAAGACATAGGCCTGTGTTCTAGAAAGATCAGCTAGATGGTCACTTTGGAAGCAGCTGGGAGAGGAACTGTTGAGGTGAGAAATCACCACACTATCCAGGTAGAAGGTGGGCTAATGAGTGACAATGGAAATAAAGGATCAGGAAATGTGTTTGGCTGCTGTGTTATGTGTGTGTAAAGAATTAGCAATAAATGCTGTCCAGATTGAATCGCACTCCAGCTGTAGCCCAGTCTGTTTCATTCTAAATAGTTAAGTAAGTGATATCTGCCAGTCTGAGGATCAGTCTCAGATCAGTCTCTGAGACAGGGATGCCAGGGACGTCACGACAGTCCACTGAGATGCCTGAGCTTCTTTGTGGGGCGTTTTTGTGGCAGCACAGTTTAGATATAGCAGAACAACAAAGGTTTTGGTGATACATGGATGATAGGGTTTGGCTGGGCCATTCATAGCCTGAAAGTGTTGAGGTAAGCAGCCTCTGGTTATTGGGTGGGGAGTTCCTGATGTTGTCTGTTTTTAGTGAACCTTCTGGAAGCGCAGAGATGCATTTGGCACATCCAAGTCTACACATTCTAACAGGAGACATTGCAGATCTGCAGTGAATACACACTCCTTTGGCAGGACATTGGCTGAACAGAACTTCTCTGGTGGTTTTGAGCCTCTCTTCTATAGCCATAGCAGCTGTGTATAGTGGATGAGTCCTTTTACTTAACAGAGAAGTGTTAGTATAATGCTGCTGAAATGCAGGAAGATTAGGGCATTGAGTAACAGGACTCATCTGTTTGGTATATAAGATACTATAATGAAGAGGTGTTTTTTCTTTTTTGGTTGTTGTTGGTGGGGTGTGTGTGTGTGTGTGTACCAGAGGGCACTTGAGTGTGCCTGTGGAGAACCAAGGGCGACATTCAGTATCATCCTGGGTTGTTCTACCTCCTTACTGTTTTGCTCTGGGGTTTCCTAGGTTCCACTTTCCAGGGCTGGAAGTGCAGGCCGTTGCCATATCTGCCCGGGATATTTACGTGGGGCCTGGAGATGAAAACTCAGGTCCTTTTCTTGTGAGGCAAAGGCTTCAGCCCCTGTGCCATCCCCTAGCCCTGCTTTGAAACAGAGACTCACCTCACTCCGCAGCCCAGAGGAGCCTGGAACTGGCAATGAAGCACGGACTGGTTTCAGACTTGTAGCAATCCTCCTGCCTCAGCTTTTCAAGTGATGGGATTCCAGACACGAGACACCATACCTAGTGGAAGATGTTGTGGTTAATGCTGCAATTAAAATGGTAGCCTTACATAACTCAGAAGGTTCAAAGCTGTCAGAATTGCTTTGTTCGCTTTGTGCTTATTACAACTGAAAATCTTTGTGTGGAAATAAGACAATAGCAGCTATACTTTTCCAGATGCTTCTCTGAAGGCTCAGGCTAATCTTGAAGGGTCTGAGTTGCAGCATAGCTTAGTGGCCCTTTGGGGCTCTTTTCTCTCATCATCCTGCTTAAACAAGCAGGGACCAAGAGGCTGGGTGCTGGCTCTCTAACTCTGTGATCTCTGCACTCATTGCTCTTGTTTTGTGCTGGACAAGCAAGCAGATGGTGGGGAGCTCGAGTCTTCCTCCCCAGCATCCCCTGGATTCCATTTATTCTGACTGGACCCTTCCGGGGCTCCATGCCTTCTGTTAAAAATAAGTCCACTAAGCGGATTTCTCATATCAGTTCTAGAACTGTTCAGTTTCTTTCCAGGTGAAGGCTATTTTTAGTTTCCATTTTTAGGAGCGATGTTTGCTCTAAGAAATGAGCAAGCTACAATTGGTGGGAATTTTTGTCAAGTTGCTTTAAGTTCACTAAGATGAGCTCACACCGCTTCTTTGTGTGAGCGTTACTAATGGTGTGATGAGAACACAGCATCAAAGCTGGGGAGAGCTCATTTGGCAAAGTGCTTGCCACAGAAGCCAAATCCCCAGAACTCACGGAAAAAGCCAGGCGCGGCATTACATATTTTTAATCCCTTCCAGTGCTGGGAAGGCAGAGACAGGAGGATCCCCGAAGGTCTCTGACCTCCCAACGTAGCCTAATCAGTGAGCCAGCCCCCTGCCAATCAGAGGCCCTGTATCAAAACAGAAAGTGGCTCCTGAGAAACAAAATCTGAAGTTGACCTCTGCCCCCCCACATACATACAAATTCACCTCTCTTTTAAAGTTGTTTTTTCCCCATTTCCATGTGTGCATGAGTTGTGTGCAAGAGTGTATGTATGTTTGCATGTGGTAAGCACATGTGATTGTGTGGGGGTGCGTGTGCACACGAGTGCACGTGCATGTGGAAGCCCAAGTGTGCCATAGGGAATCATCCTCTATCGCTCTTCCACGTTACTGTTTTGAGGCTGGCTCTCTATGCCCAGAGTTCTCTGGCAGGACTAGTCTTGCTAGCTAAGGGGCTCTGGGGACTTCCAGGCTCTGTCTTCCAGAGTAGGAACTGCGGGCAGGCTGCCACGCTCACCTGTCCATGCTCACTGTACCAGGGTCCTGGGGATCTGCCCTTGAACTCCAATCCTTTTTCAAGCACTTTAATCTCTCAGTCATCTCCCTACCCCTTAGAGTATTTTTTAAGGGAAGCATTTTAATCCCTCTAGGCAAATAACTGCAAGAGAGGTATGGAGGCCAAAGCCAGTAATCAGCTGGGAAGCGCCCTTAAGCCTTGCATGTCCCCCTTAAACCACACTGCAAAGTATGCTGTGGTCTAGTTTCCATTTCCTGCCCTTGATTCAAGGAGACGGATTTCATGCTGGAAGGAGCTCGCTTTTTTTCTATTTTATATTTTTAATGCCTGTGGAAGAGTAAAACAAAGAAGCTTAATTAAGCTTCTCGTAATGTCACCAGCATCCACTAGATAAGATCCTCTTGGGAACAGGGGAGAAAAAATCTTAGAAATATGCGTGCTGCTGGCCTCAAAGTAAATTCTGAGTGCAAGATAGAAATGCCTCCTTACTCATCACTCATGAAGATACACTGAGAACTCATCCTTTCGGACTGATGTCCATGTGTGTGTGTGTGTGTGTGTGTGTGTGTGTGTGTGTGTGTGTGTGTACTTGTGGGGTTATGTGTAGAAGAGGGTACTGTGTGTGCCTGTGGAGACCCAAAGGTGACTTCGTCCTTACTGCTTTGCTCTGAAGTTTCCAGACTCCACCCTCCTGGCTATTTTTTTTTAACTGGGATTAGGAATCTGAACTCAGGTCTTTATGCTTTCGAGGCAAAGGATTAACCTCTGAGCCATATCTCCGGTTCCCTGATAAGCGTTTTTGTAAGGAGGAGAGATCATCTTGTTTTCATTAATTTGGGGGCGTTTCCTAATCCCACGGGTCTCTACAGTGGGAAACATCTCAACATGGCACAGTGACCACGGTGGGTGGGTGGGTGGGTGGTTGTCAAAGTCTCAAGTGATGACTGCTTTCCAGCTGGTGACCCACGGGCCTCCCAACCTCACAGCTTCTCTTCTCCCCAGGCATGACAGAGATGGTGCGTAAAATCACGCTGAGCCGGGCAGTGAGAATCATGCAGACTCTCTTTCCTGAGGAGTACAATTTCTACCCGCGCTCATGGATCCTTCCCGATGAGTTCCAGCTGTTTGTCACTCAGGTAGATGACTCTTCGACCCCATGGCTCTCGAATTGTATTTTGTTTGTGATGTGACTGTCCTCGGGTCCTTTGTGCTAGGAGCTGAGCCCAGGGGGACCCCCCAGGAAGCCCAGCCTGGGTAAGAGAAGGACTTGCCCATGACACTGTGAATGTTGACAGCCATCGAGGCTGCCTGTAGAGTTGACCGGGTAAGTAGGTAAACTGAGGAAGCGGGTCTTGACATTAAGGAGTGTGGACAAGACGGATGCTGGAGCAGGCTGATGGAGTCAGGGCCCCCGCAGGCTGGGACCTGGAACCTGTGAGGAGTCCGCTAGCAGAATGGGTCAACCAGGGGAAGCCCGGGAGACGGACTGCCCAGCTTCCAGGGACCTGAGATGTTCAAGGAGCCACACTCTGTTCAAAGGCCCACGAGGAGGTCTGACAACCCGACTCAGGAGTCTCTCACGAGCTCTCAAGTGGCTCAGCTGTTCCTGTTCAAAAGCAGCATATTGGAGCATGTCGCGAGCTGACAGCTTTGTCACTGGCTGTAAAAGTGCACAAGTGGGGAGGCAGAGCTCACAACGGCCCTTTTCATTTATTTAGTCTTTTTGATAAGACCTGCAGTCTGCGCCAGCAGGATACTGCGCTAGTATCAGGAGTTTTGTCTTGTTTCCTAACAGCTTCCCATGATTTCCTCTCAATCCTCGAACAATTTCATGACTTGCGTTTTGTTATCAATGCCCCCATTTTTTTGATGAGCAAATGGAGGCTTTGAGAAATCACGTGACCGGCTGGAGGAACTCCAGATCTGATTTTGAGGTCGATGGTTTAGTTGTCTACTGTAATGCCTCCTTATTGTTCTGACTTTAATGTCACATTCCAAAATTTGCAATAAGATTAGCCAAACACAAAGGCAACTTGAAATGATCATTTTTAAAAGAGGGTACCCAAGTCGAAGAGATTTAGCTCAATGGTAGAATGCTCGCCTTGCAAGGGCAAGACCTTGGAGTTTGGTTCTCAGCTTTGTAAATAAATAAATACTCGTTAAACAGAAGCATCCCAAGAACTGGTGCACACATCGATCTGTACGCTTTTTAAAGACGTCAAACTATAAAGCCAGGTATATCTTATTACATGTAAATTATACTTCAAGAAAACTAGCTATTGGACTGGAGAGATGGCTCAGGAATTAAGACTCTGCCTTCAAGCAGAAGGTCCTGAGTTCGGATCCCGGGTCCCATGTAAAAAAATGCCAGGAAGAAATGATGGCATGGAACCTGGGAAATCTCAGAGCAAAGCAACACACACACACACACACACACACACACACACACACACACATGCACTAAACAAATAAAAGATTTTTAAAAATCTAAAACTATTAGCTGTGCCATTTCCCCCCAGGGTCCCACTTTGATGGCTCTGCGCACCCAACTAGCAGTGTCTAATTATTATGCAAGGCTAAGTTAAAATGGCCTCCAGGTGTGTTCACATTCCCAGGAGAGGAGCGTGGCCACCAGCCAGCCTTGAAGTCCTTCTGTGTGTCTTGCGTCAGAGGCCCCAGGCTTGTCCCCAGGATTCTCCGCAGGCCACTGCTGGTCTGGATTCTCACAATATGTTAGTTTTGCTGACCATACAGAAGGAATAATATACTTTGACTCATTAGCGTCTTTCTATTCCTTTTAGAATTGTGTTTTTGCTGCTAGGCTAGCCTGGGGTACAAAGTGAGAACCTATGTCCAAAAAAAAAAAAAAAAAAAAAAACCCATTAATGGATAAATAAGCAGCGTTTTGGGGATCTAGTCATTTTGTTTTTCCTGCTGAGCAGGGTTCCATTTGTTTGAGTATCCCACAGTTTGTTTATCCTTCTATCCTTTGCTGGTCATTTGGGATTTGATTTCTAGCTTGGGTGTGTTACTGAGTTGCCATGACTGCTAATGTCTAAGTTACTTTGTGGACACATGGTTTCTTTTTCTTGGGTAACACCTACAATGGGGGTTTTTGGATCATGTGATATTTATGGGTTTAACTTTGTAAGATGCTGGCAAATATATCAGACATTGCAAAGCAGATGTACTTCATTATCCCTCCAATAGCTTAGAAGCTATACCATTATTAACTGCTGATATCGTTAGTCTTTTGAATTTTAGGCATGCTGGTTGGTGGGTATATAGCTGTATTTCCTTTTTTATTTCTTTCTTGCTGGTCATAGTCTCCTGACCCTCTTGCATGTATTTTCTGTGTGCTGGAAATAAAGTTGTGGGTCGGTAAACTCAGATGTAACCATATTTCTTCATGGTTTTAGTTTAATACCTCCCTGATGACTAAATAATAAATATCTTTTCATGTACTTTTTGAACATAAATGTTCAAAAAAGTATCTTCTTTTGTTGCATATATATTCAATTTTGTTGCTCACTTTTTACTATGATCTTATTTTGCAACATGAGTTCTTTATTCTCCATGTCTTTTTTATAGATGTATTGTAACATTTGTGTATATATTGTATTTCTTTCCATTTGACTTTTCACTTTTAATTCTATTCTTTTTGAAAAGCAGGTTTTAGCTGTGACAGTTCAACTTTTCTCTTATACTTTGTACTTTTTGTGGGCCTTTGCCCACAAAAAGTGATGAAAATTTAATGTTTGGTTCTCTTCTAGGAAGTGTTGCTGCTTGGTCTTATATATATTTTTATATATGATCCACTTCAAATCAGTTTTGTGTTTGGCTAGAGATTGGGGTTGAAGTTTATTTTTTTCTTATATGGACACATTTCTTTCATCATCTTTTGTTTTTGCTCAAAATTATTGCCATTTCTTCCATTGAATTACCTCAGTTGTCTTTGCTGAAACCCACTTTATTGCATTTGTTTTGTCTCTTTCTGGAGTCTCCATTTTGCTCCATTTCCCCTGCTCTTGCATCAGCATTGCTGTCTGGGTCCCTTAGCTTTGGGATCTGATACCCAGTAGTGTAAGCCTTTCCCATTTTTTTATCATCAGAATCTTCTTGGTGATCATTGATCCCTTTCATTTCTATACAAATCCTATGCTCAGTATGTCAATTTCTGCAAGAAGCTGGGTGGAATTTTGCTGGGCACTGCACTGGATCTGTGACTTAGTGTGGAGACCGTCCAGGCGACTAGCTCATGGGTTTCATCTCTATCCAGTTGTCTTAATTTTTCTCAGCCATATTTTAGTTTTAAGAGATTTCTGTGCATATATTTGTTAAATGTAGCCCTTAAATATTGAAAGTTGTTTGTATATGGTATGTGTTCATGTGTGTGGATGCACATGTATGAGCATGCAAAGGCCAGAAGTTAGTATCAGGTGTCTTCCTTAGTCCCCTTTATCTATCTATCTATCTAAATATCTATCTATCTATCTATCTATCTATCTATCTATCTATCTATCTCTTATCTCTCTCTCTTTCTCTCTCTTTGTCTGTCTATAGATAGCATCTCTCACTAAATCTGGAGCTTATTGATTCGGCTAGGTTGGCTGACAAGCAAATCCCAAGAATCTTCCTGTCTCAGTTTTCCCAGTTCTGTGGTATAGGTGCATGCCATTACTTTTATGTGGGGGCTGAGAATCTGAACTCAGATCTTCATACTTGTGCAACAAACTCTTCCTGTCTGAACCATCTCTCTGATACCAGATTTAGTTTTAATGCTACTCTAAAGTGACATTTAAAATTTTGTTTTCTAATATGTTTCTTACTAGTATATAGACATTCATAATCAACTTTCAAATTTTGTACTTATGTAAGAATGACCTTGCTCAATTGTATTTTTAGTTCCAGAAGATTTAAAAAAAAAAAAGGTTTTCTATGTATACAACCAATTCATCTATTTATTATCTTTAATTATTTTTAGTCAGCTTGACTTTTATATCTTTTTCTTGTTAAATTATACTGGGTGAATAGCTCCAATTCAATGTCGAATAGAGGTGATTAGAATAAATACCTTCGTCTTGTTCCCAGTCTTAGGGGAAAACATTCAGCCATTTGTTCTTATGTCTCATCCTATATACCCTTAATTTGGTTGAGGAAATTTCTCCCTCAGGAAGTTATAGAAAGTTTTCATTGTGCAAAGCTGTTGATCTTGTCAAATGATCTTATGATTTTTCTCTTTATTTTGGTAATACGATAATTTCATTTGGTGTCTATTTTTCATGTGTATGTGTGTGGGATGCATGTGTATGTGTGTGTATGTTCCACATGTGTGCTGATGCACATATGTGTACATGTTATGTGGATGCCAGAAACTGATTGTGGGAATCATTCTGGATCACTCTTCTGCCATATTCTTCTTGAAATTGTCCATAATCTAGCCCAGAGCTCACTGAAAGGGCTAGTCTGGCTTGATAGCTAGCTCTGAGGATTCCCAGTCTCTGCCTCCTAAGGCTGAAATTACAGGTAGACCAACACATCCACCTGTTATTTTATATGACATCTGGCAATCTGAACTCTGGACCTTTTGCTTGTGCAACAGTTGCTTTAACCACTGAGCCATCTCCCCAACCCTGAGGTCTTTTTTTTTTCCTTTAATGTTAAACTAACCTTGCATTCCTGATATAAACTTCACTTAGTTATGATATCTTATCCTTTTTCTGTGCTGCTGAACTCTATTTTCAATATCTCATTAAGAATTTTTGTGTCTTTGTTCATGAGAAATATTTAGTATATAATATCTTTGGTTTTGATGATAGAATATTGTCATAATTTGAAAATGTGAGTTGTTGCCCCACAGGCTTATGTGCTTGAATTCTTAGCTGTTTGGAAAGGTCATGGCACCCTTAAGAGGGAGTCTTGCTGTAGGAAGGCAGTCACCTGCAGTCTCAAGGTGGGCCTTAAGGTTGATTAGCCCCACCCTACTTCTGGGAGAGGTCTGCTTAGGCAGTTTGCAGTTCTCATCCTTCTTGATGGACACGACTTAGGCTGTTTCCAGCTTCTGCCATACAGCTTTACCTTTCCTACCATAATGAACTGCATCTTCCCTCTGGAACTGTAAGCTGAATAAATCTCTCTTTCTCTCTTAAGTTGCTTGACTTCGAGTGGCGCCTCACAGCAACAGAGAAGAATAACTGATACAGCTATGTAAGAATTATTAATTGAGTTGGCAAATATCTTTTTATACTCTGCTAAAACATTGATATTATGTACATAAGACGTATAAATGTATGTGTGTGCATTTTGTGTATATACTTTGTGTTTGATTATGTAGGTGTAGGAGTGCGTGTGTGATGGTGCACAATTTCTGGTTGTCAGTCCTTACTTTTCCTTCTTGTTTTGAAACAAGGTCTCTTCTTTGCTGCAAAAACCAGGCCAACTGTCCCACAATTTCTGGAGATTCTCAGAATTCTTTTTAAAAAGTGTTTGAGGGGCTAGAGGGATGGCTCAGGGGTTAAGACTGACTCACAAGCAGAAGGTCCTGTGTTAGATCCTAAGTCCCACGCTAAAATGTCAAGTGGTAATGGCAGTGGCCTGTACTTCTGGCCCTGGTGGGCAGAGTCTGGGAAATCTCAGAGCAAAACAAGGAGGTAGAAGCAACCCAGGATGATTCCCCAAGCTACCCTTGGTTCTCCACAGGGACACATGTCCACCCACCTCTCTCTCTCTCTCTCTCTCTCTCTCTCACACACACACACACACACACACACACACACACACACACACACACACACACAAAATGAATGAATGAATGAATGAATGAATAAAGTTTTTTTTTTAAAAGGTGTTTGATAGAATTCACTGCCAAAGTTATTTGGGAATTGGAATTTTCTTTGTAGAATATTTTAAATTTATGGGTTCACTTTTTAGTGACTTTTCTTGCCTTATTGCATTTTCTGGACGACCTATACATACTTTGACTAGAAGTGATGCAAATAGACTTCCTGGATTTATTTCCGGCCTTAGGAAGAGATGCTCAGTCGTTCATCTCTGAGTTTGGTGTGAGGTTTCTTCTGGATGTTTTTTCTTACACTGATAAAATCTCATTTCTTTCTATGAATTTGCTTGGTTTTAATTAGGAACAGACATTAGATTTTCCTACATACTCTGCTGCATTTATTGAGATGATCATATGGATTTTATTTTTTAGTTTATATGGCAAACATTAATTTTGAAATATTAAATAAATCTATATGCCTAAAATAAATTCCACTAGGTCAGGTTATGTTAGCGTTTAAATATCTTGTTGGATTTGGCTTACTAAAAATTTTTTTAGATCTGTGTTCATGAAAACTATTAATTTGGAAATGTTCTCTCTCTGTCTCTCTGTCTCTTTCTCTGGTTTTCTTATCAGGATAATGTCAGGTATACAGGATAAGTTGTAAGGTGGTTCCCACTTATAAGTGTTGTGGAAGAGAAATATTTGGTAAATCCACCGCTGTCATCATGGTGAATGAAGAAGACACGAGTCTTCTTCATGGAAAGATCTTGATAAGCTCTTTATATTATTTTCTTCTTTTTGAATGTGCTCTGAGCACTTTGTGTCTGTCAATAGATACTCTCATTCTCTTGAGGTTGCCATTTTTCCTGACTAGAGTTGCTCACCTTTAGTTCTCTGCTGTCTGCAGGATGTCCATTGATGTTCCTCTTCATCGTGACCTCTGTCATCTCCCACCCCCCTCAGTCTAGATGAAAGTTTGTCAATTCTATTGATGTCCTTTGCTGACTTTTTAGTGGTTCATTTGGCATCAATAGCGTACAGTTTGAACATTTTTTAAAAGATTATTGTGTTTGAAGGAAATTTAAGCAGCAAGAAGAAAAAAGATCTAATTCTTATGTATTTACTTATGTTGTGAATACTTCCAGTGCTTCCTGGTCCCATTTGGATCTGCATCTGAGATTTTAGTCTGGAGTCATCTGTCAATTTCCCGAAGAGCTTTTTTGACCATTTCCTATAGTGATAGTTTTGTAGGCGTTTTATATTGCTTAAAAAATGCATTTTACCTTTAGTTTGGAGGATATTTTGTCTATATATGGAGTCTAGGTTCAGATTCCTCAGCACTTCATGGGCTTGTTCTTTTTATGTTGTATTCAGCATGAAATCCTTGGTTGCCTTCACCTCTGACCTGTAGAGAACAGATCTTGTTTTAAGTATTTTCTCTCTGTGATTGGCTTTCAGCATGTCTCTGAAATGGGCTTTTGGGGTCTTTTTCCCTTGTGTTTCTAATGTTCAGATTCATTAGGCTTTTTAAAAAGTCTGTGGGTTTACAAGGTTCGTAAGATTGCCAAACAGTTGCCTAACATTTCTTCAGCTATATTTTCTCTACCTCTTCTCATTTGGGCTCTTTAATTACACATGGGCACAGTCATGTGAAGTTGTTTACTGATGGTTTATTTACTTAAAAATGTGGGATGCTGGGCATAGAAATCCCACTGGTAAACTCAGCCATGGGACTCATGTTATTTGGAAATGGATTTCAGGTTTTGTATCATGTTTTGTTGTCAGGCAGATGTGAAGCAGGGCTCAGTCTGAGGCTAATTGCTTCTTACTATGGAGGGTGGAATCCTGCTTGGGATCTACCTTGTGGATGGGCGCAGACACTGCTCTTGCTTCTGTGTGGGCTCTGAAAATTGTGACCATTTGATCCTTGTGGATAACTCTTTGGTTTCCTCACATGAGTGCTGACCTGTTCTCTGGTAGAGGTGACCCCTGTACCAGGTCACAAAATGGCATGGCATAGTGAAACCATTGAAATATGGTGCTGAACAATGATACTTCTGGTGTCGCCCAGTTAAAAGAGGAAGATCTGACAACAGATGAAGCCTGTGTGAAACAGAGTCCAGACCAAGAAGACCTTGGATGTCAGACCAAGACCTGAATGAGGAGACACCATGGAGGGGCTTACGGAGAAGATGCGTGTGAGGCGGCCAGGTTTTAAAATTAGAATAGCCACCTGTTGGTCCAGTGTAGAGTAGAGGAGAAGGAATGAGGCTCATGAGAAAGGATGCTGTGTATGTCTGAACAAAAGTGTGGAAGACGGAGCTGAGTAGATTTGCACATCTATAATCCCACCATTTGGAAGTGGAGAGGATTAAAAGTCCAAGCTCAGTCTAGGCTACATAGGAGGATAATATTTCAAAAAGATACCTCCCCACCACCACTAAATAAGATGCTGAGAACAGTGGTCTAAAACAGAGAAGGCTGAGATATTGATAGAGTCAGTAAGACTCGGCGGATAGATGGGGTTGGAAAAGGAGGAAGCAGGAAGAATGGATGCTTCTGGAATCTTCTTGGAGGCCAGAGAGGAGGCGCTGGTTTAGTGGAGAAAATGGACAGTCAGCCCCTCAGGGCTGAGCGAGTGCTGGTTCTCTCCATCCAGGAGGTTTTCTCTGCAGTAAGAGGTTGGATTAGCTGTTTGTGTCCATCTCTTTCTGTTGGAGCATCTTTTTTTATTATTTATTCAATTGTGTGTGTATGCATGTGTGCGCGTGTGTATGTATGTGCGTGTGCATGTGTGTAGAACCACGGGTGAATTTGGGAACCACCATGGATGCCTCCACCTCCTCCTTGTTTACTCTGCCCTGGGATTCACAGGTTCCGCCCTACCAGGACCAGAAATGCAGGCTGCCCCCACTTCTGCCTGGCATCTGTACGTGGGGTCTAGGATCTGAACTCAGGACCTTCCGCCTGCAAGGCAGTGGCTTAACCCCTGAGCCACCTCTCCAGTCCCCTGTTGGAGCATCTTAAGCCCCAGTTTCAAAGTCCATTTTGATTCGAACTGGATGTCCTCAGGGCTGGATATTCTCCAGCCCAGAGCCTTTTCTTCTACACACATGGACTGATTTAGAATCTGCTGACTTCAGACCTGGCGCCTGCAATGCCTGCTCCTTCTGGGCCTTCTAGATCCTTCTCAGCCTATCACTTCATCTCTCGTGTTAGGTATTCTGTCGCTCAGCAATACTTAGCTTATCAGCCTGTAAGAGGGAAAGATCTATTTTGGCCCCATGGTTTTGGAGGTTCAAGGCCAGGTTCGCTGATCCTATCGCCTGTCACCGAACTGTACCTTGCACATTTGGGGAGGGCGAGGAGGCTGCTTGCTTCATGGCAGTGAGGAGACTGGTGTTCCCATAACCCAAGACAGCCCATTAAGCCCCACCTTCTAAGCATTCTACCACTAACAGCATCACAAGCTGTCAATCAAATCTTGGATGGATCGTCCAGATCCAAACCATAACATCTTCTAAACAAGAGGCTGATTGTAATGGAGTGGGTGTGGGCATTTCGTGAGTGCTTGAAAATGGAGTGCTTTACTAGCTACAAACCTAATAAAAATGCAACACTATTTACAGTAGTTTCTTTGGTCATTGAAAAAATAGCTCTCTCACATTAAAAATTCAAATAATGTATGAGCTCACAAGTGAAGGAAAAAGGGAAAAAGTCCCCCACTTCTTAGACACTTTTGGACCTGCAAAAGGTCCAGATTATTCTTTTAAAATATCAGGGTGACACTAAGTCTTTTTCCTTAGCTTACCTTTTCTCCACTGGGCATCTTTTGAAGTCAATGCTATGTCATGTTTCACTATGCGACTGCATTAGTTCAACGGATGTTATGGAGAACACCCTCACATAGGTCAGGAAAGGTGCCAGCATGTTCCTTGAATAAACAGTTCAAAGCCAAAGTGGAATTCCTGTACCATAGGATACCATTTACCTTTCTGATAGGTAAAGACAAACAGTGGTGGTGGTGGTGGTGGTGGTGGTGGTGGTGGTGGTGTGTGTGCTTTGCAAGGTGAGATTCACTGTAAAACAATCAGAAATCTAATGTGCACATCAATCATGACTGAATTTATTTAATTAAGGAAAGGCTCATGTTCCTTGTGTCCCCACTGGCAAAACTGATACCCACATCTGATCGGCAGGTGGCACCAGAGGCAGCAAGTAGGATCCTCCATGGAAATTCTTGTGAAGATGAGAGGAAGATGCGTCTCTTTCTTTCCAATTTTAGCAGATGGCCAAAAAAAAATTTTTTTTTTGTAATTCTTTGGAGTTTGTCTTGCATATGGTCTTCCATCTGGGTATTTGAGAAAAGTACAGTTTTGTTATCAAAACAGTATTTATTATGGTGAAAGTTTGTATTTCTCGGCAGAAGATTTTTTTTTCAGTGAATAAAGCCAAAAACCTGTTCAATACAGTTCTGTGGCTTCTTGGAGGGAGCCAGTGAGCCAGGGGGTCCCTCCAGCTTCCTGGGAGCCAATGAGCCAGGAGGGTCCCTCCAGTTTCCTGGGAGTCAGTGAGCCAGGGGGGGTCCCTTCAGCCTCCTCTCTAGTTTTCGACCTCAGCTTTTATCTCTTCGGCCCCTTCAAGCTGTGCATTATTTGTGTTTGTGAAATGAGGAAGAGATGAGGAAAAGGAGTCGGGGGAACCCTGGAGGACAGTGTTTTCTCTGGCTTTCAGAACAGGTGACTAGGAAGTTCTAAGTTCTGAGTCAGAGCCAGGCAGCAGAACCGCGCACGACGTCTGTCGGTTACCTCCAGGGAGCTGGTGGCTCACGGCTCTTCCTTCCCACAGACAATCTGGCCACTTGGCTGACTCGAGGGCCACCTGCGGTTTACCTAGAAGATGTGATTGGAGACCTCGCACGTGCCTTATGGGGTCCTTCCCAGCCTTGCCTCTCGTCTCCAGCCTTCCCATACCATGGTTTTCATTTGCATGTATACGTGTGCGTTCATGTATGGAGGGCGCGTGCAGCAATGAGAAGACACCCTTGGGTGTCGCTCTTCAGGTTCCATCTGTTTGTTTGGTTTTCTTTCCAACCATGGGTTCCGGGGATGGAACCCCGTCCTCCAGCTCAGGTGAAGCAAGCGCCGCACTGGCAGCGCCATCTCTCCAAACACTCAGTGTTTGTCTACACCGTGACTTCTCTTTGCGCCTCTTTCCTTTTGCCTGGCAGCTCTTGCCTTCAGCTTTGGTGGCCCTCCCACTTCCAAGGCTGTCTTCCTTCAGATGACCCATCCTGTTCTTCTTTAGGCCCTTGCGCAGCTTTTTTTTTTTTCTGCTGATCTTCTGCCACCAGACCTGGGGTGAGTTCTCAGCACCAATGTTGTTTTCTTTCTTCATAGTACTTACGCTTGGTCACATTTCATCCTCTCCCCCTTCTATCCGGAGTCTGATTGATCTTACTCACTGCTCTGTCCTCACATTTGGACACATAGTAGGCACTCAAGCAAGCATATGTGCTGAGTTGAATTACCAAAGATTATCTCATTCCCTGGTTAAACAGTTTGGTTTCTTGGGAGGTTAGTCATTGAAACTAGCTATTGTGCTGCCAAAGGATCAGCCTGACCTCGCCTGTCACTCTCCAAGAGCGTGGGGCAGATGTGGGCTGCGGGAGACAGTGATGTCATCCATCAGGAGGCCGAGGTGGTCACTGGTCAACCTTCCCCAGCGTTGCTCCCACCTCCACCTAGACACACGGCTCTTCTCTATCTGCAGCAAGTGTGTGTGTGTATGTGGGGGGCGACATGGAGGATAGACGTCTTCTGCTTTTGACATACAGCGTCCCCAGGGGGCAAGGCTGGGGCCCACGGGTCTGGCGAGGCTTGTGACCAGTGACAAACAGGAGACGCAGGCCAGGGGAATCCAGCTGTCAGGAGCAGCAGCTGAATCAAAGGCCTGTTTTCACCTCCCCATCTGCCCAAGCTTTATTTCCTTTGTTGCCAAAAATAGCCCCTCGCCTCCTGCTGGGATGGATCATGCTGTTCCGGGGGCCCCTGGCTTACCAGCTGGTGCATTTCCTGGGACGGTGATGTCATCTGACACTCAAGTTGCAGCTCATGTGGGTGAGGGAAGGTCCACCCAGGACCCCTGTACTTGCTTGTCCAAGTGACAGCTGTCGGCTGGGAGGTGTTTCATTGCTTGCCGGGTGCCTTTCCCACGGGCTTCTCTGAAGGTGGTTGCTGCGGTCATCTTTAGGTGTCTTTGGAGGAGGTGGGTGGGTATTTGCTCCTGTGCATCCAGGTTTGCCACTGTGGCTTTCTGAGCTGGAAGGATGCTCATTCACTCATTCATTCACTCATTCACTCATTCAGCCACTCATGTAATCAAAGTCTATCTATAATTCACCACACAGAGGAGGAAGCTGACGTCCAGAAGGTGGATTGACACATCTCAGAGTCCCTTGCCTCATAGCCTCACATGTTCGGGACTCAGAACCACACCTTCTGACCGGTTCCTTCAGTATCACATATTTCCTGAGTTGCTTTCCCAACATGCTCTGCATCCAGGCAGTGGCTGAATTCTTGCTTCTGGGGGAGGGCGCTGCTGAGCAGAGTCACGTGCTTGTTCTTAAGCAGATAGATGGGGGCAGGCTGGGGGGGGGGATTAACACAGGTGCCGTGGGTGCCAGAGTTACACCGGCTGGGGAAGCCAAGGAGAGCCCCACACATTCGTTCAGCTTGGAATGGAAACAGAAGCCAGAGCCAGGAGACGGACCCTGGCTTCAAGCCGGGTCGTGCCGCCCTCTCCACTGCTAGAGACTTCCAGAAAAGACGAGAACATCACTCAGGCGCTGCATTCTAAATCTCCTGTAATCCTGTTGGTTTGGGACTTTCATAAGATTCCCCACTAGAGTCAGAAAGTCTGTGAAAGTTTCTGTTGTAAAGGTTCAACAGGAGCACGGAGACCCCCAGGTCATCAGTCACGGTGTTGATGGCGCTGGGACTCGTGTAGCCTGGTGGCCTGCGGGCTGCGGCTGGTACCGAGGACAACAACACGGCTGCACGTGGAGCTGCAGGCCGTGGGTGGTCTTTTCTCCTCACCTCCCTCCTGCACCCTTCTGGGCCAGTACCTGAGGCCAGGATTCCTGCTGTGCGATTGGCTAAGCCAAGACGTCCCTCCCCTGGCTCCTGTGGAGGTCATTCAGAAAGACTCCCTCACCTGGCTCCCATTCTTGGGGCTGCCCTTGCCTCACTCTCCCCTCCCCCCCAGATCTTACTCATTTCTCTGTATCGGCCTCAGGGCCTTTTGTGGTACCCCTTCCATTGCACCTCCTTACTCTGCCACCTTGGCCCGGGCTTGACCGCTCTGTCTTCTGGGTCCCAATTCTACATTCTTCCTCAACGACAGGGACCCCCCCCCACCATTGCATTTTCAGGGTTCTCTGCTGAAAGACCATCAGTCTAGGTTTGGGGTTGGTGTAGACCTAGATCAAGATCCTTCTTCGTTGCTAAGTGTGTGCTCAGGACAGTTGCTTAGTGTAAGTTAGCCTCATTTTCCCCGTCACATAGGGTTACTATGTAAAGCACACTGCTTCCCCCTCAGGAAAAAGACATTGATTTCTCTGCTAAACTACCCCTACTAACCTGGGGCCCCTAGGAAGCTGTCTGTCTCTCTGTGTGGGAAATGAATGAATACCTTGGGAAAAGGTTTTGCAGTGTTTGATGGAGCTCAGAATGCTCAGTGTTCTGGGTATTTCTGGTATTGGGGGGAGTCTAGAAATGTTTTAATTTTTAATAAAAAATCTAATCTTGAGACTAATTATTTGATGGCAGATCATTTGGGAGATAAAAAGACCAAAGACTTCATTTTGACTGAGCACCCTGGCTCAGCTTAACTTGGTGTAGAATTTTTTTTTCCCCTCAGAGACAACCATACCCAATAATACTTCTAATTGTAGCAGCTTTATTGTTTATAAACTTCAGTTTTCCTCTAAATACACTTAGTGTTTCAAATCTCAACTGTTACAATCCTGTTCCCTTGCAGTACTGATATATGAGGAATTTTGAGATAAATGTGATCATTAGAAGACCAATGACTTTAACGTGCTTCCCTCTCTCCTTCCTCCCTTCTTCCCTCTCTCGCTTCTTTTTTTCTGTTCTTTCTTTCTTCCTGTTCTTTCTTCCTGTTCTTTCTTCCTTTTCTTTCTTTTTCTTTCTTTCTTTCCTTCTTTCCTTTCCTTCTTTCTTTCTTTCTTTCTTTCTTTCTTTCTTTCTTTCTTTCTCTTTCTTACTTTTTCTCTTTCTTTCTCTTTCTTACTCTTTCTTTCTTTCTTTCTTTCTTTCTTTCTTTCTTTCTTTCTTTCCTTCCTTTTTCCGTCTTTTCTTTCTCCTTCCTTCCTTCCTTCCTTCCTTCCTTCCTTCCTTCCTTCCTTCCTTCCTTCCTTCCTTCCTTCCTTCTTTCTCTCCTTCTTTCTTTTTCTTTCCCTACCTTCCTCTCCTCTAATGGTAAACTTCTAGGAAGAAAAAGTGAAAGAGGTAAACATATTTTAGGAAGTGACTCTTCTAAAGGTCAAGAAAGCCTCACTCCCCCAAAGCTGGTAGAAGGTCATTCTCACCCTTCAATTTTTCTCCTTTCATTTCACTTGTTAAAAGCAAAGCTCTTCTCCGTGTCACCCAAGTCATTTTTCTACAAAGAAAGCAGTGTCTGCGGGAGCAGTTTCTGCCATTGTTTCTCTCTGGTCCCCAGAGTTAGGAGCATGCGCTCTGGCATGGCTACCCCTGCAGCTTCCAATGGATGTAACTGCAACTTGGACGGTTCTTGGAAAGGCCAGGCGCAGAGCTAGAGAAAGTGGTGCAATCAGGTTTTCTGGGTCTGTTAATGTAAGGTCTCTCCATTTTTTTCACCCAGACATGCGCTCCCTCTCCTGTTTTCAGAGCAGAGAGAAAAAAGTATTTGTTTGGTTAGAACGGATTTGCCATTTTCTCCAACTCTGTGTGCCAAAGGAGAATGTCAGAACCCCTGTTCTATCTCCATCTTATCCCCTTGAGACATGATCTCTCACCAAGACAAGACCTTACCTGTATTTTTTGGGGGACTGACTGGGTTCAGAAAGCCTCAGCAATCCTGCTGTGTCTGCCCTGTTCCCCCATCCCCACCTCGTCCCGTGTTCTGGCTATCAGTGAATGAAGCCACACTCAGCTTTTACATGGGTGCAGAGAATCTGAACCTAGGTCCTCAGGTTTTTGCAGCAAGCACCCTTTCCCATGGCGTCATCCCCTAGCCCCTTAACTTTTCTATTTGACATAAATTTAGATTTACAGAAAAATTGTGAGAGTAGTGCAAATAATTTGGCAAATCCTGAACTCAGCACCACAGGCTAACTTTTACCACACTTGCTTCTGTCCCCCTCCTCCATTTATAGAAAGTCACGCATGTGTTTCTTTCCCTCAACATCGTTCTGTGTGTTTTCTACATAAAAGGCATTTTCTTTCACAATCACAGTAATTTTCAAAATCATGAAATTGACACAGACCCAACACTGTGTTGCCCAGTGTTTTCTTACAATTAATTTTTCTCATTTACTGCTTATCATAAAAATGGACATAAAAACAGTGGTACGTGCTTGCCATTCCAGCTCTTGGGGGCAGAGGCAGGAGGATTTTGAGTTCAAGACCAGCCCAGGCTACATAGCAAGACCCTGTCCTACACAAGGAAAAACAAAACCGAAGCATGTTAAGCATGAGGCATGTGTCATGGGTCCTAGCTATAGTCTGCAAATATGTTACACGTATTTTCTTACATTAAACCTCTGGGATAGATACTATTAAAGCTACCGCTGTATAAATGAAGAAAGAGAGTCTTGAGTTCAACACCCATGCCCAAACATGCAGCTTTTTCTCTGCGTACTTAGCAAGATATTGAACAGACGATAAATGTGGCAGATCTTGCTTTGGACTCCATGACCTATCAGACACCAAAAGCCATGCATTCTATTCTCTCTCTCTCTCTCTCTCTCTCTCTCTCTCTCTCTCTTTCTCTCTCTCTCTCCTCTCTCTCTCTCTCCCCTTTTCCTTCCCTCCCTGTGTCCTAGAGTACCACCTTGGGTATCATCCTTCAGGCGCAATTTTTTTTTATTGAGACAGGGTCTGTTGCAGTTCATCTGCATTGTTGCTGATAAAATCACCATCAAAATGGCTTAAGGAAACAATGGGTTTATTCTCTTACAATAGACTGGTTATAGTTTCTCGTGCAGGAGAGCTCATACCAACACCAGGGCCGAGGGAACTGGCCACACCCTCTCTATATAGCAACTGAGAGAGGGACGATCCTTATTTGCCAGACCACCATGTCTGGCCAAGTATACACAAGGATGTCTCCTTTCTCAAACAGTTCCCTCCATTTTATTCACCTGCCACTGGACTAGTCCCACCTACCACAGGCTGGGCCTTCCCCATCCACTAAAGAATCTCCTGCAGGTTTGTTCTGGACTTAACTCAACTACCAATTCTCTACAAATGTGTCCAAAGCTCAAACCCTCAACCATCAAGTTGACACCTGTGTCTAACTGTGACCGGGTGTCTCACTGGGGAACTTGCTGCAGGCTGGGCTGGTCTATCAGCAGCCCAGCGGTCTCTGCCTCCCAGCCCTGGGATTACCAAGAGGCACCACCATGGCCATGTTTTGTTTTATTAACATAGATTCTAGGGCTCAAACTCAAACACAATGACTGAGCCATCTCTCCTGACCCAAAGCCATGTGTTCATAAAGATCATGTCAGCTGATACTTCCGCAACTCAGAGACATGACACTGAAACTCTTGTTTTGCAGAAATTTTGGTAGATTCCAGGTCAGAAAAGACAAGTATAACCGTGTATGGTGAGGAATAGAAAAAGGCACATCGAAAGTTATCCCTGATGGATACATTTGCTATCACAGATCCTGATATTATATTTGAATGCTCATTTTCCTAACTGCAATTCAGAGGTACTATTTGCTCATTCATGGTGCAGAGATTGGCAAACTGATTCTGTAAAGGGCAACTGGTAGCTGCTTTCGGTTTAGTACTTTATGAAGTTTCTGTCACACTCCTGTTGGGTGGTGGTGTATAAAAGAGCCATAGGTAATCCTGCATGAAGGCAATGTTCCAATGAAACTTTTTATTTATTTATTCAATTGTGCGTGTATGCATGTGTGCGTATGTATGTGTGTGTGTAGAACCACGGATGAATTCGGGAACCACCATGGACCGCCTCCACCTCCTCCTTGTTTACTCTGCCCCGGGATTCACAGGCTCCGCCCTACCAGGACCAGAAACGCAGGCCGCTCCCGCTCCCTTTTCCTTCCCTCCCTGTGTCCTAGAGTACCACCTTGGTTATCATCCTTCAGGCGCAGATGAACTATACGTGGGGTCTAGGATCCGAATTCAGGACCTTCCGTCTGCAAGGCAGAGGCTTAACCCCTGAGCCACCTCTCCAGCCCCTCAATGAAACTTTATAAAGCAATTGGTGGTTATTATGGTTTGAATGTGACTTGTCTTCCAAAAGTTTGTGTGTTTTCATCTTTAGCTGATGTAAAGGTTTGGGAAGGTCGTGGAAACTTTGAGAGGTAGAGCCTTGCTGAAGGAAGGCCCGTCACAGAGGGACAGGCCAGGAGGATGGGTAGCCCTGCCCTGCTTCCACTAATTGTGCTGCTTGCTCTCTTGGCCTCCACAATGTCTGCAGTGACGCAAGCCTCCTGCAGCTTCTGCCCCCTGCCGTGCCTTTCTTGCCATAAGGGACGGTATGCCCCCTCTGGAACCACAAACCAAATAAACCTGGTTGTGTAAGTGTTGTCTTACAGCAGCAGAAAGTCATTGTGGCAGGGTAGAACTCAGAGCAGGCTCTGAAGTTTGCAAACCATGTGCCAAATGGCCAAAATAATCATTTTTTCAAGGAGATGTTAAATGAGCGATGCGATTTCAAGAATGAAAACTAGTTGCATCAACATTCTAAGCAATACCCAAGTTCTGTTTTATAAAAGGAGGGTGTGGCCGTTCAATGTGGTTTTCATTCTTACTGTCAGTTGTACTAGATGATGACTAAGGGGAAAGGGACTTACATCGAATGATAAGAGTAATTTATATGGAGGAATATGGCAGCTGTCAGATTAGCTAAACTCTGGAAAGCACTTCAGAGGCAATATTAGTGCATAAAATGAGGCTTAAGGGAAGCAGAATCAAGCTTGAAGTCAGTCCATACATATTTAACGGCCACACAGCATGAAAGTCTCACTGGAGCCAGGTGGAGATGAAAACCAATGTAAGAGAAACAAATATCAGAGTATTCAATTTATGTAAGTTTATGGGAAATTATGTGATTGTTTGTTAAAATTATTTATTTCCATATAGTAGCTGTCTCTAGAGAGAGCACAAAAGAAAGCAGATTGGCCTTTGTAGATTTAGATTTGGATCAAGCCGAGATCACCAGATGGGTGCGTGCAAACTCTTGAAATTAGTTAGAGGTCTGTTGCTTTGTAGTTCTGTAAAGCAGACAATGAAATAACCGTGCACATGTGTATGCATGCATGTGTGCATGTGTGTGTGTGTATATATGTGTATGTGTGCAAGCGCAAGTGCACAGGTAACTCTAGATCATAATTATGCAACACTGCTTGTAATTCTCTATTCTCCATGTAGTATATATACAGTGTACATGTGAACATATATATATATAGTGTCTATACTAATTTTGTATAAATAGAGTATTTTTATTAGCTTTCAGGGATCAAACTCCAGTCACCAGGATTGTGAACAAATATCTTACCCACTGGAATATCTCACTAGCCCCTAAATGCAGTGTTTATGTGTATATACTGTATATATTTAGTTATATGTTTGGTAGGTTTTTTTGTGTGCATGTAGGTGAAATTTGGGGGATGTACTTGTGTGTGCAAACATGTACAACACGTCACCCACGTCGCCCTTGATTGTGTATGCCTGTGGAGGCCCAAAGGTGGCACTGGAAATCATCCTAGGTTGTTCTTCAACTTTACTGATTTCCCCTGGGATTTCTAGGGCCAAAATTATAGGCCACTGCCATATCTACTTGATTCTTTTTTTATGTGAGATCTGGGGATCTGAATTCAGGTCTTTTTGTTTGCAAGTCAAAAGCTTTAACCACTGAGCCAGCTCTGCATCATGTATTTTTGTGTGTGGATATATATGGCCTATAAATTCACATACTATAAGAGAATAAAGAGCAGCAAGTAATATATACATAACATTATTTCATTAAATCTTCACATCAAAAGGCAGTATGAAGCTGAGGGTATAGATTAATGGTACAGCACTTGCCTAGCTTATGTAAGGTCCTGACTTTGAGTTCTAGAATTGCAAAAATTAAATAAAATACAAAGGTAAAAGGTAATACTGAAGAAATATTAGCAAAGGTTTACTAAATATATTAATAAGTATTTGTTACTTGTACATTGATAAATTAAAATTATATATGCTAATATTTGTCCTATACATATGTTATCTTGAGATGACTAGATAATTAAATGGTGAAATTGAGCCGATTACATGTTAATTACATGGATATGTGTCACTTCAGCCTTCTAGACCTGGGAGAATTTCCTGGTCTCCCATGTCTCTTGACTCTGGCATTTTGGTGAGCCCGGGCTGTGCTTTGGATGTCTGCCCCTTGACATAGGATTGTTGGGTGTCTGCTCCTTGACATAGGATTGTCTGAGGTTTTCTGTTTATTGCATTCAGAATGTGCATCATTGCCAGAGATCAACAGAAACCTTGTCTTGTTTTTCTTGGGGTATCTTATCTGGAAGCTCACATCATCCATGAATCTGATCACTGGAGATGTTAGGGTTAATCATTTGGAGGCGCTGTATGCCTCTTTCTCATTAGCACGCATCTTGTGGGAAGATACTTTACATAGAATCCTATTGCTCCTGACTTTTGCCCTCTATTCCTAAGCTCTCTCAGTCGTCCTTGTCCGACTCAGTTGTTATGGGGATGGTGGTCAAATGCCAATTATCCACCCCCACCATTCCTTGTACCAGCTCACTTGCGTTGCAAGGAAGAACTCTGCCTTCCTGTTGACTTGCTGTATGTTTGCATCCGTGTTAGTGTGTGGTGTGCTCATGGATTCTTGCTCAGTGAGTAATGATGTTCAAAGTATCCAAGATTTGTCCAGTGTAATCCCGACTCCTAGCAGTCCCTACTATCTTAATTCCACAAGATGTGGTTCCCTGCCCTGGCTCTCAAATCATCCACTTCTCCAAGAAGCACCAAATTCTTTTTTTTTTTTTTTTTTTGGAGAAATACTTATTCAAATCCTTTGGTCATTTTAAAACAGGGTGTTTGGCATTGTATAATTGCATCATGACAAACAATTACATGCTCTAGAATATGATTTCTCCTTAGATATATAAATGGCAAATATTCTTTCTGGGGTTTGTCTTCCTACTTTCTTTTTTTTAATTTTTTTAAAAAAAGTTTTAAATTGAAAAAAAAAACTTTATTTATTTATTTTTCGCCAGTCATACAAGCTCAATAGGTACCCTGGTCCTCTCCCTCCCTCCACCCTCTCCCAGTCCCCCTTGTACCTTCCCCACCTTTTCCCCTTCCTTTCACTCCCCTCCTTCTCCTTCTCCCAGTGCCTCCCCCCTCCCTCCCTTCCATTCCCTGGAGCATCCTTTTGTGTGAATGCCAAACTTCCTTCTGAGTCCTCCACTCTGGTGAGGTGTAAGGACTCAGTGGCATAGCCCACAGCTCTTTCTTGGGCTCCCTTTAGTATGGGAACACTATTATGACTGTTAATCCCTTGTCTCTAAGGATCCTACTGCCTGTGATTCACATGTCAGTCATTGTGTGGGTTGAAGAAGCCCCAAATTCTTAAGAGTGCTAATTACTACATGAGGATTATGTAATACCGCTCTTCCATTTTTTCTCAAGATTAACGTTGGTGCCATTTGCCCAACATCTTCTCAATCCCGTCTTCCTGCCCCTGCTCACCAGCCATCTACTGTCTACTTCTATGGGAGCTCAGGGCACAGGACGTGTGCCTGTGACCCCAGTGCTGGAGAGGCAGAAGTGGGGGGGGCACCAAATTCAAGATTAGCCTGGTTGCAAGACCCCATGTCAGACAACGAGGATGATAAGTGATGGGATTCCTTGTGCTGTTTTAGGAAGAGCCGTGACTAACCTGTACACTGGAAAGTTTAAAAACTGTAACTTACTGTCATAGTTAGGCACAGGTGTCAACTTGATGGTTGAGAGTTTGAGCTCTGGGCACATTTGTAGAAAATTAGTGGTCAAGTTAAGTCCAGAGCAAACCTACCGGAGATTGTCTAGCTGATGGGGAGGGTATAGCCCATGGTGGATGGGACTAGGCCCTGGAATAAAATTCAGAGAGCTGGTTGAGAAGGTTGGCATCCTTGTGTACACTTGGCCAGACATGCTGGTCTGGCAAGTAAGGATCATCCCTCTCTCAGTTGCTATGTAGCGATGGTGTGGCCAGTTCCTTGGGCCCTGGTGTTGGTGTGAGTTCACCCGCAAAGTTGGATGAGAAACTGTAACCAGTCTATTGTAAAAGAGTAAATCCTTTGTTCTCTTAAGGTGTTCGATGGTGATTTATCAGCAACCATGCAGGCTGACTGCAACTAACCTGTGCACATGGTTTAAAGACACTTCGAAGCTCTCTAGAGCAGAAAAGTAAGGACCCAGTCTTTGTAACAAAATGTTCTGCATTTCAGCCAGTAAACGCTTTGCATCACCTGGCCTGAAGGAACAGCCGATCGCTGTCTCCCTGCCTATGAGAAGGGAGCCTGGGTAGAAGAAAAATAGGGCAGGAGCCAACTAAACACCAAAGTCTCCCCCTCTGTCACATTTCTCTAGACTTGACATTTTAAACCATCTCCATATGTAATCACGCGCGTATGAGGGTAACACAAATACCAGGAGCCGCTATGCCATTAGCAGTGTGTGTTCTGGATGTATTAATTGGGCTTTATAAACTCTCAGAAGAGACAAAGGCTAGGTGTAAGGTTTTCTCTTATTTGCATAGGTCTCTTGTTTATCTAAAAATTATTTTAGTGCGTGTTCAGTGCACGTGTGTGTGCGTGCATGCGCTAGATGTAAAGTTTCCTTATTTACAGTTTTCTCGTCTATCTAAAAATTATTTTTTGGTGTGCACGTGTGTATATTCAATATATATATATATGTGTCTGCAGTTGCATATGACTGTTTGTGCATGTATGTGTATGCGCACACATGTGCACATGTGTGTGTAGGACACAGGTCGGTATGAGGTAATTCACTCTATCATTGTACAACCTTATCTTTTGAAACAGGATTTCTCATGGAGCCTGGCACTGAGCTCTGGGGAATCCACCTGTCCCTGGAAGATTTGGGGGCCCCTCAAAGTATGACATGATCCCACAGAAAGACTTCATCATAATCATTTCGACAGAAAGTATGAAAGAGGAAGCCCTGAGCAGAATCCTCAGTGGAGGGCCAAGCCATTCTCTGTACAGATGGGGAAACTGAGGTCCAGCAGTCAGAAACACTAATTAGAGCTGGAATGAAGGAAGTCAGTGCCAAGGAACTCAATCCCCTGACTGTGAGGCCACTCTCCTTTCTGGGCGTGTCAGTGTACAGGCTGGTGACATTCCAGCCTGTACTTGATCCTTTTCAGAAGTGGGCAATTTATTAGCGAGTTTCCACTCAGCAATTCACCCTCTTGACAGGGACCATTTTAATTGCAAACATTCCTGAGTTGACCTTCTCTCTCCTTCTGTGGCTGAGGCTTGATCTCAGAGAACACGTATATTCCCTGTAGATCCTGTGACCTTCATGAACTCTAAAATCATCACCTCATCTCTTGAGCTTTCTTAGCTCATTTCTACTACGAGTTGCACTATTGGGGTGATCAAACCTAGCAGAGTTCCCCTCTTTGCCGAGCTTTTATTCACAGCAGGAAGGCAAACATGACACATATAGGAATACAGGCACCAAGGTTAACTCCACCCCTATCCCCATCCCTTACCATCATGGTATAAGCCCACGAAGACACTTTGGGCTCTGCCGCAGTAACTGGCATCACTGCCTTAGGACTCCACGGAGCTCAGGGATGATTGTCTCGCAGGGCTGCTGGGAGGAAACCAGAGACAGAGAATAAGACAGGGAGTATGAAACAGGGAAGCATTGCTTTACCAGCACCGAACACTCAGTGGAGGTTAGTTTCTTTTTCCTTCCCCAGGATGACATGCCCAAAGCACCTTCCAGAAACTTAGGGCATGGAACTCGGGGTGATTTGTCCTTGTGCCTCACCCTTTGTCTAGAAAATCTCGGGCACTATGTACTCTGCAAGGGTGAGGAAGGACTTGAGTTGAAATAGTCACAACAGTAAGTAGTATGCGCCTGCAATCCCAGTGCTTGTAGGGCAAAACAGGGCAGAGGCAGGAGAGTCCCCAGAAGATTGTGGGTCAGCTAGCTTGGAGTACACAATGTGAACGACCAAAAGATCCTGTTTTAGACAAGGCAAAGGACGAGGCCTAAGCTTGTTCTCTGATCCAGTAAAAAGCCCACAGTCACACATGTGCATGCACATACATTATACACACACATACATCATATATCATACATACACAAATGTGCACACATATGTATCATCCATATACATGCACATCACACACACACACCACATCTCCCCACCCCTCTAGACCACACACACATACACACCACAAACCACACACGCATTTTTTTAAAAAAATTACACGAGCAGGAAACAAATAAGGAGTTCATGTACACGTAAATGAATGTCAAAAACAAAAAGAGTAAATTGTTGCAGTTGTATGTTGACCGATATCACTATCGTGCTATCTTCCATATGAAATGTTGTCAGCCTGCATCACTGATTTGAATAATTTGAACCCTACTGATGTTCTCCAAGCACAGTGTAATTTTAAAAGTGTCCCCTAGCTGTACAGCCTGGGAGGTGCTGGGCCAGGAGGCATGCTAATCTCACTTGACAGATGATGACGGCACTGATGCCAACATGTAACCAATACCCTTCTAATTCAATGCGTGTGTCCTCCGTGGGCGACTCACCTGGGATATTAGGTTCTGACAGCCTGCATTGGAAGAGGGAGGGAGGTTTCCTTACAGATGATGTGCTGTGACTCTCAGGAGGAGGTGCCAGGGAAACATTTCCCATGAGCCCTTCTGACGGCGCTTAGCCCCAGGTCCTCTCGTCCAGTGGGACCTGCTGCTATCAAATAAAAATGGCGAGGGAAGTGTGGCCTTCGGGGGTGGGGGAGCATGGGAGGAATTCTTTCTGCTGCTCAGCTCGGTGTCAGCTTGGCTTCCGACCAGCAGCTTCCATCCTTCTGGATGATCAAAGGCGTGTGAAAGTAATTCCTTGCATGTCAACACCTTCGGGCTTCCCTTGAAATTGACACCTGCTGCTGGAGCTCCAAGGTTTGCAAGAGATCCTGCTCTCACGCTGCCAGGGAAGCCATCAAGCTGAGGACAGTTCCCATCTTGGGCACGCCAGGGTCTCAGAGGAGATGGGTGGACGTCCCACACCATCTTGGATCATCCGTTTCCACTTGGTGCTCCTCTGTGTGGAATCGGAAGGTTCTAGCAGGACAGAATAGGTCACCACGGCCAGGACTCTGAGCTGGGGAGGACCTAACCTCAGGCCATGGCACAGGTGCTCCGGGGAGCAAGGGGCCAGATTCCCAGCCTCACTGTGCCATGAGATCAACTCCCCTTCTGACCTGCCCTTCCGTGTGTGATTCACTGTGCTTGCTTCTTGGAGTCAAGAGAACAGCATTTGTGACCTTATTAAAAACAATAGCATCCATACCATACACAAGAACCATTTTCTAAATGCCAGCAAATCAGCCGTAGCACGAACACGAGGATTAAGCTAAATACCCAACAAAAGGCACATTGTAGGTACTCACAAATAAATGGCTGCTGGTGATATGTATCATTAATCGCGTTTTAAAATATTAAGCTGTGAGCATCCCTTCAGGAACTATTTTGGAGACACCAAAGGATACAATTCAGCAGGAAAACCCATCTTTCTTTAGAAATTTGAACACACACTTGTGTTCAGATTCCATTCCCCTGAAGTATGAGGCCTTGGCAAATAAATGATTCTTTGAGACCCAGTTTTACGGCCAGCTATGGTGGCGCACACCTGTCACCCCAGCACTTGTGGGACTGAAGCTGAAGGCTCAGGAGTTTGAGGCTGACCTAGGTTACTATAAGACAAAAAAAAAAAACCCACCCAAAACAAAACAGACAAACCCACCCTGTACACATACACACAACATGCACATATACACACACATGCACATATATACACATGCACATATATACACACATGCATGCACACAGAAGATGTGCCTGACCTATTAAAATGGCAATTTTGTATGACCTGCCCTTTGGTGCCCACCTGGTGGAATTGCTTATAAAAATTGGGCATAATGTGAGGGAAGTAGTGGTGCAGGTGGGACCACTAGCTGGGCTAATTAGAAGTGTCAGGATTTGGTGGGAGGAGCTGGATGGTGAGGGAGAAGGTAGGAAGCAGGTGGTCCCAGTTCCACGAGAGGATAGTGGCAATGCCGAGCGGCACGGTGAGCACGAGAGTAGATGTGAAGGGAAAGAAATGGTCCGTGGACATCCCCCATGTGTCGTGATGAGTGTGGAGCCCGGGAGAGGTCCCCGAGAGAGAATGGAGGCTTATTTTCATCTCAGGTACACTTCAACTAGGTTCAGGAAGTGGTCAGAACTACCCAGGCTTAGCTTTCATGTCCTGATACCTGTAATCCCAGACACAGTGTGACCGAACCAGACAGGTAAGACAGATGGGTTCCAAGAAGCACCAGCCAAGCCCTTTTCATTCAGGGGTCTTGTTGTGCTAAGGTGGGGATGGAGCGGGTGGGGGAAGCTACTCATGGGAGATAAGTTTCCCCTACTGTCATAATTAGGCACAGGTGTCAACTTGACTGTTCAGGGTTTGAGCTCTGGGCACATTTGTGGAGAATTAGTAGTTGAGTTAAGCTCAGAGCAAACCTGAAGGAGATTGACTAGCTGATGGGGAAGGCCCAGCCCATGGTGGGTGGGATTAGACCCTGGAATAAATCACAGAGAGCTGGTTGAGAGAGTTGGCATCCTTCTGTATATTTGTCCAGACATGCTGGTCTGGCAAGTAAGGATCGTCCCTCTCTCAGCTGTTATGTAGAGATGGTGTGGCCAGTTCCCTTGGCCCTGGTGTTGGTGTGTGCTCTCCCATCAAGCTGGACTGAGAACTGTAACTGGACTATTGTAAGGAAATAAACCCCTTGTTCCCTTAAGATGTTTGATAGTCATTTATCAGCAACCATCCAAGCAGACTGCAACACCTACTCTCAAGAGTTATCCTGCTTCTCCTCGGGTCTATGGCAACCTGCTAGCAACAAAGCATGAGAAAAGCTGGGGATGCCCTAACTTGTATGGTTAGCTGCTGGGTTTATCCATGGATGTGCTTAGCCAATGCCTGGCATTGATTAAGACTGCCATTTTGGCCAGTAAGCATGGAGAAGGAAGGCACCTGGCTGGAGTGTCACGAACCATGACATTGATCTTTTTGCATTTTTTTTTTTTAAAAAAGTGTAATGTGTGAATGAAGGCAGGAAGGTAAGAGGCAGAGGAATGTGGTGATGAGCAGGAGGCAAAGTCCCAAGCCAGTGATCTGAAGTGCTCTCAACTGTAATGGAGTTGTATAGACCGGGAAGTGATTATTTAGCAGTTCATTATAGGAAATTCTCACTATTGGAAAAACAACTTTAGCTAGAAGGGGAATTCACTCAGCAGTCCAGCGTTCTGTTCCGGGTGGACAGAGCCCTAAGGTTTTCTGTGATCTCAACAGCAGAGCCAGGAGTCCAAGAGGTTCATTAGTTGGTGGCTGGACCCTGGACGGGTGGTCCCCGGGGGTCAGGAGACAGGTACTAGTCACAGGGGAGATAAAGCACGGCAGGCTCTTGCACTCCACCCAGAGTGGTTGGGATGTCTCTACTGGGAACTGGAAGGTGTTGGGAGAAATCAAGGTGGGCTAATACAAATCAAGTAAGCCAAATAGAACTGTTGAATCCTTCTAGAATCTGTAGGAGCCAGGCATGTTCCTGATTGGACAGACAAAGAGGGTAAACAGCTCAGCCAGGGGCCAGCACATCCCCACCAAGGGCTGATGTGTTGAGTCTTGGTCTTCCACGACACAGTTCTGGATTTAGGCAGTTCTCTGGGATCCTACGTTCCCACAAGAACCCAGTCATGAGTGAGCCTCTCCCAGATCCCTCTTTGGCTGTTTTTTCTTTTTTTAAAAAATATCTGATTTATTACTCATTTTATGAGAGAGAGAGAGAACGAGAGAGAGAGAGAGAGAGAGAAGAGGGGAGGGAGAGATTAGGAATGCATGAGATGTCACAAGAGTGGAGGTCAGAGGACGACTTTTGGAAGTCATTTCTTTCTTTCTGCCATGTGGGCTTCTGGGGATTGAACTCATGTCTGCTAGCATGTGCCTCACTCACTGAGTTATCTTGCCAGCTTCCTTTCAGCTCCTTTCTCTACCAGTTACCTAGCCTTACGTAATTTGGTATAGGAACAGAAACAGATGGATATTCCTAAGAAGTGGGTGTATTGAGATTGGAATCCAGGTCTGCCTGACTCCAGAGTCCATAGCTTGGACTCCAGCTTCTCCACCCCACAGACATCCAGATACATGGACTTGGTGGAGACCAAGGGCAGCTGCAGTCTGGGGACCACCCAGGGCCCCTAGGATGCCAGGACCTCAGGCCATCCAAGACGGCTCAGTGCTTGTTTCTCAGGGCTGGCCAGGACTGGAGATACAGGGGAGAGTCAGAAGGCCAGGGCGACCCTTGGGAGTGGCCTCTCAGTCCCCTGGGCTCCAGCATGAGGGGGCTGGTGTTGAGGAGGCCAGAGAGGAAGTACAAAGACTCAAAATGACTGGATCCTTCCTGTTAGGCAGGGTTTATGGCCCCAGACGGGTTCCTGAGTGGCATTTTTCATTGTTCCTTGATGACACCCATACAAAGTTGCTGTTCACTATGAGGGACACCCGTGGAGTTGCCCTGACAACAGGCTGGACTAGAGATGAAGTAGGCAGAGGACTCCTCCCGGCCCCCCCCTTTCCTGAGCCACCCTGTGTGAACTGCTGAATGCTCAGAGCATCTTCAGAAGAAAGGGTAAACCGAGGTCTCGGTGCCCTTATATTCTGTTGACCAAAGAGCTGAAGGCTACGGTCAAGTGGTAACTCCACAGAGCCCTGAGATAGATGGATCATAGCATCTAATAATGCTGCATCTTTAGAACAAGGACATTTCTTTTGAAAGACTGCCTGAGAGGTCCCAGAAGTGTTAGGAAGAACTTTGGCTTGGAAATCTGAAGGTTTCGTATTTTAATTCTACTTCTGCCATTCATTGTATGGCCTTGTGCAAGTCTCAGCTCCCCCCTCCCACCAGTGTCTTTGTTTAACTAAGATGTGTGTGTGCATAAGGGACACATCTGTGTTGTGATAATCCCCTCCTGGGCCTGGAAGTGCTAGGTGGTGAGGTTTGGGACATGCAGGACATGGGGAAGCACTAGTGGAAAGGAAACGATCTGTTGGGAGGGTTACAGGCCAGGACACGCTCGCAGAGGGAACATTTGAGCTGGGCTGTAGTTGATGGGTAGGAGTTCTACAGCCAGAGGGAGGCAGACAGACTGATAGAAGCAAGCCAGGAGAAGCTTGCATGAAAGAAGGTAGGAGGTGGGAGGAAGGAGGGAGAGGTGAGGCTGTTGGGGTGAACCAGGGCTGCCCGCCAAGGAAAGGGGGGCTTTTGAGCTTAAGCTATGCCAAGGCATTGGCCATGAATGGTTGGCGACATCTCCCTGGGGATGATTAGTGCCACGTTGGAATAAATCTGATTCTCATCAGTGACAAAGCTCCTGGGGCTGCCCCTGCCCCCTCCAGATCGTTGAGCTGAGAGGGTATCCTGGCCCATCTCTTCCAACGCCACCTTTTCTGTGTGCACTTTGACATCTGAGTCTCCCTTCCTTCCTCTCCCCGCACAGCAGCACTTCGTATTTTTCTTCTAAGATTGGAGAGTTATCGTGTCAAAATTAATTTTCTCGAGGCAATATTGGACAACACAGTCCCCATGAACCGTAAGAGCTCAAGGAATGAAGTAACAAAGGCCTTAAATTAGCTTTGTAGCCAGAGCGGATCAGTTGAGGCTGACTGATGGGGGGACCCACCCTGTCCTTTTCCGATATCCTTGAGTCTCAAATGGCAGGAGGACCCCTCCTTAACTGCCAAAGCCCCAAATCCTGAGCTCATCTAAGCCCTGGCCTTCCCCCTCACCCCCCCATGTCCGTCGGGTTACCAGGGGTCCCTGCTAATCTGCCTTCCCCCCATCTCCCTGTTAGCCCCCCCCCCGTCCCTGTCCCCAGCTCTGACACCACCACATCCTCTCGCCCTGTCCGGTCCCTGCAGCCGTGGCTCCTGTGCATGCTATGTCCCTCTGTCCCCATCTGGTGCCTGCAGATTAAGTACTGGTAGGAGGGGTCCCGTGATCCCGGGGTTCCCTGGAAGTGCCGTCGTCTTCCCTCTCCATTTTTCCCAGGTGGTCCAACCCATGACAAGGGCCTCAACTGTTATCCGACCATGAGGCCACATCTCTCTCCCAAACTCGAGACACATGTGACCCTCTGAAGCCATGTGACCCTTTACCTTGACTCAGCGTCTTCCCCTTGCCCATCTTAAACCTCCGCTCCTAATTCTTTGGGACTATACCCACCACCTCACCAAGGTATTTGGAAGCTACCCCATGTCCTGCTCCCTCAGGCACAGTACTTCTCAGCACTGTGATAAATGCAGACATAAGCATCTTAATGGAGGAAAGATTATCTTGGCTGGCAGCTCGGAAGGTTTCTTTCTAGTCCTTTCTTGGCTGGTCCCATGACTATGAGCCTCCGAGGCAAAGCCAAGCATCATGGTAGGAAATGTCTGTGAGCAAAGCAGCAGAGAAGGAAGGGGGCGGGGCCAAGACATGCTTCCCTCAGCTACACCCCGCCCCCCACAGATCTACCACGTCGCTATCGCCTATGGGAGTTCTGGGTCCAAGGGATTCATCCACCGATGAAGGCAGAGCCCTTACGACCAGCCACTTCCCCAAAGCCCCACTGCACACTGCTTGCACCGGGGACCAAGCTTCCAGTACACGAACCTTTGGAGATCAAGCTTCCAATGTATGCACTTTGGGGGAACATTTCATATCTGAATCATACCACCCCAGTTCTACTCGCTGGCTTTACCTCGACCCCCCCTTTCCCTCTAACTCCACTGTTAACCTTGAATCTAGTATTTCCTCTCAGTTCTTGGTCATCTTTCCCTCCTCTTTCTCTTTCTCTCTCTCTCCTCCTCCATTTTCATGTGTATATGTGTGTGTATATATGTGTGTGTGCATGTATTGATTGTGAAGGGGGTGTGTGCGTGTGTATCTGAGATCAATGTCAGAAATCTATCTTAAATTCTATCTTCTTTCTCTCTTTTCTTTGTGCATACGTATGTGTGTGTGTGTGTGTGTGTGTGTGTGTGTGTGTGTATCAGAGGTCACTGTGCATCCCTGTAGAGGACCAAGGTTGACTTTGAGAATCATCCTGGATTGCCTCTACCTCCTTTTTGCTTGGCTCTAGGATTTCCCATCAGGGCCAGAAGTGCGGGTCACCACCTTCCGCCTGGTGGTGTTTTTATGTTGTACCTGGGATTGGAACTCAGATCCTTTTGCTTGCGAGGCAGAGTCTTAGCCCTTGAGTCATCTCTCCATCCCCTACCTCATTTCTTGAAACTGGATTTCTAGTTAAGCCCAACTTGCTCTGGGGTTTCCAAGCTTCCAAGGCTGGAATTACAAGTGGGCTGTTATACTCACCTGGTATGTGACCTTCTGTGTGGGGGTCTGAGGATCCTGAACCGGCCAATCTTCTGTTTGCACAACAAGGGCCTTAACTGCAAAACTCTGCAGCACGTCTGAGGCTCTTTCTGCAGCATACGTCTGACTGAGTCACTTTCTTCTGGAAACCCTTCAGAAAATCCTCATCTTTGCAGGATATCACCCAGCTTCCCCCAAAAGGTATGGAAGGTCCCACCTGTCACACCCAAGCCTGATCTTCTCTTGCATCTCCTTCATTCTGGACATCAGCCGGAGAATCTGGCTGTGGGGGTTCAAATCCCGGCTCCATACATTGCTAGTTTGTATAACCTTTGGGGAGTTAATTAACATCTCAGGCCCCTCTACTTCCTGATCTAAAAGTGGGGTAATGATGAGTGTACCAAGCAGTGCCTGCGCCCTAAAAGTGGCCCAAAGTGAGTGGTACTGGCTGGTCCATCACACTCGGGGACCCCCTGCTCCCCTCCACTCATCCCAGGTTCCTGGAAGAGTCTCTCTCTTTTCTGCCCTGTTCACCTCCTCAGGTTCTTCTTCAAGACCACCCAAACCACCTGCTACTCTGCCCTCCACCAGTCCTTCTTGCTGTTGCCACCTGGCCTTGCCTACAGACCAGGCTGCCCTGGAAAATTCGCCTCACCATTGGAAGTAGGAACTACTCTGGGTACCAGGCTCGGATTCCACAGCTGGCAGGGCTGGGTCTCCACATCCTGTCCCACGTACACTTTGTGACATCTATTTTGTCTGACAGAGGCTTGTTTTTGCCAGCCGTGCCTGTGACACCCAGGACCCTGGTTGTTATGGAATGCAAATCCGCCCATGTGACAAAGTGCAGGTCTAATTGGCTTTGACTTGCCTGGTATTGCAGACATCGTATTTCTTCAGAAGTTGTTTTCGTACCTGCCCCTTATCGCTAATAATGCTTTGTGGCTTGCTATTCCACTCCCCGAGTTCCTCCCTCCACAAATACTTGTGTTTGCTTCTCCCAATTGCCCGTTGTCAGCTGCCTCAAATGCATCATAAATCTCCTGTCCAAATCCCCGGCTCTGGAGAATCATCCACGTGCTGATCCCAGCAGCGCGGTGTGACCTCTCCTGTATGCTTAGCGATGCTCGCGTGTTGCGACACAGGCGTCACCTGCAGCGATGTCAAGATAAACCACTGCTTCACACTGGTCAGCTGGCTGAAGCTGGTAACCTTAGTGTGCGCCCTCGACTTACAGCCCCTCGTGACACAGGCCAGGACTGAGGGGTCTTCAAGGTCACTCAGTAGTCAGGATGACCCAACCCACCTGGGACCGAAAGTCAGATTTTTCTCATATTCACTTCAGTAGTTTTTCTTAATTACCCAAAACGACTTTATATGTTTTTAATGTGTGTGCATGTGTGTGTGCATGTGTGTGTGTACAAACATCTATGGGTGTGAATAAGCAGGTGAGTGTCACAGCATGTATGTGGAAGTCAGAAGAGAACCTGAGTGTTGGTCCACACCTTCCACGAGTGTCCCTTGTTTTCTCCATGACATATACCATACTAGTGGCTGTAAACTTCTGGGAATTCTCCCATCTCTGCCTTCTATCCCCCTGTAGAAACGTAGAGACTACAGATGCTTGTGCTATACACCTATTTAGCTTTTAGGTGGGCTCTGGGGGATTCAAACTCAGGCTTCCCTCACTTGCATGACAAGTGCTTCACCCCAGTGATCCATCTTCCCAACTTCTATTATTTTTTTTAATTAGCAAAATTGCAGTAAAATATACTTAAGGAAACTTAGGACTTTAACCATTCTGAAGTGCTAAGTTCAGTGGTGTAAAATAGGTTCACCTTGCTGTGTGCATGTCACCCGTACCTGTCTGTGGGATTTTTGTTATTTTGCAAAACAGAACCCCTGGCCCAGTTAAACGCTAGGTCCCTATTACCCCTCACTTACCTCCCTTCCCCTGTAAACACTATTTTATCTCTAAGAATTTGACTTCTGGAGGGATTTCCTGTGGCAGACTCTTTCAGTACCTGTTTTGGGGGGTCTGGCTAATTTCCTTGCACAGTGTCCTCAGGGTACAGCCATGTTTTTAGTTTAGCGCATCCTTCTGTCTTAAGGCTGACCAACATTCTGCTTGCTTGCTATGTTGCTGCTGCTTTAAAAGACAACTAAGCAGAGTTGGAATTTTGAACAGGGTGATTTTCCCCAGTGGTGTTTTCTAAATACCCACTAGGGGGCAGTAAAAGATGCAGAAAAATTTCAGTAAGGCTCATGCATGCCAAGCAACCTGGGGCAGGGCATCCGCTGGGTATCTCTTTCAGCCATCCACGTATACAGTTACAAGATAATGGATTTCACATCCGACAGCAGCTTTGGATAAACTGGAGATACCATCAGCTGTAGCTTAAGTGCAGGTCTCCCTCACGCTCTGGCTAATGCCAAGGCACCGAATTTCATTTCAGATAGTGGTTTCAGATCGCGTTTTTGACTTAATTCACTTTAGTCCGGTGCTTCTCACAGGCCGTGTGTATCAGAAACACCTGGGGGATTTTTCCAACACACACACACACACACATACACACACACGTCCACGTCTCGAGGTTGAGATCTATTTAATCAGCATGGCTAGGGTTGAAGTCAGGAATAGAGACTGAATTTTGAGCTGGCCCCATCACACTTTTTGCTAAGGACCAGTGTGCAAGTTCTTTAACTTTACTAACTGGAGAAGGAAAAGCGTCCCTTGAGTAAAAACGCACAGAACAGAGGATATGGATTCTGAAAATTCTTCTTGCCAAAGAAGTGACAGGGGATGGGAGCGCTATGGAAACCTCATTCTCAGCAGCCATGAGGCTTTCCTATACATACTTGTGCATACACACGTGCATATATATGTGTATGTACATTAGTATACACGTGTGTGCACATGTGTATATTTGTGTACGTATATGTGTGTGTGCACATGGAAGCTAAAAATCAACTCTGGGTTTCTTCCTGTATCGCTCTCCATCTTATTTTCTTTTAGAACAGGATCTCCTACTGAACATGGAGCTCACCGACTCAGTCAGACTTGGGGAGCCAGCAAGACCCGTGGATCCTCCTGTCTCCGCCTCTCCAGTACAGGCGTGCACTCCCTGCTCATTTTTTTTAATGTGGGTGCTGGGGATCTGAATTCAGATCCTCACGCTTAGATGACAAGCACTTTAGTGGATTGAGCCCATTCCCAGGTCCTGAACTCGGCACCTCAGCATACTAGGAAGCCACGCAGATTTGCAAGTGGGCAGTCCTGGGAAGCTGAGGCTGTCCATCATAGTCACGTTCAGGGGCCAGCGCCCTTGCAATGTCACTGAAATATTTTTAAGAAAGAGTCTCTTCTATGGTCATCAGAAAAAGAGGCCTTCAATGTCATCTGACCACAAGTGAAAATGGCACAGCAAAACCTGGGATGGGATCGAGAGACCTTGGTTCTTGCCCCAACTCCCCACTAGCTGTTGGTGGGACCTAAGGTGAGACCAGTCGCCCCTGTAAACTTCAGCCTCTGCTTTGAGTTATGAGAGGACGGGATGATGTTGATCTCCAAGGATCCTTTCAGCTCAGAGAATTTGATGATTGTATTAGTATTAATAATCTTGATTTGTTGTTACTATTCTGGCAAAGAGCAGAAGAAATATTCAGTAGTGCAATGAATGACAGAGAATATTGACCACACGGTTTAATTTATTTAAGGCACATACACCGAATTCAAAGGAGAAAATATTGCTTCTGATGATATATTGAACAGTGAGGATCCTCGGCCTGGCAGATGCTTTCCAGAGGGAAAAATTACCCGTCAGTGCAAACTTGACATTTTTCATTCCCTGATCCATAATGATCATTTGTCCGGCACACGCATATTTACTGTGAAGGGCCACATGTGCGGATGCTTTGGATGAATATTAAATAACTGTGTACGCGTTGAGGTCAGTTGTAAGGAGGGTTGGGTGGAGGGCCCTAGGAGGCTCGCATTGATCTTTGGTCAAGTTCCATCCTTGGATCCTGCTGACACAGGGAAACAATTGATGTGGACCATTATTAAGGCTTTAAGTGTTTCTCCATTGTTAAAGATCTTTTACAAGCCCAGAGTAACTGATAGTGCCCGAGGAATTGGCAAAAGCTTCACTTAGAAATATAGGCTGCTCCAAGAGATAAGCATAACCCGGAGTAGTGATGCCAGGGTCAGGCTTACGCAGCAAGGGAGCGGGCGACTGGAGTCCAGCGCTGGGATACGCTACCCATCAGCCTTGCTTCTTAGAATAGAAGAAGCCGGGAACGAGGCTTCTTCCTCTTCCTCTGTGCCCACCTACAGAGAGAAAACCTCGTTCATAACTGGTCCAGGTGACCACTGAGTTATCAGCTCCATAATATCGATCACTCCCTCCAAGGCTCGGGGCAGCAAGGAAGAGGGGCGGAAAGAACAAAGGAGCTGAAGGATGGGGGAGGAGTGCGTGGAGCAAGGTCTTGTGGACACGGCACGGCTGATGACCCCACAGCGGCAGGGGCTACCTGCAAGAGGGCGGGCCCATCTGCATCCATCATGGATGGGGGAGAGGCTTGTGAAGGCCCAATCCTCCCCGAGGAGCAAAAGCAGTTCATAGTGTCTGGGAGAAGTTGTAGCAATTGGTAAATTGCCCTTGCCTTCAGTGAAGAGCCTGCCCTGTCCTGTTTAGGAAAGCAACCCTAGTTAATGCAGTGGGTACAAGAAGAGAGAAAGGAAACAAGGAGGGAGGGAAGGAGGGAAGAAGGGAAGGAGGGAAGAAGGGAAGAAGGGAGGAAGGTAGACAAAATGACAAAAGAAAAAGAAGGAAGGAAAAAAGAGAAAGAGGGAAAGGAAGGAAAGAAGAAAGGAAGAGAATGAAGGAAAGAAGGAAGAACATGACAGTAGAAGGAGCTTGTTAAGAGGTTTGGGATAAAAAAGGATGTAGTATTGTAGAGCCAAAGGTCATTTATATGAATGAAACTGAATGGATAAATAAAGATAGAAACCTCTTCTCCTACCACATTCTCCATTCTCCATACTGCATATTCAAAACATCTGGATTGTTGGGGCCTGAGCCGTTGCTTTAAGTGAAAAGCAGAGCCTGGCAGGTTTATGAAGGAAATGGCTTTCTTTCCGTTCTGAAGATTGGGAAGCGTTGAGATGCTGGCAGCTGGGAAGGACTTTCTCGTGCATTCTCAGCGTGATGGGGAGAGCCTCAGGACAAGACACAGCCAACGTGCTCCCTGGGGGTCTCCCTCTTCCTTTTCTTCTGGAGCCCCTAATGCTGTCCTGGGGCCCCAGTCTCGTGACCTCATCTGATCTCAACTCCTGAAGTCTCCACCTCCAAATGCCATTCAGGAGTGAGTCTGGGAATTAAGTTTCCACCACATGAGCTTTGGGGGGCAGGGGGACCCTCAAATCACAGATCTGGAGGAATCAGGCGCCCTTGAATTATGCACAACTGCAGTCTCCAGATGTGGAGTGGTCAAGTGCCAAGTCCGTCAGAGCCGCCCTGCTCTGATGACCTGGAGCTGGGCAGGCGGGGGGGGGGGGGAGACAGCAGACAACAGAGCCGAGTGCTCCCAAAGATCTCAGCAGAGCAGAGGTTCAACTAAGCCTGCCAGATACAAGTACCAGCCATGCTAGCAATAACACGCATTTCCTGTGTCCTAGCTCTGTGTGGGTTCTGCGCTTGGTTGCCGGCCCATTTACAGCATGTCTTTAGAGTGACCCAGAGTGGAGAGGAAAGAAGTGGAGGAAAGAGTAAGGGCCAGCACGAGCCATCAAGCTACAGCTCAGTCCAATCCTGCCCTGCATGAGTGGGGTACTTAACTTTATCTTGAAAAAAAATGGTAGTGGGCAGGAGAGATGGCTGAGGGGTTAAGACTCTGTTTCACAAGCTTCAGGTCCTGAGTTCGGATCCCAGGTCAGACATAAAAACGCCAGTGACCTGCGCTTTTTGCCCTGGTCAGAAGAAGCTGGGAAATCCTATAGCAAAGCACAAAGGAGGTAGACGCAATCCAGGATGATTCTCAAAGTCAACCTTGGTCCTTTACAGGGACACACAGTGCCCTCTGATACACACACACACACACACACACACACACACACACACACACACACACACAAATATTTTTTTAAAAGAAAAATCGTAGCTAGGCTTTGGGTTGTTGGTCACATTGAGCTTTTGCTTACAGCTTAGCTTGTATTAATTTTTTCTCATTTAATTCTCAGAACAATCTGGTTCCCAGAGCTGAGGATATGTAGCTCAATTACTAAAGTGCTCGCCTGGCATTCACAGAGGCCTGGGTCCATTCCTCTGGCATAAGCCAGGCCTGGTGGTTCACGTCTGCAATCTCAACAACTCAGTAGGTTGAGGCAGGAGGATCAGAAATTCAAGTCTACTGGCTGCATAGAGAGTTTTAAGGCCAGCCTGGGCCAGAGACCCTGTCTCCAAGAACAGAGGAAAAGAACAATCTTACCCCTATCTGACATGGAAGTTACAGATAACTTAGGGCCACAGTGCTAATCGACAGGGCTAGGGCTTGAACTCATGCAGGATTTCTGCCCCTGTATTAGCAACAGGATTATGAAAAGGGAAGGGTTCTATGAGGTAACACATGTATAGCGCGTAGTATTTCATTCGGCATATGGGAATCCTTCCAGATGGTATTAGATCACCACCCTCGATACTAGTTGTACCACTCACTAAAGAGTACAGCTGGAAGTTGGCAACGGTACTTCAACTCGGGTCATGAGCCTCTAGATTCTTACGTCATCGTCCATCCTGTCATCTCCATAGAAGACGGTCCACGAGCATTTGGGGGGGGCATCACTCCGTGGCGATGTTTGCCAAGGTGTGGCTGGGCTGGGGGTGCAGAGAGGAAGAGAATACAGTGCTAACTGTTCTTTGCCTCCTTCTAGGTCCAAATGGTAAAAGACGGTGACCCCACCTGGAAGCCTACTTTTATTGTGAAACCGGATGGCGGTTGTCAGGGTGACGGAATCTACCTCATTAAAGACCCCAGTGACATCCGGCTGTCTGGGACCTTCCAGGGCAGGCCGTCAGTGGTCCAGGAGTACATCTGCAAACCTCTCCTTATTGACAAGCTCAAGTTCGATATTCGTCTGTATGTCCTGCTAAAGTCCTTAGAACCCTTAGAGATTTATATAGCCAAAGACGGACTCTCTAGATTTTGTACAGAGCCATATCAAGAGCCCAACCCCCAAAACCTGCACCACGTGTTTATGCATTTAACCAACTACTCACTGAACATCCACAGCGGCAACTTCGTCCACTCAGACAGTGTCAACACAGGCAGCAAAAGGACTTTTTCTAGCATCCTTTGTAGACTGTCTTCCAAAGGTGTGGACATCAAGAAGGTCTGGTCTGATATCATCTCCTTGGTGATTAAGACTGTCATCGCCCTGACCCCAGAGCTCAAAGTTTTCTACCAATCAGACATCCCTACAGGGCGGCCGGGGCCCACCTGCTTCCAGGTAACCATGCCAGCTCCCACCTCGAGTGCCCACCCCGAGCGCCCATCCCAAGCTCCCACCCCGAGCTCCCAGCCTTGACCCAGTCCTAGAGAAAGCTCTCTTGCCTGTTACGGGATAAATGGTGGGGTGGTCAGAAGTGGGGGTGGCTGCTGTGGGTTTTGGTGTGAAACCTAGGCTCGACTTTCAATTCGGGTTTGTTTTTTTTCCCTCACTATGTGGTTTGGGGCAAGTGACATTTCTTCTGTCAATTGTAAAAAGAAGCTAAAGGAATCTATTTTGAAAGAGCCTTGGAGGAATGCAATGAGATAACATATATAAAGCAGAGGGTCACCTATTCATTCATTCACTCATTCATGCATTCAACGATTTTTACTACTTGCTTGGTAGAGAGGCCAGATATTGTCCGGTCAAAGGGGGAGACAGATCCTTTACAAAACAATTGCTTCAGAGTGTTTCAAGTGATGGGAACAAGTAGAAAATATGCCAGGAGCTTCGGGATCTTTGGGAGGGTCAGGGAAGGCTTTCTGGAAGAAATGGCCTTTCGCTGAAAGTCGAGGTTAAGAGACGAAGCAGGCAAGACTGGATGGGGAGCCACAAAGCGCTCTGGTTGGAGACATGGCTTTGCCTAAGTGGTCACCGCTCAGCTCTGAGACTGAGAGATTTGGGGTGGCTGGGTGGGTTCTGAGGCAGAAACGTGGAGGAAGATAAGCTGGGGAGGGGTAGGTAGGGCCATGTTGTGGAGAACCCAAGGGTAGGGGAAGCAGAGGATTGTAAGCTGAGGACAGAAGGCACCCAGCCTATGTGTTCCCACGGACACAGTGCTGCCGTGAGGGATGCGCTGAGCCTTGGCTGTGTGTGGTGATAGCGCAAGTGACAGAGATGCTTCTGCATGGTCAAGCGAGGACGCTGGCTCTTTGTAGGTCTTGAGAGATGCGGAGGGTGCAGGAAGGTCTGAACACCATTCAAGGAGGGCCTATGGCTAGACCCCACCTGGGTGGGGCTGGGGAAAGTGAAGACATGGTGGCGGTAGGAGAAAAGAGAAGCTGAGGCAGGGGGCAGGTGGCTGGAGTTCTAGGAGGGATGGCACAGCCCACTAACAGAGGACCGGGCTAGCAGCCTGTGTGGCAAGCAAGTGGGGAGGTTGAATAGAGCAAGTGGATACTTGGGCTGGAGTTCAGGAGACAGAAGTCCAGCTAGAGGAAGCTGGGAACTAGGCCACATCAGTGACCGAAGGCATGAAAAGATGTGGTGTGGGAAGAGGCTGGAGAGGTTCTCCTGCCAATCCCCCCCCCCAAGTGAAGGAGGCTGAAAAGTGGCATTTGAGGTATAGGAGGGAGAATGGGGTGGAGATGCCCAAAATGTGGCGGTCAGAGAAGACATAGGGTGGGACCGGCATCTAATGCTGCGGAGACACCAGGCAAGACCAGCCCTGGAACCACCCATCACAGTCGCTGGCAGGGGCTCCCGTGAAGATTATCCTCAGCAAGGAGAAGCTTGCAGGAGAGAAGGACATAGAGAATGAGGGGAAAAACATCTTCCAGGACCCTTAGATGTCAGGGACGAGGGGAGGGGGGACATGACGGCCAGCTACATTCTCCTGCACCAGATCAATCTAAACAGGCAAGAGAAGATAAGAAAGGGTACTTCTGGGATTCCTTCCATCTTATCATTAATTGTTTCATAGAGGTAGATATATATGTAAAGAAGGAATAAAAATGCACGGACCATACTTGTAAGCCACGAAGCAGAACAGAATAATCAAACCCGACTCACCTCCTAACCCAACACCTTTTCCCAGCGCATCCCTGCAGAGCTAGTATCCTGGGTGTTTATCATTTCCGTGCTTTTCAAAACTACATGTTATCATGCATGAATGCACCCCTAGGGAATATACTGTCTTTCTTGGCTTGCTTCTGAGCTCTATAAAAGCCCTAGCGTGACTTGTGCGTCCTCTTGAAGCACTCTCCACCACATGTGACGTTTCAGAGGTCACCCGCGTCGCCGGGCCAGTGGCTTCGCTTGCAGGCTGTGTATTCCGTTGTAAATCCACAAAGCGGATGTTTTTGTTCACCGGTTCATCTTGTTGAGGAAGGTCTTAGGTGCTTCTTGCCAGTGGTAGGAGGGTAACAGGCAGCATGGAGCGAGAATGCGGAGCAGGTGTAGAGTGACAGCCCCTCACGAGTGGGCGTCCACTCACCAGCCGCAGAGGAGGCTGGGCCCTGAGAGCAGCTCCAAACCCAGATAGTCTCTAGGGAAGATGTTGGAAGCCCCTGGAGGGGGAGCTCAGGCAATGGTCAGAAGCAGGAGGGAACACTTTTCATGCAGAGTTCTGTCCATGGACATGTGGCTTCCAGATCTTTGCTTCCCTGGTGGCCTGTCTGGCTCAGCCATGAGGAAGTGGCTGCAGACCTCAGCAAGGGCAGAGGAGCAGGGATCGAGGTGAGGCCAGAGCGAGGGAGTCTTGCCCCAGGCCGCCACAGAGGAAGGCACAGGAGACTGTTGTGATGTGGGTGCGTCCGGGGTCATCTGGGAGGACTGTGCAGTTGTGCCTGTGGGCAGTGACAGCTATTCTAGGAGCACCGTCACATGGGGCCCAGCAAGCATGGCCAAGCCACAGAGACCTGGCACCTTCTGGGTGGTGGTGGGAAGCACTAGAACGGCTGGTTTGCTGCGTGTCCTGCCGCAGATAGGCAGCGGTGGAAGCCAACAGGGTGGGAGCAGGCCAGCTGTGGGGGGGGAGCTAGAGACACAGAGCAGGAGCCCTGTCTGGGTCAGGTCACAGCAAGCAGATGACCCACAGCCCTGTGGCCATATGCAGACGCTTGGCCACATTAGATGCCTCCAGGCCCAGGGAGGTAAGAGGAGGAGGAGGGAGGGAGGAAAGCTGTTCCCTCTGCTCCCTGCACCCCCAACCCTCTCAATGAAGCACCACCTGCCTCTTTAGGAGCCCCGGACAACATTTGGAGTAAGTGTGAAGTGGTGTCCAGAGTTGGTTTCACAGCATTTCAGACACTGTGACCCAGAAGAAATAATATCTGATTCTGAGTCCTCTTCAGCTTTCTTATTCCCATCACTTTCTAGGAGGGCTTTGGGTACCTGAGTCACTTGGAACTCAGGTTTAGCTCCGTGGTAGAGTCCTGATATCATTTGCTATGTCCTTTGCCACGGGCTGCTTGACTTCGCCTGGCCTCTGTTTCCTCATCCGCCTCGCAGGAGCTGTACAAAGCTTTGCAGACCCATAACATTCTGCACAAATACAGTTATTTCTTTGCCAGGCAGTGCCTCTTGCGGGCAGCCTGGATCTGGTCCAGACTGCAACATTTCCGACCCAACACTTGAGCCAACCAAAGTATGTTCATCTGGGCCATGTGACTGACCGGGTCCCAGCTGTGGTCATGGTAGTACCTGGGAATTGCGGTGGCGGAACAGCAGCTGGCACTGCCCAGCTGTGGTCAGGTTTCCTGTAATCTGCCACCGACAAACACGGCTGCTCTTTTATTCCAGCCTGTCCTCTGTCATTGCCCGGGCCGGGCCGGGCCCAGCCCCATGACCCCACATCTACTTTCTTGAGGGCAGTGGTGTGTGTGACCCTTTCAAACAGCAAGGTCAGCTTGGGCGCGGACGATTCATGTGGCAGAAATAGTCATGAGGGGGGGAAGGTTTCTGCTTGGCTTCGGGAACGTTCTTTCCTACCCCCGGGCTTCATCTGGATCATTTTCTTCCTCTCTGGGTCTAATTCTGTCCTTGGCTGTGATCCTTCTCTTTGGATGTCTGGAGGCGACATCTTTCCCAGGTCTTCTTTCTCCCCTATTCTCCATGACTTCCTCTCAGCTTGCAGCCTAGACACCCTACGAAAGAAGACTAGGGAGCAGCATGGTAGTCAAGAGCTTCAAGGTTTTGTTCTCAAACACCCGAGTTTGACTTTTTTTTTTTTTTTTTTTGCCTGTCCCGGGTTTGAGCTTCTCTCAGCAACCCCTTATAGCCATTTTAGCTGACACATGTTTCAGTTTGCCTGTATGGTGCCGATAAACTCACGACCAAAGACCTTAGGAGAATCCAGGGGCTTTTATTTTTCCTTACAATTCTCCCTCCATTAGAGTTCTTAGTCCTGCCTGGCAGGAGAGCCCATACCAATACCAGAAGCTGAGGGCAACTGGCCATGCCATACCCACAAGGATTGCCGAGGGCAAACTCTACTCTCCAGACTTCCCGTCTGCCAAAGTACACTGAGGAAAACCGGACTTTCTGGAACCAACTTCCCCCATTGTAGGCATCTGTCCAGGGGGTCGTCCTATCTATTATGGGCTGGGACTTGGCACATCAATCAGACAATCTCCTTCAGGCTTGCTCAGGACTGGCCCAAACTACACATGCTTCACAAATGTGCTCAGAATTCAGCCTGTGTATGGCACCTATATGTCTCACTAGCACGGTAAGCTTGAAAAGTTAACCTTTCCTAGCTTGGTGCCCTTATCTGCAAAAAGCAAGCATGTGTATCACTGTCTCCTAGAGCAGTCCCTATATTCCAATAAGAGATGGCTACTCAACCGCACAGTCCCCAACACGCAGTGCTCACTGGATAAATGATAGCTCGGGCTCTTACTGTATCGTCGTCTGTAACAACAGTTGCCACGCTTATGTGAGGAGGAGCTTTGAAGTTGCAGGACACCAGAAACTCTTCACAATCAACCTAAACTACAACATTGGTGTTCCCAGGGGCATAGTTTGGAAACTAAGCCCTTAACCTGGCCTTTGTCACCTCCTGGCCCGGCTCCAGTCTAGCTGCCCTGTGTGTGGTCCTCAGTCCAGCACAGTCAGATGGTCACTGTCTTCTGGACATAGGTGGTGTCTCCTGCAGGTTGGCTGTTTGGTTCTCTCCTGTCTTGGACAGCCTGGCCTGACGTTTAGTACCTTCTGTGTAACGCCTTCCCTGACCACACGCTAAAATATAAGCTGTTTCCATCTTCTGGTCTCTAACATACATATTCTCTGGTGCTAGGTATGGGGTAGGGGGGTGTCTATGGCTATGGACAAGACAAGGTACCTGCCCTTAAGGGGTGCTCTGGTTAGTGGAAAAGACTGACACAGAGAATCACTGGTCTTCATCCATAGTGCCCTCTGAGGACATACACAGGATCTGGGGAGCACTCCTGACTAGAGGCTTCCAGAGGGGGTGCTCAAGAGAGCTCAAGGAGTGAGGAGGAATTTTTCTCCTGGTCTCTCTGCCACCTCATTGGCTGCTGCCCCTCAGCCTCTTCCTCCAGATCTGTCATCATTGGGGATCCCTGGGGCCCGATTGGAAATCAGTTTTCTTTTCTACCTCCCTGTCTGAAGGATTTCATCTGGCCCCATGGCTTTAGGGACCAGCTACATGCTATTGAGTCGTGAATCTCTATCCATCTGGCCCCATGGTTTTAGGGACCAGCTACATGCTATTGAGTCGTGAATCTCTATCGTTAATCTTGACTTCTGCCCAAGCTGCAGCCTGACCACCTCTCTGCTCACTTTAGTTTTCTACTGGGGTGGTTAGTGGGCATCAAACACTTAACCAGGTTCAACCTCAAACTCTCGACTTCCCTCCCAGACCTACTGTCCATTGCCTTTCTTGCTTCAGTAAATATTGCTCAAAAGCAGTTATTTTCATCTCTTCTCTTCTCCCTCCTACATCCAATGCACATGCAACTCTGCAAATATACTTCAGAATATATTCCAGATGCAGCCACTTCCAGCTCCATTGCTAACATGCAAGCCTTCACCATGCACCTGAACTACCAGGACCCCCTCCTGACTGACCTCCCTCCTACCACTTTTGCTGCCCGTGGCTAAAATTTCTCCCCGTAGTCAAAGAGATACTTTTAAAATACGTTGGAAAAGGTTACTTCTGTTCACACCCTCACTGGTTTCATCATTCACGTAAGGTCCTGGCTCCTTATTGTGGTCGATCTGATCCATTCCTTGTGTTTCTATCTGACCTCATCTCCTACCACGCTTGAGCTCCTAAGCCTCCTTGTCATTCAAAAGTGGCATTTGTTCTGGATGGTCTTTTCCGGAATGATCTTCCCTGATTCTCCAAAAGGACTTAGCCTCTTCATTCGGTAGCTGTTGCCATGTCACCTCCCAAGATGCTTGGTTCTGGCTGTGACGGGATCACAAAGGCTGAATTAATCTCCTTCTGCTGATGAGATTATCAGAAACACATGTGAATGAGCCTGGAGACTGTGAGGAACTGAGCTGACGGAGCTCTGAGCTGGGGGAGACCGAGTGGCTGTGGCATAGAGAGGATTCTGGGGAGTCCTGAGCTTCCCCGTGGAGCCCAGGGTCATGAGAAGTAGAGGGTTCAGCCACAAGGTAAGAATAACCCAGAAGTGGTAGGTGGAAAACCTCCAGACTCACAAAGGACAGAAAGGTGTTCAAGCTCGGAAGGGCTCGAGTAGACAGGACTTGCTGGTTACCTAGAGCATTCACTAGAAAGTCCAGAGAAGTCCCTCGTTTGACCCGGCCTACCTAAACTTTAAACAAGATTTGAAGGGAGAAGACAAAATCCAGATCCTCGAATTGTAGTACCACAGGGCTTAGCAGCCAATTAAAAAAAATCCATTAAATAGTTCACAAAGCAGGAAAAGGCAGGTTACAGTGGACAAAATTATTCTCTCGATTCAAAGTATTTGAAATGATATATCCAGTAGGAATGGATGTTAAAATGCTTATTATTATTATTATATATAATTTTTAAAGGAAGATATTAGCTTAATGATGAAGAAAAAAAGCAGTTCTTAAAAAGACACGAGTAAAACTTGTAGAGAAGAAAATCCAGGCCGACTTGGTGGCACAGCCCATATAGCAAGAGCATGCTTCAAAAAATTTAAACAAAGAAGAAAAAAAAAGCTAAAGTACAGTCTTTGGCAAGACGTGTCTTGGGTTGAGATGAACAGCAAACTAGAGACTGAGAGAACTGCCCAGGAACTTGAAGCCAGGGCAGTGGGATCTGTAAAATATTAGACAGAGAGGAAAATAACAGCACCAGGAAGCCTCACGGCCTCAGGTGGGACTTGGGAGAGCAAAGAGGAGCACAGGAAAATGTTCAGACAGCTGATAGCCAGACCTTGCCACTTTGATGAAAAACTATAAGCTCCCACCCCAAGAAGCTTAAGAAATCCCAGGTAGCGCATGTGCGTGCCACACACACGCACACACACACACACACACACACATACACACACACGCATGCACGCAGTTTACAGTCAAATCATGGAAAGCCAGTGATAACAAGAAAATCTTTAGAGAAACTAGAGTGAAAAGATGAGCAAAGATACATTATGCCTAGAGGAAGAAAGAAATAACTACAAACTAAAAGACTGGAATGGCAAATGCCTCTTCCTAGGACTTCCCAGGCCATTCTGCCTGGACCATACCCTTCCAAGAGGCGCCCCGCAGTCTTACCTTGCTGGGATTGCTAACTCGGTTATGGTTCTCTTCCTCCCTCTCTCTCATTCCCTCCCTCCCTTTTTCTTTCTCTCCCTCCCTCTCTCCCTCTTTTCCCTCCTTTATCTCCTTCCCTCTCTTCCCTCCCTCCCTCTTCATCCCTGTCTTCCCTCCCTTCCTCCCTCTTTTTCCCTCCCCGCTCCCTCTCTCTCTCCTCTCTCTCCCTAAAGTGCAAGCCACCAAAAGAACCAGAGTTTCATTTCCTGCTCTATCTCTAGTGCCTAGAGCAACGCTGGCCATGTGGTAGGGGCTGAACACATACTTGGCAAATAATACCATCCAGGAAGAGGATGAAGTAGGGAGAAGATAGCAAATTAGTGTTGTGCTGGTCAGAGCCCAAGGCGGCAGCAGCGAGGAGAAGTGTTGAGGCTGGAGATCAGGAGCACTGCCCGCTGATTCCTGAACTGGTAGGACATGGGACAGAACTTGAGCTTTATTCTGAGAGCAGAGGTGTTTGGCAGAAGAGACTTAGAATTCTATTTGCATTTCAGAAAAAAAAAATTTTGGCATCTCTTTGTGGTAGATGATTTAAAGAGGCGAGTTTGAGAGGTGGTACAGAGCCAAGATACCAAGCCATGGGACTATGCCAAATCTAGAAGGTTCTCAGGTACAGGACAGAGTGGCGAGCTAGCTATAAGAAGTGAAGGCTTGTGTCACTGGGTGGATAAGGCGTACAGGAAACAAGTAAATTCTAGTGTAAAATGATGAGACTTTTACTATCTAGTGCTGTGTAATAGATTAGCAGCTTAAAACAATAAATGTTCGTCATCTCAAAGTTCCTGGCTCAGAATCTAGGAGTAGCTGATTGTCTCAGGTTCAAGTTCCTTACAAGGTTCTGCTCCAAGGGCTGCTTGAGGTCTCAGCTATCTCAAGATAGCTGGGAAAGATCCTCCTCCGGTTCTGACAAGGCCATTGTCAGGTCTCAGGTCCCCATGTGCCCACCCCCGTCCCAGTGGGTGGCTGGAGAACTCAGATCTGTGTCACATGGGCCACTGTGTAGAACAGCTAATTTACATGCCTGGTGACTTCCCTCCCAGTAGAAGAGAGCACCCCAAGATGAAGCCACAGTCTTTTTACAACCCAACATTGGAAGTGATACCCCATCATTTCTGACCTATTCTCTTTGCTAGAAACAGGTCCCTCATGTAGCTTGTACACAAGAAGGTAAGGGTGAGGTCACACAAATGCACAAGGGCTCAGATCAGCACCACATTAGAAATTACTGGCCCACAGACAGTGTGGATATGTTGAATTTGCAATAATTTTTCTCAGCATGTCCAAATTAAACTAAATCCCTGGGGATTTAAATATCTGCTCTTCATCATCGACCTCTAGAAACTTCACAGTAAGTTAGAGAAAAAGAGTCCTGAGCACACGATTTTCAAATTCACCCAAAAGCTCCAGAGAAAGAACATTCTCTCCTGAGCCCCAGAGCTGCATGGTCCCCCTTATCCAGTGTTCCTAACTCGGGGGTGTCCTCCTTGCTTCCCATCAAAAGAAAACCATTTTGGAAAGTAAACTCCCAATCCTTTTTGCCAGCTTGGACATTCTGAGATTTTAGTGAGGCTGCTTGCTGACACCCACTGGTACTGGGCATTTCATTAAACTTTTGAAAGGAAAATAATTGATATGCCCTTGAACTTATGAAAAACCCATACTAATACTGACCTTCTTTGAGCACAAGTGTCAGGTGCCATGTGGAACATCTTCTATTGCATGGTCTCCATTTGATAGTTCATGGGTCATGAAAATACTCGGTGTAAAAAACATTAGGTAAATACTTTGATTCATGAATCAATTAAGTTTAAATACGATTCAGTCTCCTTTTCAGACAGAGATGATGGGCCTTAGAGCCACTGCGATACTTACCTGTAGACCTTTGGACGGTGGCTCAGGGGTGAAGCCTTTGCCTCCCAAGGACTTCAGTTCAGATTCTAGGTCCCAGGTAAAAACACGGGGAAGATGACAGTGATTTGCACTTCCAACCCTGGAAGACAGAGCCTGGGATACCCCAGAACAAAGCAGTCCAGAGGTAGAGCCATCCAGGATGATTCTCAAAGGCACTCTTGGGACTCCACAGGCAACTACACTCAAATGCCCTTTTGTACACACACACACACACACACACACACACACACACACACACACACACAGGTCTGTAGTTGCAGAAGTGAAGGCAAAATGTGATAATGCACAACCCCTTGTGACCCCACAGTGCTCCAATGCCATCTCTTGTTGGTGAACTACAAAAGGAGCTAAAATGGGTCAGTGATCTCTTATGTGATAATAAGCACCGTCCTAGCGAGGCACACTTTTCATATCTATTATCAAGTTCCCAGAAGGTGCTTAGGTTAAGGTGTCTATTTTCAGGAGTAGAAGTGACTCCACAGAGGCTGAACACCTTACCTTAACTAAAGCCATCTAAGCTAGCATGAGAGACCAAGACTGGGTCTCAACCCAGTTGCAGGTCTTTCTGACTCCAGCGCATCGCCAGGCAAGACTCAACTGCAGTCAAGGCCACGCACCCAAGATGAGAGGCACATCCGAGATCTGACATTGGCGAGGGCCGGTTGGCATGATGCAAGTGGTTTCACTACTCCTTTCTGCAGTTGCTGGCATCCCTACAGCTTGGCATTCCACTGCATGGGGAGTGGAGAAGAGTCCACCAGGCAGGACAGGCACAAGTTCAAACTTGTAAGAAGCAGCCCAAAGGCAGAGTGGGCAAGCAAGGGTGACAAATGACTGTCACCTGCCTGTCACCTCAACTCCAGCACATGACTCAGGGCAGGTCCAAAGTTAAGACCGATGTTACCAGTCTCCTAAAGGCTTCATCACTCAATCTGCTTGTCATATATTATTAAGTCCATCTATAATGCATGCAGCGTTTTCTTCTGAATCTCTACTTGTGACAGGGGAGAGAAAAAAAATAGCAGGAGGCTGACTTTTCCAGCTCCTCATCCTGATTGCCCTTCATTGAAGCATAGCTTCCTTCTTGAATCATTCCTAAAAATGGCCATCCAGGCTTTGATTTCATTAATATAGATGAAGCGACAGTTTGATAATTATCATTGAACTAATGCATATTCTGTGTAGACAAGTAGATAGATCCCCTCCATCTCTCCCTTTGGAGTTCACCAAGGAAAGGGGTATCCATGACCATGTCTTTTCCTCCCCCTCCCTCCTCCCTGTTAGCCTCCACATTGCTTTTTGAGACTTTGGGGTTATGTATCAATTGTTTAGAAAGCATTCTGTTATCAGCTCTCTAGAGGGAAGTGAGAAGTCTTCTGAGTATCTGAAGCCCTCGTTGTTCAAGTTTGAATCTCATTAGGCAGAGTGATCTTAAGGATGTCAAATTACCCAGGTGAAGGGCCGCGCCAGACGGGAAGAGCAGGATGTGCAGGCAGCTGGCGTGCTGCGGGGACTTCTGAGGAACTGAAAGACACCAGGGTGGCTGCAAGGTGGAGCCTCGCCTGAGGTTGGTGTTGTGCTGGGTGCAAGAATCCGTGTCCTGACCATTGCTGCTGAAGGGATCCTAGAGAGTGGAACCGGCTCCAGGAGGCCGCCCGTGCTCCAGGTGATTTCTAGCCTGGTTTTATGTTCCACTGCCATCTTTGAGAAGCTCTTCATGCTTTTGGACATTTTGCACCAGAGGCCCATGACATTGGCTCTGTTTGGGGGTGACCAGCTCTGTCACCTACTAGACCAGGTGGCACTGGGGAAATCCACAGGCCTTGGTGAGACTCCCCCCCCCCCACTTGCCTGTGAAAATTGGAGAACACAATCCCTCCTTCAAAGATGCTTTTCCTAGGACCAACTCAGACGCTCCAAGTGATTCGGACTTGGCAGGTGTGGGCCAGAGAGCGGTTTTGGCATTGGCTCCTCTTGAGAAGTGATGCTCGCTCAGGATTATGAGAGGCAGCCAGCCTTATGTTTCTAGAGATGTAGCCAAGAAGCAAAATAGAGGAGGGCAGAAGGAAAGGCAGAGGGAGAAACTGCCAGGCGAGCTTGAACCCTTAACAGTGAAAAGCCTGTTGAAGAGGAACGAGGTCATGGTGTACAGCACTTGGGCGAAACAGAGGCAGCCGAAAGGCTCTGTGGAGACGCAGCCCATTGTCAAGGCATCTCTAATATGTCCTGCTGTCCATTCAGTCTGACATGGATGACCAGGGGGCTGCAGAGGAGCCAACCAGGGTCAAGGCTGAGGGTTGGGAAGGGTGAGTTTGGGCTTATTTTCTGTTTAATGACCCAGCTACCATCTTCGGATCCTGAGAAGAAATTGGGGCCAGAGGGAGTAATTCTGAATTATGTTTATTCTGCCCAGATCCTAGGCTTTGACATTCTTCTGATGAAGAACCTGAAGCCCATGCTGCTTGAAGTGAACGCAAATCCCAGCATGAGAATCGAGCATGAGCAGGAAGTAAGTGCTGGTGGCGCCCCCTACAGGGCACCGCGGCCGGTGTAGCTCAGAGCTGGTGCTGTCCAGCCCTGTCCCTGGCAGCAGAAGACTCGGCCAGGTTCCGCTGCAGTCAGATCATTCAAGTTCTGTTGTGCTCCGAACAGAGTCTATTAATATAAGACCTTTCCGACCTATGGTAATTTCCCAGCATGCCATTCTTCCCATTTTTAAGGTCTGGAAACTTAGAAGCAGCTGAGCCCTTTCCATCAGTTTTGACATGAACTAATTAGTTCGCCTCAGGAGATGGGCTAATTGAAATTCTATGAATATGATTTAGCCATGCCGACATGCTGGAATCACTAAGATAAATAGTATGTTTAACAGTGGTTATAATTTCTCTCTGCCACTCCCCAAATGCATTTAAAGAGCTATAAGGAAATACACCTAAAATTGCTGCAGAGTTTTAGGGGGGAATTATATGGATTATTTTAATTTTCGGGAGCCCTTTCTATTTCTGCAGCTTTTCTAAAATGAGTATATATGATTTCCATCATCCAGAAAGCAAAGTGTGGGCAGGGGGTGTGGTTCACTGTGGCAGTGTGCTTGCCTACCGTGTGTAATGCCTGAGGTCAGTCCCCAAACATACAAGCAAATAAACATAGTGGTAAGATTGGGTGGGGCGAAGTTCATCCTTGGCTACATAGTACACTTGAGGCCAGCTTGGGGTACGTGAGATCCTGTCTCAAAACTAACTAGCTAAGTAAGTAAATAAAACAGAAAGAAAAAAGGAAGTAGGATAGCGCTATTATTTTTTGTGTATTTTATTAATTTATAAAAGGAAAGTTACGTGTCTAAGGTAGCTTAAAGGGAGGGAATTTACACAGGCCAGATGTACTCCTGTACAGTCAGTCATGCGAGCCATTACTAGCTGGATGCTTGTGTGGACAGCTTATTGGAACTAGATGGAGGCCCTATGGTAACATGGAGTCCTTACCTTTCAAGCTTTCTCCAGGGGTGTTTGAGAATGTGCCTAGCCTGGTTGATGAGGAGGTAAAGGTAGCTGTGATCAGAGACACACTGCGCCTCATGGACCCACTGAAGAAGAAAAGAGAGATCCAGTAAGTCATTTTATTTTATGACATTCATTTCTACTCTGCTTCTTTCCTGTCTTTTACATTCTAAGCAAGTGAACCAACTTCATGAAATGCATGGAACCCGTAAGTCTTACATATTAAACAATCAAATAAATCACATTTTCATTTTATAAATCATCAGTGGCTCAAAATCAGGAGTCACACAACACATGGAGGTTTGGTGATAAATTTGTAGTGGGTTGTTATCTGAATTTAAGTGTGTCTATCCAGCTCAGTGACATACTGAGCATTTGACTTTGCTGTGTGAGATGCACATGGAGGAGTGAAGTAAGACCTGGAGGAGGGCAAGGGGTGTGAAAGAACTGCCACCTTCTTGTTCTCTTTATGACCCAAATGCTTCTGCAGTAAAGACCTTTATTTTTTTGCACAGCCAATGTAATGCACTTCTGACACATCTATTGTATTTGCAAGTTACATTTCTTCTCCTCCCTGAATAAACCGTCCACTGGGACATCACATGAGGGTATGGTCTCACTCTCCATGGTTCACCCGGAAATTAATGACATTTCAATTGGGTGTATCAATGATTCAGAACCCTTGCCTCATATTCCAGGTTCTCACAAAGTAAGAGTTGCATATCATAAATACCTATGTTCTGAGTGGAAAACCTTCCAAGGCATTGCAAAGATTCTTTCTCCTCCTCTTCCTCCTTTGTTTTCAGATATATGTATGTGTGGGGTGCTAGTGTGTATGTGTGTGTGCTTGCATGTGTGTATGAGTGAAAGTACACGAGTGCACTTGAATTTTTGCTTGCGCCTAGGAAAGCCCAAGGGTAATGTTGATAATCATCCTTGATAGTTCTTCCACCTTATTGATGTATTCCTGGGCCTCTAATTAAACTCCGTGGACACCAGAGGATCAGTCTGGCTGCCAGCTTGCTGTAGGAATTCCCAGGCTCCACCTTCAGTGGGTGGAGTTACATGTGGCCCACTATATCTACTGGCCATCATGGGATCTGGGGATCTGAACTCAGGTCCTTTTTCTTGTAAGGCAGAGGCTTTAACCACTGAACCACACAGCCCGTCAAGTGTATGTGTGTATCAGAGGGCACTGTGTGTTCTGTGGAGGAGCAAGGATGACTTCGGGAATCATCCTGGATTGCTTTTACCTCCTTTTTGCTTGGCTCTGGGATTTCCCAGGCTCTGCCCACCAGGCCCTAAAGTGCAGGCTGCCACTGGTTACACTGGGCGTTTTTACATGGGACCTAGAACCCGAGCTCAGGACCTTCTGCTTGCTAAGCAGAGAGACTTAACCCCGGAACCATCTCTCCAGCCTAAGTGGCACTACTTAACCTGTGACAGTCAGATTACTCTAACCCAAAGACACCCAGACATCTAAGCGTGTGTCAGCTGTGCTTCCGGACAGTGAAGCATGCTGATTTTCCCAGAAAGCAAAGCTTTGCGAGTTCCTCCACTTTGGCTCCTCATCAGGTTGGTCTCAGGCCCAAGTCTTGTTCGAGTCACTTGTACCGCTCACCCTTGGTTGCACTTGTGAACCCTCTGGAGAACTTTTTCCAAAGACCAGTCCAAGGTCTCCCCTTCTAGAAGTGCAGACCTGAATGAAGAGTTCCCGGATGCTCCCTCTCCGCAACCAAGGTTGAGCACCTGGGCCCCCATGGGAAATAGAAGTGTTACCCTGAAGGGCGCCTACTCCCTTAAAGGTCTTCCCGAGAGTGTGCTCGGCATGTGGGGCTCGGGTTGACGTTCCTGGTCGCATTCTATTGAGGATGTTCACCTGCGCTTTGCATGGGTCAGTCCTGCAGATGCGACTTTTCACTGACTCGAGGCCACCCAATCCTCTAAGCAACGCAGAACCGAAGGCAGGTGACAGAACCAAAGGCCTGTATGACAGGCCCACCCGTTCCGTGCACACGATTACTTTCTCTAGTTTATCCCTTCGAAAAAGTGCTGGTTGGAGTCGCCAGTTTGGTTACATTAACGGCAATAAGGTACACTCCTAAAAAAACTATTTCATAATATTGATCTCGCCAACAAATATGAAGGCCCCGAGCAACTGTGTACACCATGGGGGAGACGGGTGGCTTTCTACGGCATAAAGGTGTAGCTTATTTTCTGATGACCTTGACACATATGGTCTTCTGATTTCTTAGCTGAGAACAAGAAGTTGGAGATGTGCTGTGTGATCTGCACCAGGGAACATGCAGGGGCTGGAAGGATTCTAGTGCTTCATGTGGAATAGCATTGGGATGAAACCAGCTTCTAGTCCTCACTATGCTCCTGTCGTCTGTCTGAGCTGCAGATCTGAAAGTTAATTGCAGTGGGGTCTGGGACCATTGATTGGGAAGACTGGAAAAAGCATTTTATAACTTATCAAGTCATAAGTAGCAGCATCTCATTTTTAATTTAAAAAGCATTGACTTTTTCTTATTGATACCAAGGAACAGTTAGAACTCCAAGAACATGACTTTAATCCTAATATAGAAACCCTTACATCTCTCTTTTGTTACTTATGCTATATGCATGTGCATAAACAGCCAAGTGCCATTGATATCTTTCTTTAATTTCATGATTTTTTTATTTTCTTGTAATTTTTTTCTACTCATGAAACCATTCTTATGATCTGTGAAGTGCATTCTATGCATAACCCATCATGTTCTGGTGGCTTTACCAGGCCGAGGCCAAACTCATTCTCAATTCTTTGTGTAGAATTGTTTCCAAGCAACTGGAAAAAATTTTTTGTCCACAGATAGCACACAGTTGTAGCTACTTTTCTTTCGTGCTGTGAGACAGCACTCTGAGCAATCAGAAAGGGAGGAAAGGGGTGTTTATTTGTGTTACTGTTCCAGAGGGGATATGGTCCATCGCAGTGGGAATTGCATAGTCAGAAGCATGGCTTAGAGGCAGAGTTAGGCTGCTTCAGGTCGCTGCAGCCATCCATCCAGAAGAGAGAGAGGAAGAGCTGAGAGGAAGCAAAGCCAGATCACCAAACTCCACCCCCTCTACACACATGCTGGGTGTATCTTCCTCCAGTAAGGTACCGCCTCTGAAAGGTGCCACAACGTTCTCAAACACCTAAGCCTATGGGGGCAACTCATCCCATGTTGTCATTACCGTGACAACAGTGCTGTGTTGTTGACTCCTGGGAGCTCACATGTGAGACTCCATCACTCTAGCTGCATGAAATGATGTCACCCCAGGTTTTCAGAGGCAGAGATCCAGGAGTTTCTTTCTCTTGCTGTTGTTTTGTTTGGCTTGATTGATTGACTAAGACACGTTTCACCACGAAGCCCAGACTAGTCTCAGACTTAAATACACAATTTGCCTCTTCTTCCCTAGAAAAACTATGTTGACTATGGAAACCTTCAGTAAATATCTAAACTGTGTAGTGCTAGGATTATAAGTAGGTGCCACCATTCCCAGCCTTAGAAGCAGTTTCTTTTACTTGAATAGATCTGAACTAAAAAAAAAAATCAGAATTCTAGCATTTTCCTTTAACTCACTAGCAATAAAAGGTCACATTAGTGTCCCTCACTAGTTTCTCCATGGAGACGGCTCGTCATCAAGACAGCCCAAGTGGTGTTCACTTGCCGTACACATACTAAAGAAAAAAAAAGGTGGTGTCCTCAGCCTCTCTGCTCCAAGGCTGCTCTGAGAAGATATTGGAAAGCACCAGGTGGGCACCGTGTACCTGCACCTCCCCACGTCTCTCTGCGTTGTAGCCTGAGTCCTTTCTTGATGAGACTGAGAGTAGTCACAGGCGTTCGGTAGGCAGAAGAACGTGGACCCTGCCTACGTGCATGTTGGAATTGCTAAAAGCGGTGTCTCAGCTAGGCATGGTGGTTCGTGCCTATAATCCCAGCAGCAGGAGGCTGGGGCAGGAGGATTGCCTGAAGTTCGAGGCCGGCCTGAACTGTAAAATAGAACAAAAGACAAATAAAGTTTTCGGCTGGGTTGGGCTGCAGAGGTTGGCATTCAGACCCTGACTCTGGTGAGTTGGAAGTGAGCCTGGGGCGGGGAGTGGGGGGTCACAGCTGTTTTGAGCCTCGGTTTTCTTTATGATATAGCATATAATGACATTTAAATGAAACAATGAGAAACGCATTCAAATGGAACAACTGAGCAGGTACTTTTTTGTTTCCATTTTTTAAAAAAAATTTTTTATTATTATTTATTCAACTGTGCACATGTGCATGTGTGTATGTGTGTGTGTGTGTGTGTGTGTGTGTGTGTCTGTGTGTCTGTGTGTCTGTGTGTCTGTGTGTCTGTGTATGTGTAGAACCACGGACGAATTCGCGAACCACCATGGACGCCTCCACCTCCTTCTGCCCTGGGATTCACAGATTCTGCCCTACCAGGACCAGAGGCGCAGGCCGCCCCCGCTTCTGCCTGGTGTCTATACGTGGGATCTGGGATCCAAACTCAGGACCTTCCGCCTGTAAGGCGGAGGTTTAACCCCTGAGCCACCTCTCCAGCCCCCTGTTTCCATTTTTAACAGAGTGTTCCCGCATGGTCCAGGCTGGCCTAGAACTGGGGATCCCTTTGCCTCAGTTTCCAAAGCGCTGAGGTCATGAACCTGCGCCACCACACTGGTGATAGTCAGTGCTTTCTAATGCTTATCTTACTAATGGACAGTAGACTATCTACTGGACACGAAACAAGCCAAAAGTAATAACTGTTCTTTTCTTTTCTTGAATACTTCAGGCAGAATTTTTTTTGCTTAAAACCAATGGCATATGCTAATTAAAACAGAAGCGATAAGATCACTGTGGACTAGATAGAGTTGAAATCTGAGCTGGTTGCTAATGAGATTCTGTTTCCAGGCAGTGAAATGTCCCTGGGCCATGTGGATTTGGTGAGTGAAGAGAAATTACTCTTGATTCCTAAAGGAGCAAAACAGCTGTCCCTCAAGAAAGTGTTTTGATTGAGGAAACCTTTAGTAAATATCTGGACTACTGATCTGCTCTATGAAGTCACCTTAGGCACATGGAAAGGGTCTCATGAAGCACACATCTGAAACCATCATCTATGTGGAGGTAAAAATCCAAATACTGTAAAGTTAATCCTTTATGAGTATCCGACTTGGAGAGCTGGGGTGTGGCTCAATGACACGACTCCCTAACATCCCTTCCCCACAAAGTGCACAACTCAGTGACATGTAATACGTTCCCGCGCTTGCAGTCATCACTCCCAGTAACTCCAGAAGGTTTCATTATTCTGTAAGGAAGCCCATCCTTCTGTGACCCGGGAGCTCCAGCCCCTGGGGACCACCTATTGCCATGGATTTCCTATTCTTCTTATGGTATGTAAATGTTTATACACTATGCAGTCTCTTCCTGGATGAGTTCTTCCATACAGAAGAATGTCTTCGAGGTTCAGCTATGTTGTAGAATATGTCACAGCTGCTTCTTTATGACTGAACACTATTCCATTGTGCCAATTTGATGTATCCCAGTGTTGCAGTTACTCTGAATTGTTGCTGATAAATTCATGACCCGACAACTTAAGGGAACAAGGAGTTTAATTTTGGCTTACAGTTGTCCCGTTACAGTTTCTTGCCCAGCTTGGCAGGAGAGCACATGGACAATCCTTACTTGTCAGACCAGCATGTCTGACAGAAGGATGGCACTTTCTTAACTAGTTCCCTTTATCTTGTTCACCTGCTCAGGGACTAATTCCACTCGCTATGGGCTGGGCCTTGCCTATCAACTAGATAATCTCCTGCGGACTCACTTGGGGTTTAACTCAATGGCTAATTCTCTACAAATGTGCCCAGAGTTCGAAACCCTCAACCATCAAGTTGACACCTGTGTATCTAAATGTAATGCGTAGTTTAGTATCTGTTAGTTAGTTGATTTGCATTTGGGTGGAATCCATCCCTTCTTCACCAGAGGGGTGCCACAAAGATCAAAGTCTGATTTTTTGGCTTTCTAGGTTAGATTTCACTTGAGGGGAAGGATTTTTCTCTGCTGCTGCAAGAAGTTACTAGAACCTTTTTATTGGTAGAAGCACGGATATTAGAAGTCACCACCCCAGTCAGCTCCCTGGCCTGAGAATCTCCCTTGCAACCATCTCTGACATCAGAGCAACAGCTGACCTGGCAGGGCAGTGACATGGCCGCAGCCAGGGCTGGGCTGATGTCCTGAACTGCCCGTCATCATGCTCTGAGCTCAGCCAAGCTCTCATCATTCCCCGAGGAACCTGACGGAATTTAACAAAATGCTGGTTCTCGGGTCACCAAGTGGTCAATAAGACTTTCAAATTATTATGCTGATGGTTACAGCTGACCCTTTAGCCACTCAGACAGTCTGTCTGAGCAGAGGACACACCCCACTTGCATACCCCACTGACAGCCATGCTGAGCCTGTCCAGTTTCTACTGTATAGTTAAAGATGATCAGCAGAAAACTTCTTTTCTCAAGGTACTGGGACAGCTTGTCTTTTCAAAATCCTATATCAGACATGAGTAAATTGCATTCCCTGATTACTTTTAAGATGAGGTTCATCACTTAATTTTTGGGAGGTCCATTTACCACCCCCCCCCCGAAGCCATTTTGCCAATATCTCTCTCCTTTTTCCTGAATGTAGGTAATTTCCCGAATGTAGATAGCTGGACTCCTTTCTTAGGAATCATAACCCTGTAGGACCCCAGAGTCTTATCAAGGAAAGTGGGGATAGATTCAGAGAAGTCCGAGGGGATTGTATTGATAACATGGTGCCTTACGGTCCCTGGGTGCCAGACAGCTGGGCTCTTGCTCAAAAGTGTCTATTTGGAAAATGACTTTTACAGGGTTTCGTGGCTCTTTTCTCAGAGTACCATTTCACGGTCATCTCCCCATTTTATTTGCCTCATGCCACCATTCCACAAGTTTGCTGTAAAGACAGGAATGAGCTGCCAGAGCCTCATCAGAGATGTCTCTTCTGCTAAAGTTTTACTGAGGGAGATAGGGAGGTGGCTCAGGGGTTAAGCCTTTGCCTTACAAGCAAAAGGACCTAAATTTGGATCCCCAGATCCAGCATAAAGACACTGGGTATAAATGGTGTGGCCTCCTCTTCCGACCTTCCAAGGTAGAGCTTGGAAAGGCCAGAACAGAGCAGTAAAGGGTAGAACAATCCAGAATAATTCTTGAAGTCATCCTTGGACTTCCACAGACACACACTCACACACACACACACACACATACCCACACACACACACACACACACAGACACACACACACAGACATACACACAGACACAGACCACACACACAGACACACACAGACACACACACACAGACCACACACACACACACACACACAGACCACACACACAGACACAGACCACACACACAGACACATACACAAACACACACACAAACATACGCAGGTTTTTCTGAGTATTCTTACCTAGACCCAAGCATATCTCCTGGATCCTGAACTGTGTTAGAATCAATAGATGAATCCCCAAAGCAGGTAGATTCCACATAGAATCTCAACAAAGGCAAAACATTCTGAGAGATCATAGAACAAAAGTCTATGTTACATCCAGTTACATCGCTGGACTTTCTAGTAAGACCAAAAACGTGGCTTTGTCTAACCCTGGAGAAGAATAGAGAAAACATAGCAATCAGAAATCCTGAAAATTAGGCTGGGAAGATGGCTGAGGGCTACAGCCTTTGCCTCAGAGCAAAAGGACCTGAGTGCAGATCCCAGATCCCACATAAAAAAATTACCAGGTAAATATAGTGAGAGTCTGCAATTCTGGCCCTGGAAGGCAGAGCTTGGGAAACTATAGAGCAAAGCAATAAGGAGGTAGAACAATTCAGGATGACTTCTTGATGTAGCCTTGGGCTTCCATAGATACACACACTAAAGAGCCCTCTTGTATACATGCCTACACACACACACACACACACACACACACACACACACACACACACACAGAAGTTCTGCAAATCCAGACCTCAGCCCCTTGTATTAGCAGTGCCTCTTATTAAATCCTTCAAATAGGGAAGACACAATCCCAACTCTCCTACTTCATCTTCTGTCACTGTGATAAAAAAAATACTCTGACAAAAGAAGTTTTTTGGGGGGGGTTATGTTACTTACAGTTTAACAGGAAGAGAGTCCATTGCGGGAGGGAGGAGTCCACCATGGGAGGAGACATGGCAGCTGGAAGAGAAGGCGCAGTAGCAGCAACAGCAGGAGGCTGCAGCTCGCATTGCAGCTGCATGGACTCAGCAAAGAGAAGGAACAGGAAGTAGGCTGAGCTATGAAACCTCAAGACCCGCCTCAAGTGACATACTTCCTCCAGCAAGGCTCCACCTCCTAAATGTTCTACATGTTCCCCAAACAGAGCCAACCGGCTGGGGACCTATGGGAGATACTTCCTGCTCAAACTACACCACCAATTATCTGTGCTAAGCATTCCATTGTGAATAGAGAGCATTATCTTTCTGTTTTGGTGATAAGACTCTTCCAGAAGCATTTTATCTGACTATGCTGTTGGGTGGCCTAGCTGTGTATGTAGGGACGATCTTTGGTTGAAATTCTGAAATTCAGTGGACGTGAAAAGATTCCCTTATGTCTAGACCCCATGGATCAGCACACAGAGACCCCAAGCACCTCTGAAGTGTTCATAGAAAAAACAAGTCTGGGTCAGAGAAAAGGTGACTACTTTGCATGCTCATTTGCATGCTCATTTGCATCGTGCCTGGATTAGAGAGACAGGAATTCGTTTATCTTGAGTGTTTGGTGAGCACTTACTGTGTGTCAAGGGGAAGATTCCAGAAGCAAATTAGCTCCCAGGCCAGGAGGGGAAGCAAGACCCATATATAAACATTTCTTAGGTGGAGGTACCGAGTACTATGAACACAGAGACAAATCATCAGGGGAGAAAAGAATAAGGAGAGCTCATTTCCTGACGGGAAGAATTTTTAAGACAGAAGCAGAGACAGCACTAGAGCTGAGGGTTAAAGGTTAGTAGGGTTTGAAATAAGATAAGAGGAAGGGCATCCCTGCTGGAGGAAGCTATAAGGGGGAACAATGAGGAGTTCAAATAGCCTAGTAAGAAAGGCCTGGAAAGCAGATGAGCAGAGAAGTGGGCAAAAGCTGATCTGTGGGGTCTAGACATAAGGGAATCTTTTCACGTCCACTGAATTTCAGAATTTCAACCAAAGATCGCCCTACATACACGGCTAGGCCACCCAGCAGGTTGAGCTGGACAGCCTGGGACAGCAAGCTGAAGAAATTGAAGCTTGTTTTCAGCTTGGAATGTGTATAGTCTTTAAAGGAATCGAGCCCAAAAGTGACATATCATTTTGTATGTGTGTGTGTTTTTCCTGGAGAAAGAAGCCAGAGATTCTGTTATGTAAGGCCAGAGTATGCTGTTATCATCATTGGAGATTTCCACGCAACCTGCCCAGGGCCGTGGCATCGTGGCTTGCAGATTCAGTGTCCACCTGTGCCTTAAGGTCTCAGGCTCGGGGTTAGGCGCTGTCAGCAAATTAGAAAAGTGCGAGCATCGCCCAGGAAGAACTGGTATCAGGCGATTGATGGATAGCACAAGTTATTTTGTGTGCAAGAGATAAAAGTCTCCCTGTTTTCATTTGTATGTGAAATGAATATGTGTAAATGTATGCTTGCATGTGTGAGTGCATGTGTGTGGAAGCACAAGAGCACGTGTGTGTGTGTATATGTTCATGTGAAGGTACACGGTTGATATCAAGTATCATCCTTGATCACTTTTCCACCTTGTTCTTTTGAGACTAGATCTCTAACTAAACCCAGAGCTTATCAACAGGCCTAGTCTGGCTAGCCTGCTTGCTCTGGGGATTCCCAGTCTCTGCCTTCCAAGGCTAGACTGACAGGTGGGCCACCAGACCTACCCAACATATATTTGTTTCCTCATAAGTTCTGAGAATCCGGTCCTTTTGCTTGCATGGCAAGTGCTTTAACTGCTGAGACATCTCCCTAGTGCAAGAAAGTAGAAACATTAAGTAAGAAGTAACCAGTAAAAACTTCTTTTACATGAAGTGCGTTGACACTGATGGAGAAGGTGAATTTCCTGAGTGATGGAGAGTGTCATTCAGAAGACCGTAGGCAGCAATGGGTCCCTCTCTCGCAAGTAGGCAGCTCTCCCCATCGCCTGTGTGAGCAGCAGATGGGTAGGGAGATGGGCATATGGTCAGCCCATCGCCATTGCAGGGAACACGGCAGGACTGACTTGTGCGTGGGTGTCCCAGAGTCATTCCAGGCACAGGAGGGTAGCAATTTCCTTACAGGCTGCTCCGGTGAGCCTTAAATCTGGGTGTGTTTTTTAAATCAGGAACTGTGTGCTTCTGTCAGTAACATCCCAAGCCAGAATAAAATGCAAGCTGCTTGCAGAGAGAAGTAGATGCAGCCATGGAGCAAGAAGGCTGGTGGGCCAAGGACTAGGTCAAGGTGTGTGAAATCCCCAGTATTTGATCTCTTCCAGGATATACAAATGGTAAAGGCTGAGAGCATGGGGCAGCCTAGACTCCCCTAGTTCTTCCCAAAGAGCATACAAAGAGGAGTGGACAAATTCTTCATCTCTTCTGCTTAGTTCTTTTTTAAAAAATGATAATTTAAAAAATTTTAAATATATTTTATTTATTTGAAAGAGAGAGAGCATGCATGCTAAAGTGCATGGGTGGAGGTCAGCATAATTTTTAGAAGTCAGTCCTGTTCTTCCACCATGTAGTTTGCAAGCAGACACCCAACAGGTTCCGCTATCTCACCAGCCCTGTCTGCCCACTTTTAAATAATCACCCACTATCTGGGGGGAGGAGGAGAGAAGGGGGAAAAGTGGGAATGGGGAAGGGGGATGGCTTAGTGGGTAAAGTGATGGCTGTGTAGAAGTGCAAGGATCTGAGTTCAAGTCCTAAGAACCCATACAAAAAGTCAATTGTGGTAGCGAGCACTGCAGTGTCTGATGGGACACACAGGTGGAGGAGAATTCTCAGCTCTCTGATTGGCGGGAGCACACAGCGACAGGAATCCCTGGCTCAAAAACAAGGTAGATGGAGAAGACTGACATCCAGATTTGTCCTCCGACTTCCACATGTGTGTCATGACAAGTATGTACCCATGGTCACATGAACACACATGCATGCACATGTGCACTCATGCATAGACATGTATGTTCACACAGATAATTTTTTGAAAGATAAGTGTAATGTAGACTTATTGTTGAAAATTGCAAAATGTCAAAAAGTATATAGGAAATAAATCTCCTTTGAGTTCAGCCATTCACAGTAGACCTTTCTTTGATAACGTTCAGTTAGTAAAGATAGTATCACATGCTAAATTTGTATCAAAGTTATTTAACCTTTTATATGAATGGAAATTTAGTGGTAATGGAGAAAATATTAATCTATATTCTGTAGTCGAGGTCATACTATACATGAAATCCATGTATGATGCTTTGATTTTTCTCCATTTTATGATTTTCAACTTTTGATAAACATCATTTTCATCAATGACTGGACTGGATTCGGCCTTCTTATCCACAAGTTGTGTAGTTTATTTCCAGCATCTTGTGCTTCAAGCTCTGCATGCGACCAGCACATCATCTTAGGAGGGGGCGAGCCCCTGAGGGGTCTGGAATAGAGATGGGCTGGTGGTCTTCATGCACAGGTGGGGGAGCCCTGGAATCCGAGGCTCTGGGGGTAAATCCCGGCTCTGCCATTTATAGCCATAAACGGTACCGTCACCACCCCCTCTGGTCCGTGCTTTCTTCAACAACCATAAAAGGGAGTTTTTACTTGAGTGTTTTTATTTTTTTTTTAAAAAAATCCGTGAAGCAATGAAAAGTTCTTCCCTCGGAGGGAGGGAAAATGTTGCTTATTCCCAGAAGAGTCCTTGTCATGGGAAAACTCCAGTCTGGATGTATTTAAATAAACTGAACATCATGTGTAGCCTGGTGGTTGGTGTGTGTGTGTGTGTGTGTGTGTGTGCGCGCGCGCGCGCGCGCGTTTAAGAGGGAAAGTGTGAGAGAAGAGGCTGTAAAGCAAGTGGAAAGTGCTTCAGCAGTGACAGGTTAATCTTTAGCTGTGGGGAGGGATTTGATTCCCTCTAATTATCTGTTAGATTAAAAGAAGTGAAAGATCAGAATGAAAGCCAGCTCCAGCAATCATTGGAAGCCCTGGGTTATCACGCCAAATGGCTGGCAAAATTCTCCAGCTGCTCGTTTTCTTTTCCTTTTCATGCAATTTCCATTTCTTTCTCCGCTTTGCTTTCTGCAGCACCAGAGGCTAATGCGCTGGGCGTGGGAGAGGGTGGAATCTAGCAGTTTAGAGCAGTGGGATCCGCCCGTGGGCTCCCCGGCCCTGTGCCCCTGCGCATGTCAGGACTGAGAGTGAGCAGTGCGCTCAGGGTAGGGGCAGAGGCTGCTCTCCTGGGGTGCATTTCCTGCTGGGCAGATGCATTCCTTTCCTTATTTAGAGAGGATCTCTTCTTCCAGAAGGGTCTGTGCCTTTGCAGCCCTGGAGGCCGGGTCTGAGGAGCGTGAATTGATGAAGGCAAGAGTGAATGCCAAGGCTTGTCTACCTGAGAGCAGAGGGCTTGACACAGGTCTGTGCCAGAGGCTGGGTCAGTCGTGCACGGAAGCCTGTGAAGCAGCGAGGTATGGCATGCGGTCCGTCCACAGCAAAGGGAGCTGGGCGTGGCCCGGCACCTGCAAGGCAGGATGGAGATGATGCAGGAGACTCAGCAGAGGAAAACAAGTTGTGTGAAGTTTTGTGGTGGACCAGAACGCTGGGCCTCAAAACAATGAATGTACTCTAGAAACTTCATAGTCATGTCATTCATGAAAACTGCCGGCTGGAAACAACCTAATGTCCGCCATAGAAGAACAAACTAGGGCTGGAGAGATGGCTCAGGGGTTAAGACTCTGCCTCTCAAGCAGAAGGTCCAGAGTTCAGATCTCAAGTCCCATGTAAAAAAATGCCAGGTAGAAATGGTGGTGGCCTGAACTTCTAATCCTGATGGGGCAGAGCCTGGAAAATTCCAGGGTGAAGCAAGAAGGAGGTAGAAGCAATCCAGGATAATTCCCGAAGTCATCCTTGGTCCTCCACAGGGACATAATATACCCTCTCTCTCACACACACACACATACACACACACATACACACAATGAATGAATGGATGGATGGATGAATGAATGAATAAAGTTAAAAAAAGAACACTAATTTCACTCACTGGAATACTGAAGTCAGTAAAAACAAACACACACACACACACACACACACACACACACACACACACACACACACACAGGTGCCATGCATTGTTATTGATGTGGAAGCAAAGAAGCAAGTCACAAAAGTATATCCACGGCACGACTCCAATATGATAAAATCCAAAACAGGCCAACCAAATTTTGTTTTGTCGATAAGTACTTAGCACAAATACAAGGAAAAGTGAGAAACAGCGACCAGAGAGCACCGTAAGAGCTAGATCCGGGACCTTTCTGGTCTCAACTCTGCTGGTGGTGGTATAGGCAATAGAATATTCTACAAATGTATGCATCTCTCACACGCAAATACAGATGCATAGGCAGATGGTTGACACATACCCATATATGAGATACATAGCAACACACATACATACATTTGTTAATAATGCAGGAAAAGCAAAGGCCAGTTTAGCAACTGTGGTTGAAAGCAAAATGTCTCCATAGGCTCCTGTCGTCCTCAGTTGAGGGCACTCTTTGGGAATGTTTTGGAACTGTTAGGAGATGGCTCCGCACAGAAGGATGTAGGTCACTGGAGGTGGGCTTCAGGCCTTATACCCCACTTCCTATTTACCCCTCTGCTTCCTGGATACATATACAATTTGATCAGCCAGTTTCCTGCCATGACATCCCCGCCATAATGGACCGTATCTCCCTTAAGTTGCTTTTATCAGGGTAATTGATCACAATGATATGAATGAACTAACGCAGCAAAGGAGCAAATCCAACTTCCATGCTGTGGGGCCTGAGCATTTGGGCAAAGGATTCGCCTTTATATCCTAAAAGCAACCAACAACTTTCAAACAGCAGGGGGACTTGCTAAGGTTTTCATTTGAAAACGATGGCATTAGCTTTGGCAAGAAAGCAAGACTGCCTTCGGTCAACATGGATGTGGGTGATTAAGAGTTTTGAGAGGCCGGCATGAGGATTAGGTGGCTTGGCAACTCGTGGACTAGGAGAGGTGAGCTGGAAAGAGGGACCAACTAGATGACTTTTGGTCCGGGTCACTGAGGCAGGGAATCTGGGGAAGAGCAGCTTTGGGTGGAGGTCCACCATGAAAGATCATGAGACTCCCCACCATGCTGGCTAATTAGTTGAAAACCCAGAGTTCAGACTTCCCAAGGCTGGGGCCTGTTACACAGGGCAAGGTCCCCAATGGCAAACAGGCAGAATCCAGGCCTCCTTAAATTGCTTCTGTCAGATATTTTATTTGTTCCTAGCAACACAGAAAGTGGCCTGACGCTGCTTGTGCCTGCGTGTGCATCACCTGTGTGATTGGAAGTCACCAGCAGGCTTCGGGGCCGGGCGGCTGCCTTGGGTGCTCACAGAACACATGGTCCCCGTTCTAAATTGCACTGGTGTCTGGGGCCGGCGTGGGGGAGGAAATGAGCTGTAACTAGGCAGGAGGGTTTCCCAGCTGTTGTCATCATCACTGCCACCATCACCCACAAACCTGCCCAGTGCTCTGTGGTCTCTGAGTTTGGTTACTGTCAATCACTCTTTCCCCGACCACGTGAAACAGGTCACTTCTGAGTCTTCAGCCCCACTTTATAGACGAGGAAACCTAAGTGCAGTGGGGCCATTCTCAGCTCTGGGTTTTAGAACTCATGTCTTGCTGGCGAGGGGAATAACTGGTAACCTGTGTGCTAGATCAATCGAGGCCTCTGAGAAGTGGGATCTGTGTGTACTGTGACCTCTTCGAAGTGCTGTAGGGGGCAGAGATGTGAGTCTGTCCTCAGAGGCCTTATTAAGATGGAGGACGAGAAATCCTCTGCTTGAAGGGGAGAAGGAGGTGCCAGCGAAGTTTAGCTCAGAGGAAAGAAGAGCCAAGAACGTGTGCCATTTTTAGCTTCAAAGGTTGTAGTGGGAAGACAGCTGTAGTCCCTGCCATGGCTGGTGGCAGAACAAGGGACTGAAGCCGAAATTTGCAGAGATTTAAGCTCAGGGAAGTTAAAAAAAAAAAAAAAAAGGAAAAAGGAAAACTTCCTTTCCCTGAAATGCTAAGAATGGAGTCAAAGGAGACGTAAGGCCCAGGCAGCTGGAGGTAATCAAGTTAAGATTTAACAGCCACATCGAGTTAAAAATCAGAGCAGCTCTGGGATGAGCAGACATGCGTGTGGGTCTTGGGCGTGTGACCCTGAGCAAATCACTTGACCTCTCTGAGGTCTGGCTTCCTACCGCTACAGTGGGGATAGGGCGCCTGCATTGCTAGCTGGTCGGCATGTCAATCAGCTTTAGGCCACTATGATGAAAATACTCAAGGCCGACAATGTCTCCAAAGAATAGTTTAGCCTTTCTCTTGGCTTCGGAGGTGTCATGGTCTCTTGGTTCCATTGTTTTGGGATCCCTGGTGGTGCAGAGTGCCATGGTAAACGTGCGCTGGAGCAAAGCTCCTCATCTCAATCGGAAGCAGAGAGAGGGAGGAAACGGGGTCAGGACACAATCCATACCCTCCCTGGGTACTGCCTCCCGTGACCCGCTTCCTCCAGCGAGGCCCAGTCTCCTGCAATTTCCACTGCTTCCCAGTAGCCGTCAATCAAGGATGCCATCCATGAATTTATCCTTGGACGAGGTCAGAATCTTGGTGATCCTGTTTCCTCCCAGAGGCCCGAGTTCTGAACACTGCAGTATTGGGGGCCAAGCCTTTAACCCATAAACTTTGAGGGATGCTTTAAATCAAAACCATAACCATTGTGAGAACTAAATAAGCTCCTTCTACGACCAGGCGGTAATATCATCTGCATGCTGAGCAGCTTGCAGGAGGGGCCTGCCCCTGGGCGTGTGACCTTCAAGGAGGGGTTCTCTTGCGACCCCAGCTTTCTGTCAACCCTGCTGTCTCTCCCCATTCCTGACTCCATCCACCACTTTAGGGTGATGGGTGGACCCTCCAGGGTAGACAGACACCCCTTAGCTGTGTACAGAGCTATCTACAAAGCCTCCTCCTCTTCAAGTTCTGGCTCCTCCGGGCCATTCCTGATCAGAACATTAAATTAATCCCTGAGGTCTAGGGCAGAGGCGCTGGACACACCCCTTGCTCCTGAGAAGATGGGTGTCAACCACACAGGAGGAGGAAGACAACTCCAGAGCCCCTGGAACAGATATCTAGAGCGCATGGGTTATAAGCTTTGAGTAGGCACTTCTCTTGCCCCTGAGGACAAGGGGGATGCCATAGTTGTTTGGGGGTAGACACTCTCGAGTGTGGGTCTCTTGAGGGACCACTGCTAGGATCTCAAAGTGGGAGTTCTGCAGGATTCATATATGTGGTGTTTAATTATGATGCTAAGATGTGTCCAACCATGTGCTATGACCTCAGTAGAGGGCCAAGGCTAAGGATACAGAGTCAGCAAAGCATTGTAAGGGGGGGGTAGCTAGCTGGGGTGGGATGTTGGGGCCAGGCTGGCAGCTATTCATAATAGACCCAAATCAGGTTCTTTGGCTCAGGTCTTACTTCTGTGGTGATGAAGGGAATTTACGGCCAGAGGCTTGGGGGACAGTTTCTGGAAGTGACATAGAGGCTCCTGACTGTGGACTCTCACCAGTTTGAAAGGACCCTGAGAGCACAAGCCCCTTCTTCTGGGTTTGGCGTTGGGTCCGTTCTTAGGCATCCCGCCTGAAGGTGAAGGTGGAATGGTACCCGACCTCCCCACTTGTCCTGGCTGCTTTCTGTTAAGATCAGCATGGGCTTCTGCGCTGCTGGGGCCAATCTTTGGATGGAGAACCATAGAGCTTGCAGAAGGGACAGAGGTTGGAAGCCCCACAAGCCAAAGCAGGTGTCTCCCGAACTCTAGTCAGGGATCATAATCACCTGCAAGCTGCCGAGCTCACCCTCCAAAGTCTCTGATCGTTTGCATTTCAGTTTGTTTCTTGGTAATACCTTTCAGGTACAACGTGTGCCTCTTGGCTTCTTAGGGTCCCTGGGTCTGTCCCAAGCCTCTCTGCTCTGGGAAGCAGTCCTTCTTCACCTCCCGGGCTTTAGTGCCATGGCAGGTTGGTGGGGAACTAACTCAGCCTTCTGCCGAGGGAAACCATGAGGGAAGGAAGACCTGGAGACTGAATTCCCTAATAATCCAGAGAATTAGGAATGACTTCGTTTAACTGATGGCTACTCACACATGTGACATGCAATGCTTGCGACCAGAGCACTATAGAAGCAGCATAGGGCCACATCTTTTTTATTATTTATTTATTTATTTATTTATTTATTTATTTATTTATTTATTTGTGTGTGTGTGTATTAGAGGGCACTGTATGTCCTTGTGGAGGACCAAAGCTGACTTCAGGAATCATCCTGAATTGCTTCTACCTCATTTTTGCTTTGCTCTGGGATTTCCCAGGCTCTGCCCACCAGGTCCAGAAGTGCAGGCTGTTCCATTTCTGCCTGGCATTTTTATGTGGAACCTGGGATCTGAACTTGGGAGTTTCTGCTTGAGAGGCAGAGTCTTAATCCCTGAGCTATCTCTCCAGCTCATTAATTCAAATTTTTATTAATTTGTTTCCCTTTCCTGCTTTTTTATTACATTTTTCGCCTAGTTATACAAGTACAACAGGTACCCCCTTCTTCTTCCTTACCCCTTTTCCCCCCTATTATCTCCATTCCACTCTCCACCTTCCCACTCTCCGCTATATCCCTCTCACTCCTTTTCCTTCCCTCCTCCTCTCTTGGTGCTTCCTGCTTTCTCCCTCCCATCCTCTAGAGCATCTGTTTATGTGGATGGTGAATTTCTTTCTTTGTCGTCTACACTAGTGAGGATTCAGGACTCAGTGGCATAGCTTGGGGCCCCTTCTTGGGCTGCCTGCTAGCATGGGGACTCTATTATGACTGCTTAACCCCTTACCTCTAAGGATTCTACTACCTGAAGCCTTCTCCCCTGTGATCCATGCTACACTTTGGGGCATTGTTGACATGTCAGTCGTTGTGCAGGTCAGACAAGGTCCAATCACATCGTGATGGATTCTGGCTGCTGCAGCCCTGACTTATGTGGATTATCTTGTATATCATTAGTCCTCCCCATCTTTATGTTCTTATAATCTTGACACTCCCTCTTCCGCAAGGTTCTCTGAGCTTTAGGATGGGGAGAGATTTGGCTGGTCTGGTTCCAAGTGAATATTGTAGTCTTTGGTGTTCTTTCCCTGCTTTTATATGTGGGTTTCTCAAGATATAAAACCTAACCTTTCAGGTACAATCAAACTCTCTTAAAACAATTCTTCTAATGAGAGAAAATGTTAGAGATCTCCTCCTTCCCCTCCCTTTCCATTTTCTTGAATCTGGTTTGCAGGCAAAGTCCTAGATACATTCTTAATTTTGACTCAGCCTTTTATCTCCAGCAGAGCAAGTGGTGGGGAAATTTTTTTTCTCTCTAGGCAACAGCACCATTTCTGTCTCGTTTGTTTGGTTTTGCAGTGTGATAACGGCACCTTGTGGGACTGCTAATTTGAACCTGGGTCCTTAGCCATTTAATTATTGAATGTGGAAATACTTCTTTACCTCATGAGTGTTTGTAAAAGGAACAGGAGACAAATTGTATTGTGCTCCCAAATTTCATTGTAGCTCCGAAGCCCCCTGTTCCAGCCTCATCTGATTACCCCATGTCATGAGCTACACTTTCCCTCAGGGGATTTGGCGGCAGGGCTCTTTGTTCCTGACAGTGGAGAAGGCTTAGGCATATGCAGGAGGTCATCCTCCTTCCATTTGGTTTGCCTTTGGACCTGTGACTAACCCTTGTTGGAAACAGATCTCTAAACGATGCTGTGCGATTCAGGGCTGTGACCTTCAGTAGCGCAAGAGGCAAAGGCTCCCGGGTCCAGCGGGTCTGAGTTTAAACTATCATTTTCTCTTGATCTCTGTCAAATCCACTTACACTTCTTGAGGTTTTAGTGTCTTTTTCAGTTACATGTGCGTAATGGCAATAGCTGCTGAATGGAAGGGCTGTGACTGGTCAGTGATTTACAGTACCGAACGTACAACAGATGCCTGGAGGTGGGAAGCATTTCATAAGTGGTCCTTGTTTTATAATTGTCCTTGCTGTTTTGAGCACACAGAAGCTTAGCATGTGATCGCTGTTACCATCACTAGCGTAACGCATCATGACAGTTCTCACCATTGGGCATCTAGTAAAATCTGGTGGTCCCCAGTATTCATGTGGGATTGGTTCCAGGATCCTCCGTAGCATGTATGTTCAATACACACGTGATTTCTTCTATGAGTTTTTCTGATCCTTGGTTGCAAAAGCCACAGGCATAAAAAGCCAACTTTATGCAGTTTTCCACCATGCAAATTGCTTATTTTTTTAAAGCTTAAATGCCATTCAGCAAGATTGAAGTCAGTCAATACATAGGCCGTGGGGGGAGGTTTCCTAAATAATGCAGTATGGCAACTGTTTATATAGCATTTATATTATATTAGATCTTATAAGGACTCTGAAGATGACTTCAAGTATATGGGTGAGCGTGTGTAGGTTACATGCAATATTATGTAAGAGATTTGAACATTCAAGGATGGTAGTGCTATGGGAGTCTGAAGGCAATGGAGAAGGCAACAGAGAAGCAAATCATTCCAGTTGGAAACATGCAGAAGAGCTCTTACAAATATTTTAATTAAGATAATCTCTGGTGCAAAACATTTGTTCAATTTTGTGCCTCAAATTGAAAATGGGTTCCACAGACTTTCATGAGCTTCTCTTGGCCACGCCCCATGGGGGGGGACCTTAAATAAGAGCAGTTTTCCCAGGGACAGCTGGCAGTGGCATCACCACGGTATACTCTGAACTTGACCTTGGGCAGGTGCCTGCATGTCCTTGGCCTGTGGTTTGGTTCCTCTGCATAGTCTACAATGCAGACATACTGCATTGCTTCGCGTCCATGCCATTGAGGAATTCATCGTTTTAAAAGCATTCGACTCGGCAGATTTTTGCCAGTTGCTTTGAAAACATCAGGTATTATGTGCCAAATATTTGTGGGCAGCTTTAATTGGGAGTTGTAGCTATCGTCTCCTGTGGATGCTCTCACACGAGGTGTTTCTGACAGTCTCTCACCACGCTGCTTGCTTCCAACTGGAGTGATTTGCTTCTCCATTGCCTTCACGAGAAAGAAACATTAATTAGTTTGAAGAAGAGAAATGGGATCATGGTTCTTAAAATAGTTCTGCATATAGAAGGCTACTTCCTTGGTTCTGTTCCAATCTGGGCATTTTGTAAGGGTGCCATTATGGGACTTGGTGAGTATCCTTTTTCCAGGTTCATGGCTAGCATCTTGGAAGTTGGCGGGCCAGTGCATGTAATTAGGAGACAGAATGGTCCTTTTCTCTACACTTAGCTATTTTAGATGTGGTCTGGTTATTCCTATGTATGCTTTGAATCTTACCACCTACTCCACCAGTTGTTTGTGATTTTGGAAGCCTGTTGACTTGGCCTGTAATCACATGGTACCATGAATACGTGGGATCAGTGAAGTGACCAAACCCATGTCATTATGGATGATATGCTGTAAGAAAGAAAATACCACTGGATTTGATGGCTCACCTGTGTAATCCCAGCACTTGTTGAGACAGGAGAACTGTCATGAGTTCGAGGCCAGCCTGGCTTGCAGCCCTGATTCACCCATTGGCTTGCTTCCTTGCTGTCACGGCTGAGTCAGGTGCTACACGGGGCCTAAGGATACAAAGATTGTGTGAGGCTTCTACGCCGAGCTGTCTCATCTGGGCTTTCTGCACCTCCCAGCAAGGAGCAAGGTCTCAATCGCTAAGGACCCTTCCTGTTCTCACAGTCCGTCAGCTGCGTTGTTCAGCCTAATAGTGGTTCATCTAAGGTTGTTACTCAGGGGGCCATGATGGTGGCGCTCCAGCGACAGGAATCCCTGGCTGGATTCCAGGTTCCAGGTGCTCCAACAAGTGTTCTTAGTTTGTCATGTGATCATAACTATGGGAGGTAGATGGGTTTTTTCTGCTTATTTGTATATTATGAGGGGTTAGCGATCTTCATAAACTGATTCTGGCTTAGTAATTGGCAAGTGCTTTGGTTAAATGTCTGTTCTTGGCATCTGTTGACATCCAAACTGCAGGATTATATGGTGTCTCAGCTTAAAAATCTCTGAATTGGTGGGAATGTGGCACCTTGTGTATTGGCAATGAGTTCTTTTGAACTATGTGTTTTCTTTTAGTTGGGCATGTAAGACATCTTTAGTTACATCACCTAATCTTTTTTTCTCCTCAGACTATGTACACTAAGCTGAGTTAAAGGAATCATACATTGTTCCATTTAACAGTATCCTAGGTGATTTATCGACACATCTGCCTACAGTTAAACTTCTTTTTTCTCTGAAAAAGTTCTGGTTCTTTCTGGGTGCTACCTGTAGTGTGGAGATCATAACAGAACTATAGACTGCAGCTCAAAAGGAGCCCTCTAAGTTGGAAATGATTTGCGAGCAAGAGGAAAGAATAAAGAAAGGAACCCAACTCCCCCTTCCATTATGGAAAAGCTGAGGTTGGAGGTGAGATTCAAGTAAATGAATTTCCCAGTGCTGAATCCAGAGTGAGGCTCCCCTAGACGCTACATGCAGGGTTATGGGGAACCAGGCCTGTGAACGACAGGGATAAGGAGTCAATGAGAGGGTCGGCGATGTCTCCCTCCAAACTCACCAATCACCAAAGGCTTCCACAGAGATGTCACCAAGTGTGTCCCTTTCCTGTGGGCAAGAGAAGATCAGGAGGAAGTTGCCAGGCCCCTCCCACACAGAAGCAGAGCGACAAGAGCTTGCAAAGGAGAGGTCTGGAGTCGGATGGGCCAGGGTCAGATTCCAGTGCTCCACATTCCACCGGTGGCCCTGGGTGAGTCCCTGGCCATTCTGAAGGCTGAGATGTAACACTAAGTGTTTGGAAACCCAGGGAAAGTCAAATGAGATCGCATATGCAGCTTCCTCTGTAAATTACACAGATTCTCCTTTAGATTATCTTGCTACAAGAACAAAGAAGTGCTGTTTCTTGTGGCAGTGGTTTCAGCAAAGTGCCGAATTCTACCTGCTGCCCAGCTTTGTTCTGGCTCCCTGTCCAGGCCTCTTTCAGTAGCTGAGACGCCTGGCTTGTGACAGTCGCCTTCCCATCAGCTCTTACAAAGGAGCAGCACGAGTTGGAAGGAGAACTAATGAGGACCGTCCATGGGATGAGTGACCATTCCTCTGACTCCAGGGTTATTTTAGTAGCTTCTCCAGGAAGCTGTCCTGTAATTCCGTAGCAGCCATTTCAAAGTCTTCACTCCAGCTAATTTATGCTGAGGAATCATTAGCGGGAATCTGACATGGGCGGGCATGTTCACAAGCCGCCAGACTTCAAGAGATGACTCTGGGTGCCAGAGGTGGCCCTTGAAGTGCACGCAGAAAAAAAAAAAAGGAGTGGACTCCTGTGGTTTCACGGGGACTCTCGTCACCCTCTGTCACCACCTCCCCCACATTTACTGAGCCGACCTTAGCCAGGAGCTTTCGGTTTAATTTAGATCATAGCCCTACCAACTAGTATTTTCTTCATTTACTGCTTCTGGCTTACGCCAGGACTTGGACAGAGTCAGGATGGAACCCCGTTTAGGCGAGTGCACAAAACCCGTGTTGGCTTCATCGAGAGCTGAGGTGACAAACTTAAAGCCCAGAGGAGACTCAGCCCGGCTTGCGGCACTCGCGCTGCTGCTGCTTGATACTGGCCAGCGCACTTCCCACTTCCTGGCAAACACTGCTGCTGACTGTATGGTCCACCGGAAGAAAGGCAGGTCAAGGACAGAGGGCTGCAAGCTTCACTGGAGAATAAAACCTGCAGGGGGGAGTCCTCGAGTATCCAGTAGAAGAACCAGAATCCCACCTGCCACTCACAAACTGAGATAGAATTAGGGCAGGAAAGAGGGAGGGAGAGGGAGCAGAGGTAGTTTAATTTTGTCCTTTTATGGACCTGCCATCATCTATTTGTTGCTATGAGGTTGTCAGGGAGATGAAGGGGCTGGGAGAGGGGTACTGAAGGAACGCTGGGTGATCAATAGAAATGTCCGGTGCCTTGTGCTGAAATCAAGTTGATAACATTGTTAAGGGGTTGCCGGAGATGCAAGAGGAATGACAGGAGTTGATGGATATCTTCCGAGGGTCAAAAGTAATAAGGCAGGAAGGACAAGCATGTAGGAAGCCAGTTTTCTAAGTCCCGACCCCTTGCCAGTTCCAAGAAGGACATAGTGTGTGTGTGGGGGAGGGATATGGGTATGTGTGTGTTGGTATGGGTGTGGTGCCTGTGGCTGACTTTGGAAATAATCCTGGATTGTTCTACCTCCTTATTGCTTTGCTCTGGGGTTTCCCAGACTCTGTCTTCCAGGGCTGGAAGTTTGGGCTGCCACCATTTCTACCTGGTGTTTTTACATGAGGCCTGTGTTTCAAACTCAATTCTTTTGCTCTTGAAGTGAAGGCTTGAACCCTGACCTATCGTTCCAGTTCCAAGAGGGACATATTAAGTAATCATGCCATGGTTGAGATAATAGATGTAAAGTACCTACAGTCGTGCCTGGGACATAGAGAGCGTTCAGTGTGAGTGGCATTGGTGGGTGGGTATCTTTCTGACCAGCGCCTGGTCTCGAGGAGCTTACCGTGCACCAAGAGTGACACATAGCAAACAATTTCAATACCAGTTGGTGAGTGACAGCAGGGTACAGGACACACGGGATGATTATAATAGAGTCTTGCATGAAGCGCCGTCAGAAAATGACCTCCAGCAAGTCTTGAAAAGCAAGAGAAGTAGACGAGAGGGTCCAAGACAGATCCATGTGTGGTAGGCTAGCAACTGGATCTGAACAGGAAGAACAGGAGACTGACACAGTCAGCAGCAGGTCAAGAGAACTTGAAGAACACTCGTACTTGTGTGAAAATTCTCCTAAGGTGGGATGGGGGACTGTACGTGATATTCCCTGGGGAGTTGGTGTGAACAAATGCGTCTTTCCTCTTGCCATTACCCCATGGTGTTGTTGATAAATTTATGACCAGACAGCTTAAGGAACAAGGGGCTTTATTTTCTCTTATGACTGTTAGATTGTAGTTCTTAATCCAGCTTGGTTCACATCAAGACAAATGACTAAGGGCCTCACCACATCCATATGTCCACTGGACTATGGAGAAAGGAACAGTCTTTACTTGCATACCAGCATGCCTGATCATGTATACCTAAGGATGCCACCTTCCCTAACCGGCTCCCTCCATCTTATTCACCTGCCCAGGGCCTAGTCCCACCCATCATGGGCTAGGTCCTCCCCATCAATCAGACAATCTCCTGCAGACTTGCTCAGAGCTCAGATCAGCTACCAATTCTTTACAAATGTGCCCAGAGCTCAAGGCTTCAATTGCCAAGTTTTGGACACCTGTATCTATGACCCTCTATCCCAGATAAGGCCCCGATGACCAAAGAATTATTCTACCCAGAGTCTAGCTGTGCAAGTCAAGTGCTATATCAAAGTTACCCAGAGGATCATGGGAGACCCTGCATCGCCGAAAGTCCATCCAGTGTGGATGATAAAGCTGCACTGAACTGGCAGGCATCTCTGTGGAAGAGTCTCCTCTGCCTGCAATCATTTGCTGCTTTATGTAACTAGAGGAGGAGGCCTCGTGAGTCTTGGAACTGTTCTCAGGAGTTTTGTGAGCTGCGTCTGCTCTCTCTGCTTCAGTCTGGAAGAAGTAGCTATACCACAGGTACATGACCCGGTGTGGCTCTCCAGGAAAGAAAGACAGCTAGCCGGGACAACTACATAGGAAAGGTGGATTTGACATATCTTCACAGTTATAAATTCACGACAAAGCAACTTATGGGAACAAGGGATTTTGTTCTGTCTTAACAATTGTCTAGTGCTCCTTGTGCAGCTTGGCAGGAGAGTTCATTATCAACACTGGGATCCTAGGAAACTGAACACCCCGCATTCACAGGACCCATCAAGGAAGAGGGACAAACCTCACTTTCCAGGCAGCCTGTCTGTTCAAGTACACCAAAGGATACCAACTCCCTGAGCCAGCTAAAGTATGGTGGCACCCTGGTGCTCAGGGAACTCACTGGTCTTACCAACTCAGTTCAAGAGCTGAGCATTTCAGCAGTCCCCAATCTGATGCTGAATGTCCACCTTCACTAAGCCAGCTTCTTCCAGCTTACCCACCTGCCCAGGTACCACCCACCACGGACTGAATCTTCCCCCACTAATTAGACAACCTCCCGCAGGCTTGCTTAGGGTTTCCCTTAACTATCAGTTCTCCGCAAATGTGCCCAAAGCTCAGCCGCCACTTGTGAAGTGGATACCTGTGTCTAGCTGTCACAGATGCTTATTAGCAAAAACTTTCTATAATCTAAAGCTTTTAAAAAAGTGGGGCAGGGCACGCCCCCTCCCAACACACTTGTTTGGATTAATGGGGCCAAGCAGAACCTGGTTGGGCAGAGGAGGTCTGTGGGTGCCAGAGACCCTGCCGTGTGAACCCAAACAGGAGCCCTGGCTTGTCTTGGCCTCCATTCCTACAGGAGCCAATGCAGTGTGAACGTGCTTTATAAACTGTGGGATCACGTATAAAAAGTTAATTGTTATGCTCACTGTTACCTCACTGTAGATAGTTGCTAGTAATCATGTCTTGGCCGACTAATCGGTCTCAGATTCCCCAGAGTTTTTAGCTTAATGCTGTCATATAATAGCAAATGTCAGTTGAAGGAATTCACTAATGAATCATTCATTTTCCCCCAAAACCGGCCCTGAAGCTTGCACCTGGGTCCTATCCCAAGCTCAATGCTTAAGTGTCCCCAAGTTAACATGCGCTGAGCGGAAGAATGAGGCCGGGATTAAATGTGTTTACTGTTGCTGACTAATGTAGTAGCCATTGAGTTAATAAGCACTTGATATTCATGTAGTTCTATACACAATCAGGATTGAGTTGGGGATGCTGGCACTAGATGGGGATTGGTCCAGCTGGCCTCTGAGTCATTCTTCCCTCCAAGTTGTCATGTTTCTGGGGCAGATACTACTGTGGGTGAAATGCTTAGTCCTGTGACCAGGAAAGACACATATCTGTTCGGCTCACTGTGTCCAAGGGAGTCAGGCTCTGAGCTAACAACAGGTGGCACACTACTCCTGTGCTTCGTCATGTCTGCGTTAACTTCACACAGGCTCTGGGGTGCTCAGAAAACAGTGCTCCTCCCTCGCTCAAGTTCCTGCATTGTTGCACACTAGGAAGCGGTGGACCTCACCTGAAACAGCACGACACAGCCCACAGATTTGACAGAACAAGGGTGTGGATCGATGGTGGAGTCCCCCCAACCTGCCTTCCAGCCTGGATCTGCTGCTTCCTGACTCAGTGATCTTGAGCAAATTTATCCTTCCAGCCTGGCTTCTGCCAGCTGTAAGTGGGGGCAAGACCTACCCACCTCATCCTATTATCGTGAAGGCTAAAGTTAAATGCGCGTTAGGCCCTGCCCCTGGCACTCGGAAGGCTCAGGCTGGCATCAAGCAGCTCTCAAGAGTCCTCAAACGCGTGCACAGTCCCACAGGCCGCAGTAGCCACGGCATAGAATGACTATGATTCGCTCATCGCAAAATTTCCATTATCTCCATCTTTGTACTATCAAGGCACGTGGTTGTCTTTGGAGGAATATTAAATACATGAAGACCAGAGTTCAAGTCAGCCACAGTCCCCTCTCTACCGGAAGTACTGGAAGTACTCTCACTACTCAGGATAGAGGACAGAATCTCCAGGTCACAGGCACTGACACCGACTGTCCCGGCCTCAGTTCCTCCTCTGTAACAGGGATAGTTGCAGATACTCCACAGAGGTATTGAGAGGATTAAAGGAGTTGATGCAGGTAGGGCTTGGGACAGGGACTGGTGTGTAATAGCTGTTCAGTAAGGGGCGATCATGTGCTGCGTCCTGGGACATCCGTGTCCACGGCTGGCAGTACAGCGGGCACTCGAGCCTCCTTTCTTCCTGTTCAGTGCATACCTTCCTTCGGTCATCCCGCAGGTCCGCCCCTGCAGCCGAGTCACTGGGGTTTTCCAGTTATGGAGGGCAGAAGCACGCTGGGGACAGGGGAGTTTTGTCACGCCACAGTTGATGTAGGGCTGAGCGGCTTCCGTGTCACCCGGGGCTCTGCACTAAGAGACTCCCCCCAATGCTCTGCCCCAACACGCCATGGAGACTGTGGAGACTGGCTGCCAGGGGCTCCATCCCGGGAACACTTCCACTGGGCAGTGGTGCCTGAGACCAGGACCCCCCCACCACCACTTCCAGATCTTGTTCACAGTTACATTGTCTCTTTTCACGGTCACAAGCCACTCGAAGTCAAAGGCCTCCAACCAATGGCAACCCACAAAGTGCTTCGGCACCCACCCAGCAGCTTCATCAAAATTACAGATATGTATTTGATGCACTACTCGGGTGTCTCTCTCTCTCTCTCTCTAAATTTAAACGACCCTTTCAATTTCAGCTGTTTGGAATTCAAATCTTTTCTAAGTGCCTTTGAACACCTGCTTTCAGAAATCAAAGACAATAATTTGGCTTTTTTTCCCCCTCCTCTCTTTCCTTGGTGCCTGGGAACGAAGAGGTGTACTGACAAACCAACTTTCCAAAAACGAAATAAAACGCCCCCCAGCAGTGTGTGCAGATTTCCCATGGTGTAAAAATTCCTACTGCTCAGGATTTCAACAGCTTGCTGGAAGGTTCCTGAATATTCATGGAACACTTGAAAGGAAGTGCCGGGAAGCAGAGTGGCCAAGCCTGGCTCTGGGACCCATGTGACCTCAGTGGGCTTACCAGAGACAAAAGACCTTCCCAGAACTTCCTTCTATGAGCGAGGTATTGTGCTAATTAGATGTATAGGTGTCGACTTGACATTTGAAGGCTGAGCCCTGGGCACATCTGTCAAGAGTTAGTAGTTGAGGGGCTGGAGAGGTGGCTCAGGGGTTAAGCCTCTGCCTTTCAGGCAGAAGGTCCTGAGTTCGGATCCCAGATCCCACGTATAGACACCAGGCGGAAGTGGGGGCGGCCTGTGCTTCTGGTCCTGGTAGGGCGGAGCCTGTGAATCCCTCCCAGGGCAAAGTAAACAAGAAGGAGGTGGAGGCGGTCCATGGTGGTTCCCGAATTCGTCCGTGGTTCTACACACACACACACACACACACACATACGCGCACACATACATACGCACACATGCACAATTGAATAAATAATAATAAAAAATTTAAAAAAAAAGAGTTAGTAGTTGAGGCCTAAGCCCTGAGCAAGCCTGCAGGAGATCATCTAATTGATGTAGGAAGACCCAGCCCCTCATGGGGGAACCATTCCCTGGTTCTGTCAGTTGGCATTCTTTAGTGTGGTGGATGGGGTTCCCCCTCTCTCAGCAATCCTTGTGACAATAGTGCGACTGTTTCCTTGGGCTTGTGATGCCGGCGTGAACTTGCCAGGGTGAACCTAAGAACAGTGAGAATCAAGAGACAATAAAAACCTCCTTGTGCACCTAAGCTGTTTGGATTTATCAGCAACATGCAGGCAAGCTGCAACAGACAGCAGAGACCACACCCAGACTGACACTGAGCCCGAGCAAGAGTGACCCTCATTGGGGGTCCCAAACACAAGTGCATTACGGGCCAAACAGGTGGCACCGTGTCCCAGTCACTTTCTCATTGCTGCGATAAAACACTCTGACCAAAGCGACTTAAGGGAGAACAGCTTTATTCTGACGCATGGTTCCAGAGAAATAGAGCCCCCCTCTTGTGGAGAAGCAAGGCAAGCAGGCACAGGAAATGGAAGAGGAAACAGGAAGTGGGGCTAGTCTATCACACTTCTAGACCCGCCCCTGTGGCATACTTCCCCCCCCCCAGCCAGTCTCTACTTTGTAACAGTTCCACACCCTTCCCAAACGGCTGGGAACTGAATGTTCAAACGTAGGAGCCAATGGTGGGCGTTTAATATCCAGACCACAACACACAGTGAGCTAGGACCTGGGTGAGTCACAGACAGCCCCTGGAAGTTTCTTCCTCTCAAGCTGGGCTGCAGGCGGAATCAATGAGAACTTCATTGGCACCCAAGCCAACCCAACCTGAACTTCTGAGGGTATGTTAAAGAAAAATTCTACCTCTGTGAACACAGGCACCTGTGGCTGGCTGGCATGTCTGTATCTCCCAAGTGTGTCAGCCGCTCATCACACAGTGAGGGCTACAGAACAAGCCCTCCCTGCCCTGGGTACCCTGGCACTCCGTGGCCCCCTAGTAGCAACCATTCTCCACACCAGGACATGTCGATATCCTGAGTCCTAACTGCTGGTCTCCAGGATTCATTTCTGCAGCCAGAGCCCCTGTCTCTGAGAGCACACTTGGCCCCCCCACGGCCCAGCTTTGTCTTGCTGTCTCAGTGGGCCGCGTCTATTTTGTGCCTCTTTTGTCTAAGAACCCACTTCTCTATGGGAAGTGTGGATTCCATTCCTCCGGCCTCTGTGCCACATTCTCTAGCCATGGCCAGCTTGTTGGAGACCCTTAGTGTGCTATGTCCTTTCTTGCCTCCTTGCCTTCATACCTTTCCTCCTACCCAGGATGCTCCTGGTGATCCCTCACCTTTCAAAGGCCAGCTCCAATTCACCTTCTCTAGAAGTCGTCTTTGCCTCCCCTGGAGGTGGACCACGCCCTTCTTGAGGACTCAGGACGTTAGCCACTCCTACCACATTACTTCCAACACCACATTGTCATTATTAGTGTGCACATGTATGTGTGTGTGTGTGTGTGTGTTCATGTGTGTACTACATGTGTACATGTGTGTGTATGAATGCCAGAGGTTAACCTTGGGTTATCTCAGGAACTGTCCCTTTGGTTTTTGAGATTGGGACCTAGGACTCACTAATTAGGTAGACCGACTGGTCAGCAAACCTTGGGAATATCACTATCTTAATTCAGCAAAGATTTACCTGGTGTCCCTCATCGATCAAAAATGAATTGTGCTGTGTTTATGGACTAGACGTGTTTATGCAGTAGACATCCTGGTTGTACAATCTTCCAGGTCAGAGCTACATCTGGCCATCGATGCTCCTGACCCCTCAGCACATGTCCGACGTGCAGCAGATTTTTCTTATGTTAGAAAAGTGGCTCAGGGGTTAAGCCTCTGCCTTACAGGCACAAGGTCCCAAGTTCGGATCCTAGACCCCACGTATAGAAGCCGGCCGGAAGCGGGGGCGGCTTGCGTTTCTGGTCCTGGTAGGGCGGAGCCTGTGAATCCCGGGGCAGAGGAAACAAGGAGGAGGTGGAGGCGTCCATGGTGGTTCTCGAATTAGTCCGTGGTTCTACACACACACACATACATACATACATACACACACCTACATATGCACGCGCGCACACACGCATACAAGCACAATTGAATAAATAAATAAATAAATAAATAATAATAAAAAGAAAAGTAGATGGAAGGAGGAGTAGACTGGAGGCATTTGTAGCTCACTCATGGATTCACGGCTGTGACTTCGAGGGATAAGTTTGCTGAAAGAGTGACTTGCCAACTGAGTGGAATATTTTTGTGATTTCTAGAAGCTTCATAGAGTCAGTTCCTATGGCAGGGCTGATCGAAGGTGGTGAGATTACCGACAACTTTCTTGAAAAGACTTTGAAAACAAATTTTTCTCTTGGGTAGTTTCCAGAATGGAAACAATAAGTGGTGCTGAGTTTGGAGGACTGAAAATAGTTTGTTATGGATGGTGGTGTAGAAAGAGAGAATGAGGAAGGCTTGCCAGTGGCTGGATTATAAAAGGCCTAGACTGCCAGGTTAAGGAGCCTTGGAGTTTCTCTACGGGCTGAGGGGAGGCCACGGGCAGGGGAGGTCATGATAGACATGCAGATAGACAATCCTCAGTATTGATTGAGGGTTGGGGTAGAGGGATAATCAGCAGCACAAATAGCAGCTGGGCGAGAGAATCATTCGAGGTCCAGTCAAGGCGCTCACCCTTCAGAGTCGCCTCACAGCCATCCTCTCTTCCTGTCCTTCTATTTCCATAGCTGATCTTACAGAGCAGCCTTCCTTACTTCCACAGCCCACCCTGACAGGAATAATCAGAGTCTGGGTGGGCTGAAAGGACTTCAGAAGCCCTCTTCTCTTTGTTCAGTTAACCAACTATGTAACGGTATTTTTCAGAACAGATCCTTTTTTTTTAATTTTTTATTATTTATTCAATTGTGCATGTGTGCATGTGTATGTATGTGTGTATGTATGTGTGTGTATGTATGTATGTATGTGTGTGTGTGTAGAACCACAGACGAATTCAGGAACCACCGTGGGCCACCTCCACCTCCTCCTTGTTTACTCTGCCCCGGGATTCACAGGCTCCACCCTACCAGGACCAGAAACGCAGGCCGCCCCCGCTTCCAGCCGGCTTCTATACGTGAGGTCTAGGATCCGAACTCGGGACCTTCTGCCTGCAAGGCAGAGGCTTAACCCCTGAGCCACCTCTCCAGCCCCCAGAGCAGATCTTATGAAAAGAGATCATGTGAGGTTTGTTTGGTTAGCAACTGTGTCTTACTCCTGATTTTGCTTAGTATGTGTTTTTTGCCTGGTGTTTAAACTATCTATCTATCTATCTATCTATCTATCTATCTATCTATCTATCTATCTATCATCTATCATCTATCAGTACTGGAAATTGTCTATTGTGTATCTGTCATCTTTCCATTTCTCATCTATGTATCATCTGTTTAGCTATCATCTATGTGTCTATCTATCAATCTATCTGTCTATCCATCTATCCTACCTATCAGTACTGAGTATCGTCATCCTATATCCATATATTAATTCATCCATCCATCCATCCAATCTATTTGTAGTGGGGATTGTCCATCCATCCATCCATCATATCTATTAGTAAGTACTAAGGATTGAATGCACATGCTTGGCGAGCACCGACCTCTCTCTACAGCCTTGTGTGTGCATTCTGAAAAGTAGGTGTCACTCAGAGCCTGAGGAGCAACAGTTTTTAACAAGTTGCTGGTTAAAAGCACAGGTCTCCAGATTGTATGCTAAGATTACTAGAATGCAAACATCTCATTCCTTGCCAATGCGGCATTTTCTTGAGATGTTTGTTGCGTGTTATTGTCACTGATTATGATGTTGTGTGCACATGAGGTTATCTTGTTCACCTTGAAGGATCTTTGAAAATACTGTTTTTCTAGCAGACAAATATCTGGCCTCAGAAGATAGAGTTACTGCCTAAGGTCACATGGTCAGTAAAAGTTGGGCTGGAGGTCAAATCAGCTCAGCCCTAGGCTGGGCCCACATCCATGTTCATTTCTATATTCTTTGCCTGCATTTAATTTTGAGGGGGAGTGGCATGGAGGATGGAGCACAGGCTAAAAAAACACCAATCACCAACTCACACTGCCAGTCACCTGTGGTTCATTAATTGTGTCTTATTGCATGAGCCTTTATTGCAGTTAAACTGTGTCTGGGAAATAATGAAGATAATTTAAAGATATACTCAAGTACATTATGGATTTGCATCGAGGACCATTAATACTTCCTCTGTGCCACCACCTTCCCACTTGAGTTCATTTAAAGAAACAAATTCAATAATCCTTTGCTCTGCCAGCAACACCCTAAATTCTAAAATTACCCTACAGGCACGAGTTGAGTTGCGATTCGTCTAGCATAGCCAGCTTCCCTGGACTATATTGGTCACTTTAGTTCATTTGGTCATAGGGCTCCATCATTCCAGGAAGATGGCGGCCGCACAGAATCGCTTTGATTAGGGATCTGGAAATGTCACGCTAATTTAGTCTTCTTGTTCTCACACTGCGTATAAATACGGCTCTTTAGTCTTTAATCAGACATGAAGAAAGCAATGGTTGTGCTTATGGAATCATTCAATTCGTAAGCCTCTCACTGAGTTTCTCCCATTCCGGGGGAGGGAGAGGTGGGGGGAGTAGGGGGTGTGTTTTTCTAGAGGAGGTATGGTGCTGGGATATCCATCCATACAGTTTGTTCTGTGTACCTTATGGTCTAGAGGAGATGGGTAAACCTTCAACAAGCATGAAGACAGAGAAGACTGAGTAGATGATGAGAGTTCCTTGTTACTATTGGAATGTGTATTAGTTGGTGCTGCCTTTGGGATCCGAAATGCCCCCCAGAGTCCATGGGTGAAGACTTAGTCCTCAGCTCAGTGCTTATAGAAGGTGGTAGAACCTGTTGTTGTTGTTGTTGTTGTTCCTATGATAGACTTACAGATTTTGTTGTAGGTTCAATGAGATCCCTAGTGTCATATCCTGGTTTGAGGCAATTCACTGGTAGAGACAGGCAGGGCTGCAGGGGGACTTCCTGGTTATCTGCGGCAGGAGCCTGGGGAGGAGGTGTGGCAGTTCGTATTAGTAATGTTTTGTGCAGACAGAGAAAGTACTGGAAGGACCCTGGAGTGTGTTTGGAGGCAGGGCAGGCAAGAGTCGCATTGGCTACTGTGTGGAGCCCTAGAGGAGAGATGGGGAGAACTAAGGAATTCTCCTGGGGCAGCAGGTGGGAAAAGGAAGAGACAAGTGTTGTCCATCTGTACCACCCAAATATACTGGTGACAGTCCCAGGAATGGACAGGCCGCTGCAGGGCTGGCTGGCAGCCCTTAGAAGGAAGGTATGGGCAGTGGGGCCGGGACCAAGAGAATCTACCAGAATGCCCGCTCCTGCTCCATGGCCAGGTGGGCATAAGAGCGAGGGGCTGAGGGGGGGGGCGCGTTGTTGACGAGGACAGCAGCAGGAGGAAGAAACGGCTTCGAGGGAAGAGGAGAAGCCCGATCTGGATGGGGCGCCGGCCAAAGTGTTAGAGCACATCACTGCTGTCCCCACAATCATCATTGGCACGCACCTCACACCTGTGAGCTCATCAGCAGTGGCAGGACACTGCCTAAGGGGAGGCCTTCCAGGGAGACTGTGGAACACAAGCGGGGAGAGGGGGGGTGTCATGGGAGAAAGCAGCCCCATCTCCATTTTCCTCGAAGCCAGCACTGAGGATTTTTCTAGGAGCTGGGGTTCCTGTCAGAGATGCTACAGCTCAACTGAAGGATTCTTGACATTAGCTGGGGTGGCAGGAGTAAGGGGAGCCCACAGCTATGGCAGCGAGCCCAAGGTCCCCTTCCCCACAATCTCCCACCCTCACCAAGACCGTGGCGGGTGCCGTGCAAATAGAAAGTTTTAATGGAGAAAAATGGATGAGAACGGCGGAATCTTATATGCATTAGTTTTCGACATTGTGGAATTAATTGGTTCCCCAGCAGAACCCTCTCTGGCAGTAATTGGAGTTCTGAGGAGCCTCCGGCCTTCCTGTTACCTGTAGCCAATGCTTCTGAGTTCGATTGGTGAATAAAGGCCTCTTTGTTTAATTAGAGTCCGATTGTGTTTTAAGAAGTTAGTAATCCAAAAAAAAAAGTTAGTTATCCAATTAAAATTACATTTCCAGCTTATATAACATGGAAAAAAGAAGAGGTCAGCAATAGTGACATGGTGCTCTCCGTGTCCTTCACTGAGCTGGAGACGGGGACCCAGAGCAGCACAGACAATGCATCTGCCCGCAGACAGCTGGGGGTCTGCATGCAGCACGTCAGCAAACGGCTCCATCTGCCTGCAGAAGGTGAGGTGTGTGGAGCGCCTTGAATGAGCAGCAGTGTCCAGGGCACAAAGGGAACCTGAGCTACCGGGGGGGGGGGTCACTAGAGACAATTTGGACAAGAAACTTGCTTTTCCTGGTGTCTGACTGGTGTGCATAAGTGAAGGCAGCAGGAAGAACAGAATTCAAGGAAAGAAAAGAGGGTTAAGTCAAGAAAGAGGGATGGGAATATAGCTCAGGAGTAGAGTGCTTGTTTGGTGTGTATGAGGCCCTGGCTTCATCCCCAGCACTGAAGAAAAAGAAAGACGAGAGAGAGAGAGAGAGAGAGAGAGAGAGAGAGAGAGAGAGAGAGAGAGAGAGAGAGAGAGAGAGAGGAGAGAGAGGAGAGAGGAGAGAGAGGAGAGAGGAGAGAGGAGAGAAAGGAGAGAGAGAGAGAGGAGAGAGAGGAAGGAAATAGAAAGAAAAAGAAAAAGAAGGAAGAAAGGAAGGAAGGAAAGGAAGGAAAGGAAGGAAAGAAAAAGAGAAAGAAAGAGAGAAAGAAAGAGAAAGAAAGAAAGAAAGAAAGAAAGAAAGAAAGAAAGAAAGAAAGAAAGAAAGAAAGAAAGAAAGAAAGAAAGAACAGAGACAGGGAAGGAGGAAGGAAAGGAAGGAAGGAAGGAAGGAAGGAAGGAAGGAAGGAAGGAAGGAAAGAAGGAAAGAAAAAGAAAGAAAGAAAAAAGAAGGAAAGAAAGAAAGAAGGAAAGAAAGAAAAAGAAAGAAAGAAAGGAGAGAGAGACAGGGAAGGAGGAAGGAAAGAAAGAATGAAAAAGAGAGGGAGAAAGGAAGAGGTCATAAGTGACAGATAGCTCAGACTCCAAGGGAGGTAGATTGAGGGTCGAGAGGGAGAGCTAGGGGAGAGCTGGCCTGGTGCCTTCTAAGCACACAACTGAACATCATTGTTGAATATTATTTACAAAGAGTCTGTGACTATCAACCCCCTACTCAGAAAACACAATGCAGCTCCGACCAACCCTTCTGTCCGTGAGCTGTGTTTTTTTCAGAGGACAGTGCAGCTGTCTGACCTGTGCTGCGGTTGAAATACCAAAGAGTGAGCCCGATGAGTTGTGGGGTTCAGGAAGGAAGGCCAGCCGGTGGAGCAGTGAAGGGGGGGTCTGTCCCTCCTCCTCGGGTCGCCCTTTCAGGTAGCACAAAGGGCTCCCTCACCTCTGGTCCCCATTCCCAACTGCGGCTGCCTCCCCGGCCCCTCCATCGGTGCTTCCCGCAGCCTGTCTTTGCTGATCATCAACCAGAGAAATGCCCTTCAGAGCCCTGGCCACCCCTACTGTGCGCCTGACCTGCGTTGCCCAGGCTGGGCCAGGCACAGTGCAGAGGCACCCGCCAGCGCTGGAGATCTCCTCTGTGCTAAGACCCGGCCGGCCCTTTGTCTGCTTCCTGTTTTTGCAAATACATTGTTGAGCTTGAAGCGTTTTGATTTTCAGGAAGCAGTGTAATGGCCGGGTCTGTACTCCCTGCAGATGTGAACGATCTTGCCTTACCTACTTCAGAGCTCTCTCTTCAAACAAATCATTTTTACAGACGTATCATTCCTTCTCCCCCTCCCGACAAATATCACTATGTTCTGTTAATCTTACTGCACAGGTAGGCTTTTTATAAATGTGTGATTATTTTATTTTTAAAAAATGAAAACGATAATGTAACCATATTCTGGCTCAGCCTGCCTTTTCACTTAAGGTCATGTTTATGACCTTATGTTATATGTTTATGACGTGGGATATGTTTCTTTCTCTGATGGATCTTTACTATTTATCCGACTGGCTGAGCAAAGTTTCAGTTTATTTCCTCCTTATTGGTTTATTGTGATCAAGGAAAAGCTGAGCAGTTGCTTGTGTCTGCTAAGACAAACAGGGCTCCAAGTGTCTTCTGTGTATCCCTGCGCCTTGTGCAAGAAGTTCCCTAGGGTCAACCCAGAGTCGAGATGAGCGCTTTATTTATTTATGCGGCGGTTATTTTCTCAGCTCTGTCTCTCGCACCTAGAACAATACCTTACAAACGCTCAGTAAATATTTGTTCAAAGAATGAATATATTCACATCACACCCCAGCGTGACTGTACCAGCTGCACCCCCCTCCGCTGCCATCCCTGACGTTCCTGCCGACACCTGGGTTGAGACATTTTCTTGTTTGCCCGTCTGATCCACAGGAGACAGCATCGTAGTAATCTCGTTTGCATTCCTGTGATTGCTAATGAGCTTGGTGTCCTGAAGGGGGATTTGCTGGCCGTTTTGATTTCTTTCTGGTGAATTACCTGTTCGTATACTTTGTTATCTCTGTTTTCTTGTCACTTTGCAGATTCCGTTATCTTCTTCTAATCCTTTGATGGTTATATGTGTCATATATGGTTGCTCAGGTTGTATTTTTTAATTAGATATTTTATTTTCTTAATGTAGCGCGCACGCATGTCTGTGTGTGTGAGAGAGAGAGAGGGCGGTTGAGGATGGAGGGAGAGAATGCATGCTGTAGCACATGGCTGAAGGTCAGAGGACAACTTTCAGGAGTCAGTTCTCTCCTTCCACCACGTGGACTTGTGGGTGAACCCAAGTCACCAGGCTTTCAAGCCAGCACCTTACCCACTGAGCTATTTCACCAGCCCTAGGCCATATTTTGTAGCTCGTCTTTTAATAAGCACAAAATTTCAGTGTTAGTTATGATTTATGTCTTTCAGTTTTGTTGTCTTTTGTTTTTCAGACAGGGTCCCATGGCCCAGGCTGGCTTCAAACTTATTGTGAAACACGAGTTTCACAAGCCTAAGTCGTCTTGCCTCAGTTGCTAGGACTCTAGGCTTGTGCAACCATACCTCCATTTTATAGTTGGGATGGTTAACATCTGTTGTCAACCTGATACCTGGGAGGACTTCCTGAGAGGAAGTCTGTAAGTTATAGTGGATCTCTGGGCATGCCTGCCTGTGCCCGACTGCTTGGCTTGAGTTGATTGACATCCCAACTTCATGAGTGGGCGGGACTATTGCTAGGCAGGCTGCTGCACAAAGATGCAGAGAGTGTGTTGAGCATTAGCAACTACCTTGTGTTGGTTCTTGCTTTGTGCCCTTGCTTGAATATGATGTGGTGACCACTTCAAGCTCCCATGTAGTGACTTTCCTGTAATGAGGGACTTAACTTGGAGTTGCAGACTAATGACGCCTTGTCTCCTAAGTTGCTTGGGCCGGGTATTTTGTTGTGTGAAATGAAACTAATGCAATGTTTTACTACTCATTTGCTATAAGAATGATAGCTTGATTTCTTTCTTTCCAGACATATACCTTTTCTTTCTTTTTTTTTTTTAAGTATCTTTTTGCTCTAATGCCATGAGGATGCTTATCTTGTTTCTGGTTTTACCAGGAATGCTTCTAACATTTACCATTTCTCACTTGTTTAGTGTGAAATCAGCGGTGAGTTCTGGCAGACATCTTTTATCGGGTTATTTCATATCATCTTTATGATCCTAGGATAAATGTAACAATAAAAGACCATCTCGTACTTCGCTGGATCTGCTTCTAGAATGTCTTTTTGTTTTTAAATGTATTTCTTTTCCTGATCATTTTCTTCCCTTAGGGTTTGGTTTATTTGCTTTGGAGCTTTAATTATTTGAAATATTCTTTTTTGTATTTGTCTATTGGAGAGAGGGGGAGAGCGGAGCGAGAGAGCGGGCACACGTGATGGCACACGGGTAGGGGTGGGAGACAACTTTCAGAAGTTGTTTCTTTCCTTCCACTATGTGGGCTTCTAGGGATTGAACTTGTCAAAAGTTGCCAAGTGTGCGAGCAGATACCTTATCCACTGAGCTATCTCATCAGCCCATTTTAAATATTTTTGTCAGTGCTGTTATGTGTATGTGAGTGCATGTTCACGTTCATGTGCATGTGCGTATGTGTGCGTGTGCACGTGTACATGCGTGTGCGTGCATGTGTGTGTGAGTGTGTGTGTGTGTGTGTGTGTGTGTGTGTGTGTGTGTGTGTGTACTGGAAGATATTTACTTGAGTGTGCCCAAGGGCCTCCCTATTGCTTTGCTCTGAGGTTTCCCAGGTTCCGCCTTCCAGGGCTGGAAGTGCAGGCTGCCACCATTTCCCCCTGCAACTTTTAAGTGGGATCTGGGGGTTTTTGTTTGTGAGGCAAAGGTTTTAACCCCCGCACCATCTCCCTATCCCCCATTTTAAGTAATATTATATTAGGATTTTGTAGTTTGCCTTGTCAGTTTCTTTTTCAGGAAGAGACGTCTCTTCATGGCTTTCATGCACGCACGCACGCACGTACGCACGCACGCACGGAAGATGTCAAGTGTCTTTCTCAATGGCTTCTCCACCTCATCTTTTGAGACAGGGTACCTCACTGAACTTGAAGCTCACCATTTTGCTAGATAAGCTTGCCAGCAAGCTCCTGTGATCTGCCTATCACTGCCCCTAGTGCTGGGGCTGCAGGCTTTTATGTGGGCACTGGGGGTCCAAACTCAGGTGCTCATGCTTGTGCCACAAGCACTTTACCCTCTGGGCTGTCTCCCCACAACCCCTCCATCCATCTTTAACCACGTGTCTGGAAGTAGGTTAGCAAGCTGCCAAATTGTTAAGGGCCCAGTTAGCCCCTTCTTCAAAGCAGGTTAGCAACTGTGCTTCACAATGTGTGTGTTATAAATGCTTTGCCACCGTATCTACCACAGTGAGAATCAATCAAAAATAGCTGTCATTACTGCATCCATTTTTCCATTTGTTCTCACAATCACCTTATGAGCTAGATTATTGTTACCATTTGACAGATGTTTTATGAGCACATGGGAACATTTAGTAAGCCATTGTAAAAATGTTGCTTTTCATTAATATATGCAAAAGGGCCTTGATCAATGTAAAATGCTGTACAGATAGATGGAAGGGACTGCCATACTCAGGGATGGCTGGGGCCCAGATTCCTGTCTGCATTTAGAAGTGTCACTGCGAGAATTAGAAATCATGTGTCAGAAGCATCAGAGAAACGGCCTCGCATGCCTGGAAAGAAGGGAACCGAGAAAGGGTGGCAAATAGCATTTAGCAGTAATGTTCAGGTGTTATTCCTGGGTTTTAAAAGTCTACATGATGATAAAGAGTAAAATGTGTTAAAACAATTTGCAGGTAGCCACAACTCCATATTAAATGTTTGGCATATATGCATAGACTGTATTGGAAGAAAACACTAAAATATTAGTGTGTGTACATGGTGTATAAGTACATATATGTACAGGTGTACGCATGCATGCAGATGTGCATGCAGAGGTGTGTGCATAAGTGTGAAGGACAGAAGTCAACTCTCTGTGCTGTTTCTCAGATGCCAACCATTCTTTTAAAAATATTATTTATTTATTTATTGCCACCACACACAATAAAATTTGAACTTTCAGCAACAATTGGAATTTTTTTTAAGAACACTTCTTTCTACACCATGAGCTTGTCAGGTCTGCAACATTTGAAGGCATTTTTGTCTATTGAGATCAGTGTGATCTTAAGGAATGTGATGTTGTGGTGTCAGATAGTGGAATGAACTGCATTTGGAAGAGCTGCAGAAACCAGGGTCTTCCAGACATCCAAGTTATGGAGTTGCAATGTTCTGCAGCGTCTGTTCAAATCAGGATGAGCGAACAGATTTTAACATAGAGAAGGAGGTTTACCAACATGAACACAGCACTGCTTGCCAAGACTTGGCGCACACCAGCTTTGTCATGCATTCCTTCCTAAGCACATAGCATCAAATTGGGATGCAGAAACAGGCATGACCCGCCAACCATCTTCTTTAAAAATTGACAAAGTTTATTATCATGTGTATGATGTGGGGGCGGAGAACTTATGCTGTGGGACACCTGAAGAGATCAGAGGAACACTGTTGGAAGTCAGCTCTTTCCTTCCAGCTTTATGTGGAGTTCAGAGATCAGTCACATCATCAGGCTTACCCAGCATGCACAGCAAACATTTTAGCTCCTGAGCCATCTTACCATTGTGTGTGTGTGTGTGTGTGTGTGTGTGTGTGTGTGTGTGTGTGTGTGTGTTCATGTGTGTATAAAAGCACCATCTGTAGGTCAAAGGTCTACCTTGTATGAGTAGGGTGTCTCAGTGGCCTGGGTTTTGAAGATTAAGCTCAGCTGACTGGTCAGTATCCCCCAGGGAGCTACCTGGTGTGTCTCCCTAGCACTAGGATTACAATCTCTCACCATTATGCCTGGGGAGGTAAATCAGCACCTCCTGCTTGTGAGGCAAGCACTGCCTACCACGCTGTCTCCCCAGCTCAACCAACCGTCTTTTTATGATGTCATTCGAAGAGACAATGTCACCAAAGTGTGCAAGTGTTGTTCCTTTGACAATGTGCACTAACATATCTGCTTTTGTTATTGCCTCACTGTTGCTAATTTATTATTGTTGAAGGAGTAATTTTAAAAGTCCTCTGCCTCTCACGATAGCATGGAAACTGACGGGTTGCCAGAGTATAAAGGGCTCCTGACAGTGCCAGCTCTGTTTTCTGGACATAGAGATCTGGTTTGTCACATGATTCCTGGAACATCCCAAATACTCCCTTCCATCTGAACCCCAATCCATTGCCCGGGCCTGACCACTGGCTGCCTCGGGGCTTTTGCACATGCCTAAATGCATGTGCACCCCACTCCCCAACCTTCCTTACCTAACCGGGTTCGCTCTTGCCAGCCAGCCTAGAAAAGTCTGCTCAGTGGCGCCTTTCTCCTCCCTGCCCCCCCTCCTGCAGGCTCCATGTTTATGTTATTTATAATGCTCTCTACCTTAGACTTTAAATTCTCATTATTTCCCCTCTCAGTCATTTCCCCTCAGTACCTATTTTACAAGTGTCCATTATGTTCTATTAATCACCCGTCGATACAAGAAAGAGGAAAAACTAACTGACATGTTCAGCATGGAAGCAGCCAGCTGATCAATCTTGTCCCTGAGATGTCATACATTTTTAAGAGGGTCCTCGGATACCTCCTTACGGGCTCTGGCTTAGTGTGCACAGTGGGTTTTGCTTTACTTTTAACAGCCCAGGAAGAAAAGTGCCTGATGTTGTCATTCAGGAGACCCGTCTTCCTGTCTCTCGGAGCCGGGAAGCTCTGAAGTGTGTGCTCATGCTGCGCGTCTGCCGTGCTTCCCATTTTCCTGGCACATCTGAGCTCCGAACCTTGACGTGTCCGCCCAGACCTCGCCCATCCTCAGGATCAGTGGGAATCAGCCTGGTTATTCGATTTTTCCTTTGCAAAGTTAAAAAGAAAAATAAGGTGTCTAGATTGATCCACCAGCCGTAGTGCTACGAAAAGCTCCACAGGGTTTTCTCCTTCAGAACCCTTAAGAAAGCACTGAAGAAATTTGGGCACCAGGCTTCTCCATGAGATAGCAATGCCGCGAGGCCCTGCCCCCCCCCCCAGTTCTCCCCTCGGATGCTCTGCCTGCCACAGCAACTGCCTCATGCCCTAAGGCTCTGCAGCCCAAGTGCATCCAGAGAGCCCAGAAAGATATTCTAGGCAGAGGTCCTGGGTCTTCTCGCCAAAGAATGCAGTGCTCTTAGACATAGAATCTTCAAATCTAAGGACAGGGTGACAGCTATTGTGTATATGTGTGTGCATTCTTGTGCACACCTGTGTAGAGACACGTGTGCATATATGTATATGTGTGTATAAATAATGCCCTCCCTAGGCCAAACCCCTTGCTGCTCCCGAGGTGCGGTGGAGGCAGATGAGGGGAGTCTGTAAATGTCAACCCCAAAGAGTTCGTGGGTTGGCAGTGGAGCCAAATAGGATGTGTAACCATCTGGGTTCTGAAGTGCCGCCTGCAGGACGCTGGCCTGAAGCAGGGATAGAAAGAGCTGCCCCAAGGCTGCTGGGCAGGAGTTGGGGGGGGGGTGAGGGACCGTGACAGCATCTAAGTGAGGAACTGAGGGAATTCTCCCTGAAAGAGATGGTTTAACAGGGGCTTGTGGTCCATGTCTGCTATACTCGGGAGGCTGAGGTGAGAAGATCATGAATTCAAGACCAGTGAGGGCTCCCTAGTGAGGTGCTGCCAGAGAGAGAGAGAGAGAGAGAGAGAGAGAGAGAGAGAGAGAGGAGAATGAAAATCAGTTATGAAGTCTAAATTATTTGGCCCATGGAAAAATACTACGGAAATCCAGAGAGGAGCAAAAACCCTAGCAGAGGAGGACAAGAAGAGGAAATCACAGCTGATGCGGAAGCTTCTTTGCGGAGGGTCCATGGCGCCCTCTGGAATCTGCAACTAACCCCGGGGTGAGCGGGTGCTTTGATGTCTGGCAGGGGGCTCCGGCCCCTGCTCTGCTGTGTTTGTGCACAGGCAAGTTCCCAGCATTCAACCCGGGTCTCTAGACGGTTTGTGGGTATTTCAGTCCTGTGTGAAAGGGGACCTTAAGTATTGCGCGGAGTCTGGAAAGGCGGGGTGGAGGGGGGAACTGATGCAAGTGGAAGGAGACTTGAGAGCACATCGCTTGCTCTCCGGCAAGAAGTGCCGTCACAGAGCGGCTAATTTCAGCTTTTCAGCCACGCAGCCTCCTCCTGAGTCTTTCAGGGAGAGGTCTGCGTGCCCGCCAGGGGCTCGGAAGATGCCGGGCAGCCTGGTGCCATTTGCATGTGCGCTCTGCCCCGAGCACATTAGATCATTACCCCAGCGCTCTCAGCGGTTGACAAATGGGACAGCTGCCGCTCAGGCAATTTCCTAGTGAATGGCTGAGCCAGGTGGAGTAGGTAGATAACCGGCCTGACTGAACAGGGAAAGCTAATACTAATCATTAGGTCTTTGAACCTTGCCATGTTCCCAATTAATGGTCGAATAAAGTGAAACGAGTAATTAGATGGATTCCGACCCACTGGCTGTGCGTCCCGCTTGAGCGCCTCCCACCTCCTTACTGGGGAAGCAGAGCAGCCATCCCCTGCAAGAAGCAGGGTGGGCTTAGGATAGTCGGAACATTAATAACCAGCAGCTACTGAGGACCGTAAATTCAGCACTAGGACTTGGGCATCTACCTAAGGAGGTATGTCCACAGTGGCAACGGCACCCCAGTTCCATCATAGGGATACATAGGGCCAGGATGGAGCACAGACTAGTACCCCCAGGACTCCCTGGCCAAGTGGTTGACAACTGCTGGGGAGGGTGGGAGGGAGTTGTCAGGCAATCCGGCTTCTTATCCTTGGTTCACGGCTGGCCTCAGTGGCCAGCCTTAGGGCTAAACCAGCTCTTCTGGACGGCTGGTGACCCGTAGGAACAGCTCTCACAGGAACCAGCCAGCCATCACTTTGTCATTTGTTAGTGTGCTGTAAGCCGTGGGGCATTAGTCATTTGTGCCACTGAGAAATTAAAGTACTTTGCATCTCTACTTTCCCTAAAACGGTCGCATTGGGTGACTTGTCTAAAAGAGGCCTCAAACTTTTAAGAGTTAGAGGTGGCTTCTGTAAACCGATCCTGAAAATCCGACCCCCCCCATAATTTGCATATTGGGACATAATCTACAAGTCGCAGAGCACCCAGTGAGCAGTCATGTCGCAGGGAGTGTCCATGTCATCCTGGCCCTCGGCACAGGACCCTGCTCTGAGTGAGCTCAAGTGTCTCCCCAGGGACCGGGAAAGCCTCAGGGACCCTGTTTTAAAAGTCAGGCTCAGGGGTTAAGCCTCTACCTTGCAAGCAGAAGGACTTGGGTTTGGATCCCGGATCCCATGTAAAAGACGCCTGAAGGAGATGTATGTCTCCCTCTCCCACATTTACAGCCTAGAAGGCAGAGCCTAGGAAACTCCAGAACAAAGCAAAAAGGAGGTAGAACAATAGGATGATTCCTGAAATCACCTTTGGGCCTCCACAGGCATATAGTGCCCTCTGAGACACACACACACACACACACACACACACACACATGCAAAAGAAAGAAAAATCAGCATGAGTGTGACTTTAGCTGCTGTCCATCTCCTTCAGTTTCCACACGTATTCCTTGACTAGGATAGAAACCGCCGGCACTCTTGGCTCTCCTGAAATAAAATAACACATGCGGCTTTGCTGGGTGTCTATCTATGCGCCTGGGACCTGCGGACTCACCTCATATTCAAAGGCACCTATGAAAGTGGTCTGAAACTCCACATTCTATTTCACATGGTAAAAGTGCTATCTGATGGAGTTTAAAAAAAAAATCCAGGACTGGAGAGATGGCTCAGAGGTTAAGACTCTGCCTCCCAAGCAGAAGATCCTGAGTTTGGATCCCCGGTCCCATCTAAAAGTACACCAGGTGGAAATGGTGGCTGCCTGCACTTCTGGCCTTGTTGGGTGGAGCCTGGGAAATCCCAGAGCACAGCACAAAGGAGGGAGAAGCAATCCAGGATGATTTCCAAAGTCACCCTTGGGTCTCCACGGGGTCTCCACATCCTTGGGTCTCTGCAGGGACACACAGAACACACACACACACACACACACACAAATAAAATTAAAAATATATTTTTAAAAATCTAAATAAGAAAAATGAATATTTTATGCTAGTGACAAAGGTATGTTGTATATATATGAAATTCAATATGTTAAGAGACTCTGTCATGAATTTACACAAATAAGCAGCATCAGAACAGGGGGGCGCAGGAGGTGCCTTTCAGGGGCGATGGACATGTTTATCATCTTTCCCTCTCTTTTTTGGTGTGTAGTGTGTTGTATACATGGGTGCACGGGTGCATGTGCTGTGTGGAAGTCAGAGCTGGCATGGGATGTGTTTCTGTGAGTGTGGTGTGTCTCACTGAACCTGAAGCTTGTTGTTTCTGCTAAGCTGGGTAGACGATGAATTTCAGGGATCCACCTGTGTCCACTGGGGTGACAGGCAGGCAGAAGCACTGCCATGCTTGGCTTTTTATGTGGGTTCTGGGGTCCACACGCAGGTCCTCGTGCTTGAGTGAGAGGCACCCAGCCCATATTTGTAGTCCTTGTAGCATCGGTCTTCTGGGAATGTGTATCTATTTAAACTCATTAAACTACATATTCTAAATACATGCAAGTTTTGGATAAAGCAATTACAGCCTGAATCAATCAGTCAACCAATCAACCAATCCTTCCCTGAGTTTTCTAGAGGTAGTACTTTTCAAGTGGCTCAAGTCAGGGTTCTTGGTCCATCTAGATGGCAGGCATCACCACGTGTCGCCGGCTCTGCTGTCACTTGTTCCCCTCACTGTGGGTCCCTTCGTCTTCCGTGGTACCTTATGATCGAGGTTCCTGGAGTGCCTCCATCCAAGTGCCTGGCTGCACCCCGTGATGCTGGGGTCTCTGGGCTCACAGCTGCCAATGCGCGGTATCTCAGACTCTTTGATTGCTGCCGAAAGAGCGCCAAGGTTTGATGGTCGCCAGCCTCTGAAGGAAGACAGTCACCCTGGGTCATGTGCAGTGTATCAGCTCCTTTGTGGCCAGGCTTCGTCATGTGACTAAATCACGTCCGCATCTCTTGCCTGCCGAGGCCTTTTGCAGTGTTCTGGAAAGGACCTTGCCCAAGGTGTCCGCTTTCTCCTCTGTCCAACCTACGGCCCATTTTCTTAACTCTTGTAGAGCACACTATCCCCCCTACATCCAAATGATATATTTTTTTTCAGGCTCTTTTTGCATTGCCAGATGCAAGGAAAGGGGCCCTGTTACACCTCTGGGTTTCCTCTCCCGAGGGTGCCGACTCTCAGGAGAAACTCCTTCCAAGTAATTTTTTCAGATTTACTGATTCAAGAGGCCAGATCATGGTTCAGGGAGAGGCAGTAGTGTGCAGAGGCTCATGGTGCTGATATTGTGGAACAAAAATTGTAAGCATCACTATCAGATTCCAGGGGAAAATGGGAAGCTGAGAGATGGTAGTCGTAATAAAAGGATCCATATATCCATTCATCCATGTACACAGACACAACATCTGAGCCCGTGCCCTGAGCCGAACCTGCTCTGTGAGAATCATTTCAATTACTTTTCACAACAGAGCTGTGGATTAGGCTCTCAGACTGTCCCCATCTGACCAGAACTAGCACTGTGCATGTCTGTGGGCTCCCCCAAGTTCCTGTGTTTGGGGTTCAGGAGTGGGAACCTTTGGGGGGCCCTCACAGATGGGGTGAGCTTTTTATAAAAGAGAAGCCAGAGGACTCATGCGCTCCCAACACCCCTCAAGTGAGCAGTGAGGAAGGTAGATGTCTGTAGACTCAAAGGCGCCCCCAGCCAGGACTGACTGCCCTGGTGCCTGCAGACTCCCAGACTCCAGGCCGGTGAGAAGTCAGGGCTTGTTCATGAGCCCTGCAGCCTGTGAGGCCCCCACCCCCATAGCCTCCCAAGACAGACTACGCGTGGATAAGTTGGGCAGGATGCATAGCTAGGTACCTGACAAGCCTCTTGCCCAAGCGAGAGAAAATGCCTGGTGCCACCTGGGAAAGAAGAGATGGGTACCCCCTAACAGAGGATTGGCCTTGCCGTCCTCCTCCACCATTGGCCCACTCCGAAGCTGGCTCCATTTGCTCCCCCTCTCTAAGCCTTATATCCCCCCTCTTGCCTGTGCCACAGGGATGCTTGGGAGCCCCATTTAGAAGGTTGTGACATCCTTACCCAGCATCTGCGGGGAAAAAAAGCAATTACAGAATGTGAATCAGTCCTCGGTAAACAGCACAGTATTGAACAAGGAAAGGAAGGAATTATTTTCCAATTCCCAGTAAAACAAGGGTCAGCAGCCACCAGGAGGCCCAGTGTGGGCAATGAACAGTACCTTTGCCCTGGTGCCTTTCCTGCTGGGAATGGCAGCACCAGGCAAGGCCTCCCCAGGGCGAGTCCTGGCCAAGGGCCCCAGACCATGGTCCTTCTGACGCTGAGACTTTTTACATCTGAAAACCATGGCTACTTCCTGGCAGGTGCACGTGAAGAGGAACTTCAAAGTGCATATCAGGATCCTCTTCTGGCTCCAAAGATTAAAACGCCCTTCAAGAAACGGAATAACCCCTGAGCCCTCACACAGGTAAACCGGGATCTTTGTGCGAAGAACATAGCACCTGGAAGATTTTGATAGGACGGGATTTTCAGAGCTCCCATAGCAAAGAAAAGTGGGAAGGAAAAAAAAATGAATGCTTTGTCTTCTGAAGAGCCAGGCTGTGCCTTTCATCCTGAGATTAAGGTTCTTGCTCTCCTCCCAGTGCTGGTCTTGATCAAAGGGTGGAGTGAGAGGAAGGCAGTAAAGGGGAGCAGCTATTCATTCATTCATTCATTCATTCATTCATTCATTCCACCAGCCTATCCAGAGCAGACACGGCTCCGGGTTCTGGATCAGGCTCTGCATGTAGAGAGATTTGAATAGTTGAGTCCTGGCTGCTGAGGGCCATGCACAGACCAGGGAGCTGGTGGCCACAGGAAACCTAGGAAGGCAGCTGCATATCCTGGGAATGTCCGATGACTTCCCTAGGGAGGGAGCCCATGCATTTGAAGAATGATAAGTGTTTGCATGAGGAACAGGGGGAGAAGAAGGAAGAGGAGGAAGAAGAGAAAGAAGAGGAGGAGGAAGAAGAAGGACAAAGAAGAGGAGGAGGAGGAAGAAGAAGAGAAAGAGGAGGAGGGAAGGAGAATGAAGAGGAAGAAGAGAAAGAAGAAGAGGGAGAGGAGGAAGAAGAAGAAGAAGAAGAAGAGGAGGAAGAAGCAGCAGCAGCCTAATATAAGAGACAGCATGGAGGGGCTGGAGAGGTGGCTCGGGGTAAGCCTCTGCCTTGCAGGCAGAAGGTCCTGAGTTCAGATCCTAGACCCCACGTAAAGACGCCAGGCGGAAGTGGGGGAGGCCTGCGTATCCAGTTCTGGTAGGGCGGAGCCTGTGAATCCCGAGGCAGTGTAAACAAGGAGGTAGTGGAGATGTCCTTGGTGGTTCCCGAATTTGTCCGTAGTTCTACACACACACACACACACACACACAGACACACACACGCACAATTGAATAAAAAAAAAAAGAGAGACAGCATGGAAAAGGGCCTAGAGCCATCAACAGGCTCCATACTTCCACAAAATAGAAGTTGGGTGGGCAGGGGAAACTGGGAAGGCTGGCAGGTCATGGAGCCAAGCAGGGGGAGGCTTTGTCCATTCAGCCTGGGGATCTGGGGTCATCTGCAGACCCCGAGGAGATGACAGCAGATGGGACAGTCCCCAAGGGTCACCGAGTCATCTCTGCTGGGATTTTTACATCCCTCCCCCCCTCCCCCAGCATCAGCATTAATAGGGGGGAAAAATCACCCATCCTCTCTCTGTCATGTTCTCTAGCATCTTGGTTTCGCCTTCAGAAACTTCATGGTAGAAAATTGGCTGAAATTCTGCCGGCGATATCAGAGGTCTATAAAAAGAGCCATTTGGAGGAGAACTGAAAAGCGTGTCACCTGTGCCTTGGTCCTCCTCTCCATCAGCCGAGCATCTCTCTGCAGCGCTGAGAGAAAATCTTGTAATGAGACCATCCAGATTGGATTAAAATAGGTTGCAAAGAAACAAAATCAATATTTTGCAATTTGATTTATTGCATAGAGAGTGCGCCCCCCTCCCCTGGTACGAATTTGCTTATAGACATTTTGGTAAGCTTCTTGTCTCTTGAGATAAATGACTGTTTCCAAGAGAGTTCAGTGTCTCTTATGAGCTGGACAATATCTCCAGAACGAATCGTAGATGATAAAAGTAGCTAGGCTTCATGATTTTTGCTCAGGTTAGGGAAATAAAATGCTTGTTATCCCCACAGGTATTTCTGCTTTTTTTCCTTTCCTCTTTCTAGAAGTGCCTGATTTCACTCTCCCCTCTCTTTTCATCAGGGCTGGTCCAAAGCTATTCTGTCCTCCTGTCACTTCTGGTCTCAGACCCTCTGTCTTCGCCCACAGAATTCTCCCGTGTCCTCCCAGCCCTCATGGCTTTGCCAAAGCACTTCCATTTTCTACCACCAGGCTTCCTCCCACTCTCCCTTTGGCCTCACTTAAGCTGTGATAAATACAAATCAATTGCCAGCTCACCTAGGTAGCTTAGGGGTCAGGGAATGAGAGCAAGTCCAGGCCTGGCGTGGTGGGTGCTGCCATATGTGGGGCGATGTGGCATTGGACAAAAAGCAGCCTTGCGTGCCCCAAATTCTGTGGCATCTCTGTCAAGTAGCTACCATCAGGTCTTGAGCCGAGTCCAGGACCATGAGCAAGATGGAGGACAACTTGGGGTGTTTGGACAGGGTGCAGAAAGTCAACCCCCTCTCTAGCAGCAAAGCAAACACCGAGGGCAAAAGCTGTCGCTTCCCGTTAGTGTCAGGAAGCAGCTTGGGCTGCAGCTGCACACATTGAGGTTGGAACCTGTGCAGCTAGCTTTTGAGCATCTGTGGGCAGACCATGCCTCTGACTCTCACTGCCCCCCAGTTACTACAACTGTAGGGTGAGGTATGCACCATCTAGGCTGCTGAGAGAGTAACAAACTCACGAAGGACGATGCCCAATCCAAAAGATATCTTTTTTTTTTCGAGGCAGGATCGCAGGTAGCCCAGGTTGACTTCTTGAACTTGCCGTGTTTTCAAGGATGATTTCAAATTTCTGATGCCTCTGCTTCTCCTTCCAGACTGCTGGGATTAGAGGCGTGCCCCCACTGTGACTCATTTACATGGCACTGAGTGGTCAAACCCAGGGCTTTGCGCATGCTGGGCACACACTGTATTGACTGAGCTGTGACTTAAGCCTGATGATATATTAATAATCATTGACCTGCCTGTTGATAGACAAGTCCCTTTTTTAGTTTTGGAAGAAACAGTGATGAACATTTTTTAAAATTTAAATGTCAATGCAAAACAATTTTTTAAAATTTCTATTCAATAATTTACCCACTGATGGGTCATCTATGCCCTAACAGGTATCCAGGCAGATGCCAGGGCAGATGTTCCAGATGAAACCCAGTGGGTCACACTGGAAAAAGGATTGCAAAAGTGGGAGGGAGACTGGCTGGAAAAGGAGGGTATATATAGACGGGATTGGGTAGTAAAGGTTGAAAGCACATCCATTCATTGTGTTCATGTATGAAAGAGTGTCAATGAATAAAGACAATCCTCCAATCCCAGCTAATTTGTGTGTGTGTGTGTGTGTGTGTGTGTGTGTGTGTGTGTGTGTGTACATGCCTGTGTACAAGAAGGTACTTGAGTGTCTTTGCCCGTGGAGACCCAAGGGCAACTTTAAGAACCATCCTGGGTTATTCTGTCCTTTTTATTGTTTGCTCTGGGATTGCCCAGGCTCCATCTTCCCAAGCCAGAATGGCAAGCTGTAGTCATATCTGCCCAGCATTTTTACGTGGGATCTGGGGTCCAGACTCAAGTCCTTTAGCTCCCAAGGCAAAGGCTTTAATGACTGAGCCATCTCCCCAGACCTCCAACCCCAATTTCTACTAGTTGGTTGGCATCCACCTGCAGATGTGGCTTTAGCATGACCTCATGATGGACAGGCATCTGAATTCTGCCGGCTTTCAGGTGACTTTCTGCAGAAACATCATCCCAACCCATGAAGTCCTCAACTGTCATGTTTCCCCATCCGCAGACCTTTCTGAGGGGCTCTTTCTGTTCTTCCTTAAAAAAAAAAATGGAGCTGTGGAATTACTGAGTCAAAGGGAGCATCTCTTCAAAGCTCCTGGTACAGAGATGCTATTCGACTTTTCCAAAAACCTGGTACCTGTTGTCTTTGCTGCTGCTCATGCCATGTGAAGCTGAAGTCTTTGGTGCCACCTTTGTGAAAATAGCTATGATGCAGGGTGATGTCAGGCCATCTGAAAATGTGTGGGTCTTTGGATGCATGTATTTCCATGAAGCTTTTTTATATTGCTGTTTGTAACTCATTTGGTGGGACTTGAGAATTAGATGCTTATGACTTTTGTCCATTTAGCCCTTGGGATTTTGTGTGTGAGAGGGAGGTGGATGTGCCCAGGTGTGCACAGGTGCCTGTGCTTGTGCCTGTGGGAGACCAGCGACCTGCCCTATACTTTCTGTCTTATTCCTTTGAGACAGGACCGTTCACTGAACCTGGAAGTAGGCCGGCAGTCAGTAATCCCCAGTAACCTCTTGTCCCTACCCAGCTGTGAGCGACAGATACATACAGCCACGCCCAGCTTTATACATGGGTGCTAGGATCTGAATTCAGATCTTCATGTTTGCACAGCTAAGTGCTCTTATCTATTGAACCAACACTCACCCTTGGGTGAGGTTTCACACACACACACACACAGTGAGAGAGAGAGAGAGAGAATAGTGACTCTTTGCTCTTAAAAAAAAAAAAAGCCTTATTTTGATGCGATTGGGCGATTACAGTCCCCGCTTGGCAAGTACCCACATTAGAGTGGTGGGAACCTCTCTGGGGGCTGACCTCGGGGTGTGGTCCCTCCCAGTCTCCTCCCTGATGCTAGCACAAGAGACCCTGGGGCTGCTAGGGGATTTCCAGAACCAAGACAAGAAGCAAATCCCTCTTGAACTTGAAGTTACTAGCAAACAGGGTCTTTCTGCTGACCGTGGGGGACAACCAGAAAGTCTCTGCAGCCTTTAGGTCGCTTCCATCCCAGAGTCGACTTGCTCCCGAGGTCGCGTTAGTCTAACAGAGGATTTCACAAATTTGAGAATTCCCAGCCCCAAGCATTCCTCTGGGGACCCGAATGGGAAACATGACACTATGAACTCAACAGGGATGTTACAAATATAGTGACATAAGTGCACACCAGGACACAGAAATCTTGGGCAACAGCGTCTTTGTCAACAATCTTTCTCCTTCTCCTCTTCCTCCTCTTCCTCCTCCTCTCAACCAAATTAAAACAAAAAAGCATAAAATCCCGGAGGGGTTGAGACACTAATCTGGGGGAGTTTCCTGTGGGTTCACGGTAGTGTTCTGTAGAGCTACACAGTTGTTCCACTTAGGCTGGTGGGACCTAGGGGTTTTCTTTTTTCTGAAAGTACCTGTTGGAAGCTCATCGGAGCTGCAGCTGGTGCTGAGTGAGCTGATTATGTGCCAGGCAACCAGTTTAAGCCCCTGTGAGATATTCACCCATCATGGTCGTCCCGGGAATGAAAGAGCCGCCTCTTCAGCCCTCCGCAGAAACCATTGGCTCCTTCAAGCTCCTGTTCTTCTCTTTCCCCTCCAGGAGGCCCCCGTGACCAACTCAAGCTTAGCCCTTCCCCCACCCCCACACACACCCATCCTCTCTACCACCCACTGGCCTTCCCACTGTCTGTTCTCCAACCCCGACTCTCCCTTCCTACCACTCCGATTGCGTTGACTTGTAACTTGCAGGTCCTAAAGCTGAAATTCTCCAGGTGCTGAAAAAGTACACAGAAATAAATCAGCGGGTGCCAGAATCCCTCCTGAGGGGGTCTCAGCACCGGAGAGGGATTACTGCCGTGTAATTCACACAACCAGGAGGCTTCTAAGAGGACATGTAAATCAGTCTAGGGTGATTGAAAGGCACTGGGGAAAGATGGTTACTTAAAGGAGTCCTGCAGAGAGCTCTTTTGTAACACAAATCTTAGGATCCTTCCAGGTCAGGCTAGATCTTAGACTTCTCTGCTCACTCACCTCCCCCCACCTTCCTTCCACCAGATTAGCAAAATGCCCTTAGGACTTTATCACACCTCTGCCTACCTTCCTGGGCTATAAATAGTTCCTGCTACCAAAAAGGTGTGAATTTCTTGTTTGTTGAGTCAAAGAAAAAAAAGCAGCAGTATTCTAGGGAATTAGACTTTCCTCTGGGAAGAAAAGGCCCCTGAGTGACCTCCTCCCCCCACCTTGCCACCTGGAGCCTTACCACTTTCTTAGCCCGTGAATGTTTGATCAAGTCGAAGAGCTAAAAAACAAATTAGACCCTCTTAACTTATCCTCTGGTAAATCCTCCTGTTAACCAAGATTACTGTTGTTAATTAAAGATTATGAGAAGCGCACCAGAGCAACAGGAAGCTTTAGGAGGCTTCTCTGGCACCTGTGGTCAGCTGGGTCTTAGCATCTGAGGCAAAGGGGTCCAAAACCCTCAGCATCCACTAAGGGTGCCTGTCCGTCATCGTCGTGAGGAGTCCTCTCCTACTGAGGCAAATAGAAAGACAAGGAAAATATATATATATATATATATATATATATATATATATGAAATTTATTGGGTTACCTTACAGAAATGGCCGAGGTAGTCCAGCGAAGGCTGTCACCAGCTGAGGTAGTCCAACGATGGCTTCCAGTAGCCGAGGTAGTTCCAACGATGGCTGCCAATAGCTAGCTGCTCAGTTCGATAGTCAAGTAGGTGATGGCTGAAGGCTGGAGAACCCTAGAGTCTTGGAAGGTCGAAGGAACTGGGCAGCCGGAAGGAAGAACGATTCCTAGCACAGCTGCAAGAAGGCATCTGTTCTCCTTGGTTGCTCCTTTTTATATGATGCAGTACTGGGAGGATCCTTTGAGAGCTTCGAGGTCCTGATAGGATCTAGGGTGGGTATAATCCTTCAAGTAGTCTCAGTTGATCCTTTCCAGACGTGGTCTCAGCCCAGCTTAGTTAATACCGGGTGTGTCAGGTTGACACCCAGGCTTAACTATCACAGTATGGAATGCAAATCTTGTTATATTATCTCTATTTCAGAAAAGGAAGTGAATTCTCTGTCTTTGGTTTGCTTGACCAAACCTCCCCCCCCTCCAAAAAAAAAGTTTATATCTAACTTTGCAGAACAAATTCTTAGTTGTTTGTTGACAATTTGAAGTCACTTCTCTCTACTAGCTGGGCTCTGGGGATTGAACGCAGATCATCAGCCTTGGTGGCAAGCACTTTTACCAACCGAGCCTTCTTGCTGGCAACTGGGAACCCCCCTCTCTTTGTATGGAAGCCAGGCGCCAAATTCGTGTCTTTGACCCCAACAACTCCATAGACACTAGAAGCTTTTATCTTTCATGTGCTTAATTCATCTATAACCTTCCTATGCGTTTCCTTTACTCCAGCGTCTGTGCTGATAAACTTAATACACCGTATGTACTCTCTCTCTCACCTACCTCTCACCTACCTGGTACCCATTTATCATCTCTCATCTATCCTTTAGCATCTATGGCCCATGTGTCTATCATCTATGTATCTATCATCTCTATTTCCCCTTATCTATCACCCATTTCTCATCCATCTGTCACCCAGCTGTCTGTGTACGCCTCTTAATAGCTTTTCTAAAATGAAAATGTGTGCTTTTCTTTTTAAAAAAAATCAATATGTTTTAAAGTATTAAGATGCACTGACTTTTGTTAGAATAGACACTTCAATTAACTGAGCCTCCATTTTCTCCATCTTTCAGCCTAACTTCAGATCTTTGTACAATATGCCAGGTTAACTGGATTTGCATTGTATATGTATTACACATGTGTGACTGGGAGTACAGGTGTTTATGCATCTGTGTGGAGGCCAGAGGACAACCTCATGTGGTTCCTCAAGCACATCATTCCATTCCATTCCATTCCATTCCATTCCATTCTATTCCATTCCATTCCATTCATTTATTTTGATATAGGATCTCTCACCTAGCACTCACCAAGTAGGCTAAGCTGTCTGGCCAACAAGTCCCAGAGAATCTTCTTGTTTCTGCCTTCCTGGTGCTAGAGTTAAAAGCGCACATCAGGACACGCAACTGTTTAATGTGGGATGTGGGGATGAGACTTGGGTCCTTCGTGCTTGCGAGGCAAACTCTTTACCAGCTGAGCTGTCAACCCAGCTTTGAGTTTCCATGTCTGCGAGACATACCCTTCACGGAGGAGAGTGCTTGATTTGTGGGGGACAGTGCTCAGCTCATCATGACACGCTGGGGTAGCCAAACCCAGGACAAGACACAGAACATTTTTAGTGTCCCACAAGGCCCCCAAATGTCTCCCTTGGCCTTTTGCTGCCCCTCCCCACAGGTGACTACTCTCCTTATTTCTAGGAGATTTTGCCTGGTTTTGAATTCACATACGGATGCTTCTCTGTGCTCTGTGCCATGTTCCCATGCACCTGGCTTCGTTGGAAACATTCCTTTGCATTGTGGAGTTTTTAGCAGTCCATTTGTTCTTTACACTGCTCCATACAATTCACATCTTGTGAAAAAAAAATCAGTTTGTTTCTACTGTCATTTTCAGTACTTGGCTATTGTTGCTGTTGTTTTAGGGTACCCGCTGGGGGATAGAAATGATGTGGAATGGATGAATGAATGAAACTAGAAGTCACTGCTTGTTGCAGTTAGCCTGCATGGTTGCTGATAAATCACCATCAAATGACTTAAGGGAACAAGGGGCTTATTTTCATATAATAGTCATTAGAGTTCATAGTCCAACTTGACAGGAGAGCATATACCAACACCAGGGCCAAGGGAACTGGCCACACCATCTCTACATAGTGGCTGAGAGAGGGATGATCTTTAGTTGACTGATCAAGTGTATACAAGGATGCCAATTTTCTCAACCAGCTCTTTGCATTTTAATCCAGGGCCTAGTCTCGCCCACCATGGTCTGGGCCTTCTCCATCAGCTAGACAATCTCCTGCAGGTTTGTTCTGAGCCCAACTCAACCACTCTACCAATATGCCCAGAGCTCAAACCCTCAACTGTCAAGTCGACACCTATGCCTAATCATTGCTGATGGTCCCTGTCCCCTATAGAGGTCTCTTTCTGAACTAAGCTCCTTGGCCAGTCCCTTGTGGTCCTTACTGACTTCCACCCTGAGCTCAGCTGGGTGATACCACTAACTGACTCACCAAACTCACCCTGTACTGTCCACACTCTTGTGAGTCTCCCCAAGCACTCATTTCCCCCATTCCTGAAGACTTGTTCTTCTCCAGAAATGTGACCCCCCCAACACCCCCACCTCCATTCTCCTCACCCCCAACATCCTCCTCTGCCTCAGTAAACTCACAAGCTATGTGCTCTGTATCCCTGGTCCTTAGTTTGTGAGCTGTGTGCCGAGGGCCGAGGACTTGGTCACCTGGGCCCACCTTACATTTCCATCTTTATTGTCCAGTGCCCAGAGCACTCTCCTCAAAGTGTCCCTTTGGTCACTGGAGAGAGGGCTCAGTCAGTAAAGTGCTTGCTGTCCAAGCGTGAGGACCTGAGTTCCATCCCCCAAACCCACCAAAAAAGCCAGGCGTGGGGACACGTGCCTGTAATCCCAGTGCTGGGGAGGCTGACAAAGGGGGAGTCCTGGGGCTCAGTGGCTGGTTTAGTCCAGCCAAATAAGTGGACTCCGGGTTCATCGAGATACGAGTTCCCCTCAGGCTCACTTGTTTGCATTCCTAGCTGTTGTTGATGTTCAGGAAAGTTGGAGCAACTTTAGGAGGCAGAGGCTTGCTGGAGGAAGGCACGTCGAGGGGGGCAATCCAGGGTGATTACCGAAGTCACCCTTTGTTGCAGTTCGCCTGCATGGTTGCTGATAAATGAAGTGGGACAGGTGGTTGGACGGGTCTGCCCTGTTCTTGCTTAGCAGTCAGCTCTTCTAGTTTGCTCCTGCAGTCTGCTGCCTGCTCTCTTGGCCCCCGCGATGATGTCTGCAATGACTTGAGCTGCCTCCACCTTCTGCCACCCGCCATGCCTTTCCTGTTATAACAGGCCGCATCTCCCTTCTGGACCCATAAGCCAAATAAATCTCCCTTCCTCCCCTAAGTCGCATGAGTCTGAGTGTTGTCCCACAGCAACAGAGAAGAGGAACTGGGATGCTCAACTACTGAACCAGCTCTCCCATCTTATCTCCCTACGCAGGGAATGGTCCACCCACTGTGGCCTTCGTCCTTCCACATCAGTCAGTTGAGTTTGCTCAGGGCTTGTCTTACCTATCAATTCTTTATAGATGAACCCAGAGCTCAGCCTTCAATATAGTCACATTGAGGGCTGGAGAGATGGCTCAGGGGTTAAAAGTAGGAAGACTTGAGGTTCTGATTCCAGGTCCCACGTGAAAACGCCAGGCAGAAAATCCCAGAGGGAAGCAAGGAGATAGAAGCAATCCAGGGTGATTACCAAAGTCACCCTTTGTTGCAGTTTGCCTGCATGGTTGCTGATAAATGATCATCAAATGGCTTAAGGGAACAAGGGATTTATTTTCTCTTACGATTACTGGTTATAGTTTTCAGTCCAGCTTGACAGTAGAGCAAGACAGAGGGAACCGGCCACATTATAACCACATAACGGCTGAGAGACGGACAATCCTTACTTGCCAGACCAGCGTGTCTGGCCCAGTGCACACAAGGATGCCAACTCTGTCAACCAGATGTCTGTATTTTATTCTAGGGCCTAATCCCACCCAGCATGGGCTGCACCTTCCTCATCAGCTAGACAATCTCCTGCAGGTTCACTCTGGGCTTAACTCAACCACTGGTTCTCTACAAATGTGCCCAGAGCTCAAACCTTCAACTATCAAGTTGACACCTGTGCCTAACTATGACACCCTTGGTCCTCCACAAGGACACACAGTGCCCTCTGACACACACACACACACATACACACACACACACACACACACACAATTTAAAAAAATAGTCAAGTTAACACCTGTATCTAATTGGCATACTATTAAAGAAAAAAGAAATGAAAAGATGAGGCTCTGTATGAAACTTGGGCCATAGCCCGACCAAAGGGCCAATCTTAGTTGCCAATGAGGTTGGGCCCAGCTTGATCATCTTGAACCCACCAGAACCCACCCTTGAGCAAGGCTAAAGTCAATCTGTCCTGAGGCACACAGCCCGGAGAAAGCATAGGAACCTGAGTGGAATTTGAGTTCCTTTATGCAGAGACAGGACAGGAACGTGCCATCAATCATCGCGACAGCTTTGCTACCCTAACGCAACGCCGCCTGGTCTCCAGGTAAGAGACATTAACTCAGACAGAAATTGGGTTTGTCTGAATAAAGTAATAAGAATCTTAACTGGAGATCCGGTTCTGTAACAATATTTCCAGCCATCCGACTGTCACCAGCTACAAATCAAACCTTAATGTGGTTAGCTGTCCTCGGGGCTCACACATGCTCAGGAGCCCCACAAGTGTGGGGGTCCATTGCTCCTAGTCTCCTGCCTGAGCATCTCCCCATCCTCTCTGCACTGTTTAGAAAGCACCTGCCCTCACAGCCCCACCAGAATCCCAGAGCAATATGAAGTTTTCTGTTTGCTCTGTTCTACTCAGTCACCTGCGGCCTCTCAAGGCTGGTTTCCATTATTGTTTTGGTTTTCAATTATAAAAGAAGCAGTATGTCCTCTTTGCAAATGATTTTTAAGGTGTGTGTGTATGTGTGTGTGGTATGTGTGTGTGTGTGTGTGTGTGTGTGTGTGTGTGAGAGAGAGAGAGAGAGAGAGAGAGAGACTCATGCATCACTTCAGGCTGGCCTTAAATTTGCTTCTGATCTTACGCTTCTGATTCTCTTGCTTCTACCTTCTGATTACAGGCGTGTGCCACCATGCCTGGTTTACATGGTGCTGGGGATTAAGTTCAGGGTTCATGCCTGGTAGGCAAGCACTCCTTAAACTGAGCTACACCCTCCCCCAGCCCTAGAGTCTACAAATTGAAAAGGCAAATCTTCCTATTCAGCCTGTCACCCAGTCCTAGGACCACACTGCCCAATTTCTGCTGTTTGTCCATTTGCTTTCTTCTTCAAAAACTCTCTCTCTCGCTCTCTCGCTCGCTCTCTGTCTTTCTTCTTCTTTTTTTCTTTTTCTCCTTCTCCTTCTCCTTCTCCTTCTTCTTCTTCTCTTCCTCCTCTTCCTGCAAAGACAGATGATTTGGTTGTTGTCACAGTGTTTCATAGACATAGGACCCTCCTCTGTCCCCCATTGCGCTTCTGTGGTTCTCTGACTTGCTCTCGGGACCCTTCTGGACAATAAGAACATGTCTCCATGCCAGCAGGTCCAGAGCCAGGCCCTCTTGTTGCTGCGACCTCCTTGCTATCCTGTTCTTTCCAGGACCCTGCTGTTATGGGAACTGAACTTGGCTCCACTCTTCCACATTTCCCACAGCACTGCGGGGGGAAAAAACCCTCTGGTGCCCACACCTGCCAATTTCTGCAGGATAGATCTTCAGAAATAAGATTTCTGGGTGAAAGAATAGGTGGTTTTAAATTTTGATAGCTACTGCCAAATTTTATGATGGTGTTTTGGGGCCAGTTGCAGCTTGTAGAAGATAAGTAATTTCTAGACTTGCAGACTTTATAAACCAATAAAATGTTAAAACACACACACACACACACACACACACACACATACACACATACACACATAGGAAATAACATGAAGAAAGTGGTCAACATTTTATTTTTCCACATAAAAGATATTTTATAGCTTTTTTATTATTTATCCAATTGTGCGTGTATGCATGTGTGCGCGTGTGTGTATGTAGAACCACAGACGAATTCGGGAACCACCATGGACGCCTCCACCTCCTCCTTGTTTACTCTGCCCTGGGATTCACAGGCTCCGCCCTACCAGGACCAGAAACGCAGGTCACCCCCGCTTCAGCCCGGCGTCTATACATGGGGTCCAGGATCCGAACTCAGGACCTTCCGCCTGCAAGGTGGAGGCTTAACCCCTGAGCCACTTCTCCAGCCCCCATAAAAGATATTTTTTAAAGCTTTAGTGCCAAAATACCTGTGCTTTCATATGACTTTGTCTAATATTGTTGGCATGGTTTCCTAAAGGAATGGACTCCACACATCTGCATGAGCATATGCATATGCCTCTGTCTCCCTTGATTTGCTGTGATGGCCAGAGACACTGGGACTGTCTTACCCACTCCCACCAGTAGGTACTTTGTAACTGAGAGAAAAGATTTGTTCACAGGAAGAGCGACATGGTGGGATTGGAAATAAGAGGAAGTGTCGTGCATTCCTGTCCTGGTTCCCTACGTGTATTTAGCCCCTGTTGCGTTTCTGATACTGCCACTGAACACCCTAGGGAAACAAGTTGAAAAGAGGAAGACTCATTTTGGCTCACAGTCTCAGAGGGTCCATGGCTGGTTTGGCCAAACATGGCTCCTTTGTTGCTTTCAGGTCATGATCAGCCAGAAGCACTGTGGAGGAAGGGCACAGTGGTAAGCCGCTCACCTCATGGTGGCCAGGAAGCAGAGAGACAGACTAAAGTGCCCAGAGACAAAATATCTCCTTCTAGGACATTCCCCCCCCCAACCCCGTGACCTAGCTCCTCCAACAAGGTCCACTTGCTAGTTTCCACCATCTGCCAGTGGTACCTTCAGATGATGGATGCAAGTGCACTCATCCAGTGATGAGGCAGGGCTCCTGGGATCCGCTCACGTCCAGAGCCCAACTCCTGGCGATCGGGTCCTTAACACATGAGTCCTTTTCTTGGGGTGGGGACATACTCACTTCCAAACCACAATAGAGCCAGTGAATCTGACCAGCGAACCTGTGGCACCCCAGGCTCAGCAAGAACACAAGAGGTGCAAGATCCTGACCCCCCCCCCATCCTCATTCCAACTCTCCATAGACTTGTGTTCCATCCAAGGACTTCGAGCCAAGGTATTATGAGTTGCGAGCCCCCTTACCATGGCCTGGCAATCATGCAGCAACCTAGCGCAGAAGGAAGACTTCTCCAAGCAGCTGCAGGCAGACGGACCATGTGAGCATCTCCCCAGGAATGTGGGGGCAGGACTTGGTCTGGTGGAAGCTGTGGTGCCAGTTGGCTGGAGAGCTTCCAGGAAGGTTGAAAGACCTGGTGTGGAGGGCAGGACTCTGATTCCAAGACAGGTCAGGGAGGAGATATTACTAAGAAAATAAACAGCCCAAGTGAGTTTCTGTTATCCTCTTCAACTGTGATTCTAAGCCCTCGCCCAACTCAGACTTCATAGGCAATTGGCATTTGTGTAATGTCATTGCAATGACAGCGTCCTTGTGGCTTAGAGTCAGCAGACTTTTCCTTGGAAGGTCTGACAGAGAATCCCTCAATCTCAGCCAGTCCTACTGTCTGTCACATCTAACACACTTCTGCAATTGCAGCATGCAGGTGGCTGTAGACTATGCCTAATAGATATATGTGGCTGTTGCAGTACAGTTTTATGTACCAAAGCATGTAGCGAGTTGGTTTGACCCAAGACCTATGCCTCTACTATGGGGGAATGAGGAGGAGTAGATGACCTTGGGGTTAAGTGTTAGCTTTGGTACTGAAAAGCAAAATCTTCAGCAAGGCGTCTGAACCTTCATTCCCCAAGGTAATTATCCCCATTGTACTTAGGAGAACTAGATGAGAAGGTGCATGTAGATCATCTAGCAGTGCAGACATGCTCAGATGTGGGAGGGGCCCGGGAATGACTGGTTCTAATGCTAGATGTAGACCTCCAAGCCTGGTTCAGCGCTGCCAAAGGAATAACATGAACGAGCAGAAGGCAGGATGCTAACGGATCGCCAGGATGAAATGCCCGGGCCTTTGATTCCCACGCAAGCCCTGGACAGGGACACAAATGTCCCCGGTCCCCCTAACACAGCCTTCAGGTGTCGCTTCAGCAGTGTCCTGGTTTTATTCCATCCATCACAAGCAGCTTATGGCTCCCGGAAACATGGTCCTAGACAGATGTTGAGCCTGCCCGGGGATTAGAAATATCTTCTTCCATTAAGCATAAATTAACTTAATCACCAGGTATGAAAGATAAGCAACATAAACAGCATTTCCTGAAGCTTTCATTAAAATTAAAATTCTATTTAAAATTTAGCTTGTATTTTCTAGGACTCAAACCCCCTTCAAAGAGATAATATCTGCTGTAAATTTTCACATTTGACAGAGTGGCAGAGATGGATGCGCTGGGGACAGTGATGTACCGTGTAATTTAACTTTGCCTCCTGGTCTTTTCGCCATTGGAAGGAGCAGAGCATTTTTGAGAGAAATAATTAGTCTCCGTAAGGTTTGGTTCCCTGACCGCTTTTGGAAGCAGTCAGACTGATTCGGAAAAATGGAACTCGGAGACAAGGTTACTAAGAGCAAGGCAGCCAGGGTCTCGTTGCTCGGATCCATGCTATGGAAAGTGCTCTTAGGAGAAAACAAGCAGAAGGAAGGCTACCCACAATTAATCATCGAGAGCCTTCTGCATGCAGGCCTCTCGCGCCTGGCTTGTCTGGGCTGAGCTGGGTAGGTGGGGAATGGAAGTGTGGGCAGAGTTCACTGCTTTCTTTATCCAACTTTACCAGAGCAACACCATGAAGGAACTCAGTTGTGTCGGCGGGCGCAGTGTGGTAGAAAGAACACCGGAGGCAGGAAAAACCTGGCCTTAAATACCAGGTCTTTTCATTTTCTGCTGCTGTTCGTGGGCAAATCTCGTTGTTTCTCTGAGCCTCCAGACTCCTCATGTATGAAATGAGGACAATAACACGTCGCCCCCTGGGTCTCTGGGGCGGGGGGCGGGGGTGGGGGGGGGAAGACTCTCAGGAGGATCTGGACTCGATCATGTCCTGGGTGCTCACCAATGCTTAGCCGTGTCTGCTGGTTTAAGAAAGCTGTGTAGTATCTGCTGTGGGCCAGGCTCTGGACCGAGGGTCTAGACTGAGGATCTAGGAAGCCACACATGCAGCCCCGGCTCTCGGAGCCCATGGTTCCACTGGGGGACTGAGACATACGAAATTGCTCTTGACGGCGGCAAGCACCAGCGCAGTGGTCCACGGTGTGAAAGTGACCCAGAGAAGCCCCCCACATGCCCTGGGCTGGGTCTCTAAGAGAGCGCTGCCTGTTTGGTCTGGTCGGGGGAGGGGGGATGAGCAGAGAAGAGCATCCTGAGTAGAAGGGAGGCTTATAAAGGGAAATCTGGGGGCTGTGGAGATAGCCCAGTGGTTAAAGCCTTTGCCTCACAAACAGAAGTACCTGAGTTCAGCTCCCCAAGTCCCATGGAAAAATGTCAGCAGAAATGGCAGCAGCTTGCAATTCTGGCCCTAGAAGATGGAGCCTGGGAAACTCCAGAGCAAAGCAATAAGAAGGTCGAGTGGTCTAGGTGATTCCTGATGTTACCCTTAGGCCTCCACAGGCACACACACTCGAGTGTCCTCTGGTGCACATACCCACAGGCATGTGTACAGTCACCCATGTGTAAAACACATGCACATACAAAAAAAGGGAAATTGGGTTTGGAGGTTCATAAGCAGCATGGCACCGTCAAGCAGGGAGGAGGCTCGGGGAAGGGGTATCTTGAGGATGGAACAGCTCTTAGCATGCCTGAGCGCCCGTGGAGGGCCTGATGTTAAGCGTTTCAGGTGGGCCTCAGGCGCTGGCACGCGTGTCCCCAGCCCAGCAGGTGTTCCTTCCAAAGAGAAGCCCCACTTTTTGCATTGACAAAACTGCAGTTTGAAGAAAAATGCAGTGGATGAAGAGGCTGGGACCCCAGCCCTGCCCTCCCTAGATCCCAGGATCCCAGAAAACCCTGAGCAGGGACGCGGGGTCTATTGAGCTCCAGGGACGCAGGGGTCTCTATTCAGCTCCAGGGACGCGGTCTAAGGTAGAAGCTTGAGAGTGTTTGTAGAGGAGACGCTGTATTGGGGGGGAGATGCCATGTTAATGCTGTTTTCTTCTCAGTTACTGTCTGCAACCTGGGGATCCTTCAAGGGTAGGAGAACCCCATCAAGTCCCGGGGTTTATTGACCACAGTGCACAGTCATCCTTACTGCTCATAATATTTACTGTCATATGACAATTAGAACCTTTATCATAATTTAAAAACCAGCCGCCCCACCTGTCAAAAAAAAAAAAAAACCTATGTGATTATTACCAGTTTCCTTCATTCAAAAAACTTCAGCACCTGACCTTTAAAAATACCAAGAAATGCAAGCCACGTAGCTTCATGTGGTGGTTTGTCTCTTTTGCTATTGTAAAGTCAACTTATTAGTCAAAACAATAATTACATTTGAGACAATCAAAGATTTCTAGGCGCTTTCCTATGTTAATCTAAAACACACTGGTTCATCAGGGAGAATAATTGGGAGTCATAGCTACTTGTGAAGCAAGCGTTACTCAGGGACAGGAGGTGGGGGGGGACAAAGAAAAGATGTTTTCCCCAACATTTCCAACTGTCTTGACAGCTCCTATGTCACTTTCCCCACAAGCCCAGAGCCCTTTGTTTTGATGATAAATGTGTTCTAAAGAAAGCCGCTGCCTGCTGTGTGGCGGGGCTGGAGCTCGCGTCCCTTGTTTGAAGCTGCAGCGCCGTCTCACCATTTTGCAAACTGTTACACTCAGCTGACGGAGGAAGCTGTGAAGGATCCGGAAAGTTTCGAAAGCATTCGCACACTACAGGATGTTTTCCCGTTGCAGCAGAACGTTACGGAGCTGTAGAAAGCTATTCAAAAGCCAGCTACCCTGCTCGCTGCAGATAAGTAACCTACTCCCAGCTGAGAACGAGCTAAATGACATCAATTGTACCTCTGGAGAGAAAGTCGGAGCATCCGAGATTCACCCAAAGCCATTTGCAACCCCCCTCCCCATCCAGACACCTGTTTGCTGGACTGGCTGAGCATCTTCAGACTGCAAGAACAGAGCATCGTTCTCTTTTATGTGCGAACACCTTATTATGTGAGCAAATTAGCTGTCGTCTTCTGCCTCCCCCCCCCCCCCCGCGTGCACCTCGGAAGAATCCCATTCCTGTTGCTTACCGGGCAGCTCTGCTTAGAGGATGTCCCGTTGAGCAATGGGCCCTGTTAGCATCCTCAGCTCCCTGGGATCTGGCATACCCCTTCCTCTCTTCTCCACTGCCCAGGGGCCCTGCTGTCATTTGGAACCATCTTCTTCTGCAAGGACCTACCTGCTTCAGCAAAGCTGCCCCCAAGTCAGCCCATCCTAGGAAGTGTCCCTCATGCCCAAGCCTTGTGCAGAGATGACACAGGAGGGATGGGGGATGGGGGGTTTAGGGGGAGCAGCTCTGGCTCAGCTCGTCTCCTTGTTGAGTGGTTCTTGGAAAGTCCTTTCCCCACATTGGGGCTCATTTTCTTAGACTTACAAAGAAGGTTTGACTAAGTGATTTCTATGGTACCTTCCCACAGAAAACTAGAAATCCACGAGCACTTAGTTGGGTCAGGGCCAGCATTGCTGTAGACCACTGTTAGAGAATTTTGAGAGAGGTGACCTGGGTCCTTCTGTTTTTAAATGATCTTGTGTGTAACCTTCCCATTCGTTTCCGTGAATGCCTCCCTCCCTCATTTCCCTCCTTCTTTCCCTCTTCCTCTTCACTTCTTCCTTCCTTCTTCCCTCTTTTCTCTTTCCTCGTTGCTCCTCTCCTCCTGTCTCCTCCCCTCTCCTCTCCTCTCCCCTCCTTCCCTCTCCTCTCTTCCTCTCCCCTCCCCTCCTCTCCCTTTCTATCCTCTCCCCTTCTCTGTTCCCTCCTCCCCTCCTCTCCCTTCTCCTTCTGTCCTCTTCTCCCCTCCCTTCCCTTCTGTTCTCTCCCCTTCTCTGTTCTTTCTTCCCCTCTCCTCCTCTCCCCTCCCTTCCTCTCCCCTCTCCTTCTGTCTTCTTCTCTCCTCCCCCTCCTTTCTTCCTTCCACGAGGTCTCTCTTTGTAGCTCAGGCTGGCCTGGATCTTTTTATCCTCAGGTCTCAGCCTTCTTCAGTGCTCTGAGGACACGGGCACCACCACACCCATCTTGTGACTTTTTACTTGGATTCTGCAAACCAGTTTCGAGTTGCTCCGTGATGCGTTGGCCTCTGAAAAGCTGTGCATTTTCCCCGTGTGGAAATTTTCTCCCTCCTCCTCCTCTGCTTTGGAGCCAGTAGCTGTCACTTCATTCTTGGCAGATCATGAGGCTGTGACATCCCGCCTCCTCCCTTCCAATTTGCTGGCTACCCCTGGCTGTGCGCTGTTCTGAAAGTCAGAAATGCATGCGTATTTTAGGGTACAGACAGAGCACATGTAGATGGGTGTGGCTTGAGGCCCTGAGATTCCCCCTTTTTCCCATACAGACATAAACTACAGGGGTGAATTGCCAGGTGTTACTATTGATTCTTCCCCAGACTTCCCCCTGGCTCCACAGTTCTTGGTAGGGTTCAAAACAGACTGGGGGGGAGGGGGATGTACTGCTGGACACCTGGGTTTTGACAAACTGTCTCTGTTCCTTACGTCCTGACAGGACTACCACGTCTGCCTTGACTCTCCTCTCTGTTCTACTGTTCTTCCACACACCTTGGGCTCCATCCATGTCCCCCAAATTTCTAGAAAGGAACCCTGTCCTCCTCTGGTTTGCACTCACAGACTTCTTCACCTGGAGTCCATGTGTCACTGTCTTCCCACCTGCCTGCCCCCCCCCCCAGTTCTACCCCATCTTTTGATGTTCTGCCCCAGCTCTCCTTTCTCTGGGAAGGCTTGGAAACCTTTCCAGAATAGTCCTCGAGAGCCAAGAGCCCTGCCATCCCTGTACCCACCTCTGCCTTACATTCACATGGCTCAGGCACGAAGTTTTGCATGACCACGGCTGCCAGACCTGCTTTGTCTCTCTATTATCCAAGTCAGTGCCTGGAGTCTTAGGGCTCAATCACTGAAGAACAGGTGAACAAATGAATGTGGGTTAAGTTGTACTGCCCTCACGCCCGTATTCAGATGGGATCCTAACCCCGAGTAACCCAAAACATGTCCTTATTTGGAGATTGGGTCTTTGTTGCAGTAATCAAGTTTAAAAAGCTGTTGTTTGAATGACTCTAGTCCGGTCAGATCAGTATTCTTATAAGGAGAGAAAACGTGCTCATGGACATGCAGTGTGCATGTGGAAGAAGACAGCTGTTTGTACACCAAGAAGGGGGGCCTGGAGCAGAGTCCCTAGAGGAGAAGCAACACGTCTGCATGTTTCCTTGTAACTTGCAGCAGCTAGTTAAAGAGCCCCAGCACTTGGACAAGCAAATGAAGAGATGAGAAGAGAAAAACCACCACTGAATGGAAAAAAAATCACTTTATGAGTTACTTTAATATTTAATGAATCCCCAGTGCAGTACTGCCAAATCAGGAGATGGATCTCTTCCCACTGCTCACGAAGCACCAGCGTTCAGAGGGTTCATTCCTAAGTACTAATTATTCTTCTTGGTGAGCCAGCCAGACTCTCGGAGTTTTCTAAGCTGGAGATATAAAGCCTAAATGCGATGTGGCAGGACACTGTGTTGAGACTTGCTGACTTGCTCTTCCCTGTTCACACACTTTAACATTTAAAATATTTTAACTTTATTATTTAGTTTACATGTGTGTGCATTGCGTGCTTGCGTGTGTGTGTGTGTGTGTGTGTGTGTGTGTGTGTGTGTGTGTGTATCAGAGAGCACTATATGTCCCTGTGGAGGGCCAAGGGTGACTTTGGGAATCATCCTGGATTGCTTCTACCTTCTTTTGGCTTTGTGCTGAGATTTCCCAGGCTCCACCCTTCAGGGATGGAAGTGCAGGACTCTGTCTTTTCTGCCTGGCGTTTTTACGTGTGACCTGGGATCCGAACTCTATGTATGCTTGCGAGGCACATACTTTAGAAGGGATGAAATGTCGCTTCTGGACATTTGCAGGGTCTACCACTTGATTATTTTTTCTTTTTCTCACTCGTGCATGTGTGGTATATGTGCATGTTCACATATGTGGGCACATGTGTTGCAGGTATGTGTATGTATGTGTATGCATATGTGCAAAACCTAAGGCTGAGGTTGGTATCCTCCTCAGTCACTCTTCGTTGCAGTCAGCCTGCATGGTTGCTGGTAAATGAACATTAAATGGCTTAAGGGAACGAGGGATTTATTTTCTTACAATAGTCCAGTTATGGTTCATCCAGCTTGATGGGAGAGCTCATGGCAACACCAAGGCTGAGGGAACTGGCCACACCATCTCTACACCACAGCTGAGAGAGGGACGATCCTTACTTGCCAGACCAGCATGTCTGCCAAGTGTACACAAGGATGCCAACTCCTTCAACTAGCCCTCCATCTTTTAGTCCAGGGCCTAGTCCCACCCACCATGGGCTGGGCCTTCCCCATCAACTAGACAATCTCTTGCAAGCTTGCTCTGGGCTTAACTCAACCACTAATTCTCTACAAATGTTCCCAGAGCTCAAACCCTCAACTGTCAAGTTGACACCTGTGCCTAACCATGATACTTCATCTTCTCTATTGAGGCAGGGTCTCTCCTTTGCACCTGGAACTTAATAATTCAGCTAGTCTAGCCAACTAGTTTTTTCCAGGGATCCTGCCCCTGCCTTCCAAGCCCAGGGATGACTAGAGAGCCACCGCATGATTGATTACACGGACTTGGATTGATCACAGCTGAACCCAGATAGCACGAAGGCTTGCAGAAAATAACACCTGCAATTCTGGTGGAAGAAGAGCACCGGTATTTATGAGGGAAGTTGGGGTTCTGAACTCAGGTCCCCAGGCTTACCCAGCAAGCGCTTGATCCCCCCTAAGCCATCTCCCCAGCCCTTGATGCTTTTCCTCAAGGAATCTCTACTCTGAGATCTTAGCTATTTTTCCTCAGTTATGTGCAAATATTCTTATATGTTTGTTCAGTTAGTTGGAGGTAATGAATTTTCCATTGCAAATCACTCCCTACACAAGAATGTGTGTGGAGATTGGCAGTAATATTTCACAGATTCCGAAATTCTGGGCCACTTCTTCTCAGGAAATTGCTACCAAATGGCACCAGGCGAGCTAATGATGTGGAGAAGGACAGCGGGGACCTAGTGGCTGCTTGCAGGACTTGAGCAGGACGTGTAGAGACTGCGGATAGTGATCTCTGAGGAGTATATGGCCAGCCTCTCTCTCTTGTCTTGTCTGGCCATGCAGACTCACTTCCCCCGTGCATGGGGGACGGAGGGCTCTGCATCGGAACCATTGGAGCTTCTGTGCGCTCCCTTACTTCAACTTTTGAGGCCAGAGGGCCAGGTAGATGCCATCACTTACCCCAGTGCCCGAAACCTCCAAAACACTCCGCACACAAATAGCTCTGAAGCGATGTGTAGCATTTTCCTTTGTTTCGGGGGACTCCTGTCTTCTCACTGTTGCTCTGCGCCCAGCCTCTGAGCCACGCCAGATCCCCACCCAGCACCGACACCTCGGGTTCACTGTCAGATTGCCACGCGCTACCTATCACATCTGTTCTCACCACTGATGGCTAAGCTCAGCCAAAGGAGCTCAGTGGGTTTTACCTTCCAGAAACTTCCCAGTCTGTGGGAGAGTCAAAGAACTAAAATTTGACAAAGACCAAAGTACGTGCATGTTAAACAAGGCCCTAGCGATGGGCTATGGAATCAAGTGTGATTAATTCTGCCTGGAAGAGTCCAGCGGAGGAGAAGACAGATATGCTTTAAAATTGCGTTATATAAATGGGCTTCTGAGCCGCTGATGTCCCAAGTTCACATTCTTTTTTTAAAATTTATTATTTATTCAATTGTGCGTGTATGCATGTGTGTGTGTGTGTGTATGTATGTATGTGTGTGTGTAGAACCATGGACGAATTCGGGAACCACCATGGATCGCCTCCACTTCCTCCTTGTTTACTCTGCCCCAGGATTCACAGGTCCCGCTCTACCAGGACCAGAAGCACAGGCCGCCCCCGCTTCCGCCCGGCGTCTGTACGTGGGGTCTAGGATCCGAACTCAGGACCTTCTGCCTGCAAGGGAGAAGCTTAATCCCTGAGCCACTTCTCCAGCCCCCCAAGTTCACATTCTACACAAGAAGCTTGGAAATAGAGAGCTCACTGTTTCCAATTCTGGCCATGGCATCCGCTAACTCAGATTCAGAATCACAGTGTTGAGAAGAACCCGTGAAATAGTCTGAGATACAAATCTCAATGACAATTTCCCATTATTAAGAAAGCCACTGGGGAAGGGCCATCTTACTCTCCTTACTTTTGGGTTCACATACTTCTGTGTGAAATACTCTCAGACTTTCATTTGTGTTGAAATCCAAAGAGAAATGTGTCTCCCTATTGTACTGTGATCTCAATATCTTATGTATTTTAGTTAACAACCAAAGGTGTAAACTTTAAAATGGTGCCTGTGAGTTTATTCCTGAGCTGAGTTTAGTCCAGTGCTGGACTAAAGCTAGATTGTAGATGGAGGATCTTAAAATTGCTCATGCCTGTTGGCTCGAAAATCTGGCTCCCAGGAAGTTTGTACCAAAGATGCAAAATATGTCCATCCAAGTATGAGAAATGGGAAACAATGTCAATACTTATTAACCTGAGGGACCAAAAGATGTTGTCTAGAAATACTTTCAGTGATGTTGAAAAATGCTTAGTACGCAAAATGTGAAGCGTGAAGGCAGGTCACAAGTCTGTGTGTACGTTAGTAAGATTGTCAGTGTGTCCAAATGCATGTGTAGAAGAGGGCTAGAGGGGAGGGAAATTTATCAAAAGATGAAAAGTGATCGTTTACGGATAGTGAGTGTGATAGTGTGATTTGCTGTGCTTTGGGCGCATCTGTGAAGAATTAGTAGCCGAATTAAGTCCCTGGGAAGCCTACAGGAGATTGTCTAATTGATGGGGAAGACCCAGCCCCCATGGTGGCGGGACCATTCTCTGGACAGGGTGGATAAGATGAAGGGATCTTGTTCAGAAAGTTGCCACTCTTGAATATACTCGGAGGTCTGCCCCTCCCTCAGCAGTCCTGCAGATGTGGAATGACCAGCTTCCTTGCCTTCTGGCGTTGGTATGAGCTCTCATGCCAGGCTGGGCTAACCATCGTAACTGCACTATTGTAAGCCAAAACCAAACCTCTTGTGCCCATAAGCTGTTTTGCTGTGAATTTATCAGCAGCATGCAGGCAAACTGCAATGACATTCCACTACTAAAATCACAGGTAGGGACGCTTCCACAGCTCAGACTTCTACGTGCAGCATTGACCAGCACGTCATGAGCGTCGAGAGTCCAGGGAATGTGGCATAGAATGCTTACAGGGTCTTTCAAAGTGGTCAGGCGCATGACAAACCAAAATTGGATTCATTTGAGTTCTGGACGGTGGGCCCAAGACAGCGGGGGCACGGAAGCCCAAGCCATGGTCAACACTGGCAGCGAAGCCTGGTGGCCTCAGGGCTGCATGGGCTCGAGTTGTTCAAGGCTAGACCTGGAGAGCGCAGAGATTCACAGCAAATAGCACCTGTTGCCCTGCTGGAAGAGGAGGCGACAGTTTGGCAGGGATCTCGTCAGACAAGCAGGGATCACAGCTTGTCTCCTTCGTGGGAAACGGGAGTGCCAAGCAGGCGGGGGGAGAGGCGTGGTCTGGTGGAATTGGCTCACCTATGGGAGCATGCTGTTGGCAGCTACCAGCTGGGCATTTTCCTTGGGCATGAGCATTCCAGGCTGAAGACAGAGAAGAGACTGGGCATCCCCCTACTTGGATAGGGCTGAGGGGACTGGTGGATGCTCAGGCCTCTAAGGGACTCCAGGTGTGAGAGGTGGCCCGTGTGACTCTGGACAGGTAATGTACTCACTATATGACCATGTAAAGAAGCCAAGTCATGGCAGATGTCCTCGGATGGTTGTGAAATGTGGAAATCCTGTTAGTTGTTAGAATTTCCTCCAAAGACAAAGTGTTGTTTCCTAATAGACTCCCACCAGGAGTAGGGAAGCCAAAGTGATTGATGTGTCCTGATGTGAGGTAAGGTGGCGTATATATTTAACCCATGTTGGGCTTGGAATCTGTGAACTAGCCAGGGAAATCTTCAAACCCCTCGTTACAAAGCAATAGAATAGATACCACCACGTTCAGAGGAGAGAGGAAAAAGCATATCTGGGGTTGTCTTTGTTTGCTTTATGTTCCCCTAATCCTTCCCACTGTGCCAGCCAATCTGCTTTTCTTGACAAATGATGAAGTGGAACACGGCAAGTCCAGACAGGCTGTGCCAGCTCTGAGTGCACGTGGGCCAAGGGGATTGCGCATGCCTTCGCGTGTGTGCATGCAGGTCTTTAGAGCATTTTATGAAACTTATGGGTGTGAACTAACATATTTGTCTCTTTGTGGGGAGGATACTGAGGATTGAACCTAGGGCATTACGAATGCTAGGCAAGTGCCCTACCACTGAGATATCCCCCCCTTTTTTTTTACTTTGAAAGCAAAATCTCACTAAGTTGCTTTGTGTACCAGTTACTCTTATATCTTGTTGTGAGAGAACACTCAAAGTCAAGAAACTTAAGGCAGAAAGGGAGATTTATCCAGCTTACAGTTCCAGAGGGGAGAAACAGTCTTTCATGGCAGAGGCAACATGGCTGGTGGCTGAAGCTGGAGGCAGCTAAGTCACTGTAGACATCTCGGAGGCTCAGAGCTGCTCAGTCCTGTAGTCTTCTTCTAAGTCTTCTGTTCTATGTTCCTTTCATCTGGTTTGCTACTGGGAGGTTCCAATCAGATCTAGGGCTGGTCTTTGTATTGTAGATGTGTTGATCTGGATAATGTCTTCAGGTAGTCTGACAGCTGATCTTAGTTAATGTCAAGTGTGGTCAAGTTGACACCCAGAATTAACTATCACAACCACTTGTCTCTTGGCCAGGATGCCAAAGAAAGAAAGAGCAAAGGGACAGGGTCCCAGAGTTCCTCTGTGGGTTCATTCCAAGGAACCTAGAGACCTCCCACTAGACCCTTAAATACTCCACTTGCTCCCAATACCACCACCTTGGGGAGTGAGATTGAAGCCCTAGCAGTGAAACCCACTCTAATCCTAGTGGAGGAAAAACCTTTCCAAAAAACAATTCTGAGGACCTATTTTATACAGAAAAGGAAGTTTCTGTACCAGCATGTCAGTTCTGTCTGGATGGTAGAATGAGAAATACACACACACACACACACACACACACACACACACACGTGCGTGTGTATATATATATATATATATCTTATATATAAGGTTTAAAATATATTCATATATATATAAGATTTAAACTATATATATTCATATATTTAAAATCTTATTTGCTTATTCATGATTTCAACTTTTATCTTGTGATAATATGTATTGTTTTTTACACAAAGCAAAAAGCAATAAACATTTTTATTTATCGTGCAGTAGATCTTCTCTTTTAATATTATAACAAAATAAACATTTCATGAAATTCTCCTAGTACAGGCTGGATAATTTTTTAAAATTTCTTTTTAATTTTTTTTTTTCTTGCAAGCAGTTATCTGACAGACAAAGGTAAAATTCTCAGAGGTGTGAAACAAGTGAGCGCTGAGCTAGATTTTCCCTTCCGGCGTGTCTCTGGTGGGTGAGTGCTTGGACCCAATGTCTAGAGATAAAGTCTGGAACCCAAACGTGAGGAGATTAAACTGGAAAGGTCCATAGAGCACAAAGACTGCACTTCCAGTGGCTGAACTAGGGAGGTAGAGACCAGTCAGGCATGGCCTTGGCTTGGGTCATACTATGAGAACCCAACAACCTGTTCCATATCACATTATCAGCATGATTTGCAACCAGGATGTTGTAATTGAGCTTGAAGCTGTTTTAAGTCATCTGCATTCCCAGGTCTCTGGCAGAAGCAAGCACAGCGCTACTCTAATGGGATGGATTTCACTCCTTCAACTTTGAAACATCCCAAATAGTAAAAATCCAAGGAAGATAGACCTACAATGGGGGAAAAAAGTCACCCCACAGGAAAATAGATGAAATGAAGAATAAGGGGAAACAACAAGATTTAGAATCACTTACACAATGATTCTGAATATTAAAGTTATTGTACATATGCTATGGGAAAATTATACTTAAATAAGGGATAAAATAGAACATTATTGATATGTTTGTAAAAAAAAATAAAAGAAAGATAAGAAAAGAAGGATAAGTCATTTTTTAAAACGTAAGACCCCTAGAAATAAAAGGTACATGATTAAAACAGAAATTCAGAGGGCGAATTGAATCACCCACCAGCCCCAGATGAAAAGAAATGAAAGAACTGCGTGAAATGAAAAGTACATTTGAAGAGACTGCCCAAGAATTACATGAAAAATGATCAATGAAACATGGAATAAGAGGACTAAACATTCCTCAAGAGCCCCCAAGAGAGGCAATGGGAAAAGAAAATGCAGTTGATAGTCAATGAAATTAAGATGAGAACTTTCTCATGGAAAAGCACCAATTTTCAGATTCAGAGAGATTATGCAACCTCAGGGAAAATGACTAAAAAGAGCACAGTGCAGTGCTTTAGCCTGACAGCTGAGGCAGGAGGATTACCATGAGTGCCAACCCAGTCTAGACTATACGGCAAGTTCCAGTCCAACCTGGACTACCGTGTGATGCTCTGAGTCAAAAATAAAAACACAAGTGAATACACACAGGTTAGACCTGTTTTTATGAAGTTTAAAAATCCCAAAGACAAAGCGAAGATCATCAGAGGGTCCCGAGATACAATGAAAGGGTCAGGCTATGACGCAGGAGACTTAGATGGTAGGTGGTTTTTGAACAGGGACAACAGAGGCAGACAGTGAGTGGAATCACTTCAAATGTTCAGAGAAATGAAGCAAGGCATGGGATCACAGAATGCCTATGAATGTGCCTTAGATTAAGAAAAAAAACCCTTAGAGCTGGAAAGATAGCTCAGATATTAAGCTTCTGCCTTACAAGCAGAAGGTCCTGAGTTCAGATCCCAGATCCCACATAAAAATGCCAGGTGGAAATGGCGGCAGCCAGTACTTCTGGTTCTGGAAGGCAGAGCCTGGGAAACTCCAGAGCAAAGCAAAGAAGCAATCCAGGGTGATTTCCTAAGTCTTGGGCCTCTACAGGCACACATAATGCACTCTCGCTCTCTCTCTCTCTCTCTCTCAATCTCTCTCTCACTTTCTCATATATATAAACTCTTAGAAACGTGGAGCAACAGACTGTCACCAAGGACAGAGTCAGTTAAACTCTAACTTCAGAACTGCAGACTGCTAGATGATTGGAAATGCCCTCCATGGTGAGCTTAGATAGGCACGGAGGGCAGGCTGTCCTGGATTTAGATCCGAAACGTGCACAACATTCATTAACCTCTGCTTCTTCCTCTATAAAGTGGAGAGGAAACAGGGTCTACCTCAGCTGGTTACAGATGGAATAAGCTAAGGTACAACATGAAACTCCTAATAGCATTTATAAGCCTGGTTTCTTCATTCATTCATTCAAGGGATTTTAAAGAGATCTTTATTATTTATTTTATTTATTTGAGAGAAGAAAAAAAGAGAAGGGGAAAGAACACGTGGCATGGTGCATAGAGGTCAGAAGTCAATTCTCTCTCTCTATCATGTGGACTTCCTAGGATCAAACTCAGGTGGCCAGTCTTGCAAGTAGGCACTGTACTATAGCTATACCGGCCTTCATTCAAAAGACATTTATGAAGAGCCTGACGTGTACCTTGTACATGAGCTGCTGAGGAAATGTTGGTGAATGAAACACACACACACACACACACACACACACACACACACACACACACACACACACCAGACTTCACGGGCTGTGCATTTTAATAGCAATGGGCTATGGGGAGGGAGAATGGAGAAAAGAATAATACAAATATAGAGAAAGCTAGAAGGTGATAAATGCCACTTGGGGAATTAAGTGGGGAAGGACACGGTGAGTGTCCAGGCTCCTTCAGAAAAGACCAGGAAAGAGGAAACTGGAGTGGGGAGAAGGTTTACAAGCAGAAGGGCGAAGTCCAGGAGGGGATCATGCAAGGCAGGCAGCAGGAATGGTGCCCCAGAAGTTGGCCACAGAGGGGGCAGTGTGATAGCAGCGGGTCCCCCCAACAGAGGCCCAGGTGTTGCCAAGCGCCAGGGTTGTGGCGCAAAGGAAGGGGGCAGTGTGATGACGAGGCAGGGACTGGCCATGGCGCTTCCAGCAGAAGGCACAGGCGAGCAGGGAAGAGGCTCGTGGCCACCTTACCTCAGGGGCACACAGGGGCATGTCTAGTGAGGCCAAAGCTCTCAAAGCAGAGTGACCTGCACCAGTGACAGCTGGGAATTATCAGCCTGCCATGCCTGGGAGGAGACAGATGTTGCTGAGCGCTTTCATTGCGAGGTATGATGGGATGCTGACACCTCGTTCTTCCCAAGACCCACCCTGGCTGGCGAGGCTCTGCACATGGCTGGGACCCCACGCTGTCCTCACACGGTCTCCTGACCCACCAACCCCCACCCCTCGAAGCCTGTGTTGTTCTCATCCACCTTTCTCTCCCTTTCTGGAATATATAGTCCTTCCTTTTCTGGATGATGATGGCAGCGACAGGTTTTATGAAGAGGAAAGAGGGGAGGGAAAGCTGGTAAGGAGCGGTACCTAGAGGGTTGGAGAGATGGTTCAGCAGGTAAGATGCCTGCTCACAAGCCTGCTGATTGAGTTCAATCCATGGCAGCCCACATGGTGGGCTCTCTCTCTCTCTCTCTCTCTCTCTCTCTCTCTCTCTCTCTCTCCAGTACATGAATAAATAAAAAATATTTTTTAATTTATAAAAGAAGTGGGAGCTAGGGGCTGGAGAGATGGCTCAGGGGTTAAGCCTCTGCCTTGCAGGTGGAAGGTCCTGAGTTCGGATCCTAGACCCCACGTATAGACGCCAGGCGGAAGCGGGGGCGGCCTGCGTTTCTGGTCCTGGTAGGGCGGAGCCTGTGAATCCCGGGGCAGAGTAAACAAGGAGAAGGTGGAGGTAGTCCATAGTGGTTCCCGAATTTGCCCGTGGTTCTACACACACACACACACACACACACACACACACACACACACACACACACATATTCATGCACACACACATATATCCACAATTGAATAAATAATAAGAAAAATTAAAAAGAAAAAAAAAAGAAGTGGGAGCTAGAAAAGAGGCGACGGTGGCTCTGGGCTTGGGCTTGAACCTGACGCTGCCACCTCTTGGCCACACGGGCTCCAGAGAGAGGCTTAACCTCCAGGCCTCTTACTGCCCCACAGGGCACTCTTTGGAGACTAGCAGGATAGCAAACCAGGACAGTTTGGGGCTTTTTTGGTTTTCTCATTCTTGGAAAAACTACCCTGAGCTAATGACCTATAGGCAGCGGTCAGGGAGGCTCAAGAGACTCCTTTCTGTATTCTCTGGTGTGTGCGCACCAGGCTGACATTCCTGGATCACTAACCTTCCTTGCTAAAACCCAGTCTCTCCTGCCAGTTCAAGCTTGATTGATATGGCCCGGGTGGCAGCTGTGGTCCTTACACTGAGGTGACCGTCAGGTGAGGAATCAGAAGTAGGTGCTCTCCACAGCTGGGAGACCCAGCGAGATCCCAGCTGCTCATGCCTCTGAGCCTTTGCACATGCTAGCAGTTCCTTTGGCGTGGAGCACTCGCTGCAGACACTGGGACAGTGGGGAAGACCGTTTACCTGGATGATGAGGTGCTCTTCCGCTGGGGTGAGGGGGTGTCTGAATGGTCATCCTCGCCAGCTCTAGGCACTTACTGAAGGAAGATTCTCAACAGATTTCGCTTTGTAGGCATGTCTCCTCCCACACTGGGGACACATGTGTGTCATTCCTGTTTGAAATAGCCAGGTAGAGGGACTGGACGGTGGGAATGGAAATGATGGAGGAGACATGACTGAGGCCACAAGGAGAGGCACACAGCTGAGGAAAGGGTGGATTGTGGAGCCACCCTGGGGGGTCGGGAAGATGGTACATGCTGAGGGGGTAGGAAATAACTTTTTTTTTTATCTACAGCACTGACCAAAGCTGATGGTGTTTCCAGCATTCCCAGCATTCCGTGCCTCAGCAGGGCTGAATTCAACAACTTCTGGTGTTTACATTCAGAGATGTGGAACCTTTAGATAGCAGAGCAACACATCTACACATGCGAACACCCATACACACAGGCATATGCACACAGACCCACAAAAGATGTGCACAGACAGATCAATGCACAGGAACATAAATATAGGGACTCACACACAAGTACACACAACACATGTACCCGTGCTCACATGCAAACACGTATGCACACACGCACAATGGGCTTCTCTCTGAATGTTATCTATAGCAAAGCAAAAGCACATTCCAGATATCTTTGCTTGAACTGCGGAAGGAGAGTGCCTAAGAGCTGTCTAGGACGCCAAATGTGCCAGCTTATCCCTGCTAAACTCAAGAACTGTAAGATAAAGAGAAGGAGCAGCTTCGTGTGCACCTCTGTCTGCATTGCTCATTTCATGTGCGGGGACTGTCATTACAAGGCTTTAGACTTCTTGTTCCTGGCACTACCTCTCCCCAATCCCATCCCTTAGAGCTTTGACCTTGAGTTCTGCTTGTTCTCCAGTGCTAGGGTTTTGGCTTTGCCTCTACTTGCTGCAACCTATATCATCCGTGGCAGAGTTCTTGGGGGGAACCCTCCCTATTCCCAGAGTGTGAGTGTGGTGCTGCCTTCTTTGCTTCTTTGCTGTCCCCAGTGCTTGGCTTGCAAGTAGGTCACCTCTTTGTCTACACAGCATCAGTGCAAACACAAGCCACAGCTTTGGCTGTGTTCAGGCTTCTGGCCAGCAGTGGACTTGGGGTCCCCCTTGCCAAACTCTCCTCTCCCACCAGGTGTCCTTCATGTTCCAGCCCTTTCTCAGCATGCCGTCGAGCTCAGAGTGGTCTTTAAGGGTCCGCCTGCCGTTGTGTCCTATAGAACTTGCCTGTTCTCTCTCATACGGAGCAGCTTGCCAAAAAATAGTTGCTGTGCTTTCTGATTCCAGCTTTCCAGACATCTGCACGGACAGAAAACACAGAATTCCTCCAGTTCCCGACAGAATGCCTTCATCAAAGCTTAGGCCATCCACGTTTTCCACAGCCAGGTACCGGCCAGTGAGTAGCATGTGATCTCTACCAGCCTCTGCTTTAGTTGGCACGTGGGCCAGTGGTGTGGCCAGGGAGAGGGCAGGAAACGAAGTCAAAACTACCCATACACACCTCAGGTAGACTCGCCCCCGAACAAGCCACCTGCCATCTTAATACTTGGAAGGTTGAAACTGGAGGATCTCAAGTTCAAGGCCAGTCTGGGCTGGCATGGTGAGACTTGCCTTGAAACCTATTCAGCCTTAGTGTGTGGAAAAGAGGCATGACCGCATCAGGGGTTGTAGGAGACGCATTTTGGCAGCAGAAATATAGAGAACCAAGGCTGTTCATCCATTTCTAAGCTGGGCGACTTGGAACGAGTTATTTAGCCTCCCAGAGCCTCGGGTTCCTCATTTGTAAAATGTAAATGACAGGTAACTTTTTATAAAAATATGATCACAACCATGCTAAGCCTCACTGCACATTCACATGTACACACACACATCCATATACTCACATACATACACACGCAAGCATGTCACTCAACATACAATGCATATACACTCATACACAATCACACATAATTACATACACGCACATCACGTACTCACACACATATATACTCACACAAATCTCTTGCACATATGTGTACATACATACACATCATGTACTCACATATACACATATCACATAATCACATAAATATGATACAGTCACATATACGTACACATGCATATGAGGAAAGATCAGTAGAGAATTAACTCTGGGAGAAAACATCAACCCGTTAATAATGACCTGTATTCTTTCACTGTGAGCCAGTGGTGAATTTTTCCCTCTTTTTTCTTTTGCTTTTAGAGTCTTTGGATATTTTTTTCCTGAACACATATTGACTTTATAATTAGGAAAATAGAAAATAAGATTGTAAGAGTGAAGTAAGGGGGGAAAAGGAACACTACACATTAAGAAGCAGACATGAGCTGGTGCTGTGTAAATGGAGCTACTTTTACTAATTAGTCATTATGCCTAATAATAATAATTTAGGAGTAATGATTCCTCTGAGGCAGAGCCCGTGCAGACATCGTTCGGAGGTGGCTGACGTCTCGCGGCTTCCTTGCTAGGGAGAGGGGGTTGTGGTCTTCTTCCAACCAGCTCACCAGCACCTGCCTCCCTATCTCTCCAGCAGTGCCCCCCGCAACTCCCGACAGCCTCACTCCCTTCCTGGCTGACTCCCTCCATCCACTTAGGCAGAGTCTCTGCCCACTCCCATGCAAATGGGACCCACTTCTAGGCAAGCAGAGTCTCTCCTGCAAGGAGAGTGGCAGTGGCCGTAGCCGGTTGTTGCTGCCCTCTCCGTGGATGGCAGACCATCTGTCTGTACAGGAGACCCCGAGAAGAAGGGAGGAGAGAATCGCATCCCTTCTTCTGTTTGGGAAGCAGAGATGGTGCCCAGAGGGAGTTGCTAGCGTCTTAAACCACCTGGATGCTGCTCATTGGAAGAGGGTCAGACTTACAGATGAGTCTCCCTTCACTTATTCCAGTGGGCAGCATGTGAGAGTTTTAGACTAAACTCCAGAATCCTTTAGGTTCATTCAGGGAGGAGTGAAATTCTGCATTAAGGAACGAGTGAAATTCCTTAACAAGCTGTGTGACCTGAGCGAGTGGGTCAACCTCTCCGAAGGGGTATCCTCAGGTATAAAACTAAGGCTGGGCACAGCTGTCCCTGTGCTCTGGGGAGCTCTCAGCTTCCTGACCTGATGATTAGAAATAGAGGCCGTTCTGGGAAGAGAGCGGACTTGGATGTGTTCCGTGCTCAGAGGGCATGCTGCCAGGGTGTGATGGGTAAGACAAAAGAACAAGCTCTCTCTCTCTCTGTCGACAACACTCATGCAATCGGCCTCCAGAGGTGACAAATGGTGGACAGGCCTCAGCGGGCCCCCTAGAACAAAGCACCCGAGTGCTAGCCCAGACCATTAGACATGAACTGCCCACCCTGTGACAAGCACACATTGCGTGGCACGGGCACGGGGCATGTCCAGTGGAGTGGAACTGCCATTGTGTGAGAAGGAAACGACAGGTCCGCAAGGTTGGCTCATTTTTTTTTTTTTTAGTAGATATTTAGCCCAGTACACAGCTCTGAGTATCTAGAACCACCAAGCTCGTCCTGACCCTGTGGAACTGGAAGCCGAGAAACAGTTGGAGACAAATATAAGGGTAGGGGCGGTGGAGTGTGGGAAGGGTTCTGAAGCAAAGCATCTTGGGAGTCTAGTAACGGGAGCCCCTAGGCCAGAAGAAGGGTGGGTGAGGATCACCATCTCGGACCAACATGTGCCAAAGGCTGTTGTGGTCACGGGAAGGTGTAGCACGAGGGGTACACTGGAGGGAGTGGGAACAGAAGTGTGATGGAAGGTGGGGTTGGAGCAAGGCTGGAGAACAGAAAGTGAGGGCTTTGTCCTTAAGCAGAGGAACCTGTCACGTGTGCATATGAGCGCTTGCTGTGTTGTAGGGTCAGAGGAGTGAGCAAACCCTCCCCTTGGGGGCTCGCTTACCTTCTTCATGGAGGGGGCGTGATGAGAAAGGAGGAAATGGACGAGAAAGAAAACAAATGTACGACATTGCGAAGTTGTGAAGTTGCAGCAGCTGTGGCCTGGCCCCGCCTGGGTGTGCCTGGGTTCTGTGTTTGTGGATCCACCTAACCACAGAGTGCAAATAGCAAGGGGAGGGGGAGGGGCAATGCACCTTACTGAGCATGTGCAGATCTTTCTCTTGTCCTATACTCAGCAGTCCAGCTGTGCGTCGCATTTATATTCTCGCGACTGTCCTAAGGAATCCAGAAGGGAGGGAAAGCATCCAGGGGTCTGTGGGCAGGATCCATGGAAATGCGATGCTGTTTTCCATAAGGGGACTTGAGCATCCGGAGATGGAGACGCTTACAGAGGGTCTTGGACCAAATCCCTGCAAAGTCCCAGGGGTGACGAGACGAATCTGGTCGGATAAAAATGGAGTGAGGAGGGAGGAGGACTGAGGTGCTGGGGAGTGTGGCTGGCCGCAGTGCACGGAGCACTCAGTGATGCCGGAGAAGGGGCCTTCCGGTGGACCCTTGAAGGAAGAGAGGCGGCTCTACTGTCTGGCAGAGATGTGGAGGACAGGTTGCAAGGGGACATTGATTGCGACAACACTGGCCAAGGGAATGCTGGGATGAAGCGCCCCAGCCATTGGTGGGTGACAGGCGATGGCAGGGATTCATAGACCCCAGGTGACAGGAGAGACAGGACTTGGCCAGCTTAACCGCTTAACCGCGAGGGAGGCAGAAGCTCACTCTCTCTACGTGGGAGAACGCTCCTGAGCAAGGCTGGAGTCCTGGGTGGGGGGATGAAGATGTCTGACTCGCTGGTGACCTGCCCAGGATCACCCATGTTCTCGGAGGTTCTTATTCACAAAAGCCACTGTCCGCTCTGTCATGGAATGGCAGAATTTAGAAAAAGGAAATTCTAACACAGAGGACCAGGGCAGTTAAGGTGCTTGCTAAACAAACAAAGGGACGGCAGTTCAGATCTTCAGGCCCATGTGAAAATGCAGTTGGGCGTGGCGGCATGCATGTAATTGCGACCCTGGAAGGCAGAGACTGGAAATCCCCAGAGCAAGCTGGCCACTCAGACTGTCCCTCTCAGCAGCTCTGTATGTAGAGACCCAGGCTCAAAAGAATAAGGTGGAAGAACAATCGATGATTCCTAATATCACTACCTGTGATCACACACATACACTGACGTGCACATGCATATGCACCTACTCACATGTGCATGTATTCCATACACATACACAACACCCACAACACACACACATAAAAAATGAAAAATGCATGCACTACACACACACACACACACACATGTGCGTGAGAAAAATTAAAAAGATTCTAGCACATGTTGTATGTGGATGACCCTTGAAGTCATGATGCATGACAGAAATAAGTGAAATAAGACAAATGCTAAAGGACAGATACTGCGCCCATTTCTGTATGTGGTCCCTGGAGACGAAAGTAGAATGGTTGTCACCAAGGGCTACAGAGAGGGACCATGGGGAGTTGGTGTTTAATAGGTGCGGAGTTTCCATCTCAGAACATTTAAGGTTTGCAGGTGTCTGAGTGATACTGAAAATGGTTAAAACAGTAAATTTTATGTTATACATTTTATCAAAATATATTTGTTGTGGTGTCAAGGATGCAACCCAAGGCCTCATCTGGGCAAACAATTCCATCAGCTCTCCAGAAGGCGTCGGAAGGTCTCTGGCTTATCAACTTAAAAAACATTAAAGCGATTTGTCCAAAGTCAAACAGGTAGCAATCCAACCAGGCTCCCAAGCTCCTTATACCCATTGCTATTATCCTGGACACTCTATCTCTAGTTGTCTGCGGAGAGCCTGGGAAAGTTACCTCACAATCCTGCGGCTATCTATCCTCACCTGTAACGCCTCTGGGGGTCGGAGAGACCATGGAGCAAATGCCTTCCATGCTTGGCACAGAGCGAACCCTCTGTTGTCACAGCAGTACAGACCTGCTTAGGCAGGACCCTCCAGACAGAAAGGGAATCTATGCTCTGGCACACAGGCACTGTGCAACCTCAGGCAAAACCTTTAAGCTGTCTGAGCGCAGCTGCCACCTGTAGACAGAGGCTGGTAATTCCTACCTGCGTTTCTGGTCCTGGTAAGGCGGAGCCTGTGAATCCTGGGGCAGAGTAAACAAGGAGGAGGTGGAGGCGTCCATGGTGCTTCCCGAATTCACACACGCACATACATACACACACATGCACAATTGAATAAATAATAATAAAAAAGATACTTAATTTAAAAAAAAAGATGTCACAACAGTCAGAATCTGGGTTCGCATCTCCCAGCAGTCGTGTGCCCTCTCCACAGCTCAGTGCTTGCCCACAGGTAGAACGAGAACCTCAAGTTCAGAGGGCTCCATACAACTGAAGCTCTTGTCTTTCCACAAGTATTGCTTTCTCCCAGAGAGCCGTGCACAGGGTATCAGATACTGGGAGATATTAGAACTGCATTCACTTGTTTCTGCATTACTCAAGCTTGGCCTGTGAGCTAGGACTTGACTCTGGTGTCAGGGGGACCCCAGTTGCAGACTGCTGAGGAAAGAGAGGGTGCTGGCCCAGAACTCGAGAGGGAACTAAGACCAGTGGCCCCCTAAGGGACACAGTAGGAACGAAGGGTAGAAGCCCCTGTTGCAGTTAGCCTGAATGATTGCTGATAAATGACTATCAAACATCTTAAGGGAACAAGGGGTTTATTTCCTTACTGACAGTCTGGTTACAGTTCTCAGTCCAGCCTGACAGAAGAGCTTACACCAACACCAGGGCTGAGGGACTGGCCACACCATCTCTACATAACAGCTGAGAGAGGGACGATCCTTACTTGCCAGACCAACATGTCTGGCCAAGTACATAGAAGGATGCCGACTTCCTCAACCAGCTCTCCGTATTTTATTCACCTGTTCAAGGTCTAGTCCCACCCACCACAGACTGGGCCCTCCCCATCAGCTAGACAATCTCTTGCATGTTTGCTCTGGGCTTAACTCAACCATTAATTCTCTACAAATGTGCCCAGAACTCAAACCCTCAATCATCAAGTTGACACCTGTGCCTAATTATGACAGCTCCCCATCAGATCAGCTGGAAGTTAGCAGGAACGTGGATGCCCGAGAGCATGGCACACTCCAAACCCCCTTAGTGCATGAGTGGTTCAGGCCTGACCCCCTGAGGCCTGGCAGTCAGCTGCGCTGGAGCAAGTAATTGTCCCAGGAAAACAGACAGATTCGGGCTAGATCCGAGAGGCAGGAACCCTTCTGCTCACACCCAGTCCTGGGAGGATGAGAGAAGACAGCCTTGCGTGTGGGCTGTGGGAAGGTTTTCTGTTTCCTTGACCCTCTCCCTTCATCCATCTGGGGGAGCAGTCTGGCCCTCTCCTATTCGCATCTGTTTTCTGGTCCCCTGTCTCTCTCATGCCAAACCTCAGTCTGCCCATCACACATAGGATACTGTACTCATGCTTTCTGATCTCAAGCCAGAATTGAGCCAAATCCAGCAAAGCGGGTTTGGATGCTGGGGGTCGTTGGTATGTGTGCTGGCATAGTGTGTCCTAGTCAAATGCTCAATAACGGACCAAAGTCGATTAACACAGACAGAGAAATTGCAGGTTAGCATTCAGTCACGGCAGCCATCCAGATGCACGAAGTCTATGGACCTGATTCTTTTTCAGAATCAGGTCCAGCCTTTAGAGGGGCCGGTCTTAGAGAATGCACTGTCCCCTTCCCTTAGCGTCCCCTCGCATCACAGCCAATGTTGTCTCAGGTCTGTAGCCACAGAGGAAACCTCCTGGACCGTTCCCATGCCACCGATGCTTGTGAAGATTTGGGTGGACTCCTGACACTCAAAACATTGATCACACACATAGCAACATTGGGAAACATGGTCATGGCTGCACACCCGAAAAACATACCATTACCTCCGCGACTCGCCCGAAACAGCAGTCTTGCTCCTGAAACAGATGTTCTTCAAAACCCACAGTGATGGGCTCGTCATCTCAAGGCTGGAGGTGGGCCAGCTCCTCGTCACCTGCCTCGCAAGGACACAGATGTCTCTGCTGGCTTTCTGCTCGTCCTGCACAGCTGGGCTTCCGGGGAGCGCTCCCCATGGCTCCTTACCCCCACACAGTTAGGCTTGCAGGGAGTGCTCCCCGCGGCTCCTCCTTCTGGCGCTTAGGATTTGAAGTTAAACAGTTTATAGGTCTGAGAGTAGAGACAAGTAGAGACAGGTGTGCCTTGTGGGGGTGGGTAGGGGGGATGTTTCCAAGGTGGCAACGTAGAATGTTCTAGTTCTGTGCACCTGACTTTCATGCCGTGCCCACCATGCACCAGGCTCTCTTCTGGCTATTTTCACTTAAATTATTGAAGAATAGTGTTCTGCAGCCACCCGTCTCAGAGGAGGACTCCGCCACCCTGCGTGAGCTTCCAATGATGCTTCAATAGTTACCACAGGCAGATGTTGCATCTTCTCCTGGGCTTCTGGAGTCAGAACACATGTCAAGGTGTTGGTGGGACCACCTCCCTCCTGCTCCTGTAGAGAGAAGCTGCTACTTTGCTTCTAATGGCCTTGAGTGGCTCTGCTTTGCTTCTTGCATTGCGGCAAACCCTGTCTCTGCTCGGCCGGCCTTCTTCTCTGCGCAGGTCAGCATCAGGTTGCCCTCTGTCTTCTGGTCCATCAGGGTACCTGCCTAGACGCAGAGCCTCCTCCAAAGGGTGATCTCAGGATCTTCTTCAGTCTGATGATGTCTGCACTGACTCTGTTCCCATCAAGGCACATTCTTGGGTCTTGGGATGAGGACAGGACATGTCTGAGAGGGGGGGCACTCCTCCACCTGCTGCACCCCTCCAGCTGTTAATCTAGCTGTTTCTCAGAACTCACCTAGCAAGAACGTGTCCCCAGGCTGGTTGGCTGTGATCTAATTCACTCCGTGAAGCCCGTGAAGCTGGTCCTGGTGTTGTGGTCTAAGATACTAGTGGGACAAGAAGGACCCCTGCTCTGAAGGATCTCAGCTGGGGCCCAGGAGATGGCTTAAGGGTTAAAGCCCGAGTTTGGATCCCCAGATCCCATGTAAAAATGCTGGGCAGATATGATGGTAGTCTGCAATTCCAGCCCTGGAATGTGGAGCCTGGAAACCCCAGAGCAAAGCAATAAGAAAGGATGATTCCTGATGTTACTCTTGGGCCTCCACAGGTACTTATACTCAAGTGCCCTCTTGTACACACACACACACACACACACACACACAGAAACTCAGGCTGAAGCCGGGGTTGGTTTTGGTGCATACCTATCACCCCAGTACGCAGGAGACCCTGGATATAAGAGGTTCAAAGCTGACCTGAGCTACATAGTAGAGAGAAGACACAGAAAAGAAATTCTGTGTAGAAGAGCTTTGCACAGTGTCTGGGAGCCTGAAGTCTTGAGTCGAATCCATCTAGACTCATAATCTGCCTTTGCTGCTTCTAAGCTGGATGACCTTGGGCAAATTGTGTCACCCCGTCTCTTAGGCAAAGTGGCACAGGTCTCATATAGAAAATAGAAATCACATGGAAAAAAATAATAACCTCCAAGAGTCGTGGTAAGGATCAAATGAGAGAACGTGCTTTGAATGCAAGTGTGCAATCAGCAAGAGCCGAGTCGAGCCGACCCCGACAGCCCTCACGGATAAACCACTACACTCGTGGCTTCCCACCTGCTGGAAATGGAAAAGGAACAAGGGCGGGCTCCTGAACAGTCCCCCAGAAACCAGGGTGAGGATGAGGAAGAAGCCAAAGCTGACTTCAGAGTTTTGAACTTGGCTCACTGAGCCGGTGAGGTTGCCAATAACAACAAGAAACAGCAAGACGCAGGTTCTGGGGAACAAATTGTGTTCCACTTGGAATGCCAAGTTCCCCAAGAGCCGAGCGGGACATCTGGGTGGATTTGTCTGGCAGGTGTTGGACTTAGAAGGTGACTTTTAAAAGCTACATGAAGCCAAAGAGCAAGGGGAAGAAAATTAAACCTGCTTGGGCAGATTCCTGCGCTGTCCCATGTACAGGCCGTGGGAGATTTTAAATAGTGGAAACCGGAAGTAATCATTTACTCTCATTGTTGGGTGCTTACCAACATTTCTTACCTACGAAATGGACACACTGCTCTCTGCTTCCCAGAATGCTTTTTGGGTGGCATTCCATCAGGGATGGGCGGATGAGGCACTGGGTACTGGCCATCAGCCATGGTCCCCCAAATCCTGAGTGTGGCAAGAGGAAACAATTGGTCTCAGCGATGATCTTCTAAATCTTTTTATAACCTTGAATGATCTGTCTGCACAATCAAAACCAGAATTCCTCCGCTTTGCAACCAAGAGTGCACATTGACTAGCTTTGTTTTGTCATGAAAACAGATGCCTGGTGTTTTTCTCGTGAACACTGAGGGCCACTTCTGCTGTCCCTTGCCCCTGGTCCACCATCTCCCACACATCCATGCTCCTCGCTTTAGCGCATGTGGCATGTGTGTTTGGCAGGAGCTGGTAGGTCAGTAGTTGTTGTCATGACAACCAAAGAAGAAGCAACCTCCTATTTCAGCTTCTCCTTATTCATAGAGAAGCTGGATGGTGGAGTTTTTCATTTTCTTTCTTGGAGTACGAGGTCCCTACCACATTCCTGTTGGCATGACAACCCTTCGCTCCTACCAGGTAAGTTGGTCCAGTGGGTATTAATTTATTAGAACGAATGGGTGTTAGGAGAAAGTTACTATTTAAAAAATGGCAGGGGTGCTGGAGAGCTAGTTTATATGGCTAAATTTGACTAGGATGAGGACTTGAGTTTGATCCCCAACATCTGAATAGAAAGTTGTGCACAGTGGTCAGTTCTCATCATCCTGTGCTGGGGAGGTAGAGATAGTGAAGACTCTGGAGGTTGCTGGCCAGGCAGAGTAGCCTAACTGGATACCTCCAGGTCCAGTTGGAGACCCTACCTCAAACAACCAAGAAGGCCAGCTCCTGAGAAACAGCACTCAAGGTTCACACACACACACACACACACACACTCGTGCACAAACATGAACACACACCTAGACATGCGCACTACAATAAAGAACAGAAGAAAAGAAGTTAAGATACAGTCTTGACCAATGGCACGCTGTTCCTTCAAGCTGCCCTCCTGAGCAAAGGGGCGACATCCTGTCGGCCTGCTGTGTGTCTCCGCATCTCTGGGACTTTTAAGCTGTCTCGTGTCGAGGACCGGTGACACGTCTGGCATTCTGCTAAGGTCTCTACATTTGGCATTCCATTCGGAACCTGCTTAAAACCCTGTGGCCTGGCACTGTCACCACTTTGCAAATGAGGAAACTGATGCCCAGAGAGGTTAAATATGTGTCCCCAAGGTCACTCAGCTGGTACTTGATTCATGATGCCTGCAGTTCTTGCTGCTCCGCTGTTGGGCTTTAACCTGGTGCATGAACTCACACCGTCTCTCTCGAATCCCTGGAGCCATGGGAGAGACGTCATCTAAGAACCGTACCCTGATAACTAAACATTTAGTGTGTCTGCGAGAAACACCACTGCTCACTGTCTGGATGTCTGCTCGGGGAATTGCGCGGTGACAAGAGAAATGAAGCACTTTAATGGGTTTTGACAACAACTCTATGTTAGGGGAATTCAAATTGCATAAAGGAGAAAGTTAGACTTTCTCTCTGGACCTGATTGCTAATATGCATGCCTAATTTATTAGCTGAATTAAAAAAAAAAAAGAGTTTGGTTAGGGCCAAAGTTCTTTGAGAGAAAGAATGCTATGAGTTGGAGGAGTAGTGAATTCTTCTGGAGGCAGACCCGATGTCTTTGGACACTCGATAAGTATGTGCCCACTGGGGTGCGGTGGTAGAACCCAGTAGTGACTGTAACCCAGCGCTCAGGAGGTTGACACAAGAGGGGCTGGAGAAATGGACTCAGTAGTTGAAGTCTTTGCTTCACAAGCAAAATAACCAGAGTTTGGAGCCCCAGGTGCCATGTAAAAAGTGCCAGACAGGTGTGGCAGCCCACCTGTAATTCTAGCCCAGGAAGGTAGAGCCTGCGAAGCAAGTTGACTAGCCAGACTCACCCTAATGGTATGCTTTAGGTTTAATTAGAGATCCAAGTTCACACAATAAGAGAGAATTATTCCCCATATCGCTCTTGGGTTTCCAAAGGCACTCAAGCGTATTCATCATGTCCACGCAACCACTCATGTATGCCCACCCACATGCAAACGCACACACACTCATGCGTGCACCCCAACACACACCCCATAGGCACATGCATGAAAGGAAGAAACAAAAACTTTAAAGAAAAGGAATTTCTAGTGGGTAGCACACGAGGGAAGTGGGGTGTGCATGTGTCCTGCAGAGGTGGAGGAGATACATTGGCAAGGTGAGGTGGGGAGAGTCCCTTGGGGCAAATCAGTCACAGAGCAAAGTCGACTAGAGATCTGAGCAGTCCTTCTGTGGCCTGACAGATGCCTGTGACGTACATCGACCAAGGGTTGCCTGGATGCCCACAGTCCACAGACAATGAGGAAAACAAACTGGATTTGGGTGCCATCAGATGCCAAAAAGAAATTATGGTCTCAGCAAAGAAGAACTCATCTGCTTGGCTCTCCCCCACCTACCCTCTGCATTCAGGCAGCCCTATACTTTGACACAGAACTGTGTTTAAACACTAAGATGTTTTGTGCTGCAGCCTCTTGCCAAGGGTGTAATTAAAAGGATCCCTTCATTAGCAGAGCCTCACAATGAAAGCTCGAGTTGGCCTTTTTCTGCTAATTCTGGAGGTGGTGAAGCTGCTACAACTGCCGATTACAATTGTCGTACCGTCTCCTGCTGATGCCACTAGGAAATTTTCATTCTTCCAGAGTGTGGGCAGATTTTTCCAGCAGCTGAGAGAAAAGGAAGAGGAAAGATTCATTCTGGCAAGCAGAAGGAGAAGGGCGTGGAAATGCAGAGGTTAAGAATACAGCCTCCAGCTCCCTTATCCCTCGTGGTGCTGTAGGTCTGGCGTCCTTGAGTTCCGCCTTCCTTGTCCCTCAATAGCTCCTTTCCTGTGTCTTTCCCGCTCTCATGGATCCTATGCCTGGGGTCTGTGAGTTCTTGGCAACTCTCTTGCCCCTCACAGATTTATGTCCGTGAGTTCCGTTCTTTCTCTCCTCTAATAAACTCTGCCTCAATCCTTGAGCGTTCTGATTTCAATCTTTGACTCCAGACACAAGAACCTGGACACATAGAGGGACCGTAGCATAAAGACTGCTTCTTCATTCATTAACTCCAACTTAACCTTTCCCACACACCTACTTCCTCATTGGCCCCTCCTTCCTTTCTTTCTTTTTTTTTTTGAAAGTAGTTTGTTGTACACATCTCAAGATCCCTTGGCTGGGTTATGGTGGCTCCTTTGCTTCCAGTGTCGAGAGAGAGAGAGAGAGAGAGAGAGAGAGAGAGAGAGAGAGAGAGAGAGAGAGAGAGAGAGAGAATATATTCTCTGGAGGCAGCACATGGGGCTCTGATCCCAGGCTCATCAGAGGCCACAGAACATCAGGCTTCAATGACTCCAGATATAAACTCAGGCTAGTCCTGATATCTGGTTAATGAGGACGTTGTAAGAATCCACTCCAGCAGCGACTGCATTCACTGTCGGATATTTGTATAATGAGGCTGTGTAAAGATCACGGGTTTAGTCATTTCAAGTACCCACATGGCCTGTCCTTCTGGAACTTTCCAGGAAGAAATATGTTCCATAGATAATTACACAAATCACCATTTAAGTGACATAAGCATTTTTGAATTTTTTTTTTAAAAAAAAAGGAGAATCACATATATGACGGGTTTTGCACCTTGTGGGTCAGAGGCGAAGTTCTCGGTAAATTTCATGATGGCGAGCAGATGATGGTGGTGGTAAGGATGACAAAATGAGGTAGATTTTAGACAAAGGAATGGCTGACTCTCCACAACAGCCGTGGAAAGCATCTTGCCAACGGTGAACCATGGATTCCCTAAAAATTCGTGGGATGAACGTCCTTCAAGTGTCTGATTTGGGAAAGAGCATTGGTGAAAGGAGGGAAGGACGGGGGGTGTGGAAGAGGAGGCGGTGATCTCACTACCAGAGACCACCTATATCCCCAGAGACACGGGTCCAGTGTGCCTCAGGTCACACATTCCCATGGCCAGATTACTGCAAAAGGCAGCAGCCAGCTATCCCATGAGTTAAGGACATTTGGAAGCTCTTCAGGGAAAAATGTCACCCTCCTTTCATGCCTAAGTGCTCATAAGAGACTATAGCCCTTAATGCTGGATTTGGGACACCCTGACATTCAGTGGTATGTTTTTCTCTTGGTCTAGGGAGGGGTTCTGGATCAGGAGATACAGCCTGCCTCGCCTCTGCCTCTCTTTGAGCAGGGGACTTGTCCTTACTTCCTAACACTATCCTAGAAGGATAATGTGACAAATCATCGTCCTTGCCCATCTACACCCTATGTTTAACTGCTTCTGTGAGGGCCCAAACACCTCTCTTAGCACTTTGTGAAGTCGGTAACCCTCAACCAAGAATGAGGGTTATTGGGTATTGTGTGGTCAGCTACCCACGGAGATCTAAGGAAGCAGGGCACTAAGGAACACTGCTCAAGCTAGATGAGAGGACAAGTCCTGGCTGGCCCATATCCTCCACAGATGAATCTCCATCTCTCCATGGTCGGCTGGAGGTTAGACAGTGAGCCCCTTAATACCTGCAAAACCATGTCCCAGCAGAGAGGAGCCACAGCGCTGCCGTCTGTGTGCGTGGAGTGCTCACCATTGATGGGGCTGTGCTGCCGCAGAGTCAGGGCTAGCCGGACAGCCAGTGGAAGCCAGTTCTGTCAACAGAGAGAAGCATGCTGGGAGGTCTGTGTAAAAGGAGCTGTGGGATCCTTCATCCAGAAAATGAGAGGACTGGGCCCAGTGACCCCTAAAGGGCTCTCCAGCTCTGAAAAGGCACAGCGCTCCGGGTCTCGGGGAGCAGCCGTTAGACTGCGTCCCTGTGTTTGTCCTTCCATGGATTCATTGTCTGGCCCAGCTAGGAAACGCTCAAGCAGTAACTCAGGCCAAGCCCGGAGCCTCTCTAGCAGGGGCTGCTGTTGCCATGGGGTTCCTCGCTGCTTTGCATGCAACAAACACCGTGGCAGCGACTCACGGCAGCCCGTAAATGTAAAGCAGCAGATTGATTTGTTTGACAAGCAGAATGGCTGCGTCCAGATGAGTGCACGGGGGGGGGGGCAGCTATAATCCCACACTGGTCATCTCGGTGTCTCATAGACCTTTCATTCCTAAACAATGCCCCTGTTTTGCATGGGCATCGGCTATGCCCACCCTCATCTGCTCTCCTCCGGAAGCCTCACAGTACCCCATAAAATAAGACATTTCTCTCCATGAATGCAGGGAGGAAGAAATACACCAAAGAGTTGAGAAATGATGCCAAACAGGCGAAGGGGTGGATGGTGCCCGGGCTTTGAACCCAAACAGATCTGGGCTCAAATTTAATAGCTGAGTGATTTTTTTTTTTTTTTTTTGGAAAGTGGTGTAACCTTTCCTTGGATTGCTTTTCTCCAAAATTGGAGACCCCTAAAATACCATGTGTTGGACCGGGTAGACGGATTGAGAAGATGGGTAAAGCTTTTGCTTCTCAAGCAAAAGAACCTGAGTTCAGATCCCCAGATAAAAATGCCAGGCAGATATGGGGGTAGTCTCCAGTTCCGGCCCTGGAAGTTAAAGCCTGTGAAATCCCAGAGCAAAATAATGAGGAGGTAGAGCAATCCAGGATGAGTCCCAAAGTCAACTTTGGGCATTAACAGGCACACACACTCTGTCTGTAAAGTGCCCTCTTGTATACACACACACACATACATATGCAAAAAAAAATCATGCATTTTCTTTCATAGGCAGAATCTAGATTTAAATTTATGTATACACATGCACATGTGTGTATATTAATATATAGGACATGATGAGAAGAGAAGAAAAGGTCCGAAGAGATGGAGGAGAGCAAAAGAGGGTAATAGAATATATACAGCGTGAAAGCAGGAGGATGTTGTGGGAGGAGACCAAGGAGCTAATGGGGATAAAGTATATATATATATATATATGAACAAAGTATATTGAGACATATGTATGCACATGTTATAATGAAGCCCATTATTTTATATAATGACCAAAAAATGAATTTTTTAAAATGTCGAGATAAAAATAATTAAAAACAAATAAATTAAATGGCACCACATGTATAGGTTGAGTATACCTTATCTGAAATGCGGAGGGCTAAAAAGATTTCGTATTTCAGCTATTTTCCCCCTCCAGGTTTTGGAATATTTGCATAGGCATAATGAGTTCTCTTGGGGGTAGACCCAAGTCCACACATAAAATTCATGTATGCTTCATACACACTCTGTGCACGTGGCCTGAAGGTCACTTTGCACAATATCTTCAATGGTTCTGTGTCTGAAGGAAGGTGCCACACTGTGGAAGGAACTTCCTGCTGTGGCACTGTGGCAGGGTCCAAAAAAGTCCTGGAGTCTGGAACTCTTCTGATACTGGATTTTTTGGATTATAACCCCTAATTCAGAGACGCATTGACAAGGCATGATGTTAACAGTGACCGTTCTGACTCTTTGAAGCACTTGGCTCCTGACCTTTGTGTGTGTGTGGTTGTCACGTGAAGCAGTGTGAGAAGCTAGGCTGGGAACCCACCTCCCTGAGTTTCTAATCTGGATCCCTCACACTGAGTTAGCTTCATTGTATCTTAGGTTTTCTGTCTGTAAAATGGAGATATTAGTGCCATTTTTATGAAAAGCATGTGGGGTGTGTGTGTGTGTATGTGCTCATGTATGTTTCTGTGTGTGTGTGTGTGTGTGTGTGTGTGTGTGTGTGTGTGTGTCTGTGTGTATATAGGGGAACGTGGAGATAGGAGACCACCTTTGGGTGTCGTTCCCCACCTCTCCATCTTGTTTGAGACTAAGGCTCCCCACACACACAACACAGAGTCTGGACATTCTCAGGTCTGCTTCCCATTTCCAGTAGGCACGCAGGAATCCCTGACACACCACCCATGTCTAACTCGGATCTGGGAATCTGCACTCAGGCTTACATTGGTTAGTGCTCTACCCACTGGGCCAAATCCCAAGCTTGAGAACTTATGTTTTTAATCTGCAATTCAGGCTCGCATCATTACACCTGTTGGGCTTGGGCTCAGGGGAAGGAGGTCTTGCATGACTCAGAGCAGGTAGAACTGGCTCTGGTTGGGGTCTTGTTCTTAAAGGGACTTGACCATCAGACGAGTTCTCTTGTAGCTCTTCTCCTCAAATGCAGGCCTACCCTACTCACAGCACTGCACCGAGTCAACTGTCAAACAAATGGGACTCTGTCGTGGCAGAGATTTACCAGGTGACAGAGTTAGGCGTCCTGGTAGTTATGTGTATTTTTGGTGGCTCTCTAAATAAGCTTGGGGCCTCATTGAAGGCACTGCTTTGGTGCATGGTTAGCATTTCTTCAAGAAGGCCCACGTGCTACGTGAATATTTAGAATCAGTGATACCATGAATGTACCAAGTCAGAGGGCAAGGGGCCTGCTTCAAGACTGAGACCCTTGCCGGCTGCCTGGATAGACATGACCCCCCTCGGTGTTGTTTATGTATCCCCTTCTCTCTCCCTAGCATCTGGCTTAGTCACACAATGCTAGGTGGCAGGAATTCTGTCCATTTCAACGTCACATTTCCAGGCCCCTAGGGACATCTGCACACTTAAGAAATATCTCAGAAGGGACTAGAGAGATGACTCAGGGGTTAAGCCTTTGCCTCACAAGCTAGAAGGACCCGAATTCAGATCCCAGATCCCACGTAAAAAATGCCAGGTGGAAATGTTAGAGGCCTATACTTCTGGCCCTAGAAGGCAAAGCTTGGGAAACCCCAGAGTAATAGCAAAAAGAAGATAGAGCAATTACGGATTGCACAATGCCCTCTTCTATACATACACACCCACACACATACAAAAAGGAAAAAAAAAAACCTCAGGAAAGAATAAACCATGGAAGGCATGCTTAACTAGGGATGGAAATCATTTCTCTGCAGAGCATTTAAACAGCTACTCTGAAGCTGGGATTTGATCTTCCCATATCTACCCTTCCCTACTTCTTCGTTCATTTGCAGCTTATGCACAAGTAGAAAAGTCCCTCAATTCACTATAGGTAAATCAAGAACCAGACATAAGTGCTGAGCGTGTGAACCTGGGCAGGTGTTGGCTCCTGGACCCTGTTGGTAACCTGAACGAAGGAAAGAGTTGGCATCTGCCACACAGACTTGTTACGAGAAAGAAATGTGATCATAGACAGCAGTTACTCAGGGCGATGCTTAATGCACTGAAGGTCCCCCCAATAAATGATGGCAATTTTTAGCAGTAAGGGCAAAATAGAGATAGGTGGCTTTTTTGGAAGAGTCTTTAATGAAAAATAATTCCACTTTATTTGAAAAATGATAATAGATAAAATGTGCCAGGATCCTTTTCCCAGTTTTAATGAATCAAAGATACACCAAATTCAATTTTTTAAAAAATGATCCCAAAGGACTAGTAAGCTTGATTTTTTTTTTTTCTTTACCAATCACTTGTGTTCTGGAAACCTGGCATTTCCATGAAAATGCCATTAAGTAAAAACAGGGCTTTATGGTATTTGTGACGATTCAGGTCTCAGTGTAATAACTGCAATTATCTCCCGCAAAGCTGTCATTTCTCATCTTTTCCATTTTCTTTGGTAGCTGGCCACATCTCTCGGTGCTTCTTCCAGGTGAAGGGAAGCCCTTGGGCCTGGCTCTGTGGTTGGGGGGTTTCGGAGAGCTCATCTCTGGTGGGGAGGGTCCTTTCTTGCATTGAAGCTGGTAACTTGGGTTCCGCAAGGGCCAAGGAGGGCAGTGTGGGGAGAGGCAGAAACACTTGAGAGAAATGAGAAGAGACCCGCATCACGCTGCGTAAAGCTGTGCCCACCAGAGGTGGCTTCCCAAGGGGCCATCTCCTGGAGGAGTGGCATGGGGAAGACCTGGTTCTGTCCAGTCTGTGCTGTCTGGAGGAGGTGAGGCCCCCATCATCACAGTGACCCCCAACTAAGGCAAGATGCTGGTTGAATGGCTCACTGGTACTTGGGTCGGTCCCTGTCTACCTGGGTTTAAATGTCTTTTCTGAAATGACGGTGGTGTGAACATGCTGGAACTAGAGGGTGATGAGGGAAACAGAGCACTATGAGCATCTTAAATGTCAGTGGATGACACACTTTAAAATGGCACAATGGCGGGTTTGATGTGTATTTCCTACAACACCATAGACATCCCTAGCGAAAATGATCTTTGGTGCCACTGCTAGATGTTACATTGATGAGAGGGAGGATGTCACCCAGAGACGAGGCTGAGCGCTGGACTCTGCTCAGGCAAATGACCAGCCGTGCGGCCAGTAGACATTGGACGTGCGGGCGTTGTTAATTACATTATGGTTAAGAAGCCTTCACCGTAGGGCTTCTTACAGAATATGTGCATGTCCATGAGCAAGATGAAGATGAATGCATCCGCATGCTATGGGAAAACACTTAGAGTGTGCAAAAAAAAAAAAAAAAAAAGGAAACCACATCTTTCCTTATCCTAACTAAATATAAGCCTAGCACTCATCTTCAAGCTTGAGACTGGAAGGATTTTGTTTCTTTGTACACCTTCTCAAAATGTCTATAAAGAATAAAAATGACTCTTAGAACCTGTTTTAAATTAAAGAAAAAACTTTGGGGGGCTGGGGAGATGGCTCAGAGATTAAAGCCTTTCCCTCAAAAGCAAAAGAACTTGAGTTTAGATTCTCAGATCCCATGTAACAGGCGGAAATGGTGGCAGTTTGCAATTCTGGCCCTGGATGGCAGAGCCTGGGAAGCCCAGAGCAAAGCAATGTGGAGGAAGAGTAATCCAGGGTGATTCTTGATGTCATCCTTGGACCCCCACAGGCACCTACTCTCAAGCGCCTCTAGTACACACAAACAAACTTACAAAAAAAAAGTGGTTTTTTTAAATGAAATGATTAGTATTTAGGCTGTTTGTTTCCTCAACATGCATCCCAGGGAGCAAGGGATAAGATAGGAAGAACGCTGGATTGAAAGAGCTGGTGTGAAATGCTCAGGCAGAGGTGCGGTACCCCCTGCCGAGCCTCAGTTTCCCCATCTGGAACAGGACCATGTTCACAGGTTAGTTAGAGTTGGCGAAGAGGAGCAAGATGTCAGGCGTGGGGCAGATGGGCTGTGGAGGTGTCCCCGCTGTTTGCGCTGGCTCTCGGTGCGTGTTCAAACGGCGCATCTGGGAATCTTCCCTTCCACAGCCTTCCTGAGCACTTAGAATGTCACCACTGCCCCTCACTCAGTAGCTTGAGAGCTCATTTCCAGCAAGAGTGTCTTTTTTTTTGGGGGGGGGTGTATCCATTTTTCTTCCTGTAGGCATGTGGAAAAGCCCTTCATTTCAGCGTGAAAAGCAACTACTTGACTTTTGCTTACCTCCCAAACTTCAAGGTGAAGCTGGCGAGATCAGGGTTTTTTTTTTTTTTTTTTTTAAGTGATTTTTATTGCTTCAGCACCCAAGACACATTTATATCACTAGGGTTGAGGATGGGGGTGAGTCATATTTCCATTTCGGGGGCAGGACCCGCTTGGTCTTAGGGTAACGAGCCAATCGCTGACTTTGGCTCTCTATCAGAATGAGACGGAATTCGGCATCCTTCTCCTGTCTGCTCGGCACACAGCAAGCGCTGTCTTAATCAGATGGTAGGGGTCCTCGGGAAGATCCGGAGCCAGGCCCGTCACAGAACGACCCTGGGCCCGCCAAGTGAGTCCCTTGGGATTCCGGGGGTCTGTGAGGGCGCCAGGCCTTTCCTGGCCAGTTTGTACATCTGCTCCTTCACGTCAGCTTCAGCCAGGTGGGGACACCACGGCGGTAGGGCAGAGCCAAGTGGACAGGCCCTTCCCAGGAGCGTGCATGTGACCCGTGATGGTGGCATGCGGGGCAGCAAAGAGTCGTTTTTTTGTTTTTTTTTTAACTGAAGAAAAATTGCATTCCTGTGGGAGCTCCCACTCCTTACCTCCCCCAGGGATCCAGTCTCCCAGTGTTAGAGCAAGCATTTGGCTCCCCAAACCCTCCGCCTTATGGAGCTCTGAGAGGGATTGTCCTTCTTGCTGCTCTGGTTCTGATCTTGCTTTGAAACCAAGTTATGATCCACTCAGAAGGAACCATGGCAAGGCCTTCTGGAACTCTCTATTCAGAATTCTTCTGTAGCTGCTGCTGATTCTTTGGGCGGGTGTGAGGAGGGCAGGGCTGTCCAATGAGATGTTTGTCTGCCAAACTCTGCCAGTTTCAAGGACTTCTGGGATGAAAAGCAGAGTAACTTTGATATTCTCTTAGAGATTAATGTCACTATTTCTTGTTTTGTGTGTGTGTGTGTGTGTGTGTGTGTGTGTGTGTGTGTGTGTATCAGAGGGCACTGTGTGTGCCTGTGGAGGCCCAAGGGTGGCTTTGGGAATCATCCTGGATTGGTCTATCTCCTTTCACTGTGCTCTGAGGTTTCCCAGGCTTTGTATTCCAGGACCAGAAGTGCAGTCCACTGCTATTTCCACGGGGTATTTTATATGGGGTGTGGGATTTGAACTCAGATCCTCTGTTTGGGAGGCAAAGGCTTAACCTCTGAGCCATTTTGCCAGCCCCCCGTCATTATTAAGAATAAACTTTCCCATTGCAATCAGGTCACCTCCTGTGTACAACGTCCCACAGACAGGAGTTGGCTGTATAGTGGCTAAAGCCTTCAGGGAGCTCACAGACTGCTGAGAGAGGTTGGCACAAGAGGCAGCGCCATGCAGAAAGGTCACGAAAGCAGGAGCCGTGTCGAGTGGCAGGACGGGGCCTGCAGTCCCCGGGGTGTGCTTCTGCCTTCCCTGGATCGGACGGTCCTTTGGGTGGGATAGCATGTCCACTGTGCTCAGGGTCCCATCGGGAACGGCCACAGCAGGCGACCAGAGGGTTTCTCGCCCACCTCAGTCCAAGCAGGAAGGTCGAAAGGCCAGAAAGGCCGTAAGTGAGGCAGGGAGTGGGGCGTGCAGCCAGCACTGGGACTCGGGTTCAAGGTCAGACCAGCCACAGCACAGCGTGTGGGGGAGGCAGCATTCAAAGCTTGCAAGAGAGTGTTGTACCTGGCCAGGCGGGGACTGGAAACAGGTGACCTGAGAAGACATCAGGAGGTGCTAGGACGAGGTACCAGGACGAGGTGCCCATGCAGGTGTGCGAGGCAGCCTTGCCTCTGGGCAGAGCGACGCACGCCTGGAATCCCAGCATTTCAGAGGGGAGGCAGAAGAGCAAAGAAAGAATCTGCTCTGGGGTCGGCGCAAAGAATGGGGTGGTGCTGTGGCCCCGGTGGGTGGAGTGGGAAGTGGCCCGGGATTCGGGAGGTGGAGCTGGCTGTGGAGGCAGAGGAACGAGAGGCGCTGATGTTTATTCTGATGTTTCCCACCTGGGTGACTGGCAGGAACGCACGGGGAGGTAGGGACACACGCCGGAATGGAGAGATGCTGAGGAACACTCCAGCTAGCAGCGGATATGTGAGAGCTAGAAACTGCTAATTCTCTTGGCTATCGGGATAATTTCAAAAAAAAAAAAATCTAGACTGAAGAATCCACACACTCTGGTAATTTTTTTTTTTTTTTTTTTTGGTATGAGTTCCAAATAAGAAAACAGCTAAGCCAGGAAATGCAATTGTCGTACTCCTAGAATCGGTACCCGGAGCATCTCTGCAAATTGTTCACTGAACTGCGCCTGAGGCTTCTTGCCAAACCTTCAATGAGATTTTTATATTTCTTAATTATTCAATTACTACCCATAAGTAGGAGTTTGAAATCAAACCCGGGCTGCTTCACAATGGAGTATTCTCTCTTGGGAAACCAGGCTGGCAGAATGGAGGAAGCCTATGTTTCCATTCCCAGTCCTGGCCTGGGTTCAAATTCCAACTCTGCTCCAGGTTAGACCCTCAGCTCTGCCCTGGGTTTGAGTCTTGACTTTGTCACCTACCAGCTACATGACCCTGGGCAGGCGTCCGGCCAGTTTTCTAGTCTGGAAGGAGCCCACAGGACAGCCCTACATCATGAATTCCTTGTGCATTTCAGGTCTCAGCAACTCGAGAAGTCATTAACCAGGAAGGAAGACCTGAACAGCGAGCTCATCAATGACCCTGACAACCCCGAAACCCACCTGCCCTCCATCTGCCTCAAGCAGGTGTTCCCCAAGTACGCGAAGCAGTTCAACTACCTGCGCCTGGTGGACAGGATGGCAAATCTATTTATCCGCTTCCTGGGGATCAAAGGGACCATGAAGTTGGGGCCAACGGGCTTCCGTACTTTCATAAGGTCAGTCAGGTCAACTCCCCTCTACCTTGGGATTCGGATAGGGTGGAGTCCAACCCCCCCCCCTCCAATTGGCTGCTCAGATATCCTTGGCTGCTCTTGGGAGATGCCATTTAAGGCTGGATTTGCCTCATGATTGCCAGCAGGACTTGCACATAGCAGACTTTAATTTGTCAAGTAAACAAGTGAACGTTACGAATGCAACAGCATTTGCAACCTTGGGTTCATTGTCAAACAAGCAAACAAGCCACCACTGTGGTGCCCGGGGATGGCTCAGTGGCTAAAGCACTTGCTGCATGAGCATGAGGATCTGAGTTTGAATCCCAGCACCCATGTAAAAGCCAAAAGTAACAACACACGTCTCTACCCCCAGTGCTGGAGTGGAATGGACACAGGCAGATCCCGGGGTCTTGAGGGCCCCCTAGTCTAGCCAAAACAGCAATCCCCGAGTGCAGTGAAGAGAAGTGTCTGGAAAGGTATGTGGACACTGATCGGGGAAGACACCTGCTGTCAACCTTTTGCCTCCACGTCCACCCACCTACATATATGTCACACACACACATACATATATATCACATACACACACACACACTATATTATTGAATTAATCATTTGTTGTTGTTATAACAAAATACCTGAAGCTGAATAACATGTGAAGAAAAGAGGTCTCTTTAGTCACGCTCTAAAGGCTTAAACTCTGAGACCAGGAAGCCCCACTGGCTCTGCCTCTAGTGAGGGTCTAGGGGCAGATGGTGTCACATGGGAAGCATGTGTAGAAGGAAGGACCTTATATCCAGATAGAAAGAAGGCCAGAGAGGGCTGGAGAGGTGGCTCAGGGGTTAAGCTTCCGCTTTGCAAGCGGAAGGTCCTGAGTTCGGATCCCAGATCCCACGTATAGACGCCGGGCGGAAGCGAGGGCGGCCTGCACTTCTGGTCCTGGTAGGGCGGAGCCTGTGAATCCCGGGGCAGAAGGAGATGGAGGCGTCCGTGGTGGTTCGCGAATTCGTCCGTGGTTCTACACATACACAGACACACACACAGACATACACACACACGCACACATACACACGCACATGCGCACAGTTGAATAAATAATAATAATAAAAAAATTTTTAAAAATTAAAAAAAAAAAGAAAGAAGGCCAGAGAGAATCTGGGGGTTAGGCTCATTCCTATAACAGCTTCTCTCTCTTGAGTCAAGTCAGGGTCCCTCCAAAACTGCCATTGCCACCTCGGAGGACATGTCTCCAGTGATCTGAAGACCTCCCACTATGCTCCACCTCTAAAAGATCCCACCACCTCAACAACACCCCTTCAGGATCGTGCCTCCAATACTTGATTCACTGGGGGATCTCCACAAGCCATACTCAACCGAGCACTTACCTCAAGTGAGTCCTTGAATGTTGGGGAATATTAGGAGTTGTTGAGGCTTTGTGCTTCTCAACCCGGGCTTCTCCCAGGAACACTGGCTGCAGCATAAACATTTGCAAAACTGCACTGTTCCACAGTGTCAATTCCAGGAGCAAAGTGATAAACAATTAGGCCGGTAAATAATTTAATGCATTTGTCCTAACATGAAAACAACACAGTTATAGCATACAATACAAAATGTGTCTGAATTGTAAAGATAAAGCATGAAATGAGACAGAAGTCATGCTTGTGCTATAACCTGCAAGGTAGCAGCTGCCCTTTGCGTCCCTTTGCCTGGCACTTACTTGCCTCGACGCCCTGGGGCATTTTGGACAATTCAGGAGTGCTGGCTGACTGTGAAACTGTATGGTTAGTTCCCAGTCATCTGTGAACCTTGGGGGCTTTCTACTGTAAAAGGGGATGAAGTCATGTAGGTCCTCAATAGAGAGAGAGATTAGTTAGGACCACACGGACACATCTAGCATGTAACAAGTGATCAATGAATGCTGGTTTCTTTCTATAATAATCAGATAATTGTGTAAAATTCTACATATACTTAACATAGTACTCATGTACTTGTATACACGCACATGCGCACATGTATACACACCTGTACACATACGTGCACACATACAATATACTATGCATGCATGCCCATGTGCATAAAAATACACACGCACCCTCTTCCCCCACATTGCACCCCACACACATACGATTGCAATTACAAGGAGGGGGGATCATCCATGTCTGCCTTGCATAGTGTTATGATGCTGGGATGGGATGCTATGGAGCACCTGGCCCGCGGCCAGCTCACTGGATTGCTGGTTAATCGGGAGCCACGTGGCTATTCTTTCCATGAGACAGTGGGATTTTCCAGAAACCCATGGGCACGTGTTATTGTTGATTTGAAAATGTCTGTCTCCAAATGGCTCAAAGAGAGAGAATAGCTTTCTCTTGTACAACAGGAAAGTTGACATGGGGGTTCCAGAGCTGGTCAAGTGACTCCACAATACGATCAATGCCCACTTTCTTTCTGCTCACCCATTCTAAGCATATGCTAAGAGGGTTGCCTCGTGGTCCCAAGATGACTGCTGGAAATCCAACCCTTATGGTCAAGTCCCATACAGGAAGAAAGAAGAAGGGAGGAATGACATAGCTCCTCCACCAGATGAATTAGATCCCTTGAAAAGCTATCCTAGAAATTTATGCAATGGCTTCCACTTCCATTATTTACATATGAAATTGAAAATCAAAGTAAAGCAGAAAAAACAACTTGTGTCTACCATGTCCAGCATAGTGAGAAGAAAGAAGAGGAGAGAGGCCAGATTGTCGGCCTGTTCGTGACTCTTACTCGGGTCTTGGAACTTAAGCAGCTTAGTGACAGGTGGCCCTGGTCCTGAAGGCACGCAAGCCACCGTGGAAGCACGTGGGGACATGGGTACTTGTGTTGCATGACATGTCCACGCCTGGATCTTGTGGAACAAAGGTCAGAACTTTCTGGGCCTTTTCCAACCTCTGCATCATTATACAGATGTCGCCATTCAAGACCAAAGAGCATGAAGGCCCAGCTTCGCTTCACGTGGGCCGGCTTTTGGGAACCGCGGGCATCCTCCTCTTCCCAATTGCCTGGTAGCCCCAGGACTTTCAAAGGCAAACAAAAGAAGCCCACCTGTTCCCTGGGGCTCCGGGTCTACCAGACTCCACAAGAACAACAAACAGTTTGATGTCTCCTTAGGCAGAATCTACGGCAATGACCTGAGGTCTCCCCTTAGGGCTGGGAGCAGGGACCAGGAGGCCTGGTCCACCTGACGGACTCCAGAGAGGCCTCCTGGAGGAGGCAGGGTTAGCATCACTCCCTCCCCCCGGGATGGCAAGGGCTGCATGTAGCCCAAGCAGAAAGTGCCTTATCTGTGCTGTATTGATGCTGAGTGTGGCTGTTACTATGCACTACATGGGGAGGTCAGATCGATGCTGAGGGTCTTTCTTGACACCCCTGGAGAAATCCTAGCAAAGTGTAAGATAGATGGGGGTACTTTGGAAACACAGTAGGCCCATAGTCTCAGTTGCTTCTGGGGCAGGCAGGGTGTATGAAGATGCCCAATGGGCAGCCAGGGAAGGGAAGGGGAAAGGAGAGGAGGAGAGGGGAGGGGAGAAGAAAGGAGGGGAGAGGAAGGGAGGGGAGGGGAGGCTCCACCACAGCCATCAGAACTTTGGTTTTGGTGTTTGTCTCTTTGTTTATTTTCAAAAGAAGCTAGACACTGATTTATGTAAAAATCTCAGGATTCAATAAATGGCTTTGGCCACTGCACAGGTTCCAAAACACCTAGGCGACGTGTGGCGAGCCCACGGGACACCTACTAAGAGGACCACCATGCTTTACACAGTCCCGAGGAGGAACCCTAAGTCATGAGGGTTTTAACCAAAATGTCCGTCAACGCTGCCTTGTCCTGGGCACAGTTGGCTTTCCACTGCTCTGCAGAACTGAGGGCATTTGCGTGAGAAACTGACTTTCCTTACGTTAGGCATTGCTAGGTTCTGTGACCCCTCCCCCCATTCCCAGCCTGTGGCCGAGGCTGTTGGCAAGAGCCGAGCCGGATGTGACCCAACAAGAGCATCTGCAGGTACATAAGAGGCTGTTGTGCTCATAGGCGGGATGGGCCCTGCCCATCCAGCGCCTGTAGTAATTAAGGATGCAGGCAGGAGTGGACCGCCCATTCACCCTTTTAAAATGTATCAAGAGGCCCAAAGGCAATTTAACAGTAGAAGTGAAATCCTCCACTTTTCCAGGCTTGAAACGATTATTCTCCCTCCTCTCCTTTCCATTTGGGTTTCACTGTTGTTTCAATATGAACTAATAATATTTATGCCATATGTTTTTTTTTTTTTTTTTTTATTAAAAATTTAATTATACATTTTAAAATTTTTTACCAGTTCCCTCCCTCCCCCCTCCCCTTCCCCCAGTGTCTCCCCCCCAATTCCCAGAGAGTCCTATATTGTGTGCGCCTAACTCTCCACTGGGTCCTCCTCTCCGATGACATATAAGGACCCAGTGGCATTTCCATAAGCCCTTTCTCTTGTTCCCCTTAATCATAAGATTACTACTATGGCTGTCAATCCCTTGCCTCCAGGGGTCTCGGTGCCCTTAACAGATGCTAGACTTTATGAGGGCAACAGTGCGCTGGACATTGCGCAGGGCATGCAAAGTTCCATTATGATTGCTTTGGCCCCAACTATTGTTGAGAATCTTGCAAATCGTTGCTCCTCCCATCCTTTTGCTCTTACAATCTTACCGCCCCCTCTTCCGCAAATGTCCCTGAGCTCCAGGATGGGGAGAGATTAGGCTGTCCTAGTTCTATGTGATTGATATAGAGTCTCTGAAGTTCTGGATTGTGGTTTGTTGATTTTCTTTTGCAGTTTTCTGCTCCTGCAATTCCCTTCACTCCATTCTGCTGGGCACTGTATGTCACCCCCTGGCCAGAGACAAAAAGCTGTTAAACTGGAGTCTTGTTGTAATAGCACATTCAAGGGTAGATGTAATAAGAGTAGGAAACCTCACTGAGGGCGGGGTCCATTACCCATTTGCACAATGATTACTTTTTATCTGCTAGACTATATGCCCTCCCCTTCTGGTGAGATCAGGAAAGAACGTCTGTGAACTTAACCAGGTTTCTCATTACTTACTTGCAGACCTTCATGGAGGCCTATTTTCTCTGCTGTAACATGGTCTCCTCTCTCCTTGTTTCTGGTGTGGCCCTCCTAACCCATCTCTCTTGTTCATAATCCTTGCAATTACTGTGTTACATAGGTTTACTTTTGAGTGTCCCAATGTGGGCTGGGCGAGTTTGGTACTAGGAGCCACCTATTAGGGAGTATATACGGCGCTTAATTTTCTGGGTTTGGGATACTTCACTTAATATAATTCTTTCTAATGACATCCATTTCCCAGCAAATTCCAGTAATTCATCATTTTTGATGGCTGAGTAGTACTCCATTGTATAGATGTACCACAGTTTCCTTATCCACTCGTCAACTGTTGGACATTTAGGTTGATTCCATGACTTTGCTATTGTAAACAGTGCTGCTATGAACATGGTCGAGCTTGTGCTATCGAGGCGAACCTCTGCTGCTTGGGGGGTTATTCCCAAAAGTGGGATAGCAGGGTCATACGGCATTTCAATCTTTAATTTCTTTAAGAATCTCCAGACGGCTCGCCAGAGTGGCTGTATGAGCCTGCATTCCCACCAACAATGTAGGAGAGTTCCCCTCTCCCCACATCCTCTCCAGCATTTGTCGTTGTTTGTACTGTGGATTTTTGCCATCCTGACCGGGGTGAGATGATATCTCAGGGAAGTTTTGATTTGCATTTCCCTGATGGCGAAGGAAGTGGAGCATTTTTTAAGATAATTGTTAGACATTTTAATTTCATCCCTGGTAAAGTTTCTTTGAAGTTCCAGGGCCCATTTTTTAATTGGGCCAGTGTTTTCCTTGGAGTTTAATTTTCTAAGTTCTTTGTGCACTCTGGACAGTAGAGCTCTGTCAGATATGTGGTTAGTGAAGATTTTCTCCCATTCTGTGGGTTGCCTTTGAGCTCGTGCGACAATCTCTTTATCTGAACAGAAGCTCTTTAATTTCACAAGATCCCAACTGTTGAGAGTTGGTAGCAGTGACTGTGCCATTGGATGTCTGTTTAGGAAGTGTTGGCCTAGCCCAATCAGCTCGAGGGAGTTCCCTATCCTTTCAACTATGGCTTTTAAAGTCTCTGGCCTGATATCAAGGTCCTTGATCCATTTGGAATTAAGTCTTGTACATGGTGACAAGTACGGGTCCAGCTTTAATCTTCTGCATGTGGAGATCCAGTTTTGCCAACACCATTTGTTGAAGATGCTGTTCTTTTTCCATTGGATTCTTTGGGCCCCTTTGTCAAAGACCAAGTGGCTGTAACTTTGTGGGCTTATATCTGGGTCTTCAATCCTTATCCATTGATCTGTGTGTCTATTTTGGAGCCAGTACCAGGCTGTCTTTATAACTATGGATTTGTAGTATAGACTTAGGTTTGGTATGGTAATACCTCCAGCTGTGTTTTTGTTACTCAGGATTGTTTTTGCTATCCTGGGTCTTTTGTGCCTCCATATGAACTTTGAGATTGTTTGGTCAACTTCTTTGAAGAATTGCTTTGGGATTTTGATTGGTATAGCATTGAATCTGTATATTGCCTTTGGTAGGATGGTCATTTTTACAATGTTGATTCTGCCAATCCAGGAACAAGGGAGGTCTTTCCACCTTCTGGTGTCTTCTGCAATTTCTTTCTTTAGGGTTTTAAAGTTTTCATTGTAAAGGTCTTTTACCTCCTTAGTTAGGTTTATACCAAGGTATTTCATTTTTTTAGGGGTTATAGTAAATGGCATGGTTTCTCTCAAGGCTTTTTCACTTCTTTCATTCTGGGCATATAGGAAGGCCTCTGATTTTTGCACATTTATTTTGTATCCTGCCACCCTGCTGAACTTCTCAATTAGTTCCAGGAGCTTCCTGGTGGAGTTTTTGGGATCACTCAGGTATAAGATCATGTCATCTGCAAATAGAGATAGCTTGACTTCTTCCTTGCCAATTTGAATCCCTCTTATGTCCCTTTCTTGTCTTATGGCTTCGGCTAAGACTTCAAGTACAATATTGAATAGAAGTGGTGAGAGTGGACAGCCTTGTCTTGTTCCTGATCGAAGTGGGAATGCTTCCAATTGTTCCCCATTGAGCATAATCCTTGCTGTGGGCTTGTTGTATACAGCTTTTATTATATTGATAAAAGTTCCTTCCATTCCTACTGTCTCTAGCGTTTTGATCATAAAAGGCTGTTGGATCTTGTCAAAAGCTTTTTCTGCATCTATCGAGAGTATCATGTGGTCTTGGACTTTGGACTGGTTTACATGATGAATTACATTTATTGATTTGCGTATGTTGAACCAACCTTGTGTGCCAGGGATGAAGCCTACTTGGTCCCCATGAATGATCTTTTTAATATGTTTTTGAATCCGATTTGCTAAGACTTTGTTGAGAATCTTTGCATCTGTGTTCATCAGGGAGATCGGCCTATAGTTTTCTTTTTTAAGTGAATCTTTATTAGGTTTTGGGATTAAAACGATATTAGCTTCATAGAAGGAATTTGGTAGTGTTCCTTCCTTTGCTATTTGATGGAACAGTTTAAGGAGTATTGGTGTTATTAACTCCTTAAATGTCTTGTAGAACTCTGTGCTGAATCCATCTGGTCCAGGACATTTTTTGGTGGGAAGATTCGAGATTACTTCCTCAATTTCCTTATATGTTATAGGACTATTTAAGTAATTCACAACTTCCTGATTCAATTTAGGTAAGTTGTGTTTACTTAGAAATTCATCCATCTCTTTTGTGTTGTCAAACTTCACAGAGTATAAGTTTTTGAAATATGATGTTATAATTCTCTGGATTTCTTGGGTATCCGTAGTGATAACTCCATGTTCATTTCTAATTTTGTTAATTTGGGTTTTCTCTCTCTTGCTTTTGGTTAGTTTAGCTAGGGGTGTATCAATCTTGTTGATTTTTTCAAAGAACCAGCTTTTCGATTTGTTGATTTTTTCTATCGTTTTCTTAGTCTCGATTTCAGATATTTCTCCCCTTATTTTGCTAATCTCTTCTCTTCTACTGCTTTTGGGATCAGATTGCTCTAGTTTCTCTAAAGCTTTAAGCTGCATTGTTAAGTTGTTTATTTCTGATGTTTCCATTTTTTTGATGTGGGCATTAAGAGCTATGAACTTACCTCTTAGAACAGCTTTCATTGTGTCCCAGAGATTTTGGTAAGTTGTATTTTCGTTATCATTCACTTTCAGGAAATCTTGAATTTCCTTTTTAATTTCTTCCTGAATCCAGTTCTCATTCAGCATCATAGTGTTAAGTTTCCAGGAGTTAGTGTATTTTCTCTTGTTTGATGTGTTGTGGATGTCCAGCTTTAGGCCGTGGTGGTCTGATAGGGCACAGGTTAGAATTTCAACTTTCTTGTACATGTGTAGATTCATTTTGTGGCCCAATATGTGATCTATTTTGGAGAAAGTTCCGTGTGCTGCTGAGAAAAATGTGTATTCTTTGGTGCGTGGGTGAAAAGTTCGATAGAGATCTGTGAGGTCCATTTCTTTCAGGGTTTGATTAAGTTCCAAAGTGTCTCTGTTAAGCTTTTGACCTGTTGATCTATCCCATGTAGAGAGGGCGGTGTTGAAGTCCCCAAGAATTATCGTTTGGGGGTTGATTTCTTGCTTTAGACGCTGTAGGGTTTTCTTAATGAATGTGGAGGGGCCCGTATTGGGTGCATATATGTTCAGTATTGTGAAGTCTTCCTGGTGAATTGTACCTCTGACTAAAATGTAGTATCCATCCGTGTCTCTTATAATTTTTTTTGGTTTGAAATCCACTTTGTCTGATAGCATAATGGCTACCCCTGCCTGTTTTCTGCTTCCATTTGCTTGTAGAATTGTTGACCAGCCTTTTATTTTTAGAGCGTGCCTATCTTTTGTGGTGAGATGGGTTTCCTGCAGGCAGCAGATTGATGGATTGTGATTTTTAATCCAAGTTTGTAATCTGTGTCTCTTGATCGGTGAATTAAGTCCATTAACATTTAGTGTTATAATGGAGAAACTATTGTTAATTCCAGACATTTATTATGTTTAGTAGCTTTTATAAGTATATTGCTTCGCTTTTAATGGTGTTATATTTGCCTTCTGTTCTCCTGGATATGCCTGTTTTTTTCTTCACGCTTGAGTATCATTTCTAGCAGTTTTTGAAGGCCTGGTTTGGTGGCCATGTATCCCTTAAAGTTGTCTTTGTGCTGGAAAATTTTTCTTTCTCCCTCGATCATGACTGATAGTTTTGCAGGGTAAATCAGCCTGGGTTGACATTTTTGCTCATTCAATACTTGAAGTATGTCTCTCCAAGCTCTTCTTGCTTTTACTGTTTCGACTGAGAAGTCATTTGTTATTTTAATAGGTTTGCCTTTAAAAGTGACTTGTTTTTTCTCCCTTGAAGCTCTCAGCACCAGTTCTTTATCTTGAATGTGGAGTGTTTTAACTATTATTTGCCGCGGTGTGCTTCTAGTTTGGTCGTATCTGTTTGGGGTGCGGAATGCCTCTTGTATATGAATGGGCCTCTCTTTCTTTAGATGAGGAAAGTTTTCCTTGATGATCGTTTGAAAAATTTCCTCAGGGGTGGTATTTTGAGATTCTTGCTCCGGTATTCCATGAATACGCATGTTAGGCTTCTTCAGGGTGTCCCATATCTCTTGGATATTCTCTCAAGTATCTTTTTGGCTTTAACAACCTCTTCCATTGAGGTGGCTAGTACTCCCACTTTATCTTCAAGGTCTGAAATTCTGTTTTCTGCTTCATTAGTTCTGTTGATAAGACTCTCTGTGGCGTTCTGGGTTGAAGATAACTTGTCTTTTAGCTCAGTTTTAAACTCTGCTTGAGTTTGTTTTAACTGTTCTATGCCACTTTTTGTTTCTTTGCACTGTTTTTCTCAACTCCTCCAGATGTCTGTTGTGTTCCTCTTCAAAGCGATTGATTCGATTATGTAATTCCTCCCGGATTTCCTCTTTCATAGTATTGAACATGGTAATGATCATATTTTGAAGGTCGTTATCCTGGGTCAGGCTTTCTTGGCCTTTTTCCGCGGGTTTGTTCTTTTTGGAGTCTAACATTATGGGATTAATTTCTTCAGTGGGAGATTTGTTTACTTGAGTGTTGCTTCTCATGGATTTGCACTTTGACTTTGGCATTGTCATTTTAACTCTTAAGATCTCTCAATTTCACTAAACTGAATTATTTGGCCTGGGGTACTGGTGGGCGGGGCCTGAACGGGGACTTACCTAGGGAGCGGGGTGAGGCCCGGGTGGACCGCGTGCGTGTCCCGACTGGCGGAGCGGGGTGGGGCGAAAAGGGAGGATGGGCGCAGGGGGAGGTGCTCCTCGTTCCCTGGGCCCCCGCGCGGCTCCGGCTGGATGGCGGGAGTCGGAGCCGGGTCCCCGTGGGCTGACCTGGGGTCCTAGAGCGCGCGTTGAGGCCCGGCTGGATCTCGCCTACGCGTCCCGACCGCTGGAGCGGGGGTGGGGCGAAAGAGGGAGGCTGCGCGCGTCGGCGTGGAGCTATTTAACCCGAGGGCAGCTGGGGCGGGGCCCGGGCGCAGGGGGAGGTGCTCCTCGTTCCCTGGGCCCCCGCGCGGCTCCGGCTGGATGGCGGGAGTCGGAGCCGGGTCCCCGTGGGCTGACCTGGGGTCCTAGAGCGCGCGTTGAGGCCCGGCTGGATCTCGCCTACTATTTATGCCATATGTTAAACTGAACCTAACGCCCTTCTCGGGAGCACTGTGAAACAGATCTAGTGGCCAACGGACGTGCACACCCCATTCACAACTCCCACGCAAACGGCAGAAGTTGAACTTGGTCTTCAAGCCTCCTCCCTGCTCTCCGGGCTCCTCGTAGAGAGCAAGAAAGGGAGAAAATAAGCTACGGTCCAATCGGATTTATTTTCAGTGTCCCCGTCTCAGAGCGTAGTGTGTGGATCAGCAGTTTTCTGAGCAAATTATGCTAATGCCAGCCCGGCCAGCTTCTATTTTTCTCTTTCACCAAGAAATGAGAAATAACCAAGTGTCGTTCTCCTGTCTAGACTCCACTTGGTCCAAGCAGCTCTTCCGCCATTTCCTCAGTCACAGAGGCACGCATTTGCATGGATCAAACCCCTCCTGTTGGAAATTTTATTTTACAGCAATTGCTAGGGTGTGGAAGATTCTCTCTTTCTCTCTTCCACCCGCCCCTCAACAGAAATTAATGGAATTGATTCCTCAGCTTGACAGCCTTCTTTGAGGGAAGTATGTTCACATTCATTAGTGTCTTTCCAGTGAATTACTGGCTTGGGGGTGGAAGTATCTGATGTCATTCGCAGCAGACACTTAACATCATGCAAGGGAAGTTGAGCTGATATCCATTTGCACATATCTCGTTTCCCATGGATGCAGCCAAGGAATTCAACGGTGGCCTGAACCCAGCTTAATCCCTTTGAAATCCCTGCCTGTCCCCCATGTGGTTTCTGAGCCTAAGACTCCTTTTGAATTAGAGGACATTTTTTCCCCTCTCTCTTTCTTTCTCTTTCCCTCTTCCACTCTCTTTTATCATATGGAGATATTAACATGCTTCATAATGGATAGCTGCTGGGGGTTTTATTCTCTGACTGACGCGGTGCCTTAGAATGTTCTAGAATAGAAGTGTAAGAAGCCTTGCTTCCCGTCTGCCGTTAACTCCTCCGTGACTTTGAAACTCTCCCCTTTGGTGATGAGTCCTGTCCAGGATTTCTGCCTGAGCGATCCACAGTCTTTAAAAATACAGAGGTTTTAAACCACAGATGTTTCACACTCTCCTTTCCCATGTTTATTTATATGATTTCTGTCTTTATTCTTTTTCAAACAAATATTGATCTTTGGCTAGATTTTACCTTATAGAATCACACCAGGAAAAAAAAATTACAAAACAAAAAAAAGCTTTTTTTTTTTTTTTGCACAGGGAAGGATGAACATAAAAGAAATTCTATAAATAGGATTTTGTGGAATGAAAAAATTTGGTTCTGAAATTTCCCATGAGATGTAAGCAGTGGTTAAGGGGAAATGGGATGATCATTTCAAATCTTTCCATGCCCCGGCTCCTAATGAACGTGAATGATTTACGACTCTCTCCTGTCTTCTGGGACCCAGTTCCTTCCATTCTGAACAGCAAAAAGCAAATGGACAAAAAGCACCTCTTCAAACCTACTCTCCATCAGAAGGCGGCCGGGTCCTTCATGCCTCTTCCCCACATGCCGGACTCCGAGCAGCCTGGCTCAGGGGTTCATCTGCTAGGTAGCCTCGTTTCTCCAAGGTCATGTGGCAAAGCCAAGACTCAAACACCTGTGCATTTGACCCCAAATCTTGATATATATTTTTTTTTCCTAGAGTTTTTTCCTGGCTTCTCATGTGCTCTCTTTCTTGTATTTCTCTTTCCCCGAAGAACAAACCCTTCCACTCATGAGTGGTTAGAAGAGCCACGTCTCAGGGCACAAAGGGAAATTGTTCTCCGTATCAAGCGCTACCTGACCCCCATGTTCTTCCCCCCCCCCAGACTGAGATCACACATACCACCTGAGAGTGATACCCAAGACACACTCAGGTCTCCATGGCTCAATGAGTCCAGAAACTACCCCCCACCATGAGCAAAGACAAGGAAATTGTGTATTCGGCGGCTGGATGATTGACAAAACTATTTCCTAAGTCTCGCCACCTTGACCCTTACAGCCGATCCTCTGTTGCAGTCTGTGGGGAATAACCTGTCTACCACGTGACCTTGGTGGTCTCCTGGAAGCCTTCTGTCCCAAAGAGCCCCAACACTCACCTGGCCCCGACATCACTGGCCTGAGAATTTGTTCCTTGATTCTTAGCTTTTCCTTGGACTCCAGGGTGGGCCGCTCCCCACAATTTCTCCTACTCCTCTGTCTCCATGGGGAGATGGGTGCAGATCACAGCTGCATGATCTTGGGAAGATCATTGTCCCCTCTTCCCTGCCTTATCCTACCTCTTATTGAAATGGGATTGAGGGGTACTCCCTCCTTTGTACATCGTTAGATTTTTAGGAGCTCAGGGACAGGGAGGGCCTGCCATGCAGATGGTGCCCAAGAAATGCCTACAGAATCAAAAATCTCTTAAATTATTTCTGACTGTCGCTGCCAGTACGGACGTTCCTTCCTCCATCCCAGCCACAGCTGCTGTAATCAACTGTATTTGCTGGTGCGGCGAGGGAGGATGCCTTCCTTACCTTGGAAAGGGAATAGATGGAAAATTCTCCTTGGTAAATTACGGCTCCTGCTAAAGGTTTGACAGTTCTATTTTCTTCCTGTCATAAAAAATAACTATACACCAATGGTCAGTTTGTTTTCCCTTTTTATACTTCATTAACCCAGAGAGCAAGCCCAGCAGCTCGCCATCCCGTGGGGGGTGGGGGGCAGGTAGTCTTGAGGACACCAGTCTGATCATTAGAGGAAGGCTGTGAGCCTTTCCTAATGAAGCTTTGGAAATTAGCAGGGCAGGGTGTCGGTATGCTTCCGGAGAGACTGGATCAGCATCCCGTGCAGAACCCAATAGAGATACCCATCTTAGTGACAGGTGATGTGAAGAGTTCGGCGTCCACTGACATGTTGTTACTGGGGCTCAATAACTGTGCTTTGAAGCCCGTCTCGGTGGCTTGTGATTGAAATACAGAAGAGGAGCCGGAACGCGTTGAAGAGGGATGTGAATTGATAGTCTGGGAAATGCAGACAGGCGGTGGGAAGGCGGGGCGGGGGGAGGGGAGAAGCAAGGGAGAAGGGGGAAAACTAGTATTCCTGTAGGTGTGGGGGGGGGGTTGGGGGGGACCAGCCTCACCTAGGCGCTGGACAAACTCCCAAATGCCACAGCAAAGGGGTGCAACTTTGGAGAGGGTCCTCTGGCTGCTGCTGTTTCTTGCCAATGAAAGCCCTCCCTATCCTGCTCCCAAGAGAACCGTTTGCCTAGGGACTGATGACAAATGAGAAATGAAAGAAGCACTTCATCGTCAGCTCGGGGATATGATGCATTGGAACCTTCAAAAGAACGTTGACTTTAGCCACACACCTGACAGCCAGTCAAGAGTCCAGCCTTCCAGATTCCTGAGCAAATCCAGCCTCCCAGAGCCATACTGTCCAGCTGTGCCAGACAGGCTATGCCAGTCTGCTGATGAGCCCCAGGCTGTCTTGACCCTGACCCCTGGGCCTGTGAGCTCCACTGTGCTGCTCTAGAGGGGCGCGCCATTTGCTGGATTTTGGCCTTGTGGCCAGGGAAAGGAAGACGGGCAAGGTGGGAAAGAGGAGGTCCCAGCAGCCAAGTTCTCACCAGCCATCTGGGCAAAGGTGATCTTCCTTTTGAAGACCAAGAACTAAAGAGAGGCTCAAGGAACTGACCCACAGTCAGGCAGCTAAACCTGACTATCACAAGTCACATCCATATCACGCAGCAGGCCAGGCTGTCCCTGCCTACACACTCACGTTTCCAGACCAGATAGGTCTGATATTGGACTGTAGAGCTGGTTATTTTGCACTCCCCCCCCAGCACCTAAGCATGAGGAACAGCTGAAGATCAACAGCGCCCCTCCTCCTCCTCATGCTTCTTGGCATTCTCAGGTGACCAGGAACAGTGTGGAACGTGGCACGAAGGACCTCCCAATGATGTGCGCCCAGCCCACGCAAGGGGCAGAAGCCTGACGTGAATCTCTCAGTTTTGTAAGTCTGGACCTATGCGTGACTGACTCGGGACGGAAGCAACGCCTTCAAGTGACAGATTGAGACGGGTTGTCATGGTTTGAGATGTGAGTCACGATCCACAGGCTCATGTGTTTGACTCTTCAGTTTGGGGAAGTCATGGCACCTTTAAGTGGGCGGTGGAGCTTTGCAGGCATTGGACCTTGACGCTTGGTTAGCCCCGCCCTGCTTGAGTGAGTGAATCTACTCGAACTTGCGTGCCATGGCTCTCAGCCTCTTTGATATCTACAGTAACTTAGCCCACATCCAGCTCCTGCCAGCCACGCCATTTCTGCCATGAAGGACTGGATAAATCCCCCATTCTCCCTTTAAGATGCTTGGCTTTGGGCATTGTCTCACAGTGACAGATAAGAGTCACAGGTACACAGGTAAAGCAGAGAAATATGGAGTCCCTTGTCTTCAAATGGAGGCTCAGGGACTCATCCGGGGGAGCCACCTCTGGACTTGGGCTTTGCTTTGGAGATGGACCGTCATTGCTGGGGCATCTGGACAAGATACTGACATGGAAGGAGGGGACAGTAAACACACTGGGGAGGCTAATCTTTGCACTCTATGGACTCAGTAGGTTACTAATAAATGTATGGAGGGGACGTGAAGTTGGGAGGCAGACCTGGAGGAGAGGGAGGGTGAAAGAGGCAGATACGATCAAAATACATTGTATACATAACATATATGGCAATTTCAAAGAATAAATAAAAATATTTCTAAAAAGAAACATAAAGACATATATGAGGAGATATTTCTTCATAGGTAGAGTTCCAGGTGCTAGATTAATGTTTGTCTACATTGCATAAGGCCCTGGGTTCAACGCCCAACACTGCATAAGAGCCAGGCATGGTGGCACATGACTGTAATCTCGGCACTGGAGAGGAGCTGGCAGGAGAATCAGAAGTTCAAAGTCATCTTGGCTATTGTCATAGGCAAAAGTGTCAACTTGACAGTTGAGGGTTTGAGCTCTAGGTACATGTGTAGAGAATCAGTGGTTGAGTTAAGCCCAGAGGAAGTCTGCAGGAGATTGTCTAGCTGATAGGGAAGGCCCAGCCCATGGTGGGTGGGATTAGGCTCTAGAATAAAATGCAGAGAGCTGGTTGAGAGAGTTGGCATCCTTGTGTACACTTGGCCAGACATGCTAGTTTGGCAAGTAAGGATTGTTCTTCTTTCAGCCATTATGTAGAGATGGTGTAGTCAGTTCCCTCGACCCTGGTGTTGGTGTGGGCTCTCCTGTAAAGTTGGGTGAGGAACTATAACCAGTCTATCGTAAGAAAATAAACCCCTTGTTCCCTTAAGCTGTTTGATGGTGCTTTTATCAGCAAGCATGCAGGCTGACTGCCACAGCTATTACATAGGGAATTTAAGGCTGGATTGGGCTACATGAGACCTTGTGTTGCAAAACAAAAGAAAATGAAGGAAGGAAGGAAAAGAGGGAGGGAGGCGATGAGGGAGGGATGAAGGGGGGAGGAGCTACGTGGAGTCCTTGCTGGGGCCCGGCCGGGCCCGCATGGCTGCGTGAGGACCAGCTGACTTCGTAAAGCTGTGCATCGCCACAGGCGAGGGGGGGCAACGGCTCGCCCACGCTGTTCATTCCTCAGTGCTAGAGCCAGACTTGCCATCTTGACATCCTTGCTCCCTGCAGCCCATTAGCTTCCGATAAACTTGTCCATTAAATTTACAGACGTCCCCAGTCCTAGCCCCAGCGTGCAGCGTTCTCCTCACCATAGCTTGCAGACTTTCAGGGTTTTAGGCCAGGAACAAGCCTGAGCAAAGACACCGTCTTGTTTGAACAGCTATCCCAAGCTGCCACGGCCTGGGTGACTTAAATAGCAAACACTCTCACAGTCTAGAGGCCAAGGTTGATATGCCGGCAGTTGCATGCTGGATGCTTCTGGCTTGCATTGGCTGCTTTCTCCATGGATTCTCAGGTGGAGAACAGAGAAGAAAGTGCTCTCCCTCTCTCTCTCTCTCTCTCTCTCTCTCTCTCTCTCTCTCTCTCTCTCTCTCTCTCTCTCTCTCTCTCTGGTGTCTTCTTATGACGGCACTAATTCCATCTGCAAGGATCCTATCCACTCAGCCTAATCAGTACATTCTGATACGTTGAATGGGAATGATGGGGATTTCATCCCTACCCTTCGGGGGAGGGAACAAGGAGAAAGCAGGGTATTTCCACGGCGTTGTCACATGTCTGCCTTCCCTACCTTGACAGGAACTGCAAGCTAAGCGGCAACAGCCTGTCCATGGCCGCTGTGGACATCCTCTACATTGACATCACAAGGAGGTGGAACTCTGTGACCTTGGACCAGCGGGACTCAGGTACCCGATGACCACCTTCACCACCTCCTGGGGGAGGGTCCCTGACTGCCATGGGGCGGGGTCCATGGATCTTCTGTCTGTCTTATGAGGGAGGGAGGAAGAAAAAAATCTGTCTCCTTTAGATGCTAGGCATCCAGAAATTAAGTGGAATTTAAATCCCGAGATCCCATCTGCTACCAAGTCTGGGTACCCCCTCCCCAAACCCTAACGCTCCACCCTCAGCCTCCCTTGACTTTGCCTAAGGTTTTGGCTCCCACCCGTGGGGAGCGTAGACTTGTCGTCGGCTCCTTAGCCGTGGCTCAGCTCCCATCTGCTGCGCGCTCAAGGGTAGCTCGTTGACAGAGCGTCAGTCCTGCCTGGAAAGGACTCTTGTCATGTGAGAGGCTCTCAGGAGCCTCCACAACCCACGAGGACAAAGAAGATCTCTTAGGGTAGGGGTCTTGGGATAAGTCAGGGAACAGGGCAGACCCTTCAGACAAGGGTATTGTCCTCCCTTGGCATGGACATAGGAGTCCACTGAACCCGGGCCACCCCTTGTTCGGCTCCATCGTCATGGTAAGCCTTGAGTGTCGTATCAGAGAACTTAACTTCTGTCAGCTGTGCTGTGTGCTGAGGATTCCCTTGGGTGGGTAAGTGTCCCATCTTTATTCTCAAAGGGTATTTTTTTTTTCTAAACAGTCATAACCCTAACTGACGTTTGTACAGCTCATGGTAAACCACAAGGTCCTGTCAGGCATCTGTCCCTCATGAAGCGTCCCCGTGACCCAGCACAGAAGGTATCGGGCGTCTCGTTTCACAGAAAAGCAGACTGCAGCACAGTGACTGAGGTCATGCCGTGACCATGAGCTGGGTGCACATGGGGGGGAGCCCCCCTTCTGACTCTGGCCCCTCCTGTGCTTCTGGTGTTGTGATGGGCAGGGAGGTTGAGAGATACCGATTGACAGTGACTCTGCCATCACCCGCCCTGGTCAGCCAGAGGTCCCTGGCTGCAAAACAACACTGAGCAGGCCTGTGCTCTGGGTGGCCCTGAGGCCTCGGGCATCCCTGGGGTCATTGCTGACCATGCAAAGCGGTCCGTCTTATTTGTGGATTCTCTACAATCATCGCTTGAGAATCTCAGGGGAGGGTTCCGGTGCCCTACTCCGTGTGGGCTAGAATCGCCCATCTCAAAGACCAGCCTGCCTTCCTTGCATGATGCCGAACCTCAGAATCACTGGCTGTTTGATTTCACGCTCGATTGTGCAGTTTGGTAATGACTCCTCTGGCTACTAGTTGCTGATTATTGCCTCTGTGCCAAGAACTGCCTTGTACTGTGTGTGTGTGGCACTGGCAAAAATTCTCTTAGCGACAGGTCTGATTGTGTCCATTATACAGAGGAGGAAATTGAGGCTCAGAAATATGGCCGGTGATAAGATTCAGTCAACCCGTCCATCTGGGCTCTCCTTCCGGGTCACTTTCTCCTGCTGATTGGCCCTGGCTGTAAGACGGCCATAAGACTTCTGGCCACTGTCAAAAGCCAAAATTGGGGGGTGCCAATTGTCATGGAACCCACAAAGCAAAGTACATCTTCCACGTCCCCACAGTTGACAGCGTCTTCCAGCCTCCCCTGACAACCAGAAGAAGCACAAGATGGTTTGCCGGCAGGGCAGGCAAGCAGACTAATTATCATTTCGAGGGCCCAGCAAGCTCATGCGACAGTTGAGCAATGTCCCTTTTTGCTGACGCCCTCGGAAAGTGAAGAAGGGTTCACTCTATGAGCCCAACACAGGGTGCCATTTCAGGATCCCTCGGAGGGGGCCAGACGAGGGGGTGGGGGGCAGTGGAATTATTAAATATTGAAATGGATCAGGACTAGCAGCAGGAAGCTATTTATCATGTTTTATTGCTTCCCACCAGCATTACCATCTGGCCCATTGTTGACGCTGAGTAGCTGTGCATGTTTTTGTTTGCCTCTGAAATTGTGCCCTGTAAGCGGAACCCACCAGGGGTAGGAGGAATCTGTCCACAATACACGCTCTGATGAAGGCTTCTGGGGTCCGCAAGGGTCTCTCCTCTCTGCTGACCTCACCAAGAAAAGGAGAAAAATTCTTATTTTTAGCATGAGCAAAGCTGAGACTGGTTCCACCTGGCCTTTTGCCAGTCTGCCCCTGGATGTGTGGACCGGGCATGGAGACAGATGCCTGTGTGCGTTTATTGCCCTAATTCTCAGATCTTTGAGGTGTGTGCTAATACCTCCATTTTGCATTCCCCTGGACAGTCTCACAGCCAGAGAGTAGCAAAGGCAAGATTTGAACTCGGGTCTCCAGCCACCTAGCCCAGGTGTTATCTTGAATTCAGGGTCATAACAGGCAATGGTATGTCTGTTCTCACATGCGATGGGAGGGGGACGGGGCTTGTGGGGTAGGGATTAGAGGGGATGCAGTGGTGGGGAGGTGATCTGACAGTTAGGCTCTGTGTATTCCAAAGAGCTGGAAGAGTGGATACCATGTTCTCACAAAGAAATGATGACTATTTAAGATGATGGATATGCTAATTACCCTGATCTGATGTCACTCGATGTTTACATGCACCAAAACATCACATCGTACCCTGTAAACATGTTCAAATAGTATATGTCAAAATAGATTTCTTTTGAAGAGTCGGCTTACCCGGCACAGAGCCTGCTGGGAGAGGGAGGCAGATCTAGAATGTGTATTGGGGCTGGGAGGATCTCGTCCTGTCTCCCCTGGGCCTCATCCTCAGGGCCTAGTCTTTCCATTTTCAGTGTTGTCAAAAGGCATAACTGGGCCTAGCATCCAGAAGGTGGTCCGGGCATTGAAGCCAGGAGTGGGACCACTCTATGCCCCCAGTGGTTGTGTCAGTGACAGGAATTCTGTACCTGCCAGCGCTCAGGAACTGCTTCCTTCTAGAGGCTGCCCCCCCAACCCCATCCAACTCTCAGGACATGAGGACATATAGCCATCTTCCTAGAGCCCTAGAAGATCCCAGAAAGCAGCCTTAGAAACCTGTGTTTGGATAGTGCCCTTCCTTCCCTCCCTCTCTCTCTTTCTTTTTCCCTCCCTTTCTTCTTTTATTCCTTCCTCTTTCCCTCCCTTTCTCTTTCCTCTCTCTCCCTTTCTCCCTCAGGCCTACCATAAGACGTGTGGGTGTGTGGAAGTAGACAACCTCACTTATCCCAGCTGCTGAGAGCCGAGCTGACTTTTAAGTAGTTAGCGTTTGCAATTAGGTATTTGTGTGTATGTCTTTACATGGGTGTGTGCAGGTAGGCTCGTGCGCATGTGCAGAAGTCACTGGCTGTCATTCCTCCTCACGGCTGCCATTCACTTTGCTTTATGACACGGTGTCTCTCACTGGCCTGCAGCTCATCCCGTAGTCTGGGCTGGTTGACCAGCAAGCCCCAGGGATCTGCCTGTCCCTTCACCTCCCGAGCATTTGGGGGTCACAAGTGTATGACACAGCATGGTTTTTGTTTCATTTTGCTTTGTTTTGAACATGAGCTCTGGGGGATCAAACTCGTCCTCGTGTTTGCAAGGCAAGCACTTTACCCAGTGAGCTATTACCCTGTATTTAGGTGTTCTTAGTCACGGAATAAACATCTACAAACTCGCCACCAAAACCAAAGCCAGCCTTTAACAATGACTCCCTCTACCATGTGGCTCCCCTTAGAGGAAAGAGCCTTGTCTGTACCCCACGCTCATCCTCCCTAAATAGACCCCCCTCTTCATGTTTCTGAATGTCAAAGCCTGCTAGAGCTTGATAGAATTCTGCAATATGCATGCCGGGGTAATTGTCATTTAAAAAAAAAAAAAACAAGGATTTTCATTTCCAGCAGAACACAGAAACCTAAATGAGGATGCCATCAACAAAACGGGGCTATCAGAACCCTCTCTTGGGCCAGAACCAAATGAGGAAACAAATCTGGTGCTGGAGACGCAGTGATTTCATGTAAATTACACTCCCTGGTTCTTATTGGGGAGACTTTGGTCTCCGCTCCTTCCAAAGACCAGTGGCATGTCTGGTCTCTGTAGTGAGAGATGAAGACAGCACTAACGTCAGAAAATGAACGGATTCACTGTGACCTGCACAGAAACACTTGATGGCAACAGCTGGAACCTCCATCTTTCTAACACAGTCACCTGGGGGCTCCACACTGCAGCCGCGAGACGGAAGCCTGTTTGAGATGGAAGCTACTCCAGGTCTGGTAGCACCTTAGAAACACTGTCCCCCAAAAGGCCAAGGCAGGGGGATATCAAGTCAAAATCAGTCTGGACTGCATGAGGAGATGTGGTTTCAATTAAAATGAAAAAATAAGAGAGAAAGAAAAAATAAAGAAGATCCCCCCACACACACACACACTGCTGATATAAATACAAGACAACAAACGAACAGCTTTGGGGAAAACAAGAGGTTTTTATCCTTGCTTCTGATTCTTGGTTACACTTTGTCAATGTGGCAGGAGAGTTCATACCAACGTCAGGATATGAGCAAACTGGATAGACGCATCCTCGGGGCAGCTGAGAGAAGAGAATGTTTTTTCCTTTGCTAGCATGCCCGTATATTGAACCTGCTTCTTCCTTTTTTTACACATAATTTTTTTTATCCAATTGTGTGTGTGTGCGTGCACACGTGTGTGTGTGTGTGTGTGTGTGTGTGTGTGTGTGTGTGTGTGTATGTAGAACCAGGGGTGAATCCAGGAACCACCATGGACGCCTCTACCTCCTCCTTGTTTACTCTGTCCTGGGATTCACAGGCTCCGCCTACCAGGACTAGAAACGCAGGCCACCCTTGCTTCTGCCCGGCATCTATAGGTGGGGTCTAGGATCCAAACTCAGGACCTTCCGCCTGCAAGGCAGAGGCTTAACCCCTGAGCCACCTGTCCGGCCCCCCAGCTTCTTCCTTTTTATCCACCTTCCCAGGAAATGGTCTCACTTACCATGGCTGGGTCTCCCCGCATCAACTAGATATTCTCCCTCGAGCTTGCCCCAACTACCAACTCTTCATAGATATACCAAAGGCTCAGCTTCAGCTAACTCACAAGTCTCTCCCAGTAACCAATGGGAATGTTACAACAAAGAACGAGGAAAAATGGATTGGAGAATCCCTTCCCTGACCCCCACATACACCCCTTGCTTGGAGAGGGAACTTTATGAATACATAGCTTAAATGTCTCCCGTATACTCCCAAATACTCCCATATTCCTTGACCTGCTGAGCACACGAGCTACAAGCCTCCCTCCCAAGGCCACCAAATATGTATGACAATCTACTCAGAGCCACCAGGCTCTGGACTCGGACAAATCTGTCTTAGCCCCCTAGGCTTGCTAACTTGGCAGTTAGAATTCCCAGAGCAAGTTCCTTAAGTTCCTCTGAGCCCTTCCTGTCCATCATCCGTGAACTGTCAGGACCCCGGTGCCTCCCCCATAAACACATGGTAGAAACGACAGTGTGGGAAGGAAAGCGCTCCCAGCCTCGCATCTGCCCCTGGCTTGGCAAAGCCGGCTTCTGCCGCTGTGACCACGTGGCTCTCCCCACATGCCTTTCAGGACGCTTCCAGAACACCTGTTCCTTCCAGGTCTCTGCAGGTGCGGAGGACAGCCAGAAAGAAAGGCTCCTCCATAGTCTGATCAGAAGGGTGGGTGGGACGAGGTTACAGGGGTCTGTCCCCTAGTGGATGACAGGGTCCAGGCCTCTCACCCTGTGCTGACACATTTGTCAGCTATTGGGCTGGGAAGTGGGGGGCGGAGCCATGTACTAAGGCTCCCTGATTTTGGATATGGCAAACGCCGGCTCATTTTGGACCATCTCATAATTTAGAAACTACCACCAGCTGCCTGCCACCAATCACGGCAGAGCTCAGGATTCAAATGGTGTGAGGCTGTCACCTGAATGACAGGAGTTTCTCAGGCAGTACCAGCCGCCAGAGTCCTTGCCTCCGCCAGGGGTCCCTCCCCCCACCCTCACGACCCAGAGTCTGTGCCAGCTACCTCAAAAGACTTTCCTTGTCCCTGACTGGGCCCTGATCCCTTTCTCGTCTGTTCTACCCACAGCCAGTGCCATGATCACAGAGCCCTTGAAGCAACAGAGCACCCATATAATATAGCACCTGCCCCAGGTTAGACCCCCCTCATCACAATGTTCCATGCTAGTGCCCCAGCACAGAGTTACATGCTCAGCATGCGGCACTGGGTAGGACCCGGTGCCACACCACATCAAAGCATGCCAGTGCGCCAATTCCGTGGGCATCTGCATCTCCCTGCCGTCTCTCACCAAATTTCCTCAGTCGACTTATGCAAATCATCTGACGCCTATACTTTCTTTGGCTGGAACCAGCCCCGACTTGAAGCGTATTTAGTTGACGGTGTACTGAAATATTTCACAGTATTTTTACTTGGAGTGCTTAGCAAGGCCTACCTTATGCATATACATGGCTGCGCCCACCCCTGGTTGGAATCACGAAGCGCCCAGTGGAGGTGTCTGGCACAGACCGTGTTCTTCAGCCTCAAAGTCATCTTACAGCCACATGGGTCTCTCTGGGTAAAGCACCCCATGTGCTTGTAAGGCAGTTGGATTCTTTTTAATCAAACAGAACGCCAGCTCACCCTCCTCCTGGTCCATATGTGAGCCAGCGAGATGCCCTCAGCACCGGCACATGCGGACACCCTTATCCTCAACCATCGGGGCAGAAAGGAACACAGACTCTGCCCGTAGTCTGGCCTCCAGAACCGACCAGTCTCTGGCACTGCTCCACGCCCTGAACTTGCCACGGGGTGTCCCTAGATCAGTGTCCACTGAGGGGTGTCAGGAAGCCCCGTGAGAATCATGACACCCCCGGAGGCCTTGAGGTGTCCGCTGTGCACTGGTATTAGGATTTGATGGCTCCGGCCGTGGTTCTCTCTTCCCAGTCTCTTGGCACACGTTGGCTTTACATGAGGCAAAACAGCTTCCAAGGGAAGCAGCCCGAGGCTCAGCTCTTGACTGCCTCATTCGGTAGCAGCTCTCGCAAACTCACAAAGACACCCCCCACCCAGACCCTCATCGTTCCCCCAATGCTGGAGTTGGGAGACGCATGTCCGGTGGGGCAGTCTGGTCCCTGATCTTGGCACAGGCTGACGATGATGACAACAGGTGTATGAAGAAAGCGCCCCAGCCCCGAGGACCCCTTCGTAAGCACCCCACACCTGTGCCTGCCCAGTCCCAGAGAGGACATAGAGCGTCCACACCTGTGTGACCTCAGCAAAGCTCTGCCCTCGCTGGACGCCGCCCACTGTGCTGCGAGCTGCCAATTCCTCTTCTGCACTTCAAGCTGAAGGTCAGGGACCAGACAACTGAGGGGGCCGCGGATACTCAGCTGTGGATACTCGGCCAAAACCTCGATGGTCGACGGCAGTGCAAGAACTCCAGCAGCTGCTTCTAACATGACAGCAAGTGGTTGTCCTCGGTCACATCTATGGGAGCACCTGGCATAGGCCAGGCCCTTCAGGTGTGTGTGTGTGTATTCATGTGTGCATGTGTTCATGTGTGTGCATTCATGTGTGTGTGTATGCATGCAGGTGTATGTGTGCCCGTGTGCACGCACATGCAAGTATCTGAGTGCATGTGGAATCAGAGGCACAACTTCCGGGTCTTAGTTCTTGCCCCCACCTTGTCTTGGGTCTGTCTTGTTTCTGCTGCTGTGCTGAGCACTCAGGCGAGCTGACTTAGAAGCTTCTGTCCAGTCCCCCATAGGAGTGCTGAGATGACAGATGTGCACCACCACTGTTTCTGACTTTTTTTTTTAAATCTGATATCCACTGTACTGTTCCTGGGATCAAACTTAGGTCATCAGACTTCTCTACCTACTGAGCCATCAACCTTCTACACGCGCTTCTTAAAAATTAGTAGACTGGGGCTAGAGAGATGGCAGGGGCTTAGACTTTGCATTTCAAGTAGAAGGTCCTGAGTTCAGATCCCAGGACCTATGTAAAAAACGCCAAGCAGAAACAGTGGTGACCTGCTCTTCTGGCCCTGGTGGGCGGAGCCTGGGAAATCTCAGAGTGAAGCAGAGAGGAAGTAGAAGCCATCCAGGATGATTCCCAAAGTCATCCTTGGATCTCCACAAGGACACACAGTGCCCTCTGACAGACACACACACACACACCACTAGACTTATGTGTTTTCAGAACATAGAGCAGACAACGCAGAGAATCCTCCCCCCTCACGCTCAGTTCCCCTATTGTTGTTATGGGCTATGAATGGATAAGGATCAGTAAATTGTTATGGACTGAAGTCCACGCCTTACATTAAGTTTCACTTTGGCATTGTGCATTCTCTGGGTGATGAGTTACGTCCATCACCTGTCTAGTGTCATTCAGAACAGCTCAGGTGTTCTAGAAGCCCCCTGTCCTCTCTCGTCCCTCCATGCCAAGGCCCTGGCATCTCTGATCACTTAGCTCTCCAGTTTCATCTTTTCCAGAATGTTCTGCTTCTATTAGAGTCGCACAGTGTAAAGCCTTTGCAGATTCTTCTTTCTCTTAGCCCTGTGATTTCACTTTCCCTGTGTTTTTTTCATGCCCCAATCATTTTTTATTTTGTTACATATTTTTGACAAATTATTTGTTAAAATGTAAAGAAAATTTTACATTCTATTTGTCTTAGAGGAGAGAGGACCCACATGCCACAGCACACGTGTGGAGGTCAGGGAGTAACTTGCCAAGGGTCGGTTCTCCCTACCATGTGGGCGCTGGGATCAAATTCAGGTTGTCAGGGTTGACACCAAACACCTTTACCTGATGAGCCATCTCTCCAGCCCTTGGAAATTCTTCTTCTTCTTTCTTTTTAACCTCTGAGTCCGTTGAATGGGCATATCACAACATGTGAGTGCATTAGTTTATTAAAGGGTTTGCCAGCCAGGAATAAAACCGCTATAAATATTCACGCGCAGGCCTTGTGTGGACACGCGTTTTCAACACGGGTGACAACTATCCAGCAGCGCGACTGTTAGACCGTCTGCCGTGATGGCTAATTTTAGGTGTCAACCTGACTGGACGAAGGGATGCCTAGAAAGCTGGTGAAAACACTAGTTCTGGAAGTGTCTGTGGAGCTTCCAGACGAGTCTGGCATGTGAGTCATCGGGCCAAACGAGGAAGAGACGCCTCAATGTGAGGTGAACCAACCCTGTTCATCGGCTAGAGACCCAGAGAGAACAAAGAAAGAGGAGTGGGGTGTGTGTGTGTGTGTGTGTGTGTGTGTGTGTGTGTGTGTGTGTGCACGCGTGCTCCTGTTCTCCTCAAGCCCTTAGTTTCAGACTAAAGCGTTTCCCCATCATTTCTTTGGTCCCAAGGACTCCAGACACCAACAGCCTCACTACTGGCATCTCGGGGCCTCCAATTTTCCCAGACAACCCAATGTGGAACTTCTGAGCCTCCATAATTGAATGACCACTGTTCTGATAAACTCTTACTCATCTGCCTAGATCCATCAATCATCCATCTGCCTAGGCATCTATCTTTTAATCTATTACTCTATTATCTACCTATCACTTATCAATTTGCCTACCTATCTCCTGCTGATCCCGTCTCTCTGGAGAATTCTGACTAAATATACGGCCATACTATGTTTTGCTTCATAAGAAACTGCCAAACCGCCGTCCATAGCAGCGACACCATTTTGTGCCCCCCCCCATTATAAATGAGCAGTGTTCGGGCTCTGCTTCCTTGTCCGCCTTAGAGCAGTCAGATTTTCCACTCATGCTTCTAACAAGTGTACAGTGGTACACGAGTCATGCTTTATCTAAGGTTACACACACACATTCGATGTGTGTCATGTGTTTTTCTGCCTTCCGTATGCATTTGGCAAGGTGTCTGTTCAGATCTTTGGTCCTCTTTCTCCCATTGAACTGTTTGAAGATGGGCTCATCATTACATAGATGCTCTGTGAATATTCTTCCTGATCTGCAAATTATCTCCTCATTTTCCTTTGTTCCTCTCCATGGCACTGGGGCTGGAAGCCAGGGCTCTGGACACACAGCCAAACGTTCCCCTGCTAAGCTGCAACCCACCCCCATTTTCTTCATGATGTCTTTCTCAGGGCACAAGCATTTAGTAAAATCCAACCTAGCAGGGTTTTTTTTTTTTATTTCACAAATGTGCTTTTGGGCTTGGAGCTAACATTCTATAGCCAAACCCAAGGTCGCCTAGATTTTTCTTCAGATCTCTGTGAAGTGATATAGTGTTATTGGAAAATGGGCTCATTAGACTAGGCGCACTCCATGCAAATGAGGATAAAGACTAACCAAAAATTAAAAAAGGGAGTGTAAGCTGGGCTTGGGGCCACACATCTCTGCTCTTGTCTTTTATTTTATTTTTGATATTTTATTTATTTTGTGTGTGTGTGTGTGTGTGTGTGTGTGTGTGTGTGTGTGTGTGTGAAAGAGAAAGAGAGAGAGAGAGAGAGAATTGTGTGTATCCCTATGGAGGACCTTCGGGATCATCCTGGACTGCTTCTACCTTCTGCTTGCTTCACTCTGGGATTTCCCAGGCTCCACCTACCAGGGCCAGAAGAACAGACTGCTGATGTTTCCACCTGGCGTTTTTACATGGGACCTGAGATCTGAACTCAGGACTTTCTGTTTGTGAGACAGAGTCTTAACCCCTGAGCCGTTTCTCCAGCTCTCTACACCTGTATTAAAAAAAAAAAAAAAGGAGGGGAGAGATTGAGGACCAAGAAGAGAAGGAGGACGAAGAGAACAAGGAGAAGAGGAAGGAGTAGTGAGAGGGAGAGGAGAGGAGGAGGAGGAGGAGGAGGAGGAGATATACACTTGGTATGCAGAAGAAGAAAGAAAATGTAATCATATAAAGTGCTCTGTTAAAACCAGAAAAGGAAGAAAAAGAAGACTTCACAGGAGAAAAAAGAGCATGCATAGTGAACAGAGAGCAGATGCAATCACGGTGGATGGTAATCCAATTATTTCAGCAATTACTTCAAATGTGAAAGGCTTAAAAATGTCAGTTCAAATACAGAACCTGTTGGGAGGGTAAAAAACCAAGACTCAGCTGTATTCTGTTTATGTGAAACCCATTTTCAACATTCAAAACGCAGATAGCTAAAAAGGGAGAAGAGATAAAGATGTATCGTCCACAAACCAAAACGAAGCTGGATTGGCTGCGTGAACGTCAGACAAAGCAGAACAAGGAAAATGATGAGAAATAAAGTGGGTCAGTAATCACAGGGGTCAATTCTCCAGCAAGATACAACAATTCCTCTCTGTGTGTGTGTGTGTGTGTGAGAGAGAGAGAGAGAGAGAGAGAGAGAGAGAGAGAGAGAGAGAGAGACCCGTGGAGGTCAAGAAGACAACTTGTAGGAATCAGTTTCTTCCTTCCACCATGTGGCTGCAGGAATCTGCATCTGTCCTCTTGTTGTGAGGCTGGCAGTTAGAATTCAGCCTTTACTGGCTGAGCCATCTCCCAGGCCTAAAACGCGGCCATTCTGAACCTGGGTGCACCCAGCCACAGAGTGTCAAAATATGGGTCGTGGCGCTGCAAAGAAAGATAAATGCACAGTTAGAATTGGAGACCTCAACACCCCCGCCAGTAACTGACAGATCTGGCAGGCAGAACGCTGGTGAGTACACAGATTAAATAAACATCGTCATCCATCAACTGGATCTATGAGATGTGTATGCTGCTTCATCCAACAAAAGCAGTGTTCTTCTCTGCCCATGTGGAACAGTCACGGAAACAACGTGCATCCTAGCTGTGGAACACACGCCAACTATTTGTGGTTGCTGAAGGACTGGGAATTGAACCCAGGGCCTCCAATATGCTAGGCAAGTCAGCTACACCTCCAAACTGTTGATTTTAAGACAGACTCTCATTAAATTTCCCTGGGCTGGTCTTAAACTCTGGGGCCCTCCTGCCTCAGTCTCCCTGGTTAGCTAGGATTATCAGATAAGGCCTGGCCTCGTCAACGAACCTCAAGGAATAGAAACTATACAAACTGTTCTCAGACCACAATAGAATTAAACTAAAAGAAAAGAGCAGATGGCTGGGGAGTTCCGGAATATTTGGACGACACATAGCACGTCTCTGGACAACCTGTGTTCCCTCGACTTCTTCTGTGTTCTGGAAGACGCTGAGCAGAACTGTCTTCGTTTCTTGCTTAGATGTCTGGCACATGCCATCAACGAACCTGTCTTTCAGGTGTGGCTATTAATCATTAATTTGAATTCTTGAATTTAAAAAATGGGCTTATTGGATGTGTGTGTGTGTGTGTGTGTGTGTGTGTGTGTGTGTAGGCGCAAGGTTGACAATGGAAATCATTCTGGATTGCTCTCCCTCCTTATTGCTTTGCTCTGGGGTTTCCCTGGCTCCTCCTTCCAGGACTAGAATTATAGGCTGCCACCATATCTGACAGACATTTTCATATGGGATCTGGGGATTTGAACTCAGGAGCTTTTGCTTGTGAGGCAGAGACTTTAACCCCTGAGCCATCTCCCCAGGCCCTTCATCATCCCGTTAATGTCCCTGGAGTCAGTAGCGATGATCCTTCTTCCATTTCTGATTCGAGTTATTTATAATGACTCATTAATAATCTCTTTTTCCCACCTTGGTTGGACCAGTTAGCGGCTTATCGATTTTATTGACGTCTCCCAAGAACCGGTTTTTATGTTTTACTGATTTTTCTCCATCGATTTCCTGTTTTGAACTTGATTGATCTCTAATCTTCATTATTTCTCTGGCCTATTTTTGAATTTGTTCTTCTTTTCCCAGATTCCTTAAAATAAAGGCTAAAACGTTTATGACTTCGGCGCTTCACACCCAGTAGCTGCATTTAGGGCTGCGCGTTTCTAACCACTGCTCGCGCGGTGTCCCACACATGGCAAGAAGTTCTGTCTTCTTCATGTTCGCTTGGTTCAAAATATTTTTAACTTTCTCCTGAGAACCTCCTTTTCGAGAGTTTTATATTTATCTGCGGGCTCTGGGCTGCCTCGCGTGTTTGCAGCAGCTTTTGGTGCCAGAGGCCCAGGTTGCCTCTCATGTCCTCTGTTACGTTCTTCCCCTGGTTGCCTTCGGGTTTCCCTAAAAACTCCGTCTCACAGGGAGCCTCTGTCTTTGCAGCCCCTCGGCTGCAATCCTCCACTGCTAAGCCGGAGCCCCTCCGCATAAGCTGAAGCTGTCTCAGCTCCTTGGGGGGGGGGAGACCTCAGTGCACAGGTTTTTTTTCTCAAAGCTTGTTGACTGTTTTTTCCTTCCCTAGGGTGAGACTCAAAGACTATAGGTGCCAGAGTTCTCTGACCACCCTTTTCCTTATGGCACGGTGTCCATAGAGGGCACACCTTTGTTGGGAAGAATGTTCTAGGCTTGTTTCACAATGATCAACTTCCTTCTCTCCCTGCCTGAAGCAGGAGGGGACTTATCTCTGGTCTCCAACTTGAAAAGCTTCTGGGGCTGCTAAAACCCGACCCACAGACACACGAGAGCCCCCTTCAGACTGGAACTTCTGGGACTTTCTGTCCAACGTAGGCCCACGCTCCCCCTCCCTCGATCCAATTTCCCAATCAGATACGGTCTCCCACTAGTCAGTGGCTCCAACAGCTACGTCCCGTTGGCTGACATGGCTGCTCTGAATTTGCCTGTCTGGGGGTGGGGTGGGGGGGTGGTTTCAACGTGGCAGATCAGAGGAGGAGACTGAGGTTCAGAGTGGTGGGTCATAGGCCCAAGGTTGCCCACCGAGTGAGTGGCAGAGCCAAACTCTTCGGCTCTCATGGCATTTGAGGGTCTGGCCCAAGGTCAAGCATCCCATGATGCCCACAGAGACCTACTGGAGAACGCATGGAATCTTGGGAAAAATCTGAGCTTCACGTCCTAACTGAGAAGGGAAGCGAGTATCAGGAGCCCCCAGCTCTTGTCATCTTATAGTGACCAACTTTGCAACTTTGAAACTCACTGGTTACGTCTCCAACGTACCACAGCATCATAGTGCCAAAAGTGCCCCCGAGGACATTTGATTGTGTTTGGAGATGTGTTTGGTGATCTTTACTGAAGAGTGAAGATGAGAGTTACTTTACAGAGGGGTCGGTAAATTTCCTGTGAAGCACAGGACAGACATCCCTCCCCCCATACATACACACACTAAAGCATTAATGTGACCCCAAACTTTTTCCCTTGGGCTTCCCTAAAGACAACTCCTGGCATTCTGGGGAGGTCCCTTTACCTGGCACCATATGCCGCAGCTGCCACCAACCGAGGGCAAGGAAGGTTGTCTTCAACCTTCCTCCTGGGAAGGGTGTGCACACCTGCTAGGAGAGACCTGATATCACCGAGGATCTGGGGCGTGGGCGTCTCTGCCCCCGCATTCCCCTGTGAAGAGAGGCGGACGCCTTATGTAAGTGCAGCCTTGTTCAACCTTCTGTCATTTGGCAGGCAGGGCTGGGAAACCCGGTCGCTCCTACGGCTCCCGAGGGGCACCCGGTTCTGCTCCGTGCAGGCCTTGCGCCCACCCACCAGCAGCTCTGCAGCCATGGTGACCACCTCTGATGGTCCCACCAGCCATTCTCCGTGTGCCCTGCATGTCACTCTCGCAGGTGGCCGGACCCATCTCTTTCCTCTTTCCATCTTTCTTACCTCCTCCACCTTTACAGCCCCAACCAAGCCTGTGTTTAGCCCCTCCTCTGTGGGAGCTGCTGAACCTCCTCTCTGTCAAACATTCATGCCTCCCACAGTGCCCGCTCATCCTTGGCACAGCCTCCCACTCACCCCCTACTCTCTCATGCATCTGCATCCCTCCCCATCCGTGAGTGTTAACTTCCAGCCAGGGCCTTCCTTGCCATAGCTGAGTCTGTGAGAACAAGAGGCTGGATGTCCACACCAACAGATGGCTTCGCATTCCCTGGGCTCCTGGTTCTCAGAGTAGCTGCCTTTAGGCCCTCTGGCTACCTGATTATCCTGTGACATTGGACTCCATCCCATGATCTTGTCTTCGCCATTTCTTTCTGTCATTGGAGCTGTGTGATCTTGAGGTAGTCACTTACTCTGGGACTCCTACACACCACTCATCAGCACCAGTTGTCATACTGTGTGTGTGTGTGTGTGTGTGTGTGTGTGTGTGTGTGTGTGTGCACGTGGGTGCCTCTAGCAAAGGTAATGGGGTCCTTCCTCATCCTCCCTTTGCCATGTCCCTAAATAGCCCCAGACAGTATGGCTCCCAGGCATGCGTACAGTGTAAGAAGCAGGGGGTTTTCCAGGTTTTTGGGTGCACTAATAAAATTACCTTCTCTTAAGAAGGCAATTTGCATGTTAATGTTTTAGGTAATTCTGTGCAGCGCCAGTGCCCCCAGGGCTGCAATTTCTCTCTGACAAAGTGACAAAAATAAACTCTCGTATAAAAGAGCATTTCTCTTCTCTCTCCTTCCCGCTCCAATGTGACATTCTTAATGCGAGTCAAGTTGAAACCCACTGCTGTCTTCCCCGTGACGCTGAGCTTGCCTCCTGTCACCTGTCCAAGGGACAAGCAGGTTCTGAAGAGCGCCTCCAGGGTCTCCCCTTGAGGACTGGACTTGGGCGCCCCTTGTGAAGGGGTATCACCCCCTCCAGGGCTGAGGCTTTGCTCCCTAAACTCCAGAAGGTCCTGCTGGTAGCTGAAGGGTGGACAAGGAAACCAGGGAGTGACCTATGTATGTCAGTCACCACATCAACTCCCCCAAACTACCCCCATCTTTGGAAAGCCAAGGGCCGTCGCAAGAGGACAGAGATACTGAGCAGCTGCCTTGCAGTGTGACGGGCTGTTATCCCATTGATATGGGGGTCGTTCTGGGGTCTGTATGTGTCCAGGTTCTTGTGTTTGAGAGTCGAAGACTGAAACCAGAATAGGCGTAGAGGATTAAAGTAGAGTTTATTCAAGGAGAAAAAGAATGGAACTCACGGGGTGAATCTGTGAGGGGCAAGAGAGTCCTGGAGAACTCATGGACTCCAAGCATGGAATCCATGAAGGGTGAGAGAAAAGTTAGGTAGGAGCTCATGGACTCCAGATATGGGGTACCAGGCGGGGCAAACGAGCTGGAATTCGGGGACTCAGATGGGAAGTACCATCAAAGGCAAGGGTGCCAAAGATGACTTCCAAGTGTGTTTATACCCTGGGAAAAAATGGCTTTTCCTCATTGGTTAGCCCCAGCTTCTGCAAACCTGATTGGAGCTTTCAGTCCTTCATATCTCTTTGGATTGTTCATATTGGGGTTCAACCCTGTTGATTTTGTGCAAGACCTACAGCAGGGCTTATCTACAATGCAGAACTAATCTCCATATCCTTTCATGAACAGAGGGTTGGGGGAAGGTAGTGACTTATCTGTGTGAGGGATTAGCGTCAGTTCCTTGATCAGTAGGGTGTGCTCCTTCAGGGTAGTCCCAGCAGTGGGGATGACCTTCGAAGCTTCAGAAACCATCCCAGTGTGGCTGCTCTAAAAGTACCTAACCACTAGGCTCAGCCTTCTGGACACTTAAAGAAACTGGACATTTCTGAGCGTTTTTCCCCTGGGCCTGACAACTTTGACCACTGCCGAGAGTGAAGGCAGAAGCGGAGGCTTCTGGAGCACAGTGAACCCACCAAGGTCCCCACACCAGGTATCCAAGGAGCTACATTCACACGTAGGTGTGACTGCTGCAAAGGTTCTTCCTGCTCCAAGTGGATTGGCTGCTTGCCTTTGTGTGACATGTCCATGTGCAGAATACAGAGAGACCGGGGTCTTGTGCTGCTAACCCCTGGGAGCAGAGATGAATGTTATACTATACACAGAGCCTGAGTCTGCAGTGAATTCCATGAAAATAACAGAGAGGACCTGATTTATCTTAGGAGGTGGGTCAGGGAGATGTGCCAGCCAGTAGTGACCACGCTGGCTTTCAAGGATGTCCTGGATGAGACCCTGCCAAAGGGGTGTAGGGAATATCAATCAATGCCCAAGGCCTGAGGTGGAAAGCTGTGGAGACAGAAGGCAGGGAGATAGACATGGTATGAGACCTGGAGAAGCGGGGCAGTTCACCTGCATGGTTGCTGGTAAATGACCTCAAACAGCTTAAGGGAACAAGGGTTTATTCTCTTAAGATTCCTGGTTACAGTTCTCAGTCCAGCTTGACGGGAGAGCACGCACCAACACCAGGGCCGAGGGAACTGGCCACACCATCACCACATAACAGCTGAGAGATGGACAATCCTTACTTGCCAGACCAGCATGTCTAGCCAAGTGAACAGAAGGATGCCCACTCTCTCAACCAGCTCTCTGTGATTTATCAAGGGCCTAATCCCACCCACCATGGGGTGGGTCTTCCCCAGCAGCTAGACAATCTCCTTCAGGTTTGCTCTGGGCTTAACTCAACCTGTGCTTAACTATGACAGACCCATGTTTCTGGCTCCAGTAAGTGGGTGGGTGGAGAAGTCATTTGTCTTTATCAGAGCTGCTAAAACTCTGGGAAAGGCTGGGTGAGAAAACCAGACCACAGACAAGCTCTTTGAGATGCTAATGAGGTGTCCCAATGGCAAAAAGCAAAATGCGTCCTGGAGATAAGGATGGGCAGGAATCTACACGGCGATGCATCTGGGATGGTATCTATGGGAAACCAATGATGGGAAGGGACAGGAGCACCCCGTGAGAACTCAGGGGAACCAGCCAAAGCGAAGCAGAGGAGCCTGGGACAGGAGCTGGCAAGAGCTTGGGACAGCCAGGGGTAGAGGGGGAAGGGAGAGTCTCCAAGAGGAAAGGAGGCTTCCTTTAGGTCCGATGCTGCTGCAGAGGGAAACTGAGAGAAAAGACTAGAAAGAAAACAGCCTCCCTCTCCCATTCCCCCCATACCCAGCGGTGGTAGGGGAAGGCTAAACCCCCATCTTTCAGCAAACCCCATTTGGCTTGAAAGGCAGGTCAAGAGTCTTCTCCTGAGATTGTTGGGTACAGTGCCAGGACCAGCCTGCACATGAAGAGTTTTGACTGAGCTGGAAACAGAAGAGGAGGAAGAAGAGGAAGAGGAAGAGGGGGAGGAAGATGAGGAGGAAGATGCATGCTCAGGCAACCTGTTCTGCAAAATCCCAGGGCTAGCTGGTGGTTGAGAGGCAGCCTTCAGGAGCAGGGAAGACGAGCCAGGCACAGGTTTCAAGGCACCTGCCTGGTCTTCCTTTGCTGCCCCAAGACCTCCTGCCAGGCCCAGAACACCTGAGTTGCTCCCCAGCACCCAAAGAAAGACCTTTTGGAGCACTGAAGATCCGATAGGACCTAGCTCTTTGCTCAGAAAGTCTTCCTACTGGGGCTCAGGCTGTAGTTCAGTTGGTGTCTGGTGTGCACAAAATCCTGAGTTTGGTTCCCCAGCGTGGCATAAAAAACAGGTGTGTGAGGGCACTTTCGTAATCCCTCAGGGAATGAAGGCAAGAGGATCAGAAGAAATTCAAGGTCATCCTCAGCTACATATGGAGTTTGAGGTTTGCTTGGGCTATATGAGACCCTGTCTCAGAAATTATAAATAAGTAAGTAAAAATACTGAAAAAGGAAAGAATTCATGATCTAGGCTTCTATGGGATCATAACCCTCAAGTAGTACAGTCAAAAGTAAGAACAGCTGGATGCAGCACGTGATTAAAATCTCAGGCACTGCAGCCAGAGATACATGGTTTAAGATCACTCCTTCCGTACCTATTTCTCTCTTCCTTGGTGAGTCACCTGTGTTTCATGACATGGCAGACCACAGCTTCTGTTTGCAGTTCTGTTTGTTAGATGGGGTCAGGGGGCAAAGCCTTTTTGAGTCCCTGGATGGAAAGTGTAACCTAGGCTCCAAATCTACCTTCTCCACAGCCGCTTCCAGGCATCTGCTTGCTTGGGGAAGCAGGGCAGAGCCATAAGGGACGAGTTTACAGAAAAGCATGGGTTCTCATGTTTTCCTGTGGGACTCCGGGCCACAGGTTGCCTGTCCTTGTACCGTTAGCCATAGTCAGCCAGTCCTTCCTGGCTGTCTCCAGGACAAGGTGCCAACACCCTACCATCCTGAGAAGCCCCTTCTGGCTGCCGCGTGCCTCGTACACTCATTCTGAAATGGGCAAGGCCTCACTTTAACACACAGTAGCGCTGGGGCTTCTTCCCTGACGGCCCAGCGGGCTCGGTGGGCCGCTGTAAGGGCTGCGGGGGGGGGGGGGGCTGGCAGCGGTGGCCTCCGTTTCTGGTCCTGGTAGGGCGGAGCCTGTGAATCCCGGGGCAGAGTAAACAAGGAGAAGGTGGAGGTGGACCATAGTGGTTCCCGAATTCATCCGTGGTTCTACACACACACACACACACACACACACACACACACACACACACACACACACATACATACACAGGCATGATTGAATAAATAATAAAAAAAATTTAAAAAAAAAGAATGTGAGAAAAGAACCTGATCATTGTCTAGGAGAGGCAGGAAAAGAGCAACCGCCTATAGAACTATGCAAAGTGAGAGCCTGCTTCTTCTACCTCCTGTGCTCTGCAGACACAAGAAAATGGAAAAAGAAAAAAAAATTCCGTGTACCACATATATTCTATGTATTTCCCTTCCTTCCTTCCATCTTGTCTTTTTTCTTTCCTTCTTCTCTTTCTTCTTTTTTTCTTTCCTTATTTGTTTATTCCTTCTTCCCGTGTGTGCATCCTATATGTGTTTATGGTGTACGGGCAGGCACAGGTGTGGGCGTGTATGGCAGAGGAAGATATCAAGTGATCTCTCTATCTTATCCCTTTGAGACATGGCTTCTCACTGAACCTGCAGCTCTGTTGGTTTCATAATCCTCGTGTCTCCACTGTCCCTATTCCCTTGTCACCACTGGGCCACACAGTAATGCACACTATGTCCAGCTTAAAAAAAAAAAAAGAAAGAAACCATGGGGGCTTTAGGATCTGAACTCAGGTCCTTATGCTTGTGCAAGTGGTATTATTACCCATTGAGCCATCTCTATTATTTATTTATTCATGAGAGAGAGACCATGTCACAGTTCATGTGTGGAGGTCAGAAAGCGACTTTCAGAAGTCAAGTCCTCTTCTCCCACCATGTGGGCTTCCAGGGATTGAACTCCGGTCACCAGGTTTGGAACACAAGGGCCTTACCTGCAGAACCTGGCCCCATGAAGCCCTTTCTAAGTCTGAGATTCTAACCACTTGCTGAAGGATCGTTGCTTTGGTTGTGTTTCTCATCCGGGCGCTGGGGCTCCTGGGGGTAGTGCTTTTCCTGTAAGGTCTCCTCGTGACTCTGTCCTGAATCATCACTTGTCCATGTTTCCATCTAGCCAAGGACAAAGAATGGTGACTTGTCCCTGATGGGCTGCTGTTGCAGTCAGTCTGCATGGTTGCTGATAAATGACCATCACACGGCTTAAGGGAACAAGGGATTTATTTTCTTACTGATAGTCTGGTTAGTCTGTAGTCCAGCTTAATGGGAGAGCACGCACCAACACCGAGGGAACTGGCCATAACATCACCACATGATGGCTGAGAGAGGGACTTGCCAGACCAGCATGTCTGGCCAAGTGTACACAAGGGTGCCAAATCTCTCAACCGGCCCTTTGTCTTTTATTTCAGAGCCTAATCCCTCCCACCATGGGCTGGGCCACAGTGGATGGCCAGTCATAAAAGAAAAAAAGTGGGCTCGATACTGTGATGGCACTCCAAGTGGCAAGGGCTAGGACGCATACATGCAGGTAGAGAGGTGGCAGCTGGCATCAGCCCTGCCACCTTTAAGCTCCATGCTGGGTTTTGTCTCGGCGGCTGCTTTGTAAAAAACACACAGGGAAGATGTTACTATGACAGATCCAGGTGTCAACTTGGCAACTGCAGGCCGAGTTCTGGACAGGTCTGTGGATAATTGAGAGTTAAGGCAAGTCCTAAGTAAACTGTAAATTGCAAGGAAATTGTGTAATTGATGGGAAAGATTCAAGCCATGGTGGTGGGGACTTTTCCCTTGGCAGGTAGATAAGATGGGGGGAGCTGATAGGACCAGTGAATTCCAGGAGCACGAGCCCACTGCTGTACTTCTTTAGCTGGTTCAGCGAGTTAGGTTTATTCCCCTCTCAGCAATGCTATGACATGGCCAGTTCCTTCGCTCCTGGCATTGTGTGAGCTCTCCTGCCAAGCTGCACTAACAACTAGACAAGCATAAGCCAGAATGGAATCCCTCGTTCTGTGTTCTCAGCGACATGTAGACAACCTGCAACATTTACTCTCCCCATGTCACAGATGGAGAAATTGAGACCAGGAGGCCAAAAACACCTTGACAGCTAGTCAGGGGCAGGGCTGGGATCTGGGCTCCCAGTCTGTCACCATGCACCTCATCTCCTGGGAATGTTCATGACACCCCAGCTCCAGGTCTGGGGGAGCAGGTGGCTTCATCGGCAGCAGCAACAGCAGAGAACGGTGTTCCCAGTAGCTTCCAGAACTGGAGGGGGTAACTGAGAGTTGGTGATGAACCACCTCGGGGCCCATGTGGCCCCCACAGGGTGGCTCTTCTGAGGGCTGTTACCCCACACAGGGAAGGGCCGCTGAGCCCACTCCAGACCTTCTGCTCAACGTCCTGACAGTGATCCCCACCTGAAAACCCTAGCATTACATATTTAGAACTTCTGTGAGACAGATTCATCCATCTTTGGTGAGTAAGAAGGAACATTTCAGTATTGAGTAGAGAGTAGGAATGGGCCGGCTCTTTCCTCACACACCCATACTAATGGGGAAGCTTAGGTACTTTTGAAAAAGAAAAAAAAAAAAAAACACCTTCCATTCAGTATGAGATCATGCACCTGATTGTCAACAGTGATTTCGGTTTAATTACATCATGTATGCAAATGTGTTCCATAAACTGTAAAACAATACATAGCTGTCAGATGCAGAGAAAACACCATAATGTTGGGACTAGAACCTGTTTGAGGGTGACAGGCATGACTGGGAAGGCAGCTGTTTGACCTTGCCGCTACATGTTTCCATCCTCAAGCATCCGGAAACGGATGCTGTCGGAGAGCAGCACCCACGCTTGGGTCAAATCAGCTGTCTCACCCCCTCCCACCCTCCATGTTCCCTGGAGTGAGGGGAGAGGCTCCTTGGCCAGCAGGAGCCATTGGGCCCGCCCCCACCCGCTTGATGGACAGAATGAGGCCCTGGCCTGTCAGGAGCCCATCTCAATGCTGGATGGCTGTCTCCAGCGAAAGGCGTGTGTCTGGCCACAAGTGGAATGCTTCCAAGGCTGCTTTCTCCAGTGACATCCATCAACCCAAAGGAAGTGTCTGAAAGTGCCCCCACAGCTTCTGTCTGGGTGTGGGGGAAGCCTACTCTCAGAGACCCACGCTCGGATCCGCCTGTCCTCGTTGGCATCCAGCAGAGGCGGATGAAGCCATCCCCTACGGCAGGATCAATGTCACTTGTGGAATTATTTTTTCTTTTCTTTTCTTTTGCGGTCCTGTGGCAACTCTAGCATGGGTCAGCTCTTTGAGGTCTTCAAGCAGCTACGGGACAAAGAAGACGAGGTTCCTTGAGGTTTTAGCAATTCTTGACTGAAAAATTTAGTGACTGCTTTGGAACATTTTTGCATGATTCACTTGAGTCACGTACTGATTACCCCAGGGACTTAGCACAATGAGAAGTCAGTAACCGTCAACTAGTGTTATTTATGTTCATTACTTTTACAATAGGTCTATAAGGCAATGCTACCCTGAGATCCTTTCAGCTCCAAAGCCCAGCCTTAAGGGGCTCCCCTATGGTGGGAGGTAAGGGTTCATCTATTTTTTTCTCAATGGCTCTGGGAATCTTAGAGACTTGGGGAGTGGGAGGGGAGTATTCCCATGTGAAGAGGACACCTCAGCAAAACTAAGGATTCAAGAGTGCTATGGACTAGAATATACTCCTCCCCCCCCCACACCAATTTATATGTTGTAACTAATCGATGGATTAGTTACAATGGAATATGGATTATGGACATAAAGTAGCAGATGTTAAATAAGCTCTGAAGGGGAGTCCCCATGCAGTGGGATTAGTGCCCTCACCAGAAGAGAGGTAGAGGGCTCAGTCACTTACTTTCTGCCCTGTGAAGGCACAGCAAGAAGGTGGTCCTCTGCCAGCCAGGAAGAGGCTGCCATCTGAACCCCACTGTGCTGGGCTTGGGCCTCCAGCCTCCAAGTCAGAGGCCCTCCTTGACCAGCGCTTCATACCCATGCCCACCCACCAGTCCCTCTCAGCTCTCGCTAGCACTCCCTCCAGAGTCTACTCAGCTCTGCCATCTCCGCCTCACCCCTGTGGTCCAAGCTACCACTGTCAGCTTTTGCTCAGACCAGTGGTCAGTATGGCAGCCACAGGGATCGCATCACTTCTAAACTCCCCAGTAGTTTCCCTTCTTCTTCAACGTGAAACCCAGAAGTCCTGCCTTGGTCTTCTACAGGGCCACCTGTGGCTGCCTTGACATTCTAGAACCTTCTCAGTCTCCTATACCTTCTACAGGGCCCAGGAGTCCTGGAGCTGTGCCCCACTTGGTGGTCGAGTGAGGATTCTGCAAGAAGCTAGAGGAGCTGGTTTCTCAGGAACTAAGAAAGGGCTCAGTGTGCTGTTGGAGCAAGCTCATGATTTCTCAGCTCTTTCGCTAGGCTTTTAAAAATAACCGGTTGGGTTTTCTCTCAATCAACGTCTTAAAATAAATGTAGACATTTTTAGCCCCAAGTCAAACTTCTCTCACTTTCTGACAGGTCTTTTTTGCAAAGAGTCCTTTTTGAAGCTGGGCTTTCAGATTGAAGTCCATTCAGATTGGAATTTGTTCTGGGGTCTGGGGGTGTTTGAAATGGGGGCCCCTGGCCTGCAGTCCTCATCTGGAAACAAGTTCTCAGGCCCCACCTCAAAGTTTCTGAAACTTTGGCCATGGAACCTCAATGTGTATTTTCACAGCTTCTCACCCCCCAGCCAGGGCACGGGGAAGTTCAAGTGCCTCCGGTCGGGGTCCTTCCGGTTTCACTCATCAGTAAATCTTCTCGGGGCGGGGTTACTGGGGTCTCTGTGTCTGGGGCTGTGAAATGGAAATCACGACAACGTCTGCGTCCCAAGCACGCTTGGGGGCCCACAGTCTGCTTAGCTGTGTGAAATCGAGTTCCACTGCTGCCCGAGGCGGGCACTGCCCTCAGGCACACGGTTTTCCTGGGGATACAGACAGCCTTGTGCCCATAGATTTTATTCCAATACATGTCCTTATTCCAATACATGTCCAGAAGCAAGAGGGTGTGCCGAGGGGAGACAATGAACTCTGCCTGGTGGAGGATGGTGGGGGTGATAGGAGGAGCAAGGGGAGCTCCATGCAGCCTTGAGAGCTGGATGGGGTGGGGTTCAAAAGGGGTGGGGTTCAGAAGCACCCTAGAAGCTGGCCCAGCTTGCTGTCACACTGGGTACTTAAGCAGTAACGCCACTGAGCTTAAAGAACACGTCGTGTTTTCTTTTGGAGGAAATAGTCTACCTAGGGAAATTGCTAAGTTTGCCATCACCATGTTCAATGACGTCAGCATCTGAGCAGCTCTTTAAAAAGCTTTTGCCCGGTTGCTGTCAAAAGACTGCAGCCATTACGCCGCAGCTTGACTGTGACTTCTCATCAGCTGAGAGAGGGAGGAGTTACCCTTGTGGCTTCAACACTACTCCACGTCTGCCCTCTTCCCTGTGCCCTCCTGTGGTCTGTCCATTGGAGTCCTCTTTGCAGTCTGAAGTATTTTTTTTATGTGTGCAAGTGTATGTGTGGGCATGCACATTTGTGTGGTTGTATGTACAAGAGGACACTTGAGCATGTGTACTTGTGTAAGCCCAAGGGTGACTTTGGGAATCATCCTGGATTGTTCTACCTCCTTATTGCTTTGCTCTAGGGTTTCCCAGGCTCAGCTTTCTGGAGCCAAAGGTGCAGGTCACCACTATTTCCACCTGACAGTTTTGTGCAGGATCTGGGATCTGAACTCAGGTCTTTTTACTTGCAAGGCAAAGAAAGGCTTTAGCCCTTGAAATATCTCTTCAGCCCGGTCTGAAGTATTCTTAACAGGAAATTAATTACCAAGGCAATCTAACTTAAAGAACAGGAGGAGGGGGGATGGGAATGGGTAATAAGAGGTGAAAATACGGGCTGGAGAGGTGGCTCAGGGGTTAAGCCTCCGCCTTGCAGGCGGAAGGTCCCGAGTTCGGATCCCAGATCCCACGTATAGACGCCAGACGGAAGTGGGGGCGGCCTGCGCTTCGGTCCTGGTAGGGCGGAGCCTGTGAATCCCAGAGCAGAAGGAGGTGGAGGCGTCCATGGTGGTTCGCGAATTCATCCGTGGTTCTACACATACACAGACACACACATACACACACACACAGACACATGCGAGGCGCGCACATACACACAGTTGAATAAATAATAATAATAATAAAAAAAATTTAAAGAGGTGAAAATACATAGATTCATTGTATTTATGTATCTATCAAAGAATAAAAATAAATAAAACACAAATCCCTAGAATTTCATTGTTAAGAAACAAATGAATCAGACATAAAAAAAATTGAGACATCCAACTATTCGTTATTCTCTCCTTGATAAAAAGTAAGCAGTCAATATAAATAGAAACAATTGTCATTCAGCAGAGAGGAGGTGAGAAATGATATGAGAGAGAAACTTAAACGGACTCTTATTATCTGCTTCCTTGCTTGCTCGCATCTGCGCTTCACCTGTTCCCCAGGCCAGTCTCCAACTCCCAGAAATCGCTCCACCCTCAGCCTCCCAAATGCTAGGGGTACAAGTATTTGCACTCACATGCAGCAGGGTTCCCTCCAGGGGTCCCTGACTATTTTCTGTAGAGGTCAGACAGAGAGAAGGGCTTGCAGGGCATCTGGATTTGAGAGAATCAGAGTCACAGAGCTAAGGATCTGGAAGGAGACAACACCCCTCTTTGCTCAGTTCAAACTCTCAAGGCAAAAGCACCACAGATCCTGAGTGCACACATCACCCCGAGTTTACAAACCCTAGGCCAGGCGTGGGTGAAGTGGAAGCAGAACCAGCCAGCCTCTGCTAACATGCCATGTAGCACTAACCGTGGTCTTATGTCACTGGTGCCAAGAATCCCGGGTGTCCTCGAGATCTGAACGTTGAGGTGCAGTATGTCAGGAAGATTCAGAACTTTTTATTCAGCACAACTTAGTTAAAAACTGGAAAGTGGTCTAGGGGTTAAAGCCTTTTGTCTTACAAGCAAAAGAACCTGAGTTCAGATTCTCAGATCCACATAAAAATGCCAGGTGGGGGCTGAAGAGATGGCTCAGGGGTTAAGATCCTGCCTTGCAAGCAGAAGGTCCCGAGTTCCGATCCCAGGTCCTGTGTAAAAACTCCAGACAAAATCGGCAGTGGCCTGCACTATTGGCCCTGATGGGCAGAGCCTGGGAAACCCTAGAGCAAAGCAATTAGGAGGTAGAACAATCCAGGATGATTCTCAATGTCACCCTTGGGCCTCCATAGGCACACACACCCACACACCCACACCCACACCCACACATACACACACACACACACACATACACACACACACACACACACACACACAATTAATTCCCAGGCCATTGCTCTCTGTTGGAGCCTTAATCTTTCTTGAGTGTCTTTTCCTCATCTGAAAGGGAAGCATAGTTGCAGCGACCTCCTGAGGGTCTCACAGGGTTAGTGGCAACAACTATAAAGTGTCCAGGGCCAATGCATTCATTCATCCTCTTGTGCATCTAGTACGTCCTTACTGCACACCTTCTGGGTACCTGATGCCAGGAGACAGTGATGGGCTGAGTTCAGTCAAACAGGAATGAAGGGCGCAGTCACAAGGGACCCACGAACAAACACCTAGCAAGTTGCTGCAGAAGGAACTGCACACAACAGTGTCAGAAGAGAACCAAGAGGAAAATGCTTATGATACAGGCACGGGCGACAACTCGCTGAACAGGACTCCAGTAGCATAGGAAATAATCCTGAGAACTAACACACAGGCTTACACAGAACTAAGAAACTTCTGTACCACAAAGAAAATAATAAGCAGGTCCCAGAGACAGTTTAGAGAATGGGAGAAGACTCTGGCCAACTACACATCAGGCACAGGATTAGCACTCTGGATATAGAAGTACCTACAAAAAGTAAACACCCAGGCTCCAAAACATCCAATCAACAAATAGGCTAATGAACCAAATAAATAGCTCTCAAATGAAGAAATTCAAATGGCCAGTGAGTATCAGAAAACATATTTGACATCCCTTGCTATGAGCAAAATGCCAATTAAAATCACTTCAAAGCCTGGGGATATAGCTCACTCAGCTCACCCTGCAAGCATGAAGACCTGAGTTGATTCTCTAGCATCCATGTGAGAAAGCCCGTGCATGGCGGTGCATGGTTGTATCTCAGTGCTGGGAGGCAGAGAGAGGCAATGCCCTGGACTTCCTGCCAACCAACTTTGCCTAATTGGCAAGCCCCAGTCTAACGAGAAACCTTGTCTTAATAATGTAAGGTGGACAGAAGCCGAAGAACAGCATCCAAGGTTGATGTCTGGCCCCTACAAGCATGTGTACATGCACCCTCATGTATGCACATGGACACCCTTACACACTTGATCAATCAGTCAGTATCAATACATTTGCTTTGAGGTTCCGTATTACCCCAGTCAGAATGGTTGTCATCAAGACAAGACAAGAAGTACTGAAGGATGTGGGAAAAAGAGGAAGCCTTGGTCGCTGCTGCTGGGAGTGTAAGCTGCTACAGCCACAGGCAAATCAGTGTGATGGGTCCCTGAACAACCAAAAATAAAACTACCATATGATTCAACTTTACAACCCTGCTGTGCACCAGAAGTACTCTAATTCAGCCTACCTTCAAAATACATGTCCAAGCTTACAGCTGCATTATGCACAGCAACAAGACATGGAGCCCACCCAAATGCCCACCATCAGAAGAGCAGATGAAAACAATGGGGTATACACAGTCGCAAAGAAAAAGGAAAGCATGACATTGGTGGAAAAATGGATGTGATTGACCCTGAAAGATACATACCACATATTTTCCTAATATTTCTCTAAAGTTAAAATTGTGTGTGTGTGTGTGTGTGTGTGTGTGTGTGTGTGTGTGTTCATCGCTTACAAAACCAGAAGACCAGTAAGAGGAGGAAAGGTGGGAAACTGAGCAATGGAATACTTTTCATCTTCTGTTTTTGTAACGTATGACCCAAACAATTGAGGGGAACAAAGGTATATTCATGCTTACGACTGGATCTTACAGTTAATCATGGCAGGAGAGTTATGCCAGCATCAGGTGCCAAGTGAATTGGCCACACCATAGCAAAGAGCCAGTGCATTGCTGCCAGTTTTGCCAAATGCTAACCAGCCCTCTGCATCTTACCTACCTGCCCAGGGAACAGACCAACCCACCATGAAGCGGGTCTCCCCACATCGATCATGCAATTAAGGCAATGTTGTATAGGCTTTCCCAGAGCCTTAGCTAGCCCATTCCTTACAAGTGTGCACAAAGGCTCACCTCAGATGTCACACCGACAATGGAAACTAGCTAGCATGCATGTAATAGGAAAGCAGAAAGGGGAGATTAACTAGGGGAGGAGGGGAACTCTAGTTGGAGGAGACGAAGTTGCACGGATGACAGTGGGGGAAGGAAACAAATGAGAACAAAGTGTAATGATGCGTAAGTGTAATAAAGATGCTGTGACAAAGCCCATTCTTTGCTGCTAACCTAAGAAGGGAATACAAATTTAAAAAGGAAAAAGAATTGCACTAGGGGCTAGGGAGATGGCTCAGTGGTCAAAGCACTTGCTACACAAGGAAAAGAAACCGGTGTTCTGGTCCCAAGATCACATGTAAAATGCTGTGCAGGCGTGGGTGACCCACTTGTCATTCCAGCCCTCGGAAGAGGAGCCTGGGAATCCCCAGAGCAAATTAGCTAGCCAGACCAGCCCTCATGGTGCACTCTGGGTTTAAGTAGAGACCCAGCTTCAAGGGGCTGGAGAGGTGGCTCAGGGGTTAAGCCTCTGCCTTTCAGGCAGAAGCTCCTGAGTTCGGATCCTAGACCCCACGTATAGATGCCGGGAGGAAGCGGTGGCGGCCTGCATTTCTGGTCCTGGTAGGGCAAAGCCTGTGAAAACTGGGACAGAGTAAACAAGGAGGTGGAGGCGGTCCATGGTGGTTCCTGAATTCGTCCGTGGTTCTACCCATACACACATACATACACACACGCGCACACACATACATGCACAATTGAATAAATAATAAACAATAAAAAAATAAAAAAAGAGACCCAGTTTCAAGTAGAATAAGATGGAAGAGTAATTGAGGATGATTCCTGACATTACCCTCAGGGTCTCCATGTGTATGGGCACTTACTTGTGTACACACACACATACACGCACGCACACAAACATATAGGCATGCATGAAAAGACAAAAAAAAAAAAAGAACTGAACTAGCAAACCACAAAAAGACAGGGAGGGACCATAATGAAACTGCCAACGGAGGAAGTCTGTCTGCAAAGGCCGTGTTCCACAGGATTCCAACCACATGACACTCTGGGAAAGGCAAAGTAAGCAATAATAGAAATCCATGGTTGCCAGGGTTCAGAGGAATGGGAGAAGGATGGGTGGGTGGAACCCCGAGAATTTTTAGGTCAGTAAAACAACTCCAGATGATTATTCTAATGGCAGCCCTGTGACTTTTAAGGATTTGCCGAAACTCACAGAACTGTGCATCCCAAAGGATGAGCCCTCATCTAAACTATAGGCTTCGGTTAATGATTAGCCTATCTGTACTGGTAAGTCAACTGGACAGGTCAAACGGGACAAGAGGCTGGTGGGAATTTTCCATTCATTGTGCTAGAAACCTAAAACAAAGTTTGTTACTCTGAACAAAGGCAGGAGGAGATAGCGCCACAGTCAAGTGTTTGCCTGGTATGCTATACCCTGGGTTTTACCTCCAGCCCTGCAAACAAGAAACACACACAAAAAAGTGCAAGAAGCCTGCGTCAGGAAGCTCGTGCAACTGTAATCTGGGGCTCAGATTCCACAGATGGGTAGGAGCTTAGGAAGCAAAGCAGGGGGCGGGCATCCAGGGGCACAACCCGGAATATAAATGCTGCCCAGTGGGACTGAAGTACCTGGGGAGAATAGCCTGGGGGAGGGAGTATTTTGGTTCAGGGCTTTGGAGGGGTTAGTCCATGGACCCTACACACTTGAGCAAAAGTATCACAGTAGCTGTAGAGGAGGGTTATGATTAGGATGGGAAGGAGAGAGAGAGAGAGAGGAGAGAGATTGGTTCTCACTAGCCCTTCTGTTGCATGTGTGGGTGAGGGATAGCATCAGGTCCCTAATGCTGTCTCTCTGTCCACAGGGATGTGCCTGCCGGCGTTTGTCGAAGCCTTCTTCTTCCTGGCCCAGAGGAAGTTCAAGATGCTGCCTCTTCCCGAGCAGGTGGCCTCCTTGATCGACCTGTGTGAATATCACCTGTCCCAGCTAGATGAAAAGCGCCTGGTGTCTGGGCGGGGCCGTCACCACCAACATAGCCCTCTGCGGATGAGCCCCGAAGCCCCCCTAGAAGCCAGCAGCCTCCCATCCCACTTGATTGGTGCTACCAAGATCAACCACTCCAAACGAGCTCTGTCCTGAAGGCCACCTTGCCCTCCTGGAAGAAGATTGTGCCCCTGGAGGCTGAGCGTCCTGAGCATCGGCCTGCGAGGAGCCGCGCACGCGCACTGCTGCTGAGGACCCAGCCCACTCCACTTCGGGAATCCTCTGCGAATCCCCTCGGTGTTCCGCAGGGCTCTTGCTTCACGTGGGCTGATTCTCGGCCGACCCTCCTCCCAGCGCCTCTTGGTGACCCGTTCCGCCCTGTGAGTCACTAGTGGACATATTGACATCTGAGATGTGACAGATGGCACCTGCTATTCTAGGCTCATAGGGAAGCACCCGCTGGGACAATGTACTGTGTTCCAGGTCACAGGGGGCGGGGGAGGGGAGACAGCCGATCGGACAGCCCAGAGCCGTGGACCCGGAGGGGGAGCCAGGACCTAGGTGCGCTGCCAGTCAGAGCTCGGGGCCATCCTCTCCATTTCCTTCCACCCCCTCCTCTGAAAAGAAGCGGGAATATCAAGAAGGTGGACAACCCCCCCCAATCATGGGCTAATGAGTGCATGTAACAGATTAACCTCACTTATTTCAATAACTTGCCTGTTGCTGTCATGTTTGGTTTCTTACCCAACTAAGAAATAATTAAGAAGCAACTAAGTTAGGCTCTTCAACCTCCCTATCCAGGTGACCCTATGGCCTCCAAATGGACCCCTGCAAGACTGGGCTGCTTGACCCTATGGTTAAGGGCTCCTGTGTACCCAGCCCTGTACAAAGGGAGGACAGACAGACAGACAGGTGTATAGTAGCCTAGACCCATAGTCTAGTGCTCCCAAGTGCTGTACTGTAAGAAGCACAGTTTGAAGACCCCGTGCCTGTTCATCTGGACCTTTGGACAGAACAAGTGGGTTTCACAGTAGAAGTCCCATCGTTACCAGATGGGAGCTGCTTTTAAGCATATGTTTAAGTGAAGCTCAGATCTCATGCTGTTTTTCAAAGTGGCTCTTCAGAAAGTACCTGTCGGCATGGAGTAGTCTTGGTGTGTGTGAGTGGGGTGGGGGTGCAGGAGACCAGGGGATCCTGGATGTCTAGAGGTTGAATTTTTTTATATAGAATTTTTTTAACTTTATTTTGTGTGTGCGTGTATGTGTGTGTGTGTGTGTGTGTGTGTGTGTGTGTGTTTGTGTGTGTGTGTGTGTGTGTGTGTCAGAGAGCAGTGTGTGTCCCTGAGGGAGATCAAGGGTGGCTTCAGAAATCATCCTGGATTGCTTCCACCTCTTTTTGCTTCACCCTGCCAGAAGTGCAGGCTGCTGCTGTTTCTGCCTGGCAATTTTATGTAGGACCTGGGATCTGAACTCAGGATCTGAACTCTTGCAAGGCAGAGTCTTAACCCCTGAGCCATCTCTCCAGCCCCTAGAGGTTGAATTTTAATCCCATCGAGGCGATCTGAAAATGTCCACACTCATGGTGAACGATGACTTCCGTGCCACATGCCTGTCACCTAGAGGCAGGTCACTGATAGCCAGAATAGCCTTGACACCCTGGGGCGGGAGCTAACTGGTCAGTCCGAACTTCCCTCACCATTTCTGCAGACTTATATCTTCCAGGGAATGGCGTGTCCCAGAGCCCTGTCCATAGACCTGGAAGGGGCTGCTCCCAGGCAGGGGTTGGTAGGTACCTGTCAAAATGACAAGGAGCTGAGCAGTTCTGCATGCAGAGATGACGTCACCACCTGCTCCCTTTCCATGTCCTGTGGAAGTCATGGCTTTTAGGCCTCGTGAGCTAACTGGCTGAACATTTCCAAACACCCTGCTGGTTGGTCTCTCCCCAAAGCATGGAACTGTCCCATGACTCCTCCCCACTCCCTCTCATCCCCACTCTTGAGTCTCTCCACAGTGGACTCCATGAAGCTCAGGTCTGGCCATTCCTCAAGCACACCCTTCTCCAGCCCTGGACACTGGGGATCACCAGACTGGAAGACTCTTTTCCTCACGGGGACATTTGGCCTGTTTCCTCCTCTTGAATCAGCCTGCACTGATGTCAGGGGCGGGAGAAGCTGCACCCCACTTTTAGAGAAGGTAGTCTTCTATGAATGCAGATGGTTGGGGAATGGGACTGGATAGGTGTCTAGAAAAGTACTCTATGTCTTTCTGGAGGATTCTAGCATTCCTCTTCCCATGTGAGTTTAACAGCCCATTAGTCTTTTCTGATGTTTGTCCAAAACCCAGTTCAGGAAATGAGGGAATCCACACGGCAGGAAAGCTTTGTGTTTGCTCAACGTGTAGCTGGGAGTTCTAGGGATTTGGGGCCATCTGACACACTCTTTCTCCTGTTGAGCACCCCAGAAAGATTCTGTGGACCACATAGACTCGAAAGGGGTGATAGGCCTTTTCTCACTTAATCTGGGGAACATTAAGCAAAATGTTCAAAAGTCCTAGAAACGCAAAAGTATTTTTTTGCAAATGTGTTTCTGGAATGTAGCATTACCTTCATACGGACTTCTGACTTCCTGTAAGTGTAATGGGTAGAGGTAAAAGCTTCCTCGAATACCGTTGCCCATCATGACGAATGAAGCCTAAGTGGTCGACTCCCCTCCCTTCCCTTCGGCTCCCTTTCATCCTCGCACACTGAAAGGCATTCATGGCTGAAGAAAACGGCCCCTGGCGCTCCTCAGAAGTCGGATTGGCCTGTGATTGGCAAAGAGCTACTCCAAATGGCTCGCCTTCCACCCTTTGGCTTCTTGATTAATGTCCTGTACCCCTCAGCTCACCTTCAGCAGAGGCTTAGACTGGCATTCTTGCATTGGGCACCCTCTCCGGAAGCATGGGACATATCAGCTCTCTGAAAGGGAGTGGGTGTTTACAGCTGCCAAGTTAGAAAGCTGTCCACACCGGGCAAGGGGAAATACACCTCAACCTCCTTTGATAATTTTACCAATCTTCTACTAGGTTTGATGAATGCGAGAGGGAAATTTTCCCACACAAATTGGTCTCTCATTAAATAATGGAATCCCTCTGTTCTCTGAGACAAAGGAGCTCTACAGAGTAGACAATACACTCAATTGCCCTCCTCTCTTATAACCAATACTCTTGCTTTTGCTTGAACTAGGAAAACCAGGCTACATGTCAGTTATGCTTAGACACACACATGTATAATCACACACACACACAAACACACACACACACCCCACATGCATGCATGTGCATGCGCACCCTGCACCACTGAGTTTTAGTAGGTAATAATAAAATCACTGTTTTCCTCATCTCTGGAAATTTGCTTCTGAGTCTGATTTAGAGGAAAGTGGGCTCTTTGTGCCGGCATAGCATGACCTGCTCGCCAAGAGGGTCCTGGGAAATATGCCCTCCAACAGAAGGAAAGTATCTGCAAGGACTCTGAGCAGGACTGAAGTCTGGACCACCACGGCTCCCAGGACCCCATTCGGGCTGCAGAAATATTGTGCTTGTCCTAGAGAGGACTTTGGAGTCAGCCTGGGATCTGGATTTTGCTTGGTCTGTCGCCCTCTCGTTAAGTAGCCGCGGACCAGTGACTTTCCCTCCCTGACATCCGTCCCTCTCTTGCACAGTAGAGATGATGTGAAAATAGATGCAAAGAAGTTTGGCATGGAACTTGGCACCCTGGGAAGAACCTTCACAAATGTCTGTGGAGAAAAGGCCTGGTCTCCATATGCTGAGAGTGATGGATGCCAGGGAACGCCGCTGCCAGCCCGTCAGCCCTGGTGAGGGGAGGCTCCTCCAAGTCTGCCGAGACCCCTACAGGCTCTGCCTTTAGGACACTGCAGCTCCTGCCTCTTAAAAGCCTTTAAATATTCTCCATTAAATTTTCATGGCGCATGAAGTGAAGGTTCTGTCACTCGGCCTCAGTTGTCTTGGTAACTTTGTAAAACGCAATAATAAAACAAAAGCCGGGTGTAGCTGATCAGTCTTGATGCATAAAGAGCTACGGAGTGTTGACAGTTTCTTCAGCGTGACAATTTTTGACAGTTTTGGACAATGTTTGACAATTAACCTACCCAGGTGGACCACGCTTGTTCATTTTGGGTCAACTGGTTAGAAAAGGACATTTTTTATTTATTATCTTTTTTTTTCCCATGGTTAATATTTACCTGAGAGCTATTGACTCCGGGGAACTAGGGGTGGGGGCAATGGAGGGAGGGACAATCAGGAGATTTTTGGTCTCTCATAAGAAGGAGGGGATCATCCTATACAGTCTTGGCCACCTGTACCGACTCTGGCAGGGACACCTGGTCTAGGGGAAGGGACGGCCTTGTACTTGCATGAACAGTTGCGGTTACACACCCAGGCTGTGCATTGCACCTAGAGAGTTTCAGCCACACGGGAGGGGGGCAGCTCAAGGTAGGCACCTCCCCTAAAGAACCAACCTCCTGCAGCTGCTCCCCAAGGTCGATCCCCCTCTCCCCCATCCCCATCATCAGGCACACCTAGTGGTCGTATCCCTGGGAACAGAAACCCTCTACCCCCCACCCTTCCCCACCCAGCACCGCCTCCCCCATGACCCTCCGCAAGCGGCATATGTTCACTCTGAATATTTCCCAGATTCTGGCCCACCCGGTGGGAAGTGGGAAGCAGATGGCCCAGAGTTAAAAATAACGTGAGACCCCCCCCTGCTCCCTAGAAATCTCCTCCCACCAGTGGCTTCAGGGGAGCATTCACTGCACATGGCCCCTCCGCCACAAGGGTAGCTAGCCACTTGGGAAGACTGTGCCCCCTGGCAACTGCTTGGGTCCATCGGTCGCCTCGAGGTCAGTTTAACAGAACGTTTGGATCCCGCACATGCTTTGTGCCTACTGTGTGCCAGTCCCTGAGGCCCAGGCCCCTGTACCACAGATCATGTCTCTGTGGGGTAGTAGATGTGTCCTTCCACTATTTCCCGGAGAAAGAAACCCAAGGTTTGCCCCGGGAGTCCCAGCGCCAGTGGGGAGCCATGTAGAACAGCATTCAAGCCAGCTAAGCCTTTTGTATCCAAACCATGTATGTTTTTAGGGCTTTGAGTGAGGGTTTAGAAATCCAAAAAAGCTCTTTATCCCACGGCAGCCTTCCTTCAAGGGCCCCCCGGCATTTGGCGGTTAATCCCTCAGGGCCCAGTCCTCACCTCTGTCTTTAACCCAAACAGTTCCAACATTACCCCCCCACACACACACACACCTTAGGGGCTTCACTATGAAACTGTGTGCTTAACTACTACTTTCAAATGAGGAGGACCAACCCAGCAAAGAAGGGGTCTCCCTCGTCCCTCTGCCCTGCAAGTTAGGGGTGTGAGATAAGCTGATTTGAGAGGGAATCTTGTTTTGCTGTCTGATCAGAGAAACAGAGGGGTAGCCAGTCATCAACACCCCCCCCCCCCCCCGCCACCATGGAGAGAGGCCAGCAGGCCCAAGAAAGAAGTCAGGTCCTCAGACAGAATGGGTGTCTGAATCCATTTGGAACATTGTAGCTGAGTCTTATACACCGAATATATAAAACGACAGGATTTTATCTCTTCTGGGTCCAGAAGCTGGAAATCCATGGTTGGGTTCTGACAAGAACGCTCTGCAAGGTTGTAGGCTGCCTTGTTCTAGCTGTATCCTTCCATGTCAGGAATCAGAGGAATCACCCAGGGACCGTTAGTAAAGGTGCTAATCCTATTCATGACACACCTCCTATCTTAGTTGTCTTTTTCTATTCTATTGTAAAAAATCCTCTGACTGAAGTAACTTAAGGCGGAAGAGGTTTATTTGAGGTTGTGGTTTATGTACAGCCACCATCGACAGACATGGAGAACAGTGAACGAATGTGCTCAGCTCACTTTCTCCTTTCTAGACAGATGGCAGCCCAGAGCATGGTCCCACCCACAGAGGGCGGGTCTTTCCACCTCAATAGGCCCGGTCAAGATAATCCTCCCTGGATAATCTTGCACTGTCTGTGAAGAGGGTTGGCTCTGGGTGTCGGCAGATACTGTCAAGCTGACAATTAGCACTAACCATCATACCTGCCAAAGAGGCTCCTCTAGCATCACATAGTGGAGGGGGGGGTATCATCCCATGGAGGCGGAAGGACCAAACAACAGTCAACATTGCAACTAATCTTTCTCTCCTCCCTCCCCTCCCCCAGTAGAATGTTTGGGAGGTTTGAGGCAGTAGAGTTCGTCCTAATCAGCACCCCCATAATCTCCTGCAGTCCTCCTTCCAGAAGCTCCTCACCCATTATTCACCACTTCTGTGACATGCCTGGAGCCATTTCCAGAGCCCGTGGGCTGTTGGTCTTAGTGGGTCACAAGTCTATCCCTAGTTGATGCTGGGGTAAAACAGACCAGACATTGAGACATCAGAAGTCTATGGGTGTGTCCCAGAGAGGCCGGCTGAAGCAGCCCTAGAATTCATTTCGTGCTTTTGGCTTTGAAAGTCCTGCAGTGTAGATTCCATGTACATCACTCTTTTAGCCAGGCTAAGCTAGCTTACACTGAGATAACAAGTAGACCCACGGGCTTCACAGCTTGACTCAGGAGGTTTATTTCTTGCTCACACAAAGTCTGCTCCAGATGTTTGTGACCTGGGCTCTTCCCTCTCCGTTGTAGCCTCCAGGTACCTCAGAAAAGACAAGATGAGGGGTGGGGTACATGAGACGTTCAGGCTCAACCAAGTACATCCACATGTCTATCTCCCCATCCCAGGGCTGGGGTAATGGGAAATGTGTGTTCCTTTAATTCCAAAAGCAGAAAGCAAAATGGAACCATAATCACCCACCATACCTCTTCGCAAACTAAATTAGGATATACACCTCACATTGCTGTACAAACCACATCTAGGCAGAATTCATTCAAAGTACCCCCATAGTCTACACCCCACCCATGCCAGCACATAGCACATGCATCCTCACAGCCAGACAATTATCTCTTCGTATCCAAAGTGGACTGGCTCTCAGGCCCCCTGTGGACAGTAAAATCCAAAGATGTTCAAATCTTTCATGTGAAATGACGTACTCTTGATATCACTCAGGAGCGTCCTCCTAGATACTTTAAATCCTCTGTCAGGTACTTATTATACTTGATACAATGCAAACATTCTGAAAATACTTGTTAAACTATTGTGCAGAGAAGAATAAGGAAAAAAATTCACACTTGTTTGGTACAGATGAACATATTAGGGGGCTATTCAATTCTCCATTTGTTGAATTCTGATATGTGAATTCCTTAGAGAAAAAAAGGGCCAGCTGGACCCACACCTTTACCCCAGTTGACAGTTGAAGAATCCGAGGGCAGAGCTAAGAGAAGTGACTTTGCCCAAGGTAGCACTTGGCTTGTGCGGAAGCTGGTCTCGGGTTTGGATCTGTAGAGAGCACATTCCAAACTATGACTTTGTGCTGCCAGTGTGGAGGGCCCCCCCAAACCTCAACCAAGAACCCCAAGAACATAGAGCAGTAGGAGGTTCCACAGGAGTCCTGCCAGAGCAACATGTCAGAGTCTCTGAGGGTCAGTAGAGCCATTGAGTAGATGTCATCGGTCCCTGATGCCCATGTTGAACATATTCACGAAACTCGGCCCTGGAGTCAGCCGTGGGGCTGGGTCAGTGCTCCAGTAACGGACACGGCCTCGTTTCTGAACTGAATGTACCAGGCTTGATGTTCTAATGACTGGGTTTATCCTGGCTATGAAAGTCACCCGGGCCGACACGGCACCGTGGCAATGCATCCCTTTTACAATGGCACAAAAAGACGTTCGGAGAAGTAGATCTTGTCTGAGTCACAGAACGTGCACCCCCAACCTCTGGTCATGTGACAGCCAGAGTGAGCACGGAGCAGGTGCAGAGCCCATTGGACAGCAGGGAGAAGGGGCCAGCGTCCACGGCGGCGCTGCAGGTCAGCACGGCTGGACTCCAGCCACCAACGAACGGGTAAGCAAAAGAACAGTGAAACAGCTACAGCGCAGACCTCAGAGCTGGGGCTCCCAGCCCCATCCAGGCAGGGCAGGGTCTTCACAATTACATCTCGGTCTTCACACACTTCTCTTATTCAGGTCTTTCTTTGTGCGACACACTGCCCCTGAAACAGTGCCCAATCCTAGGGGAGGGACATAGGCCTTTTTTTTTTTATATTTACTTATTTATTTCTTGTGCATGCGTGTGTTTGTGTGTGTGTGTGTGTATTAGAGGGCACTGTGTGTCCCTGTGGAGGACCAAGAGTGACTTCAGGAATCATCCTGGATTGCTTCTACCCCCTTTCTGCTTCACTCTGGGATTTCCCAGGCTCCACTCACCAGGGCCTGAAGTACAAGTCACCGTTTCCTCCTGGCGCTTTTACACGAGACCTGGGATCTGAACTCAGGGCCTTCTGCTTTCTAGACAGAGTCTTAACCCCTGACGGGTAAGGCCTTGTTAAGAGAGAGTTCAGGGCTGGAGAGGTGGCTCAGGGGTTAAACCTCTACCTTACAGGCAGAAGGTCCTGAGTTCCAGTCCTAGACCCCACGTATAGACGCCGGGCGGAAGCGGGGGCGGCCTGCATTTCTGGTCCTGGTAGGGCGGAGCCTGTGAATCCCAGGGCAGAGTAAACAAGGAGGAGGTGGAGGCGTCCATGGGTGGTTCCCGAATTCGTCCGTGGTTCTACACACACACTGCACATACACACACACACACCGCATACACACACACACACACAATTGAATAAATAAGAAAAAAAAAAAGAGGGTTCTTGGAGCCAGCAATTGACTCAGCAGATAAAGCACCTGTTCGCAATGAATGCATGTGTTTTCACCCCTAACTATGTGATTCCATCCCTTCTTCCCGTCCTGGTTCATCCTTTGTCCTGCCCAATCAATCTTACTCCTACTTTCACGTCTCTTTGCACATGCGGTCCCCTGAGTTTGTCATCTGGGTTGTCTGTGCTGTCCGGTGACTGGAGTGCTTGCTGGGGGAATGAGTGACTTATCGATGGGTAAATCATTGAGTTGAGAAGCTCCCTTCCTCCTGCCTGGGTTGACCTTGAGTGGTCTCTCGGGAAGATATGTGCTTCTTCAGTGCTTCCCTCTCCTTGGTGAGACGGGGACAAGCCAGCTGTGCAGGTCTAGCGGAACCAGACATGGCTGCAGCGTGTAATTACTCTTACCCCGGTAGCATTCTTCACGGCCCCTAATTATGGGGACTGACCATGTGTGCCCTGTCTTTAGGTACATGCACCTCATGTCCTGGAGGTAGAATTACCATGTCAAACCCCACCTCCACACCACTGCCCCGGGGCTCCTGTGACCTGCTTCATGGTGACTTTCTCTGCTCTCTCCTCCCTGGGCTGGTCTGCGCCTTACCTCTGGGACAGAGGAGGAGTTAGGAAATGTGTGTGGAGGGAGGGAGGGAAGGAGGGGGGGAGGGTTTGGCAGGAGTGTGTGTGTGAGTGAGAGAGTAAATAAGTGAGTATGAATGAAGTCCCCTTCCAACCATAGAACTCACCAGGCACAGGGGCGAGGTTGAAGGCCTCACTTAATATTGTCCATTTGCTCAGATGACTATCCCTTCCCCCATACAACCCCCCATTAAACTCTCCATAAAATTGAGATTTTTAAGAAATGCAACAGACTGGAGGGAGGGGGGTCCTTCCCAGGTAATTATGGTCTAACCTACCAGGCTTCCTGGAGCTCTTTGCTTCTGAAAAGTGAGCACACTTTGCAGACCACAAAGCAAGGCCTTTCCACAGAGCCTCCCCATCCCTCCTCCCAGGGCACAATAGAGGGACCCTGTCAGGTGTGAATGCCTCTGCCTTTTGGACACCCTCCCTCACCTTACAGGGGACCTCTGGGATATAGGCCCTAGACCACCAGCTCATTCTCCCTCAAGTAGAGGCTTCCCACCTCCAACCCACCTCCTCGGAGGAAGAAGCCCCCGAGTGCCTGCTGTTCCTCCCACTGCTTGGCCCACCCCTATGTCTTCTGTCCCTAACCGGCTCTCCTCTGTGGATTCCTTACGATGCGACAGCTTCATGACACTCAGTGGCTTGCCCTTCCTCAGGGAGCAAGCCCAAGTCCCTTCTGAGGTCCCAGGGGCTCCTTGCATCTCACCTCCAGCTGGGGACTGTGCCTCCCCCCAGGTCTCTGCAAGCAACCCCCCCTGCAGTCACCCCTCCTGCTCTCTAATCTATTGGAGTCTCCTCTGCCAGTCTGCAGTGGGCTCACCCCCTCCCCTTTCTTTTCCTCCCATTCAATAAGCAATCAATGAACAACAGGTCAGTCAAAATGCCAGGCCCCGGTCTCAAGTAGACTTGTCCCAAGTAGACTTGGCAAGTGCTGTCCCACCGAGTTACAAGCCCCTGATCTTACTCTGCAACTTTTTAGAAGCCCAAAAGGACCCCCTGGTTACAGCTGTTACTTAACTCCCTACTAAAGCTCTGTCTTCTATCCCAGCCCTCCTCCCCTCCTCCCACCCCTCCTCCCACCCCTCCTGGGCCACAGGAAATCCCCCATGTCCTCCCACCTGGTTCACAAATACCTGTTTTCATAACTCGTCATTTCCCCCGACACAGCCACAGGCGGGAACACGCACGCTCCCAATAAATAAATCTGGGCCACTTTTCAGCATCGCTTCACGTCTGCGAGAAGGCCGGGTCACGTGGCATCCGGCAGCAGCCCATTAGCAGACAGGCTGAAGCATATCATATTGAATTCCACGGCCCACAGAGCCCACGAGACCCCATGCTGCTCTAAAACCTGTGCTGATTTATTGGAACGCCATTGTGTCCTTATTTCCTGTAATGGATGCGTTGCCCCCTCTAGCCAAGAACATTCTAACAAACCTCCACCAAAGGAAGATAGGACTGGGAAGATCTTGAACCTGCTCCCCCCTGACCCGTCCTTGAGTCTTCCTGGTCTCTGCCCCACCACATCGACCCTGCTGCGGGTGGGCTAGGCAAGAGGCACCCAGCCCGGAAACCCAGACCTGGGCCATGTTAGGCTGGCTTTGCATCTGGGGAGCCAGAGATGGGAATCTCTACCCTCACTCCACAGCACACACCTACCACACCTCTTCACGTGCTGAGATTGGACACATGTCCACACTGATTCATACATGCATGGAAACCCCCTTGCCTATGCCAAGGTGTAGACTACACGGGCCGCTCCAACACATGCCGCATCTATCATGGTTAGCACTGTTATCCTTCCATGTTCAGACACCAAAATCCAAGGACATTTCAGTCCTTTATATAAAGTGGAGTAGTATTTGCATAAAACTGTGACCATCTCCCGTATACTTCCAATCCCCTCTGGCTCACTCACAGTCCCCAATACAATGGAAATAACTGCCATGAAACATTGCTTAGGAAATAATGAGAAAACAAATGCACACTTCAATACAGATGCAGATTTTTTTCAAACAGTTTTTGATAACTGATGGTTGAATGCATGAATGCACAGCTGGAGGATAAAGGGAATCAACTCAGGATCCAGTATTTACGAATTTATGCGCTTTCTCTCTCTCTCTCTCTCTCTCTCTCTCTCTCTCTCACACACACACACACACATCTATATGGGTTTTTTTTTGAGTTTCCCACGCGTGTCTAATTCCATCACTTTGTCATTAAGAAATATATCCCTTCCTTTATGAAGCCCACTATGAGCATCATAAGTGGTATGATAGATTCAGGTGTCAACAGTTGCAGGCTGACTCTGGGCACAGCCGTGAAGAACTGATAGATATTACAAGCCCTTGAGAAGGCCTGCAGGAAATTGTCTAATTAATAGGGAAGACTCAGCCCATAATGGGAGGTACCTTGTAGTAGGGAACTGGATAAAGGGAGAACGAGAAGGAAGAGTAAGACCCTCCTTCCTGTGCCCTGTGCTGGTGAGCTTGTTCTTTGATACTGCTAATTCTTCCATGATGTCAGAGCCCAAACTTGTCCGCCCTCCAGCATGACAGTTTTGGGAGCTCTCCAGGACATCAGGCTAGAACTACGGGCAGCTGTTATTGGACCGCTTGAACTTCATCTTGTAAGTTGATCTAATAAATTCTCTCCCTCTCTCTCTCCTCTCTCTCTCTCCACACGCACACACACACACACACACACACACACACACATACACACCCATTGTATCAGTTCTGCTTTAGAGAACGCTGACTACTACTACAGGTATTAAAATAAAGTTGAATGCATGGATCTCGAGCTCTCTCAGTGTGCTAATAGAGTCACAGTAACGGCAATTGAGTGTGTATGGGATCAATTGGTTACACCTTTCTCGGGTATGGTTGCCCCCACCGCCCTTCCCCCTTGTTTTTAGACTGAAAACCTGTCACCTAGCACTTATGGGGCACATGAAGCTGCTTGGCCAGGATGCCTAGGAGATCCCCCAGCTTTGAGATTACAAGCACCACACCACAAGCCAGATCTTTTATTGATTGATTAATTAATTATTTATTTATTTAAATGTGGACTGTAGGGATGGAATTTGGGTCCACAAGCACTTTACCAACTTAGCTGTGTCTCCACCTTCTTAAAAATTCTCACCACAGGTGGGCAGGCTCATCTGTTCCCATGGGGTGTCCTGCCAGGAGAAGGGGTGGGGTAGATGCAAAGAGCACCCACTCTCTTCACCTCCAGGTTCAATTCTCCTGAGCCAGGCTGACTTTCCCGATGCATAAGCATCCCAGGTGCAAACTCACAATTTCTAGAACGTACCTGTGCGTGGATGCAGAATATTTTCCTAAGTGATATGCAATACGTGGATATATGTCGGCTATGCATATATGCACACATGCACCTACATTTATTCTCTTGCTCAGTCCACTGAAAAGGTCAAAAGGAAAAAGCATTCTAGAAGCTTCAGATCTTGGCCAGTGTTCCTAAGAGCCAGGCAGGGAAGTAGAAAGGATGCCTTCATTAGGCCAGAAAGTAAGGAAAGGGTCAGAGGTAAATCCCAGGCATGTCGGAAAGACGTGGGCACTGAGTAATGAATCACAACCCTTAAAAGGGAATGAATGCATCAGTTTCATATGGATTGGAAGTAGAAGCAACGAAGAGAGGAGGGTCTTGGCTGACGTCAGGCAGATGGTGAGGGGCAACCGGGAAAGTGGGGGAAGGTGTGAGCTGGAAGGTTACCTCTGACAGTTGTCCTAGCACAGACCCTATCATTTATTCATGGTCGCTAAATCCAAGGGGGCATTCTGCCAAGGGACAGTATTTCTCGGGGGTCTTTATCTCTGTGTTTCCCCACTAATGGGCCACTTGGTACTTTCAAACAAAAGCACAAAGAAAGGAAAAGCAGTAATTATGCGGCACAACGCTGGGACCAGGTGATCAAAATTAGCATCACCAAGGAAGGGCAGATGGGCGTCTCGCACCTCCAAATGTGCCACTCTGAGAAGTCTCTCGGTATATGCTCTGTGAGATATTTGCCCAAGAATGAGTAGCCAGAAACCAGTCCCAAGGATATGGTAGACAATTCATGAGTCTACGGCTTACAGCTTTTTATTATTATTGCTTTGAAAAGGGGTGAGGGATAGAGTTGGTTGTAGTCCTAAATATCAATGCTGTAAAAAGACCAGAAAAGCCTATGGAAAGTTCCAGATTAGAAGAGACTAAAGAGACAGGACAACTGAATGCAATCCCTGACACTAGATGGGTACCGGAGAAGGGAAAATGTTGTAAAAGTACGTGATCGGGTCACCTGAGAAAATCGAAATGTAAATGTTAGAGCAGATACTGTCTGTGGAAGCTACTTCATCTGCACCAGCTTCTTGACTGCCCTAACTTTGGCGAAGGACTTAGGAGTAAAGAGACACAATACGTGTAGCTTGTCTGCAAGGGATTCACACACAGAAAAGTGGTGGTGGTAGTGGGGAGAACAAACACTAAAAGTATTGGGGTAAAATATTCATAGGAAATTCCAGATAAAAGACACACAGATGCACCAGTGGAGGTCAGAGGGTGACTTTGGGTAATCAGCCCTCTCCTTCCACTGTGCAGGCTTATGGGGACAAAACACAGATCTCCAGGTTTGTGAACAAGTGCTTTACTGACTGAGCTATCGCACCAGCCCACACATGTTTCTTGTACTGTTGATTTTAGCGACTTAGTTGTTAATGTGAAATTATTAGGAATGAAAAAGCTTTGTTTTTTTAATTTAAAAAACCTTCTGATCCAGAGGTTGAAACTTTATACTATAAGCAAATATAATTATTGTGCATGTGCAGTGTGCATATGCAGTGTGCATGTATATGCAGTGTGCAGGTATATGCAGTACACATGTGCATGTGTGTGCAGTATGTGTACAGAGTGCATGTATGTGTGTATATGCAATATGTGTGTAGTATATATGCATGTGTATGCATGCATGCACCATGCATGTGCCGTATAGTGTGCATGTTGCAGCATGTATGTATAGCACATAAGTACTGTACGTGTGCATGTGTGCACGTTGTACAATACATGTATGTGCAGTGTGAAGATACATTTGCACATATGTGCAGCATGTGCACATGGAAGCCAGCATTGACATCAGGTGTCTTAATCTACTGCTTTCTATTTTATCTTTTGTCTCCCACTGATCCCTGAGCTCCCTGATTGACAGCAATGGATTAGCAAGACCATGGATCTGCCCGTCTCTGTACCCGCAGCATTAGGATTAAGGTGTATGTGTCTACTTCCAGCTTTTATGCAGGTGCTGAGGATCCAAACTCAGGTCCTCACGCTTGTGTGGCAGGTGCTTTACTGAGTGAGGTACACCCCAGTCCACAAGTATAATCATGAAAGAAAAAAATAATAAAAAGTCAGTGACAAGATGATGTTTGTCACGAATTGTCCACAGTTTACTGCCAAGTGAGAAAGCAAATCTCATCAGGATACGAAGCGCACTTGCACGCAGGTGACTGTGTCTACCTGTAATCTGAACGCTGGGGACAAGGCCAGAGCATCTTGGGCTTGATGCCAGCTGCACAACATAGCGTGACACCATCTCACATAAAACCTTTTGGTTTCTTGGGGACTAAGGCTGGATGAGTGAAGGAAATGTCCCTATCAGCGGGGTGGCTTGAGGAGGGGTCACTTGGTATGCTGCTATAGAGGCCTGAATCCCCATAATAGTAGACAATCCAGAGGGAACCCTGGGGCTCATAGAAGTCGGCGGGCAGGAGCATGGGAGGGAGTGAGATGAATTGATGAAGGAAGGGAGAAGAAGGGAGGCATGGATAAGTACTCAATATGCTTGTAAAATTAGGGGAAAATATTAAATTTTTTTTTTTTTTTTTATTATTATTATTTATTCAACTGTGTGCATATGCGTGTGTATATGCGCGCGCATGTGTGTCTGTGTGTGTGTGTGTGTGTCTGTGTATGTGTAGAACCACGGACGAATTCGCGAACCACCATGGACGCCTCCACCTCCTTCTGCCCCGGGATTCACAGGCTCCGCCCTACCAGGACCAGAAGCGCAGGCCGCCCCCGCTTCCGCCTGGCGTCTATACGTGGGATCTGGGATCCGAACTCAGGACCTTCCGCCTGCAAGGCGGAGGCTTAACACCTGAGCCACCTCTCCAGCCCCATAGGGGAAAATATTAAATTAAAAAAATTTTGGTTTTGATTTTGATTTTTTTTTTAATTTTTTTTTTTGAGACAAGGTCTCATTATATAATCCTGGGAGGTCTAGAACTTGCTACTAGAGCAGTCAGGTCTCAAACTTGTAACAACTCTCCTGCCTTATTGCAGGTACGGACAACCATATTGGCAATTTAAAAAAATTAAAGAAAGAGGGGCTGGAGAGGTGGCTCAGGGGTTAGGCCTCTGCCTTGCAGGCGGAAGGTCCTGAGTTCAGATCCTAGACCCCATGTATAGACGCCAGGCGGAAGCCCGGGTGGCCTGCATTTCTGGTCCTGGTAGGGCGGGGCCTGTGAATCCCAGGGCAGAGTAAACAAGGAGGAGGTGGAGACGTCCATGGTGGTTCCCGAATTCGTCCATGGTTCTACACACACATACATACACACACATGCACAATTGAATAAATAATAAAAAAAATTGAAGAAAGAAACAAGAAGAAAAAAAAAACTATGATCGGACTGTACAGGGATCTAGTTTTTGCCTTAAAAAGGTGAGTTTGTGCAAATACGGCAGCACACGTCTGTCACCACTAGCTTACGTGAGGTGACACAGAGGGATCTTGAGTTTTCAGCCATCCTTGGCTGCATAATGAAACCCTATTTAAAAAAAAAAATTGTGGGCAAGAACAAAGTCCATCAGACCTTGATAGGCTGGAAACAAGAGATGAAGCCTTAGCAAGAGGGATTTGTGTGTTATGGAACCCTTTTGAACCTTAGGTACTTTTTTTTATATTTAACTCGTGTGTGTGTGTGTGTGTGTGTGTGTGTGTGTGTGTGTGTGTGCGTGTGTATCTGTTGTAGTTCGCCTGCATTGTTGCTGATAAATCACCATCAAATAGCTTAAGGGGAACAAGGGATTTATTTTCTTATATTAGTCCGGTTATAGTTCGTAATCCAGCTTGATGGGAGAGCACACACCAACACCAGGGCCGTGGGAACTGGCCACACCATCTCTACATAAAGGCTGAGAGAGGGACGATGTACACAAGGATGGCCAAGTGTACACAAGGATGCCAACCCTCTCAACCAGCTCTCTGTATTTTATTCCAGGGCCTAATCCCACCCACTATGGGCTGGGCCTTCCCCATCAACTAGACAATCTCCTGCAGGCTTACTCCAGACTTAACTCAACCATTAATTCTCTACAAATGTGCCCAGAACTCAAACCCTCAACTGTCAAGTTGACACCTGTGCCTAATTCCGACAGTGTCTAAATGCATATCCTGCAAAACGGGTACAAAAGAAGTCAGAGGACATCTTGCATAAGCCAGGTCTTTTTCCACCAATGGTTTTTCCTTAGGATTGCACTTATTCCCATTTTGTGGCCCTGCTTATTTTTTCTAAGTAGGTTTTAGGGATGTTTATGAGAGACTTCAGCATAGACACAGCAGACTCCCAGGTCTCCTGAATCCTGAACTTTCTGTGTCTTCAAGCTTCAAGTTTCTCTAAATGACCATGGTCCGCAATCCTCGCACCCACGAATCCCAGTAAAGCAGGTCTGTGAGAGCTGCAGACACACTAACTTTGCTTCTTTTTGTGTCTTTTTTCTCCTCCGGCATTTCCAATTGCCTGTATGTGCGGCTCTTTGAATTCTCCTTCGAATTGGTTGTGACAACCGACTGGTTTCCTCATTAATTAGGGAGTTAAAAAAATGCTAAACATATGTTCATTTTAGATTTGTGTGAGTCTGGGTTTGTACCATTTGTCAACGAAATGTATGCTGCCCCGCCACCGTAGCTTTTTGTCATTAAAGGGGAAAAAAATCTGTAAACATTTTATGAGAACAGTTTCTGCGATTCCCTTGAGGTCTTTTCCATACTGACTCTGGGGCACGGACTCTTTTGGCCTCAGCCTGTGAGTCCTATACAGAAGCAATCTTTGTACATCAGCAAGTCCCCCCTCCCCCTCCCCCCCACCGCCAACCTGCAAGTCAAGCTCTCTAAAAACCCCAGCCCAATTTTCCCATGGGGATTCTGAAGCTAAGGTGAGGAAGCCCAGGCTCTTCAGAGTCTATACCAATTCATTGTCTGGGGAAAGGATGGGGCGAAGGTTAGACCATCATTTGCTAGGACAGTTTCTAACTAGCTAGGCTTCTCAAAGGACTGTTATCATCCAAGTGTTTCAAAGCATGAAGACATAAATGCAAAGTGAATCAATAGCAGTAATTAGCAATAGCAGTAATTCTGTGTGTGTTGTGTATGCGTACACATGTGTGTGGGTAGGCTAGCCTTGTGTGTGTGCAGACCTGACATTGATGTTGGGTATCTTCCTCTATTGCTTTTTTTTTGCATGCAAGTGCATGTGTGTACACGTGCGCATGTGTGAGTGCATAAGAGGGCACTTAGCATGTATACTTGTGGAGGCCCAAGGATAACAGGGGGAATCCTGCATTGCTCCTCCTCCTTATTGCTTTGCTCTGAGGATTCCCAGGCTCCGTCTTCCAGGGATAGAGTCACAGGCTGCCTCCATTCCTGCCAGGCATTTTTATGTGGGATCTGGAATCCAAACCCAGGTCCTTCTGTTTGCAAGCAAGGGCTTTAACTCTGAACCATCTCCCCGGCCCTCCAGCTTGTTCTTTGAGATGGACTCTCTCACTGAACCTGGAGTCCATCATCCTGGTTAGACCAGCTGGCCAGTGAACTCTGGGGTTCCATCTGCCTCTATCTCCTAGTGCTGGGGTCACAGGTGCCTGCCGTCACACCTGACTTTGTTTTTATGAGGGGGCTAGAGATGCAAACTTGGGTCATCACACCTGCACAGCAAGTACTGTATCCACTGATCCCGGCAGTAAATTCTAAGCATTTACGTGGAATACATCATCAACGTCTTCATACGAGTTCAGTGAACAGCGCAGGACAGTTGCACTGTCAGGTAACAACATCAGCATCCTGGTGCACTATGGGGGGCAGGAGTCAGGCTCTCGGCCCTGACGAGCCTGACCAGGACTCTGCCCACCATCAATCCTGACGGCACGTACAGCCTCAGGACCTCTGTATGCCCACCTCTGCCAGGAATCCCTCCATGTCATCCCTCCAACAGACACTGCTGGATGTCTGGGAAAACAGCCCTGGTTTTGTATATTTATCGTATATCCAGCCATTTTACTAAATAGAGACCACTTTCCCATGGGAAAACCTGTCTAAATGGCAATTCTGCATTTTCCTTCTTCCTCCAATAACTGTAATTGGCTTCTTTCCTGTTCTTTCTGCATCAAAATGGGGTAGTCCACAGCTTGGTTCTCACCCCACTGGGAAAGTGGGTCTCTTTTCTGTGCTTTTAAGGATGATATTAACTTGGCTTGAGATTTTTTTTTCCTCTGCTGGAATGTAACCCAGGATTTCCTGCAGGTCAGGAAAACAATACCGCTGAGTTGTACCACCAGCTCTAGATGATTTTTAAAGAATGGATTTTTGTTCTGAAGGCAAAAATACGTCAAGGAAAAAAAAAACTTTGAAAATACAAAAAAGCAAAGAAAGAGAAAAAATGAGTCAGGGGTTGTCTTATCCCTGGGTCGATGTTTTATTAACACCTTGGTAGACATCCTTAATGATCCTAATTCTTAGCTTTTTTGCATGCGTGTGCCAGTGTGTGTGTGTGTGTGTGTGTGTGTGTGTGTGTGTGTGTGTGAGAGAGAGAGAGAGAGAGAGAGAGAGAGAGAGAGAGAGAGAGAAGAGGGCACTGTGTATGCCCATGGAAGACCAACGTTGACTTCGAGAACCATCCTGGATTGCTCCATCTCCTTATTGCTTTGCTCTGGGATTTCCAGGACTGGAAGTACAGACCACTGCCATTCCTGCCTGGCATTTTTCTTGTACATAGGTACAGGATCTGAACTCAAGTCCTTCTGCTTGAGAGCAAATATATATATATATATATATATATATATATATATATATATATATATATTGTATGTGTGTATCAGAAGGCACTGTGTGTCCCTGTGGAGGACCAAGGGTGACTATGGGAATCATCCTGGATTCCTTCTACCTCCTTCTTGTTTTGCTCTGGGATTTTCCAGGCTCCGCCCACTAGGGCTGGAAGTGCAGGCTGCTGCCATTTCTACCTGGTGTTTTTTTTTTTTTTTATATGGGACCTGGGATCCGAACTCAGGACCTTTTGCTCATGAGGCAGAGTCTTAACCCCTGAGCCATTTCTCCAGCCCGAGAGCAAAGATTTAATGCCTGAGTCATCTCCCCAGGCCTTAATTATTATCTTAAAGTTTTATCATTCTCACTTCCAAAGTAAAGGCCATTTAATTGTGTATAAATTAACTCTGATAAATGACAAATAAAACTTTAGTTGACTATTATAAAAGACCTCTTCCTCTCTCTCTATATATATATGTATATATACACACATATATAATCTTATATATAAAGAGAAGTACATACACATATATATTTACATACAGAGAGAAATACATACACACAGAGTTCATTCATGCCATAATGCATGGACAGAGATCAGAAGACAAATTCAGAAGTTGGTTCTCTCCCTCTACTATTTGGGGATCAAACATAGGTGGCCAGGTTTGCCTGGTTTGTGAGCAGGCATTTTGCCCACTGAATTATCTTGCCATTCACCTATCACTCCATTTTACAGTAGAGAAAACTAGGAGAGGACCTTTCTACATACTAAGATCATAATGCTAATCAATAGCCAACAAGTCTTGCCCAAGTATTAGCTCTGACCTTATACCATCTCTGAATCCAGGTGTTCTGGCATATATAGCCCCAAAACTAAACTAGAATCATCCTGGACGTATAATTCTGTTACTGACTCTTCCATGTAATACATTATTTACATCTCTCAGTGCCATTTATTATTCTTCTGCACATTTAAGAGCTGCATAGCATTTCATTAGATGGATATGTTTTATTTATTTTTAGATGGCTCCATATCAAAATGAGAAATAAAAACTGGTTGTAAAATATTCAGGCGACACCTATGAATACAAAGGAAAAAGTGAGCAGCGTCCCGCCACATCCTGCCAGGTCCCACTCCCCAGAGGAAATCCCACTAACTGTGGTGCGTCTGCTTCCACACAGCTCCTTGGTGTCATTTATTGCAGGCAATGGGATTTATTTGTCTTCCTTGAAAGGAATGAGGGCACACTGATTGACTGCTTTTTCTTCACTCTCAAGGTATCATGAGCACCATTCTAAATCTGTATGCTCCTTTTAAAAACCCCACAATCAAGAAGTCACATTTAGCATTTGGCTTGAATAAATAGGAGGGTGGGTGTGTGTGTGTGTGGTTTCTTTGATGCTGGAAAATGAGAAGTTTGGAGTCAGGAAGGTCAAGAATTCTGTGTTGGATACCAAGTTTGGCGCCCATAAAAATCTCCAAGAGGAGATACCAAGAGGGTTTTTGGTCCTGGTAATAACAGTATGGGGACTTTGGGACTAGGTTTGGAGAGTGTCCACAGGGAATGGACAGTTAGCTGTGACAAGGGTCCCTTCTGCCTTTAGAAAGGCCTGTGCTCTGCCCCCCCAGGTCCCACGCCTCGCCGATGTCGCCCAACACCGGGTCTGGGCATCAGCTCCAACAGGCCTGGTCATTTGCATCTCCCAACTCACGTAGAGGCTTCAGCTTGGTGACCTGGGGGAATTAAAAGGACCTACAAAGAAACATCATCCAGAGCTTGAAAGTATGACAAAAAAGAAGGGTAGCCTATCATTCCACCACTCCTACTGGAGGATGTAATAGACCTGACCACACCCCCTACTGACCCCCTATAGGGGAATGCAATTGACTTGACATTTACTGTTGATTAAAAGCCCAGGATCTGGGCTACGGTAAAGTCGGTAAAGTGCCTGCAAGTCTGGAGGTCTGGGTTTAGGCTCCAGGACCCAAGTGAAAACAACAAATAAGCAAAGATGTGGTGGTACATACTTAATCCCAGCCCCGGGGGGGGGGAGAGGTGAAGCAAAGACAGGCAGATCCCCAAGATTCAGTATATCAACCTGACTTGATAAGTTCCAGGCCGGTTAGAAAAACGGTCTCAAGGGGCTGGAGAGGTGGCTCAGCGGTTAAGCCTCTGCCTTGCAGGCGGAAGGTCCTGAGTTCGGATCCTACACCCCACATATAGACGCCGGGAGGAAGCGGGGGGGGGGGGGGGTTGGCCTGCATTTCTGGTCCTGGTAGGGCGGAGTAGTTCCTGAATTCGTCTGTGGTTCTACACACACACATACGCACACATGCATATGCACAATTGAATAAATAATAAAAAAATTTTTTTTAAAAAGAAAATATATGCATTAAAAAAAGGTCTCAAAAACAGAGGTAGCCAGTGCTTGAAGATCAACAGCTGAGTTTGTCTTCTGGCTTCCATATGACATGTCCATACGTGTGCATATGTACACACACACACACACACACACACACACATACACACACACACACACACACAGCCCAGGTCCCCGGAGCACATTATTGTGCGGGCCGTCCACTTCAACATTGATATCATGATTTCTTATGAGCATCTCTCATTGAGACCCCTTGCCAGCTGTTAAGGACCCTGGTCCTTGCCTCCCTGGGTAGCTTTTCTACAACATGCCCTGGTTCTGACCTGCACCCTCAGCTTTCCTTCCCCTTCTCTGGGCTCCCAGCTAAGGCCCAATCAGAAGGGCTCTGGCCTTGGGTAAGAACTTCAGTCCTGCACCTGAGCAGGACCCGTCCATCTCTCGACCCAGATTCACACGTCCTTCCTTCACCTCTGGAAGACTTGATTCTGTACCTCCTGTCTACTTCTTCCCGCCTTTGGGAATGGCTAGTAGTGAGACGTTCGACAGACTGGACCGGGTCTTGAGACCCTCTCCTTGTTTTCTGGTGTTTTGAGTGACTTCTCAGATCACTTCTGCTTCAGGTTTATATTCCGTTGTTTTTATTTGCTTCTATGTGATACCTTTAAAAAAGCTTTAAGTTAGTAACTCTTTCCTGATTTTGCTCCTTTTTCTCTCTCAGGAGTCTTTTGTTCTAATTTTTTGTTTTATTTTGTTTTGTTCCAGGACAGAAAGAATGTAAGCGCCACAGGAAGGGGCTGTGGTGGTGTGGCCGGCGGCTTGCAGGCTGGCATGGCTGTTGCGTTTTTGAACTCACAGATGCTTAGTCAGCTATTATTTGCACGTGGGTGTGGACATCCTCTCATAGCCAAGGAGGCGCTCACAAGGCCCCACCCCTCTCTGAGGAGAAAGGTGGGTGGGGGAGAGACATTTTCTTCTTTAATGATGTAGCCCCTGGTAAGGTGCCCATGTCAGACAATAACACGCTCCTGTTAAGGACCCTGACTCATCAGGACACACACACACACACATATTCATTCTCAGGCACAAAAGTAGAAACCCCTAGGGAAGATGTGGGAGGGAGAGGAGAGAGAGCAATGGAGGTGAATATGTCCAAAATGCATTATGTACAGGTATGAAAATGTCATAACAAAACCCATTATGTAGAGTTAATATGCACTAATAAAAAAACTTTATTTGAGATAGAGAGGGAGGAGAGAGAAAAGAGAAGAGGAGGGCCGGGGGGCATCATGCATACCATGGAGCATAGGAAGAAGTGTGACACGACTTTTGGAAGTCAGTTCTTGCCCACAGCACATGAACTCTGGGAGTCAAGCTCAGACCTCCAGGTTTTCGAGCAGGCACTTTGACTCAGATGTCATTTTATATGTAAGAGAGTCCGAATTTTTTATAATGTCAGAATTTGAGAATTTTTGATGTTGAATTGAATGTCTTTTATGAATATAATATCTATGGCATCTATCATCTGGCTGGCCCCAACCATTAAAAAAAAAAAATGTTCTTTTCTTCTCCACACTGCTTTTGTGGGACTGCAGGGTGTGTCTAATTTCCTTCCCTTACAGCAAGCTTTCCTCAACTATACGCAGTCCTTTGCTGCACAAGCTTTTCGAGAGCATGCACGTACACAGGCACACAGGGCATCCTGACTAATGGGCACCAGTCTGAGACACCAGAACTGTGATTTGGTCTTCTCAATGAAGAAACATCTAGAAATCTCAGATTTCTAGTCCAGGCAGGCCACTGGACTAGAGGTCCCCAGAGTAGAACACCTACTCGGTGTCTCCTGACAATCCTTGTCCAGCCCCTTGCAAGTGGTTTCCTGGTTACACAAAGCTGGGTTCTTCCTGTCTCCCGCCTCATGTCCTGCTTTGATCTTGTCACATGTTCTACCTGAGCATCTGGAGGCACTCTGAGGCAACTGGCTTTTTCCAGCCAGCCTGTCTCTCAACTCTCAGCTACATTTCCCCCCACTTCTCCTTTGCCTAACTTGCCCTCTCAGGGGACTCTTTTCCTGCCAGTGCAATGAGGTTTTCAGAGAGGAGACGCGTGCAGTCTGAGTGCCTTTGTTCAACCAGAAGACCAGTTTCTTATAAAAATCTAAAGATTGTGAGCTCGAGACCAGCCTGGTCACCCTAGTGAGATCCTGTCTCAAAAACAAAATCCAAACAAAAACTACTTCCACTGATTCAACCTTTTTTTTCTCTCATCCTCCTCGTTGGTGTCTGTATTTACTTACTTACCTATTTCTTATTTCATTACTTTAAGGCCCAGGGTGTAGCCTAAACTGGTTCCCTGGGCAATTATATATTTTCTTCATGTCTGAGCACAGCCAAGTCCGGGTTCCATCATAAACCAGAAGGAAAAAAAAAATGTTCTTGCTAGGGTAAAAGCTTGACATGCCCATGCTTATTTCAACCTTCTAGATTCTTCTTCTTTTGCGTCTTTGGTCTGTAAACTAGTGGCACGTTGGTCTCAATGTAGTTGTCTTTGATGTTTTCCCCTTGGCATTCCTTTTTTTTTTTATTATTCAATTGTGTGTGTGTGTGTGCGCGCGTGCGTGTGCATGTAGAACCACGGCAAATTCAGGAACCACCATGGACACCTCCACCTCCTCCTTGTTTACTCTGCCCCGGGATTCACAGGCTCTGCCCTACCAGGATATGCTGCGCCTCCCCCTACCCCCTTCCGCCTGGCGCCTATATGTGGGGTCTAGGATCCAAACTCAGGACCTTCCACCTGCAAGGCAGAGGGTTAACCCCTGAGCCACCTCTCCAGCCCCCCCCCGCCCCCGGCATTTCTAACGGGCCCCTGTCCTTGGCGTTTTGTTACTTTTATCCATAAATAGTGGTCCGCCGCCTCCGTGCCTTCATCATGAACGGCATCTAGCAACATGAAATGGGGTCTCCTCGCCCATCTGTTGCTCAGCAGAAGGGTCCATATGCTTGGTGATGAAGGGGGTGAGGGGGTGAAAGGGAAGCCAGATTTGATGGACATAGGAGACAGCAGGTCCCCATGGACACGCACTTTTAAAACCTTGGCTTCGAGCAATAAGGCAACGGTGACTTGGAGCAGGAGGTCTGGTGCTTTGGAAAGCTGTGGGGATCGTGGAAGGTAGGCCTGTCACCCCAGTAATTCAGGGAGCAGAGCAGAACCCAGAGTTCTGTCAGTCTGTGCTGAAGCATGAGATCCGGACAAGTATGCAGCGTCTCCAATGTGTCTCAGTTGTTGGTACAGTGCTTGCACAAAGCCCTGGACTTAATCTCCATCACCCCATGAAATAAGCACGATGGTGCTGGGAGATGGGGGCAGAAGGACCAGGAATTTAAGGTCACCCTCTGCTACACGAGTTGATTTCCAAGCTGGCTTGGGTTACGTGAGCCCCGGTCTTGAAAGAAATTTAAAAAAAATAAAGAGCAGTTGTGGAGAGGCCACGCCCAAGGTTCTAGAGGGATTGGAAAGCAGGATAAAGAGTGGAACCTGCCGTAGGCAGCCCTGGGAAGCGGAAGACCTCCTCCCTCATGGAAGGCTGGGGCAGCAGGCTGGTCCTAGGGAGGGCAAGTGCAAGCTTGATAAACGCGGGCGATGGGAGACAGAACCACAGGGCATGGGTGGACTGGTGACTTCTATTTTCTCTCCCAGGGTTCGGCCACACAGTCCCCACTGCCGGATGGGCCCAGAGTGGAAATACTCAGACTGTTGTCAGGGTGAGCCCCAGCCCCCCAAGGAGGCCTAGAGGGAAGATCTGTCCTGATGCTTGCTGGGCTGCTGCTGGAAGCGGGGGCTGGCTGCTGAGGGTTGACTCTGGCTGGAGAAGTCCTCGCAGGTGACACTGTACTCCTGGGGAGACAGCTGTGGCTCCCCAGGGTAGGATGACAGGGTTGTGGCATGCCTGCCTGGGCTATAGGTCCAAGGAACCTTGCCTCCTATTGGTTGTGGGGGTCCTGGGGGCTTTTCTTGGGGACAATCAGGGCCCTGTCCAGCTGCAGCTATGGATCCTGTGCTTCCACTGCTGACTTGATCACACAAATACGTCCCTGCTTGCAGGACCTTCCCCCACTGCTGTCTTTGCGAAGGTCCGGCAGGGGCAGAGGTCTGGTGGGCAGAGTCCTGGGCCCCAGGAGGTGAGGTGAACCTGCAGGTGACCCTGGACCCTTACGTGCGTCATCCAGCAGTGAAGCTGAGGCTTTGGAACAGTCATTCCCAGCTCTGGGCTTCACCCTGTTGGTGGACGTGACTCAGAAGAGTCCCAGCTAACCTTCCCCAGTGCTGAAAGTGGTGACAGGTTAGATCAGCTCTAACCTGTGGCGGGCTGGAGACCCTGGGCCAACCCTCACTTTCCCTGGGGGGGGTCTCTCCTTGAACAGTGAGACGACAGTGGAGGGGGGGATTCCACCGAGAGCCGAGCAGCGGCCAGTGTCTGCCCGGCATGTACAGCGGCCAGCGTACGTCCCTCCAGGAGGCAGTGAGGCCAGCAAAGATCTCACCTCAGGAGAGGGTCCCTAACAGATCAACTGCTCCAGTCCTGGTGCTGATCCCCAGCACAGAAGAGGGGGTGATCTCGGTCACCAGGGAGGGGTCGCCCCTCTTCCAGTCTAGGATTCATCATTGTATGAAATTACCCAAGACACAGCTGAATGGAGAAGCGAGCCAGGCTTAAAATAGCTAAATAAATCTTTAATATTTCTAATTGCAAATGTACAGAAATTGCACAGCCACACAGAGTCTTAGAACACCAACAACTTCTCTGTACATTATTACATGGTTAAAAGTCGCGGCTGGAGGACGCAGCTCCAGCCACCTCCGAAGTCTGCATTGTTTTCCTTTTCACATACTTACAAAAGGGGGAAATGGGGGCTGTGGAGGGCAGGGGTGGCCTGTGGCCCAGTGTGTAGAAAAGAGGGGCTGGTTCCCTGGACAGCGTCCCTCTGGGAGGTGCTGAGGAGTGTGCGGAGCTCCTCGCCCTGGTCCTCCCCTCCCCGGCGGGCAGAGAGAGTCTCATTCATTGGAAGTTTGGCAGTTTCCTTCACCCTGAACACATAGGTTGGGCAAAAAAGATCAGGTTTCTGTGTGGTGGGGGAAGGGCCGCTCCTCCAGCAGAGCCTGGGTCTCGGTGGCCAGGGGGCCCTAGGATTTGGTCTTCCTGGAGCAAGGACTGTATTTCTCTCGAGGACCCCTGGCATCCCTGGGTCAGGCTGGGCCAAGCTTGTGTCTTGGGGTTGGCAGGGGGATGCTTCACTGGTTCCACAGGACACGCATCCCACCCGCCTCCCTCAAGACCACCTGCTGCGAAGCTAACAATGCCCCAGGCAGAAAAAGCCACGGACACCCAGATGGCAAAGCTCTGCGTCCTGCCCAGCACCTTTCTCTAGGCCACGAAACCAGCCATAGGAGCAGTGGCCCCAGCCAGCCCGCGCAGCACCAGGACTAAAGGACTATATACATCCCTTGGGTGAAACAGTTACATTACAGTCAAACACCAAGAACATTTACAAAAATCGGCAGACTTGCAATGAAGATAAAAATCTGTGGAGAGTCTGTACACTTTTACAGTTTTTGCACTAAGTAAGTAAGGCCCTCAGCTTGAGAGCTAACAACCCCGCCAGAGGGGCCACAGAATCTGGCCCTGCGCCCTCCTGTCCAGGCCTGGGGACCTCCCCATATTGCTAGGAGGCGCTCAGTCTGAGGTCGCTTGATAAGGAATGGGCAGGAGAATGGGTAGGGAAGGGAGTGGAGCTCCCCGGACTGCAAAGGTGGACGAGACCCAGGCCCGGCCCCGCCCCTGCCCGAGGCCGCCCTGGTGTAATGCAAAGGTGCAGGGACAGGAGCAGCGCAGGAGGGGGTGGCAGCAGGATCTCAGCACCACCTCCTTCCTTCCTGAGGTCTGACCGTTGGTGGCCGAGCCCTCGCTCCACTACATCTGTCTGTGGCCTACTTGGGTCACATGTAAAAGCCCTTCCAGAGCATCTGTCCTCGTCTGTCCACGGCCCAGGATGGGGTACAGCATGGCCGGGCCAGCCCTGTAGCACGTCACCCTTCCTAGTGGGGACTCGAGGACAGAGTGCAGCTCGCCTAGTTCTGGCTCTGCTGCCGGAGCAGAGACCCCAGCTCCTGCTCTAGTGACCCAGAGCCGGAGCTTAGACTCCGGGAGGGGCGTGGGAACAGATGGGGGCCGAGGGACCCAAGCTCCTGCCCATCTCTGTTCCACAAAGAGAGGAGCAGATTCACTACAGACAGCCTGGAGCTGGGGAAGCCCAGCCCAGCCGCGGGGGCCCTCCCCTGCCTGCAGTGCCTGGGTCCTCGGCTGGGGCTGGGGGTGAGGGAGGCGGCTGCACGCCCGGGGCCTGGTGCAGGCTGCTGCTGTCTTGGAGAGGGAGCAAGTCTAACATCCTTCAGGCCGCTATTTCCCATGCAGTGCGCACGCTCAACTTAAAAGGCCCCTGTGTTCCAGCAAGCGGGCAAGCGGGCTTTTGTTTCTAATGCATACTGTGGAAGGAAGAAAAGTCACAGTTATCCATCCACCTTCTCGGGGCCTTGGGACTCTTTTAAACCACCAGAAAAAAAGGGATCTAGGGTGAGCACCGGCTGGTCACTCCTAGGGCCACTGTGCCTGGATGGACTGGGCCCCTGGAGAAGGCAACTACAATGCACCGTGCCATCTGGCCGGTGGGCCAGCTCCCTGGCTTCTGGGAGCCCCAAGAGCACGAGCCCAGGCCCACACGGTCTAGGTATGAAACCCAGAAGAGAAAGCGTGACCCTCATGGTCTGTTTGGCAATGCCAGTGTCTTGGCCAGTACAGGGCAGGCTGAACCTTCCATTCTACTAGGCCGGGAAGGGTCCCTGGCGGGCTGCATGCAGGGGCAGGCTCAGGGCAGAGCTGGGCCCAGAATCTCTGCCTCTATCTTCTTCACTGTCTCCCTGCCTGTCACCCACCCCATCAGGTTCCAAAGGTCCCCAGGAGCGGAAGTCTGATGGCCAGAGTCCCGATCCCAGGAGGTGGGTGAACCTGCTGGAGTGGCCCTCAGTCCTGACTTGACCCCTCCAGGCGGCTCCCTTCTGGCAAGGGGATGATACGTGCACTTGGCTGGTCAAGGAGGAAAAGGTGACGCACACCAAGTTCAATCAGCAACAGACACGTGTGGCTGCCCTGCTCTCTCCAGGCTGTCTCCGCTCCTCAGCATGCGTCTTCTGCCTGCACCCAAACCCACTTCTCTGCGGGCAGACAGAAGGGGGCACTGTGCCCGTGGGCCTCACACTGCATCAGTCTCTGTGCCCCCTCCGCGCTGCCTTCCAGACAGCGCACAGCCGACCGGGGGAGGGGAGCGCCTTGGCCTCCCGCCACCTCACAGTCTGCAACTGTGGGGCGCCTTCGGCAAGACCCTGTCTTGTGCCACCACAGTCCCCCTCTCCTTGGGGAGGATCCTCCCTCCTCGGGCTGGTTAGCAATTGCTGCTGTTCCTGAACTCGCCGTTCTCAGTAATCTGCAATTTGGTGGGGTTGGTGGGGGAGACGCCGTTACGGGCTTGCATGCTGTACCTCTCTTTCAGCTGCGTCAGGGCGCTCATAAGGCGGGCATTGGCAGCATCCAAGGAGGCGATGCGCTTCTCCTGCGGGCAAGGACAGCATAAGTGGGGCACAGAGAGGCTGTGGGCTGAAGAGAGGACCATGCTGGGCAATCGCCCTCCTCACAGCCACTAGAGCAGAGAAGCCGGGAGGACTCCCGTCGAGCCACTGGCACCTAACCCTTGAGGGTACGTGTCCTTGCTTATGTGCACTGGGACGCCTACATGTCGCAGCTACTTATCTGTGTAGTTTATGCTCTAAGCAGCAGCCAATTCCTGGGCTACTGGGAGGAAAAGGGCCCAACCTCAAGTGAAGGGACAGGCCGAGAGGCCCTGTTTGTATGCCCTTTCCATGGTTCCCTCTGCCCAGCCTGCTGCCATCCCCCGCCCCTGCCTACTCCAATCTCATCCATTTCTACCGGTCGGCATCCCATTCCTGTGGAAGACATTACCCCTAGCAGGCCCCAGGGGAGGCGGGATGCCCCTTCCCTTCACATCCTATGCCAGACCTCAAGTCTGACGTCTTGGAGCAGAGACCTTGGCCTCCCAGGCTCAGCTTGTGCACTAAGTGTGAAGATGTTGGAGAAGCCAAAGCCACCCCTCAGCCGAGTCTTTGCCTGCAGCCAGAGCCCTACCTGGGCATCGATGATCTTCTGTTTGGAGTCCACGGCTGCCTGCATCTCAGCATGGTCCTTCTTCAGCTCCTCTTCCACGGACATCAACCTGTAATGAGAGACAGTGCAGTTAGGCAGCACTGGAGAAAGGAGGGTGGGGCTTGCAAAAACCTCATTCGATCTGCTCAGAGGGACGAGCTGAGAGAGGACATGGGCCCTCGGCAATGGCTCCCACGCCGTCTGTGCTCTCTAGGCTGTCCCTTTCCTGATGCGCCTCCAGGAACCAGGGGAGTGGGCTGTACTGGCTCAGGATGACGGCCCTGTCAGCAATAAGGAGAGGGGAAGCCACACCCTTGGCTCTAGGGACCACATACAGGCCAGGAAATGGCTGCCACACTGGAGAAGCTCTGGTCAACAGCAGAGGGCGGGCAGTAGCCACTTCACCCAAGGGGCAGTGCATGCACCCGAGCCGGGTCCCCAAAGGTGAGGTGTGCAGTGGGGGAAGGAGTGAGGGGCTGGAGGACTCCCAGGCAACACTTCGGCACCAAACGCTCCTTCCTTGGAGCCCTTGGGCCTCGGGTTTCTTCCTCAGCTGTCGGCACCATCGCAACGGGTCTTTCCTACCCCTGGCTCCGAGACCCATGTTCTCTGGCTGCCAGGCCATTGCCTGTCTCCCCAGAGCACCAGACAAAGACGACATCCCCAGACTGCTCGACTCTGCAGGAATCCTGACTCTGACTCGCGTGCACATCAGCAATAGCAGGCAGGGCAGGGACCACTGCGAAGGTGGAACTACCCAGAACCAGTTCCTGTCCCCACCTCTAGAGGAGCCGGCGTGAGAAGTCTGGAAAAAGACCTGCGTCACCGGGGCAGCTACATTACAGCTGAGACTGAAGGCCTGTGGGCCCCACCCTAGCAAAGCTCCAAAGTGCGCACGCCTAGAAGCATCCGGCTGATAACAGGCAGTCTCACTATATCCCAGAGCAGAATAATCAAACGCACAACTTCCAACACTTAGCTGGGTAATGATGCCTGGCACCCAACCCAAGCTGCCAAGATGCAGAGATGTAGGACAATGAAACCTATAATCAGATTAGTAAGGAGAAAGACTCAGACACCACAGATGATAGAATTAGTAGGTAATAGCATTAAAACAACTATCATAGAGACGTTCTACATGTCTAGAAAATAGAAACATTTTAAGTATGAGAAAAACCAGAGACTTACACCAAAATGGAACTCTGGCAATGAAAAATATGTATCTGGAGTCCAAAGGGCTAACAGACCAGGCACTGAGGCGACCCTGGAAGCAACTCTGCAGTCAGCACACAACGCCCAAAGAAACCGGCCTAGTGACACGGCCGCCAGTAATCTCAGCTACTGGGGAGGCTGAGACTGAAGGTTCACGGCAAGATAAGACCTGCCCGGATGACAGAGCAACCTAAGAGACCCTGACTCAAAATAAAAGATAAAGGGGGACATGAATGTAGGTCAGTGGCAGAAAACCTGTCACACACAGGGTCTTGGATTCAGTCCCCACTCAGTAATGCAAAACTGTATCGGAAAGAAAATGAGCAAGCCAGTTTCTGTGAGATGTAGATCAGCATGGGCTGCCCCTCTGCGTACATGTCAGAATCCAGAGAGAGGAGGTGGAGAGGTTGGGTTACACGCGTCAAGTGTAAGAATGACGGCCCCTAGGAGTGCAAGGGAACTCACGCCAAAGCACGCTGTAATCAGACTATGAATAATCAAAGTGTTAGTAATAGAAAGTATTATTATAGTATGTTGGGTATTGAACATAGGTCCTAGAGCATGTCAGACAAGACCTAACAATGAACTGCACCTCAAGCCGAAGAAAGGGATCTTAAAAACAGCTAGGGAAGCACATATAGAGAAACAAAGACAATGACAGCAGGCTCCTGTTATCACAGCCTAAGGGTGGGTCAAACCAGGCCCACTATATAATAGCAGGAATACCACTTGACCTGTGAAGCCTGATACTTAGCTGGCATGGGAAAACTTGCCAACACCTGCCCCAAAGCATCAAGGAGACAGCTACGAAGTCAACGGCAGAGATGAAATAAATAAATTTACAATAAATGTAAATGGTTCACATTACTCCAATTAAAAGGCAGAAACTGTCAGAAAGCAGACCCAACAACAAGGCACCTGTAAGAGAACATCCCTCATACTATATTCTGAATGTCCACGTCCTCTCCTAAATGTGTACGCTGAAACCTAACCCGAAGGTGATGGGTTATTAGGACGTGGCCATGGGGTCTCTGCCCTCATGAGCATGGCTAATGGCTTTATGAAAGAAAGCAGAGAGCTAGTCTGCCACTTCTGCTACGTAAGGACACAGCACCAAAGCACCATCTGAACTACTGTGGATTTGCTGACAACCCAGTTTTGGATATGGCAGTCTTTAGACAGCGACAATGAATTTCTGGTATTTGTAACTACTCAGCTAACGTAGAAATAGAGAAGCACACTGTAACCATGGGTAAAAAGAATACAGGATGGGGTGGTGAGATGGTTCAGTGGGCAAAGGTGCCTGTACAACAAATCTGGGACCTGAGTTTAATCTCTGAAGACCACATGGTACAAGGAAAGAATCAATTTTTGAGAGAAAGCTGGGGTGGATTTATTAATGACAAGATCGCTCTCAGAGAAAGAAATTCTATGATAAAGGTAACTTTATAAAGAGGCTTGTTAATAGTATACAGTAATTCTAAAAGCATATGTACCTAAGACTAGAACATGCCAGCAACCAACCCAAGAGAAATGGAAGCAGCAGAAGAATCTACAATCAGGATCAGTGCCTCAGTGACTTTCTCCACCACCGACAAGTAAGCAGAGGCCCAGGAGGGGATAGGAATCCTGAGTACATACAACCACACTGACCTAGTGACGTTTCCATTCAAAGGGAAACATGTCAGGATTTAACTGTTAGATGAAATAAAAACGTAAAGGAAGGCCTGCCCTAAGCTCAGGAGCGCACGCAGCTCGAGAATGGGTAAGTGGCTACGCTAGAACCACGTTCTAAGCCAAAAGCAGAACTGGAAGCCAAGTGAACAGTGCATATCCATCCAGTCAGATGGTTCTGCTCTGCCGACGATCTACAATGAATGAGACCATACCCGCAGGAGGCAAAGCTGAGTACAGGTGGTCGAGGTGGTCGTGGTCGTGGTCGTGGTCGGGAAGGGTTTATGCTGTGGACAAGAACAAGGCCCACTGGAGCGCCCTGCCCCCTACTCCATCTCTCTAGCTAAGGGTCTCAGTTCAGAAAATAAACAGGCTGGAGCCTGCGCATCTCTCGGCACAAGCCTGCTGCTGCTGGTGCTGCTGCTGCTGAGGGAAGGGGGCTCTAGGCCGGGCAGGGCAGGGTGGTCTGGATGCTGCGTGTGGGCTGGATGATCTGTTCATGAACACCAAGGAAGGCAGGCTCGCCCTGCCAGTGTGGAGAGCCAGAGGGATGAGAGGGGAGAAATGACTGATCTCTGCAATTTTCCCCAGATAACTCAGGCGCCTAGAAGTCGGATCTCAAATAGGCCTGGCCATCCCGTTCCTGCTGCCCACACCCTGCTCATCCACAGCTGGGGTGCTGACACTGCCGCACCAGACACCCTGGATTCTGGTGCTACTCTCTCCTTCCTCTCCCTGACCCCCACCTCACTTACTTTCCCTGCCTCATGTGAGGTCCTCGATGTCTCTCTGGTGTCGTAAGTGTAGCTTCAAACTCCTCCTGAGCTTGCCGAGATGACCCAGTCCCTTACGGGTGGGTGCTCCAGGCCCTGTGGGAGCTAGTGCTGGCCGGCCAGCCTCACCCCTGCCCTGTGTGCCCGCTGTCCCACCACTCGGCGCAGGCGCACATCCCTGCACGCGTGGGACAGCTGCCCTCACCTGCTGATGATGCCCTTCATCTGGATGTCCTTGTCCTCCTGCTGCCGCCGCAGCCGCTCCTCACCCTCCTCTAGTCGTGCCTGATACTCCAGGACCAGCTTCTGCGTCGTCTCCTCCTGGCACTTGAATAGGGTCTCGTACTCCTCTAGCTTCTTGGTGGAGATTCGAAGCTTGTCCTGTAGCACTGCCAAGTCCTGCCAGGAGGACAGCATGCCAGGGGGCACACCCGGGACAGAGAGCACAGCGCTGTCAGCCCAAGTCAGATACAGGTGGGAATGAGCACAGCAGGGAATGGCCCAGTGGCTGTGATGAGACTCAAGCTTGCGCCCCCAGCCATCTACAGTAAGGAGCAGGATGAAGACTCCCCCAGGTTTCAAGAGAGTTAGTTTAATTAGGACCTGAACCCTTTATAAGCCGCAGGGCCGACGAAGGACACCTGACATTGCCTTAGGAGTTACCAGTAAGACCCAGGAGGCCACAAGTCCATGAAGAACAATTAGCCCGGGCTGAGCTGCTAGTCCTCGGACTCCAGCTGATCCAAACTCCACGAGACATGGGTGCCAGAGTGTGGAGACATTAGGAGAGGTCAGGAAGGAGGGGCAGCAAAGCGAGGAATCAGGCTCTCTAGATGCGATTCAACCTCTGGGTAAAAGGGAGGTGGGAATCTTTGAGGAAGGTGGCAGGTGCCCACTCCACGAAGGAGGCAGAGGCCAAGGGCAAGAGAGGCCGGCTTTGCACACCCCTGCATCGCCTTCGCATAAACAGGGAAAAGCAGGCAGATGTGACGGGCCAAGGGGCTGGTGGAGAGTAGCCAATGCAGCATGGAGATGGACCTCCTGAGCCAGGGGTCAGGGAGTACTGCCCCCCGACCATGGGGGCCCCTGCTTGGAGGATGCCAGGTGAGGGTCTCAGTGGTAGGTGTGGAGGGTCTGGCTCTAGCTCCCATCTGCCTGGTCTTCAGTCTCCACGGGGAAGGCATCCATGGGTTCAGAGCAGCTACCTTGACAACTTGGGAGGGCAGCTGGGGCACCCGAAGCACCCTGTGGCGCTAGCATAGGAATAGGCATGGTGGGGGTGGGGCTGGATCTAAATTTCAGAAGCAGCTTTTCTCCCAGGGGAACCACCCACTGAGGACGTGACCTCACTCTCACCAGGCCCTGGGTGCAAGAAGGAAGGGGTCTGGGCGAGTGGCTCTCCCAGTGTCATGGGACCACTGCTCCTGGTCCTCATCCATGGTCTCTAGGAGCCCCTCCAGCACCCCGGGCTCAGCAGCTTTAGTCGCTTGCCGCAAGAGTCCTTCCAGAGTTCTGACTGTGGAGTCCCAGGAGTCTGCACCCAAGATGCGCAGCCTACATGCGGAATCTCAGGTCCAGCTAAGTCACCCTGACTGCTTTCCTTCCAGATCTAGTGACAGCTGCCTTCGTTCACAGGGGACAGTGGCTGGAGATTACTGGCCACCACAGGAACAAGCAGTGCCCCCTCGCTAAGGACTCTGGAGAGCTCCACCAGCACTGGTGGAGGCTGGCAGCCCACCCTGCCCTCCCGACCCAGGTCCAGCTTTACCTTTTCTGCTTGGCTGAGCTCCTCCTTACTCCTTAGCCTATCCCTGTGGGGGGGATCTGGGCCTAGGCCCTCGTCTTCTAACAACTGCGCGTTCATGGTCAAGAGCCAAGCAGCTGTGCGGTCCAGGGCATTGGGGCTCACGGGTGAAGGGCCCTATAATGAAACACAGCTGTGAGGGGCTGTGGAAGGTAGGAGGGGGGCATGGCAGGAATGGGCAGTAGGGAGTCACAGGGAAAGAGGGAGGGCAGGATGGGAGTGGGCACCAGGAGTCACAGGAAGGCCGAGGGAAGGAGGTGAGGGGACACTAGGCCGTTGGGTGGGGACGGGAGGGAGGAGAACCTCCTACTGCCTCCAAGTCTGCTTGAGGACGCCTGCACCCCAGATGGCAGACAGGGCCAGTCGACAGCTCGGATGGCCTCAGTGTGCACACTGCCGTTACTGAGGTGCTGAGGAAGGCCCGCCCACGGGGGCCAACCCACTGCACATTCACCCACGTCGCCCATGAGTGGCAGGGGTGGTTTATCTTCCTGACAGCTATGCCCATGTAAACTATGCCCATATAAGCTATGCTAGCTTGTAACTGTGAGTTTTTTTTCAAGAAGGAAAAGTGGGGGTCAGAGGAGGACAGATAGGCGAAGGCTCTGGATGGGGTTCCAACAGGCACAGCACTAGAAATGAAGAGAATGTTCCTCACTCCCCGTCTGTCTTTGGAGAGGTGTTAGAGGGGCCTGGTTCCCAGGAGCGGACTGCGCAAGATGGGCCAGTGGATAAGCTGGACATTCCTACTCAGCATGGGATGGCAGCTGGTGCCAGTGAGGTGAAATGACCAAGAAGGAGCATGGCATGGGTGTGACTCCTGGCTGGTCAAAAGCCCCGCTCACCTCTGCCCAACAGTGCTGACCTGTTTGTGCAGGGCGCGTGGCTTCAGCTCCGGGCTGTCTCCCTTGGAGGAGGAGGACTGCTGCCGTAGCCGGGCACCGGGGCCGGCCCAGTCGGGTGATGCTGATGCCAGGGTTCCGCTTGAGGGTCGTGGGTACTGAAGGGTGCTCAGCAAGGTAGGAGGAGTCCGGCCCCGGGGGGCTGGAGGTGGTGGTGGAGGGGGAGGCGGCGGCTGGTCAATTCTCCGCTGGGGACCTGCGCTGTTTTGCCTTGGCACTGTGGGCTGCCCGCCCTTCTCAGTCAGTGACATCTGCCGCCGTGCCAACTCACCAGGCCGCCGGGCCAGCTCCTCCGCAGTAGTGCTGAAATTTCCCAGTTTGGCTGCGGCTGCCAGCTCTTCACTGTTGCTGTGGGAGCTCAGGGAGCTGTGGCCCTCAGAGCCTGAGTCACCAAGGCCACGGGGCGACAGCGGCAGGCCAGCAGCCATCTGGTAGACAGGGTTCTGGAAGGAGAGTGGAGCCAACAGCTGGGGCCGGCCTGGTGTGCCCTCTGAGGTCCCTGGCGTGGTTGGTGTCTGGCCGGCCCGTCGAACTGTGGCCAGTCCTGCCAGGCTCACTGGAGCAGCCCTGGCTGGCCAGCCAGTCACCAGTTGGGTGGTAGGCATCTGCCCGTCAGGAGGCAGGGCGTCGGGGCCTGCTGGGGAGCCGGCCTCCCCATCCAGCGTGCGGGCATCTTGGAGGTCCACCATAGACAGACTCTTGCCGCCATTAGCCATCTGAAGGTCAGGCTCGTTGGCTTCTGAGTAGCTCGAGCTGCGGGCTGGTGAGGGCTGGACCCCGGAGGACCTTGTGACAAAAAACAAGTCCTTGTTTTCGGGGGTTGGAGACGGTAACCGGGTGAAATCTATCAGACTGCAGGGAGACAAGCACACACAGGAAAAGAAGGGGAAAAGAAGAACTGTGAGTCCAGCCACGCGGGTCCAACCCGACAGCACCGCCACTTTGCCAAGGCCTGGCAGCCTGAGCCAGGGCCGCAGTGGGAATGGCGGGATGGCAGAGGAGGAACCCAGGGTCACTGGTGAGGTGTAGGGCCAGCCCTGCCAGCTCCAGCTCAGGCTGCCTAGCAAACCTACCCTGCTCAGCTCTATCTCGGGACAGACGGGCGCCGATGTGCTGCTGAAATCGTCCTTGGCTAAATCACAGCTTGCAGGCTCTCTGCTATCCCTGGGTTCTGAACTGCGAGCTCCAATCTCACTATCACCAGGCCTCCTCCTGCCTCTTCTTTCTCCTTCCTTTTCAGTCTGATAACCCTAGCGGGGGCCTGGTGAACCCCATGCCCCGCCTTCTGCTAACACTCTTGAGTGGCATGCGGGGGCTGACACTGGCAAACGGAATCAGAAAAGTTGTCAAGGACACAGAGCTGGTGTGAGCCTGTACACCAGGCTGCAGACTCGCTCAGTCCTTCAAGGCCCTGTCTGCCACTACTCTGGACCTTCCCTGGAGGCCAAGAATAGCTGTGAGAAACCAGCTGGGCTGTGCAGAGAATGTACCGGGTGGGGCTCTGAGTGGGTGAGAAACACAGGAACATGGTGGGGAGGAGAGGAGAATTATCAGAGTCAGATGGGACTCAGATGAAAACACACAAGACCCCAAAGCATGGCAGCAAAACCACGTGGGGTCAAGACACTCACAGGCAGAGAAGGGCTGGACAAGGCAGTGCTGGGCCAGAAGTTGGGAGTTTGAGCAGCCAGGCGCATGCCCAGGTCACATTCCTTGGCCCCACGTGCTAAAGCCCCCTGTAGCCTCTCAGGTGTCACAACCTGAACTCCAGCCTCCAGCTCTATGTCTCACTTGGCATATTCCATAAACAGAGCATCCACATAACACTCACTGGGAGCTGGGGGCTGGCTCCCTCTGTGTACCACACTCTACCTTTATCAAGGTTGGGTCTGTTACAATGTGGAATAAGACCATTCCCCACTCTGCTGCTCCAGCCTCATTCTCAAACTGGTCTCAGGGGGCCTTGGCTGGAAGGAGTGGTATTCACATCTGACACAAACTGTAAGCTTCTTAATAAAACATCCCATTTGCCTTGAGCCTTCACAGCCCCCATCCCACTCCATCAAGGCTGAGGGCTCGGTGAGGCTGGTTATGGTCCTCAAAAGCTGATGTCACCCAAACTCCTAAAGCCAGGAAATACCAGAATGGGTATCTCTAACAGGCACAGGGGATCTAGAAATGCCTCAGGTGTTTGCAACTAGTAACTGCTCCTAAATATTGCTTATGCTCGGCCCTGAACCTAAGAATGTCTTTTACAGAAGTGGAAATGCTACTCGCTTCTAAAGTTGTAATACCGCTTCTTCAGGAAGCCTTTCCTGATTTATCCCAAACAGCGGTCTGCTTCCCATATTTTGGGTCTTACTAGGCTTGTTTCATAGGTGCTGCATATCCTTCCCCATCCAGACACAGCTGGGCCGTGCAGTCCGCGCGCGCCCCAGCAGCTCTTACCCAGAGAGGTCGTTCTCGATCACCATCTTCTGCAGCCCAGCTGAGATGCTGCTGCTGCCAGAGCCGGGCGTGGACGCCAGGTCATTGGTCCCGGGGAGCTGTCCACTGCCTGGCATGCTCAGTGCCGTGTGGACATCCCTCAGGATCCGTGGCAGGGGTCCCAGCTTGGACACGATGCTCTGCGAAGATGACAAACAGCAGGAATGATCTACTGGGCATCTGGCGGGAGGGGGAGAAACTAACAGTGTTGTGGGTTCAAAGTCACCCAGGAGCAGTGAGCACAGAGCGTGGTCCCCACCACAGGGCTACAGAGGCACGAGCCCAGGGCTGTGTAAATCTGTCTTGCTACAGTTCTCTACCCTATGATGCCACCCAATGCCTCCTCACCAAAAGGCATCTGAGGCAGCCCCCTCCCACTACTGACCCTAAAGGAGGTCAGGTCCACAGGTCCACAGATGGACGCACCTGGGTCCTTCTGAATCTCACTGTCGTGGCTTAGATACAGAAAATTCTGGCTAGGGTGAACTGACGGAGGTGAATCTGTTTTTGCGGTGGAAATCTACATGAACAGGGGAAGGCAAGGGATTAAAAACCTGCAGTGACTACAGCACACTTGTGGAAGCCAAAAGTACTAGTCTGAATTCTCATCATCTCCTGCCACTAGCTGACCATGCTGATCGCTCCATCCTGCTTCCCCACGCTGACATCCACGGGACGGTGACCAGCACAGGGGATTCATAAGTGGTAGCAGCAGGTGACTGGTAAAGGCTGAGGACAGGGCTTGGGACTGGAGAAAGGAGGGGGCCTGGCTTGCTTTCCATCTCCACTTCCTGGATCTCTCCCAGCCAATGGGCAAAACTGTGCGTCTGCAATTTCACAGCAGCAATTTTAGAGAAAAGGTGATACCAGCCCAAGCGTCCATCACTAGGGAACTGGTTAAAAAAAAATAAAGCAAAACTATGTTCTCGTGACAGGACAATCTGCCAATACTAAAAGGGCGAGACAGGTGGTGCTGAACACACTGCTGTGGGAAGACAGGAGACGAGAGGCACAGTGGCAGTGAACAGTTAAGTCCCACTTGAGAATGAACTCAGTAAAGGACACTACACATGCCCGCGCCTGTGTATCTTCACACCTGTGTATCAGAACATTGTCTAGTAGGCTGCGTAGGGCACAGTTGGGGGCTCTGACTGGCCACCTCTATGAACAGAACCAGAGGGAGGCGTCCAGCCCAGGCTGAGCAATGACTACTTTGGTAAAATGATTTCCAGGAACCCTGGAAAGCAATAGATGGTTGAGAAGTGGTTTCTGGCAGGCCCAGCTTTAGTGCCAAGAAGCTGCTTACTGTGTGGGCTATACCACTGGGGAACCAGTGGCACCTCTGCCTGGAGAAGGGCTGTTCAGTACATGTAACTGAAGCAATGTTAGTATTGTAAGACATAGTTTTGTCAATTAATAGCCAAAGGCAATTCTAGGAAGTTGTTTTTTGTTAGTCTTGCTTTATTTTTACTATTACTGTTATTGCTGCTATTGCAGGGTTGGGTATCAAACCCAGGGCCTCGCGTATGCTAGATAAGTACTCTACCACTGAGCCACAGAACACACCTAGCTCCAGAGGGGGGCAATTTCCTGTCTCTCATGCGGAGATCCAGGGTCCTCAAAGTCTTTTCTGAATGACTTCGAAACCAAAGCAAAGGGCATTTTCAGTGAAGCAGCTGAGTTAGATTCCATCTCTCATACTACTTGAGACAGAGTATTCACACGTGGAACTCCACCAGAGACTGAGCACAGAAACACAGGCTGAAGCCCAGAGCTAGCCGTTCTGCCAGTGCTGGAGGGTGCACGTGGTCCCATCCACAGAGGAAACTGAGTCCAGAGATCCTACTAGGGTGCCATCCAGAGCCTGGACTGGAGTCCTGGGCTAATTCATGCCACACAGGTGAGCACCCTAACTTGGTGACTACTCTGGAAAAGCACCAAGAGTGACGAGTACCCTCAGCCCTGCTCTGTGACCCAGGCACTAGGCACCTGTTCCAGCTGGCTGACAGCCTCCCAGAGCAGGGAGTGTAGACTGGAGAGTTCGCGGCCCAGGTCAATGTAGCCCTCGAAGCCAGCTGTGTTAGAGAGAGTCTCTGGGTTGGAGATCTCCAACAGGAAGCGCTGCATGTTGGTCCATTCATGCTCTAGAAACTGGTTCATGAATGACATATACTCCTCCTTGCTGCCAAACCTGGAACATAAGGAGTAGTGTCAAGGGGAGTGTCCTTTATTTGAGCCAACAATCCTCAATGCCAGCCAGTTCCTACCCACCTCATACTATGACTAGAGGCTATTTAAGACTCTCTGGGTCAACTGAATCTGCTGAGACCACGTGGCCAGGGCCCTTCCCAGGCTATGACCACGCTACCCTTTTCAGGGTATTTAAATCATAGGCCTGGAATGTTCTGTGTCATCCCACTCATTACGATTCCTTCCTCTTTTCTTCCAAGTTCAAAGTCTGGCACACGGGTAATTCAAAACCACACTTAGCCAGATTTCTCCTAAACATCTATAGTCAACAGTCAGCAGGGCAAGCTAAGGAGATGCCCTTTTCTTAAATGCAGATGCCCAGTCCAGAGGCCTGGCCTCTTCTTCTTCCTCACATGCAAGGTCTGTGGACTGGTAACTTCTGGCCATCTGACCTGGTCCCAGTGGTCACTCTGTAGTCAGAGCTGAGCACAGACAGCCATGCAAAAGGGCCGAGTCAGTCAGCACTAACCTGAGACAGACTGAAACCACTTGGGTGCTCAGCCCTAGGGAAGGCTAAGGAAACATGGAGTATTATCCATTCATTTCAAAGGGAGTTTAAGAGCGTTAGAGGATATAGGAAAATCTTTATGCTATGATAATATTAATTCAAAAAAGCAGGAGAAAAAATATATGTCTTCTCACCTTTGAAATTCAAGGAAACATACCAAAATGGCATGTACTTTTACTAGGAGGATGGGTGTGGAGGAGGTTTTATTTTGAAATAAGTGGGGGTAGGAGAGGGAACCGAGATGGCAGGCACAAAAGCGAGGCCTGCTGCATGCGCCCAGCTCAGGGGCAGAACTGTTCCTAGAGACCAAATGGCTCTGCCTGTTGGGGACCACGGCACTCACTTGGCAAAGTTGGCCAGGTTCTGGGTAACCTTGGCGATGAGTGTGAGGGTGCGGGCTGTGCGGTCATCTGGGTACTCCTGCAGGAGGTTGAAGAGTGAGGGTGACATGATGGCGGGGCAGAGGAAGCGCAGGAAGAGAGAGGCGCTGATGAGCCGCTCGCTGATGTCCGGCCGGCCACGGCTGCTGCACTCCTGTCTCCATGAGGCAAACACCTCTTTCAGCTCCCGTGGGAAGACGCTGAGTGGGGACAGACAAAGGTGGGCCTGGGGGTCAGGCAGGGGCCCCAGACAGGATGGTATGGGTTGGATCTGGTTCTCTGCAGCATCCTGACAGGGGCATGAGCTCTCGGCTTCCTGCACCCCGACAGTTGGTTGGCTGTCCACAGGGCAGGGCTGCCCGCCATTGGGGGGGGGTAGACAAGGTTCCCAGCACAGGTAAGAGAGAGAATGCTCGCAAGCAGGACACCCAAGCTCTGGTCAGGGAGTCTCATGGTAAAGGGATCAAGTGGGCCCTCAGGGCCAACCTTTAAATGGCTTTCCTGCCTTTTCACCCTACAGATGCACCTATTCGCTGGGGCAGACCAGGTCCCAGGGTTTCTTGCCACAGTTGATGCCCTAGGCACTCTGGGATTCAGTCTCAGGTGCTTTAAACTGAACAAGACCTGTTCATAGGCTCTCAAGTCATCTTCTGACTTAAGTGGCCTGACCTGTTCCCCTCCCCTGGGAGCTCACAGCACCTTGCATGTCACGTGGCAATGAATGGGGCTGAGCTGGCAGAGCTGCCAAGAGAGGAAGTGGGGGTGGGTGGTTCTCGGGTCTGGTGGTCTGTGTCAGGTGGTGTCTGCTAATGGCCTTGTCCATCCAGGATGTTTAAGAGCCTCTGACAGATGCCAAAGAGAGGAAGTGAAACTGTTCACACCATGCTGTGTCCACATCCATTGCCCTGGAATGGCACGGGGCAGAGGTTAAGCCCATCTAGGAGGGGGTGGGGGTGTTCAGAGTACTCGAGGCTCGCTGGTTGTCCCCTCCCCACAGGTCCACCACGGGCCTCAGATGAGCAAGCACCTTACACAACACAAGCTGAGGTCTGGAGCAGGTGTGTGGCTCACCTAGCCCTCAAGGCCACTGTTCAGCTAGGTCTGCCTCTGTCTGTCCTTGGGAGCAGCAAACATCCCTTATGCTTAGTCCTGAGCTGGTGGACTGTCCTGTCTCTAAGGGGGTTCTCCTAGGCGAAGGTGCTATGGGGGTGTTAAGTCCTCAAGGTAGGAATGTGTGCAGGTCAAGGGGGCAACGTGAGGGAAAGAACCAAGCAAAGGAGTGGCCGCACAGGGGCGTGACCAAGACAGGAGTTGAGGCAGTTGACAATAATGGTAGCTGCAGTCTGTGTGTGCCGGGAAGCCATCACGCGCGCTGACAGCCAGCCTCCCAGGAATACCCCAGACACCCGCAAGGCTGTACTCGCACCAGCCAGCAGACCATCACGCATGTACTCCAGGGACAAGCAGGAGCCTGGGACCCGGCCTCACACGAGAAGCTTCCAGGGATTCATCCCAGTCCTTACTATGGTCTCACGAGCAGCCCTCTCCCACCTATTCAAAAGCACCTTTCTTCTTTGTTTCACAGATCCAGCACACCCACGCATACCCCAACAGATGGAGGTGATCCCGAGCTTAGACTCAAGTCCAGTTACTCCCAGGAACAGACAGGTGAGAAGCCTGAGGACCTGTGATGTGCTGCACTGGGTCAACAGCACCAGTCTCGGTCCACGCAGTGTTCATTAGTCACAGTCCACAGTCTGCCATGTTCAGGGTCTTTCTACAGCAACGCCAACAGAACTGGCTCGCAGACATTCTAGAGCACTCTCCTATATTCAAGAACTCAAAAGGATCAGGATGGGAGCTTAGCAATCCGGTCACTCTGCTGAGCAGGCCCTGGGTAGATTCTGACTTCTGTGCCTGGCATAGTGGGGTGCCCTCACAATAAAGGACAGACTGGACAGAAGGCCCAGGGCAGTGTCTGGGTACTGATGGGCCGTGGCAGCACTGACCAGTAGGAGTTGATGATCTTGCAGAAGGCCAACTCGCAGCACATCTTGAGGTTGCCCTGGTGCTCAGGGAGGTCAGAGGCCGAGCACTTGCTTGGGTCCACTTCGCAGTTCTCGTCTGACTCATACAGAGCTTTGATGAACTCACCTGCCGAGCAAGCGCAGAGGGAACAGTGAGGGCCCAGGGGACACTTCCTAGCCCTCGCCCACCTGTTGGTCTGTTAGTGCCCTCCCTACCGAGTGCGTCCTGGAGGTACTTCTGGCCCACTAGTTTGAGGTACTCCTCGATGGCCTTGGTGGCCAGCGTGTTCTCCCGGAAGATGAGGTGTTCATTGTCCCCACAGCGGTCCACCTCTGACATCATCAGGTCCGTCAGAAAGTCCTGGAGAGGCAGAAGAATGGAGCTTGAGTGCTGCCCCTAGTGGCTGCGCACGCCAACTGCCCTGGAGGACAGCTTGCCCATAGGTGCCACAGGAAGACCCTAGCACAGCTCAGTCACACTTTCCCCTGGCTGTTGTACCCACTGGATGGCAGTTCCTTCCTTCTAGAGACTGTCTCTCATACCCATAGCCAACCTGTGACTTGGGTTAATGGCAGAGACTCATGGTAACAGCCAGGGTGTGCAACCGAAAGCCCAGAGTTGGCAACGCACCCAATACAGGCCATGGTTTCTGGGACTCTGGAAATCCCTTATTCCAATGTGTCAACTTCAGGAGCTCTTTTAAATTGATCTAGTAGGTCCAGCTGACCAGTGGAAGGAAGAACAGAGACAGGTGGGTCGGTCCAAGGGGAAGTTGCAGCTGGTCTCCTAAGAATCACCAAGAACGCTTTTCTGACTATAGACAATCTCCAACTCTGAATCCTGGAAGCACCATGAGCAGAAGTAAGGAACCCATTCCCCCTGAAGTTCTACCATGGTTCCTTCTCAAGGGCCTGGACTCCCAGAACTCCTATGGAAGGTACAGGGTGTGGCAGGTACCAGGGTGTGGCCCTGGGATCACGTGACTCCTAAGAGCTGTACCCAGAGAAGGATAAAGCGAGGCACACACAGAAAAGCTTGTCCAAGGTTCAGCTACCTGAAACCAGATTTTGTTTCCTAGGTCCTAGTAGCCCTACAAGATCAGAGAGGGGAGAGAAAAAGAGGACTCTTGGGATGCAACACAGCCTCAGCAAGCAGAATCTGCAGAGTGGCAGATGTCAGGATGTGACACTGGCTTGATACTCCCAGCGTGCAGAGTGCAATTACATCTCGAGCCCCACCTGCCTCTAACTGCAGGAGCAGCCCTCTCTGTATCTTCTGCCTAGAGCAAGAATGTTCTGCCAGTTCTCAATTGTTCTGGAGTATACAAACCCAGCGACACCACTTAGTTTCTGTCCCTCCATTCATTGCCTCCAATCCTCTATTAAGGACTGCCTGGGATGGCAGAAGCCCAGGCTCTACTTCTTCCACAGGAGGACCAAGCGTATCTCTTGGTCACGTCACATAGACTGCTTTCTGAGTCACTGAAACGTCTGGGACCAGGATGACAGCAAGGAAAGTATGGACCTCTGACTCTGGGCCAGGACTTCCTACAGTTCACTGCTTCCAGCATCCTAAACCCACCACTGAACAGCAATTTGGAGCAGTGCGGCCAAGATGGTCGCCTGTCAGTCTTGTAAAGCATGCCAAAGGTGCAAGAAGGGGAAGGGTCTGACATCATGGGGGAAGGGGTCTTCTTCCCATGCTCCATGGTGCAGCAACCCTCCCAAGAGCTGCCCTTCTGCACGGCACTAGCTGAGCAGGCAGTGCAGGACAGAGGCCGGGGGCTTCCAGCCGTAGCCTATCCCTTGTTAGGGTCACTGGGAAGAGGGGAAAAGATGAAGGGACTGAGTCTTGTATCACTGAGCCTGCCTATTGGCACCCAAGCTTGCCCCGCCCCCTTCCAGGGCCTCCTTCCTCACCCCAGAATGAGCATTCAGGATCTTGCCACAGGGCAGTCCTCCACTTTCATCAACGAGGTCACTAATTCTCAAACCATATTTCTGTCCTGGGGGCTAACTTGGTATAATACCTGGGGTCTAGTCACACCACAGAAGACCAGGAGTACAGTCTAAGTCCAGTCTTCTTCCATACCCTTGAGCCACACCCCCAAGGGAAGATCTGTGGTGAGCTGGGGAGGCCTTGCCACACAGGATGCCTTCCAAGAACAATCCAGCCCAGAAGCCTCCGCCCCTGAAATCAGGTGTGTCCCACTGAACTGTTTTCAAGAATGGAATGCTTAGACGGTAATTATAGCAGGTGATAAAAGTAGAGAACTGAAGCAAAGCCCATGTGTCTGGCTCTCTGCAGGGCTCTGGGACCGTGGCTCGATGACTGTATCATACGTGCATGTGAACAATGTATATACTCTGTGAAGGTGTGAACTGAGGCCAAGACTTCATGTGAAAACAGGGATATCTGTCGGCTCCACCTCACTGAGCAGGTGGAGTGGGGCAGCTGGGGACGTGGGAATTGACCTATGTGCTGGAAGAGCCTGTCTACATGTTTGCTCTGCAAGGACAGCAAGGGAGGCACCTAAAGGCAAGCCTGCCGCACACAGCCAGCTCAGTCCATCGGCTGACCTTTGCCATGGGGCAGTGTGAAGTTCCCTGACCTCTTGGCACAACGCTAAGGGCCAGTGAGACCACCTAGCCATAGGGGCACCCCAAAGCCTCCAATGGAGCTGCCAGGAAGGGGAAAGCCTAGTGCCTGTAGCTAGGCTTCCCCTCCAACAACAGGCTACACGCACCTTCACCTTGCCCGTGCTCTGCAGGATGTGTACCAGGGCAGATGCCATTTCTTCCTTGGTCTTGGCACTGAGGATGGGTTCAAGGGCTGCACACAGACCCAGGTAGTGGTTGGTGATATGCTCAGCAAACTCCTTATACATCTCCATGGGCAGGATGGTGATGGTCTGGTAGCGTGCCTTAATGCGGATCATGGGCCCAGGGCCCTTGCCACCCTTAGGATTGGGTGTTACCACTGGGTACCACTTCTCCACAAACTGCCGCCCAGCCACAGAGGCGGCAGGCAGGCTCACCAGGCCCAGGTAACTGTTGCGCTCCTTCTTCTTCTTCTTGTCAGTCTCCCGGTATAGGTGGACGGTGACTGTGCGCAGAGGTGGCAGGTTGTGGAACTCAAAGTGCTCGCCCCAGAAGACATTGTCCGTCTTGAGCTTGCCCGTGGTGCGGGCATAGAGTACGTCATCCAGGCACAGTTCGCACAGGTACTTCTTCTTGGCCGGCAGGTCCTTGGCCTCAATCACCCACAGCTTCAGGATGTGCTCCACACGCCGACTGTTGTCCTGCATGAACACAAGGGTCTGGGGTAGTGAGGTGGGTTGCCACCTGCCCACCTGGCACGTCCAGAACCCAGGAATCATCAGCAATCCGGAGGTGCTGAGGACAGTGATGCAGGGGAGGGCTCAGGACTTGACACAGGTAAGGGGGCCCGTGTACATGGCTGCATCTGGTCTGGTTTGCTGGTCACTAGCTTGGACACCTGACTCAACCAGAGTCTTGGTCTGCTTCCCAATACAATAGGAATAAGATAATCTGTGCCTCAGAGAGTGTGAGACTAACTGAAGGAGATCTGCACAGTGCCTGACCCTCAAAGGTGCCATTGTTTCTCGGTTGCTGTCTGTAAAGCAACTTAAGGTTGTCATGGTGATCTGGACTCAGTCCAGGCCTACAAGCCAACTGGGGAGACAGATAACAGGAACAAAAATTAGTCAGGGTCCCAAGCAGACGGGGAGTCCAGAGACAGTAGGGACAAAGGATATCAAACTAGACAAGAGGTGCCCACCTCAAGGAAGGGGTGGTGTCTAAGCTGGAATGGAACAGAAGAGGCCGAGTTGGCTAGGTAAACTGGTCCTAGGCAGAACAGGGTCCAACTTCTCAATGGCCCAAACCCAATTCTGTGGTCCAGACTCATGCTGTGTAGGGTCAGGAAGAGGTATGTGGAGGCCATCTTAGCCTGAATAAACCCACCTCCTCCTCGAGCCCACCTGAGCCTTCCTCCACCGAGGATCCAAGCTCCTGATCCCTTACCTCATCTGTGTCTACGGCCACACCACCCTGTATGAGCCCGATCTCATCTGATCCTTCAACTCTAGGTTCGACCTCATCCCTACACTCTAATTAGAATAGGTACGAGTCTACCTTATTGGGGTGCACTGCTCGCCGCAGGTTCTCCATCCACTTATCCCGCTCAGCTGCTGACCGGCAGGAAAAACACTTGCTTCCTGATGATGTTGTCACCTGCGAGGGACAAGCAGTTGGTAGTGTTACAGGACCAAGATATCAACAGAAGGTCTCCGAGGTACCAGACCCTTGCTGCAGCCAGGAAGGAAGCAACAAGGAGCTCATGACTCCTTGACATCTGGAGTCACACAGGGTTGTCCCCACAAGGTCAGCAGTGGAAAAGCGACTACGCCTGTGTCGTGTGGACGCCAGGCACGGCTCCTCACTCCTGCCTTGTCGGTCTTCTCTCCAAATTGGAAGCAGCTTTTTGACTCTGACCCCCATCTTTCTGAGGTGGGAGGAGAGGCAGAATCCAATGTCTCCAGGAAGCCAGCAAGGGCAGGCACAAGAACCAGCTCGTACTTGGCTGGTTTTCTTGCCCAGTATCAGTGACAGTGACGGTCACAGAACCTGTGTGCCGTCTAGAGACACGAGAACTGGACTCCTGGGAGTGCCAGGCCTGTGGTCTTCCCATCCTTACTCTCCTTGTCTACACGATTCCTGAGCATCTTCCAGCTGTAACCAGACACTTCCTCTAGGCGAGGGAACTTGATCACAACTGTCTGCACTGTCCCTGCCTCCCTCCACACCATGCCACGGGCACCATGGGCAATGGACTCTGGGGTTTAAGCAATTCTTCAGAGGCTTTTAAAAATGTTTTTCTTCCCCATTTCCCACAATGGCACAGAGCAGGCACAAGACTCAACCCATTCCCAGTTCTATCTTGTCTCTGAGATGCCTGAAGTTACAAGCATTTCCAGACTGTTCTTAAGTCTTCCCCTGCCAGGGTCATAGAATACTACGTGAGGAATGTGGAGGATACAAGCCCGGCCAATCTAGCGGGAGAGGCCTGGGGACACCCACCTCAAAGCAGTAGTCCTGGCCCAGGATGCTGCTGTGCACCGGCTTAATGACCACCTCCTCCTCCATGCTGAGGTCCAGCGCCTCCACCGCGCTGCTGGGGCTGAGCAGGGACTCGTGGGAGCGCGACTCCTTCAGTCTTGGCATCAGATGAGACCTGGGGAGGTGGGCAGCGGGGGCGTCACATGGGGCCTGCCAGCCCTTTGCCAGCTTGCCCACCCTCGCCTGTTTCTGGAGACATTCCTCCTCCCAACCCTGACTGCTTGCACTGAGGACAAGGAGTGGAGGAGGAGGGACATCACACTTTCTGCACAACACCTAAAGCACTGGCATTAGTTGAGACCTATTTGCTGGAATTCTGGGCCTCACGTTTGGGCCCCAACACAGGTCTTTGTACAAGGAGCAGATGTCACCTGATAACCAAATGAAGCCAGACCTAGACTGACTCAGCAGAGCAGGCCTTGGACTTGTTACCCTGGGGTACAGCCCGGGTAAGTCATTTCCTTACTTTTCTCAGTCTCTAGCATAGACCTCCACAGTCTACCCCAGGAGATCCCTTAACCTCCCCTACTGTCTCTTCAACCCAGTATGAAGGTGGCCTCTGAGAGAGGAGTGGAGGAGACCTGGACCCCCACCATGTGGTCCCCATAAGTGCGGTGCTTGTCCCTGAGGATCTCCACAGCCCAGGTCTAAACTTTTCACAACAACCCTTCTGAAAACACTGCGTTGCCAAAATGCTCTCAGAGACACTGGGCAGCAGGACTACAAGAGGCTAGCTCTTAAGTCACAGGTCTGCTTTTCTCACCAGAAAAGGGCATGGTTGAGCCTGCGCTGAAAGCCACACTGACCATCACACTCCTCATGGAATCTTCAAAAGCCCAGGATGCCCATGCTGACCTCACCCCACAGAAGAAATCAAGTCCCAGGATCCCATCTTTCTGGTGGTGATTCTACACCCCAACATACTAGGGGTCTTTCCGTATTTGTGAAAAAAGGGATTCTTGCCCCAAAAGGAGAACAATGGTGTGGGCATAGACAGCCTTTGTAAGGACAGAATTTTTCGGAGGAGGCATTTTGTTTCCAAGGCTTCTGAGTTATGAGGGACATGGGGTGTCTCTCTCAGACCACCAGCTCAGTTCTAGCCCCAACCATGCAACCTGGGCTTGGGCTACAGTCTCACCTGATCTGCCTGACCAGGCCCACAGCTCACACTGGTTACCTGCTGGGCGCCTCCACTTCAGGGACTTTCTAAGTCTCCTGGGCAGGCCTCCAGCACTTCTGTCAAGACATCTCCTTGCCCAGGTCCTACTAGACTCGCGACATCCAGCACCATGCCCTTTCTTCCACAAAGATTCCCCCAGACTCCCTGAGCAGGCAAGGTAACCAGACTGTGCTGAGGGTTTCCTTATGGCTGAGTTGAACTTTGCTCCAACATGCCCAGAGTTATTAGACCACAGTCCCCCAGACCTTAGCAGTCAAAGTCACCTATGTTTGGAGGACAGCTGGGTCCAGGACAGACCTCCCTGAACCTAGATCCTGCTCATGTGGCTGCTCTCTAGAAGAGACAGGACAACCCAAGCATGAGTCACTAGGGCACTCAATTCCCAGAGCTGTATCCCAGTGTTCACCTACAATCTCTGAGGCAGGAAGACACTATGCAGCTCATTGCTTCCTCTGCGGCAGCATTCTGCCCACTACCGTACAACAGCTGTCCACGGATCAGAGTCCCAGGGGCTTCCTTTTTTCTAGTCACATCCCAGATCTCCTCTCTGTGTGCTCCATGGAATGAAATCCAACACCTCCTGGCTACAGGTCACTCACTGACCAACCAGACTGTAGGCTAGTAAGGACTGCCCTGGACTTGGCTCTGGTCCACAGACCTGCGTGAAGGAAGGCTGACTCACCAGCTGTATCCTCCTAGGCCACAGCAGAACTCCAGCAGATAACGTCTTTCTCCCTAGCACGGCTCACTCCACTTTCTCCTCTCGCAGTCCCAGAGGCCCCAGCGCTACCCCCAATATTCCTTTTACTAGGCCCTTTCTACTGATTTAGTCGCAGACTCTAACCTCCAACCTTTCTGTTCATCTCTCAACCCAATAAAATCCTCTAATTTCAAAGATGGCTCAATACCATGCTCCCGATGCTATATATAGTCTCTCCAAACAAACAGCCAGCACCCATGCCTCCCAAGCTCTACTCTGGACCACAATGCTGCTGACTCCTTATTTTAATTCTTTGTCAGGTACTGCCGGACTAAGGCACTGCACTCTGTAAAGGAGCCGCAAATGTGACCAAGGTCTGTGTTACCAAGGGATTGCGGAGGATCAGACTATAGCTCCATGGAGCCCAAGACTAACTCCATCAGCACGTGCTGCAGCACCATCCTTTCGGTCACCCCACAGTGGCTACAGGCCTCAGGGAAGGGCAAGGTCCACTACAGAACTGACTGACTGCTGTCCCATACCCAGGAAACATGGGCATGGACATGTGCATGGGGGAGACACCACTGGGGGCAGAACCAGCCCCAACAGCAGCTTATTGTTGAGGGCGTGCAGCAAGGAACAAGGGGACATTGTTCGGCTCCTGGGATACAGACTTATCTGATAGTCTTCCAGCCAACCCACAAGCTGTTTTCAACTCTGATCCCTTTTTTCTCTTAAAAGGTTAGTGACACATAAGTTTGGCAAATTCCCCATTATTTCAAGGAGGGAGGGGCCCTAAATTAAAAACAAAACTTGCAACAATTAAAAAAATGCTTATTTGACCATGAGCAGGCTTGGAGTTACTGGAGAAGGGGGGTGAGTTTAGAGCAGGGTTGTTTAGCTTGGGGCTCAGGGTCACACTCCAAATCTCAAAGGAACACAGAGGAAACTGCCCCAAAGCAGGGACGGGACCAGGAGAGGACAATTCCAGCTCAGGCGCACTGTCCCCAAATGGGCCACACTTGTTTGATTTCAGGGGGCCTCTTGCTGAAAGTATGTGAGCAGAGACTGGAAGGCCCTTTAGACACATGGCAGAGGATGGCTGCACTGCCAGAAGGCTCCTTGGTAACAGGGCAGCCAGGCAGGAGCACGCCATGTGAAGGCACACCATAGAAATGCCGGCGGTGGCTGGGAACATGCAGCAGACCCGAGGCTGTGTATCCAGGGTGCCCGCTGTAGGAGTAAGCCTAAAAACATGCCTCCCCAGATCTGTTTCCAATCTGTGAGGAAACACACAACTCATGTGGGTCACTAAGATCAAACAAGACAGGCAGGTGGTCTGCTCGAGGGCAAGGGTCAATGCCAGCAACTGTCAGTCACCTGTGACTCTCCTCCCCCTTTACCCACCTCTTGGCCATGCACGGTTCAAGAGGTGGGACATAGTTTTGGACGCCACTGATGAGTGAAGACACATTTTATCCATCCAGTATTGACTTCCTAAACTGTTCCCTGCTCCTTCCCCATCACTGAAATTCCTCAATTCCTCCATCTGTGAAAGCTAGATTCATCTGCTCAAATGCCCAGGATGCCTCAAAATGTTAAAGTTCCTAATGTTCTTTAATGAAATTAAGGGGAAAGAGGGTGACCCTGAAGACAGATCCTCTGCCATGATTAGTCCTCAGCTCCAATGCCCACAGGGTCTCACAGCATCATCCAATGCCAGACACTAGGACTAGAACAAGGAAAAATCATGAGCAAGGTGTGTCTCCAGAGTGGGTGCCCAACTCAAGGCCTGGTGGTCCTTTCTTGCTTTGGAGTGAGAATTCAGCGAACCCTCTAGGCTGCATCAGGCCCCAGCAACGGGCTGACACTCTCTGCCCGCAGCGAAGGCCTCATCTGGATGCTGTCCTGGAGCATGTCAAGACAAGGGCTCTGACCTCCTGGGAATCAAGCAACAGACCATAAACTGGGACATGCCCTGCTGGGAACCGTCTCTCGCAGCCCTGCCCAGTCATCCTGGGAACCAGCTACAGAGGCCAGAGCTTACTCTTGGGCCAGCGGGGATCTCAGACTGAGAGCTGGGGGGAGATACTACAGTTCCCAGGGCCCTGGGGAGACAAAGCATGACCTTAAAAAGGCAGGGAGACTGGCCGCCCAGCTGGAAAGATTCCTGGGACAAAAGGCCCAGAGGCATTGTCCTATCCATCTTGGGTCTAGGGTCCAAGGTGGATTTTAGCAAAATCATCGGAAGCAATAACCCTCCCCTGCCCACATTCTGAGCCCTCAGAGAGGAGGGCTCATACCCTAGCAAACAAGAATACAGGGCAAGTCATGACTGACTACCAGGCAGGCCTGGTACCATTGGTATTTAATCAATGCCAATTGAATGAATAATACCACTTACTGCTCACCTACTATGGGGCTAGCTGCATGACAGATGTTCTTCCCATGGACACACCTAATCTTAGAGCATTCTCCCAACAACCCTGAACAGAGGTAAAATTGCCTGAGCAGATGGGAAAATGGGACTTCAAATCTGAGCTCGGTGGAGACTTCGCCATACACTGAGACTTAGAGAGTGTGACTTCACATGCCACAGTCCAGATGGAAAGCTAGGATCCTGGTGTCTTGCCAGTCTAGGACCTTGTCATCGTTAGGCACAGGTGTCAACTTGACAGTTGAGGGTTTGAGCTCTGGGCACATTTGTAGAGAATTAGTGATTGAGTTAAGTCCAGAGCAGAGCTGCAGGAGATTGTCTACCTGCTAGAGAAGGCCCAGCCCATGGTGGATGGAACTAGGCCCTGGAATAAAATACAGACAGCTGGCTGAGAGAGTGGGCATCCTTGTGTACACTTGGCCAGACATGCTGGTCTGGCAAGTAAGGATTGTCCCTCTCTCAGCCATTATGTAGAGATGGTGTGGGCAGTTCCCTCAGCCCTGGTGTTGGTGCATGCTCTCCCATCAAGTTGGACTACAAACGGTAACCAGACTATCAGTAAGAAAATAAACCCCTTGTTCCCTTAAGCCACTTGATGGTCATTTATCAGCAACCATGCAGACTGACTGCCACAGACCTGCACCTTTATCTCATACCTCACGTGAGAGTGAAGAACAAAGCCATGGAGTCCTGGTTCCTGTCCTTGCTCCACTTTTAACCTGCCTGAGACCTTGGGTCTACTCCTCTTTCCTTTGGTCCCACAGACCCTGAAGTCCCACAGACCCTGAACAAGTTCAAATTGCCTCCCTTCTATGGGCTGTTGATCCCTCGCATGCTGAGTTGCTACAGAGAGCCACAGAAGTCCCAGTCAACCCTGTAAATAAATACACACAGGAGACCATCACTTCCAGTAGTGTCCTACTGTTACCACCTACAACAACGCAATAGCAACACCTCACTGCTGCCCAGCAGAGACTGGGTGCTAGTCTGGTTCCTACACAGGAGGCAACCTTCAGCATCCAACCAGACCCCATCCCACCCTCCCCAGTGCCTGGCACCCAATGGAACCTTTGGAGGACCTCTGGGACTGCATTCACCTTTTACAGCTTACTTCCGGGGGTGGGGGGGCACAAACAAAAAAACTTTCCATCTAATCCCCAAGTCATTGTGCAGCCTGAATAATTTTGGGTTTTTAATCAATAGCTGTCAGACTTGTCAAATTACTTTGGGGACCGCAAAGCAGTTTTTAAACATTCATAAACCTCAGTGGAACAGAGAAGTGTCCTGAATTTTAAAAGAAGAGAGTCTAAGAACAATCACTGAGCAGGATGGGATTTGGGCAAATCGAAGATAAGCGGAGGGTCAGCTGCCCTTCTAAGCTCTGGGCCTTCTCTGGTATCCAAAACAATCTTCAGGCTAGGCCTGTGGTTCCAAAAGATTAGGGAACAGGGTAGGACTAGGGAGACGGCTCAGTGGTTAGTGTTTACCATGCAAACAAAAAGATCAGAATCCCCAAACCCCAAACATCTGTCCACTTGTACTCCAGCCCTGGAAGACAGAGCCTGGAAAGCCCCAGAGCAAGCTGATTAGCAGACTGGGCTCTACATAGATGGGCTCTGGGTTTGGGCCCAGCCTTAACGACGTAAACAGAGGACTAGAGAGATGGCTCAGGAGTTAGTCTTTGTTTTGAAAGGCAAGCAAAAGGACCCGAGAATCCAGATCCTCAGATCACACGTAAAAATATCGAGTGGATATAGCTAGTTGCAGCCTACAATTGCAGCTCTGGAAGGTGGAGTTTGAAAAACCCTAGGGCAAAGTAGAGCAATCTAGGATGATTCCTGTTTGCTGCCCTCGGGCCTTCATAAGCATGCACACATACTCAAGTGCCTCTTATACAAATGCATGATACACATACATATGCATACATACATGCAAAAAAAACAGTAAATAGAAACATAATCAAAGACAATTTCTGTATGATTGATCCTCAGGAGTCCATAAACATGAGCAATCACGTGCATGTGTACAGACACACACATGTGTACATCCATATACAAACATATAAACACACATGAGCACACCTGACTTGTGTATACACATGAAAATGAAGAAAGAAAAAAAGTAAGACAAGGAAGTGGGATACTCCCAAGTCTCACTCTGCCTATCTCTGCCTACCTGACCCCAGGAAAGGAAGCCAGCATCCTGGCATGGCACTGCATGGCACTCATGGATCTGAATCCAGTCACCTGTGCTGTCCCTCGGCTTGTCATCCTGGCCCCTTATCTCCACAGTACTGCCGGAAGTTTCAGGTCCTGGTGCAGGTATACTTTCCTCTGTAACCCTTAATCTATCCCGGTTAGGACACACCCAGCCATCCCTCTGGTCTGAAGATAACACCAGTCAGCTTGGGGCTTGGTCCTTATTGTCCTCCACACCCCACCTGGGACCATAAAAACTCAAGAGCAGCCGCATGGCCTTGGAAACAAGAACCCACACGGGGAATGATGATGAAATAAAATCAGGAATGAAGCTAGAGTAGGGCTCAGTGAGAAAGAAGTCTCGTGACCTGAGTTTGATCCCCAGATACAGTGGGGTACCACCTGTAATTTTAGACTCCGATGGCAAAATGGGAGGCAGAGGCAGAAGAAAATAGAGCAGCCAGCCTGGAGCGCACTGCTCAGCAGCAGAAGAGAGAGACCTCGCCTCAGCACGGTGGATGGCCACAATTAACTTCTCAAGGTTACCTTTCTGATCTCCACATGTGTGCCTTTACACGCACATGCACACACACAATCAAAACATATGCATACACAAAAAGAAAAAGAAAAGAAACTCCAAAGGAGTATTCCCCTTTTCAAAAAGCAGTTCTCCTTTGCCTCATCTCACCTTTCTGTTTTCTACCACCAGAAAGACTTCCTTGTCTCGACACTTTCTTAGACTGTGGGGACACAAGTAGTTTTCTTGCCTGATTTTCTCCACCCAAGACACAGGTGCCCTGCTAGGTGGACTCCTGGGATCGTGCAGGCTGTGTCTATTAGAACAGGTGCTTATTGAACTGCAACCCCCACCCCCACCCCAATCCCTTGGGACCATGCTTCTGATGACTGGTTGAGTATACCTTTCTTTAAAAATATACAGAGACAAGAGTTGGCCATGGTGGCACACACCTGTAAGAACAAGAGTTCAAGGCTGGCTTCAGGTACATATGAAGTCTTACCGGCTTGGGCTATATGAAACTTTATTTGAGAACAATGGACCTACATACAAGCAAATATCCTCTAATCTGGGCCAAATTATTAACCCTGGTTTCAGTGTTCAGCTTGCTGCTGCTATAGAAATCACCCACAGTCCCTGGTCCACAGCCCCTGGCTGTCTCTACATGGTTGTCTCTACACCCTGCTTCACCTGGGCAGTCTGTCCCCTTCCCCAGTACTTACAATGCTCCTAGCTTTTCCCTGGCCCACTGACAGTCTCAAGATGCCTCTCTGCCTTGGACTGTAGGTCCTTCCTGTCTAACCCACAGTTTCTCTGCCAAATAACCTGAGCCAACATTACCCGCTAGGTCTCTCACCAAACAGCAGGCTCAAAGGAAGGTCATTTCGGGCAGACACTGTTCAATACCAAAACAGGGGCTCCTCAATTTTCCCACCACTGGAGATGGACAACTGTGGCCACACAGGGCCCCCTCCTTATCAGTGGTCTGACTTTCAAGAGACAGAAGTGGCAGACACAAGGAACAGGAAGAGAAGGAACGTGGGCCTTCCTCTTTTGCACCCCAGTCTCACCTGTCTTGCAATTTGCTAGGGTTCCCAGCACTGGCACCAACCCTCCCCTCCTGAACAGGAAATACAGCGAATGAATGCCTCCCTGTCTACCCTCCCCAAGACTGCAGCCTGGGAGTCCTGATGGGCAACAGAGCCTAGACTACAGCAGGAGGTAGGAGCCTCAGTGGCAGCTGCGGACCAGCACAAGCCCCCAGACTACTGGAAGGATAGAAAAAAAGTCAAAAATGGGCCGAGGAGATGGCTTATGAAATGTTCAATCGTGTAAGCAAAAGAATCAAAGTTCAGATCCCACATACAATGGCATGTGGGTGTGGGAGCCTGCTGTGATTCTGGCCTTGGAAGACAGAGACTGGGAAACCCCAGAGCAAGTTGGCTAGCCAAACTAGCCCTATGGGTGAGCTCTGGGTTTGATTTAGAGACCCTGTTTCAAAATGAGGTAGAAAAGCAACTGAGGATAATTCCCAGTATCAACCTTGGGTCTCCTCACACACATGGCGCAGAGGAACACATATATATGCACACGCATACAAGATAGAAAAAAGGAAAAAAAAAACCCACACAACAACAAAGAATCAAAAAACAGTATCAAGATCATCCAGGAAGTTGTCCTCAAGTCCCTACATTCCCATCACATACTGCTGCTGCCCCCCATCTGGGAAGTGCATGCAGCAGGCACTGACTCTGTATTTTACACACCCCAGCCTTCTGGCTCCTATGACCCAGTGCAGTTAGGAGCACTGAGGCCTGGTGATGGCCTCTGCAGTCCCTCTTGATCCTGCTGTCTACACTGAATGATCAGGATAGGCGTGCACGGTGTGTCATTTGCTACCTGGATTCCAGTGATCAAGTACTTTTAAAAGCAGGTAAACATATAAAGGTCAATGGCTGGACTCTGCTCAGTCTCCTAGTGCCCACCATGTACAGTGACCCATCTTTACTCAAGGTGAGCCACTTCTGGTAGCCAAGCTTACCTGCTGGGCGTGGTAGTGCATGCCTGTAATCACAACACTCAGGAGGCGGAGGCCCGAGGCTTGTGCACAGTCACTTAAATTTCGTCTCAAAATAAGTAAGCAAACAGAGTTGCCACCTCGCCAAGCCTCCCTGGCATAACTGACGACTCTCACCTATCCAGGAAGTGAGGCTCAGCGAGGTCAAACAATTTGCCCAATGTCACAGTTCAAAGACACCAGCAGGAAAGGAGGCCAAACTTTTCTTGGTCTATTGATGGTGGTGACATTAACCAACTTTTAAATGGGAACTTTGAATGGCAAGAACTCTTTTGAGCCCTGTGATTCTGTGTACAAAATGTCAGGAAGGATACCTCCAAGGCAAGCAGTCTTACCTGCTCCCAGTACAATACTGAGTGAAAGCAGTTAGGCCTCCAGTCTGGGCAGAAACAAGGAAAAGGTCTTCTCCAACTTTTCCAGAGATGGGAAGTGCCCCAGTGAAGACAGACAATCCAGATATCTAAGGTGCAGATGACTCACTCCTAGCTTTCCAGTGCTCTGCTCCACCCAGTGGACCTAGGCCTGAAGGACCAGGAGCAGACACACAAGGGAAAAGACAAGAGACAGACAGCTAGTATACAGGGAGTGAAGGGGCAGGGCAGAAGATGGCATGGTCCCAAGCCCAGGATAGCCAGACCCCATCAGATGAGTAAGCAGAGCAAAGACCAGGTTCCTCAGAGCTCCAAATACTCAAAACAGCCCCAACAGTTCTCTGCTCACAGACAGGCCCAAGTCGAGCCTGCGGAAAGCAGCACAGCCACTGGGTACCAGAAGCAGCAGCATTATTCTTGGCTTCCCGACTGGGGCAGATCCATCTTAACTGCTTCCATATTCTAGGCTAGCAGTGGCTGGCGGACAGAGTCACAATCATTGGAAACTCCTGAGTCCCTCAGACTGGGCACTTTTGACAATGACTTTGTGTGGTACCTGCACCCTAACTCCCAGTCTACTCAAGTCTCCCTGAGCCCAGAAAGTCGCGCGGCAGCCTCCCTCTCCCCCAGCTTCCACTCACCATGCTCAGCGTAGCCACCAGGCTCACTGGGATGGAGACAGTGAGACCAGGCCCGCTCCCGGGCCTTGCTGTTCCTCACAGGCCAGCCGGCCCAGCTCTGCTCTGGTCCTAGACACAGCACTCCAACCTTGTCCACTGGGACTAATCATGGCTAGTTAAACAAAGGCCATGTTCCAACTCTCTGTAACATGCCTTTAAAGGGCCAGCGCCCCACTCAGGCCTGCTGGGAACTTAAAGGTACAGATCCGTTTTTCTGTACAGGAAGCAGACAGAAGTTTAAAAAAAAAAAGAGTCATCAGATTAGAGGTCTTGGACTTTTAAGGAAGACTTTAGGGACAAAATGAACAAGGGTTAAAAAAAATCTAAATTCTACTTGAAGGTTCCAATGAACCTTGAACAAAAATAAGACTAATTCTCTGAGACTGTGAGTGGAACAACAGTCGGTTCTGAACGCCTGTGTGCAGGCAGTGTGCTTGATCACCTTCTAGTGCCGGCAGCATCCCGTCTTCCAGACAAGCCATTGGAGGTGGCCAGCAGGCCAGAAGGAGGGTTCGGACACAGTGTACAGGCCAGCCACAGCAAGATTCCAGCTCTCTCCAAGGGACCAGCTCCCCCGCCCGCACCTCAGACCTCACCAGGTCCACATGCTCCGCACCGCCTCTCCCAGTGAAAAGGAAGGCGGAGCTCCAGGTCCAGTGCCCAAGCCAAGTAGTTTGTTCTGCCCCTTACACGTGAACATGAGGAAGCATGTATTCTGACACAGTCCAAAAGGAGATTGACGCTAAGATAAGGTGAAGACATAGGAGGAGGAGGAGGGCAATGGACGCACGCCCCACAGGTGTGTTCAGGGAAGAACTGAGGCAGTATGAGGCCTGTCCTCAGAATTTCCCAGAGAGAGGACAATGAGGGGCCAGAGCTCTCCTGCACCCTTAAGCTCTTCAGGACGAGTAGTAAAGAGGTAGGAGAGGAAACTTGCCTGGCTGGACCTTGGCACCTGACCCAGAGGGCCAGTGCATGCTGGGAAGCACAAAATATAGACCAAGTCAGAGGGCAGCAATGAAGAGCTGTCAGGACCCCAGACAGGTGACTCCGAGATAACAGCCCTTCTGAAGACGAGCTGGGGCTATGGTCGACTCCTTTGAAACAGCAGCCTAGGCACTGTATCTAGTCCCAGCTACCTGAGGTCTACTGAGAGATGGAAGCAAGACAGAAGGGAATCTGTACTCTGGTTAGCCAGCTTCATTCCTGACCTCTGGATCTGTCTCCCCAAATCTCAAGTGGGGCTCCCCAGTGCTGCACTGCCCATACAAGCCACCTACAGCTACTTCATAAGCAGCGCCCCCCTCCCACTGGGGACTCCTGGGAGGCTCTGAGCGTGCCTCGTGATGTCTCCTTGGAGCTTGATGCGTCTGGTTTGCATGTGGCCACACCTGAGGAATATGGCCACTGCATATGGCCACAATTCCAGAGGTGCAGTGGGAGGTCCAGGTATTTAAGCACCCGTATCACCACCGTACCCATGGAGTTAACCAGTCATGAAGGGGCTGAGAGAGGTTTTGTGTGCTTGAACTACAATTCTTGCTGTGTTACTTAGCAATCATAGCAAGCCCTCTCACCTTTCAAAGTCTCGGTTTCCTAGCGAATAAAATGTAGTAACACACTACTACCTGAAGATAACCCACGTGTCAACAGCAGTTCACCAGACGCAGAAAAAGCATTTAAACAAACAACAGGGACTGGTGAGGCTCACTCACTCAGCACACACTGAGAACCCAGGGCTCATCAGACTCGACTCTATCCCCAGCTCTTCACAGCAAGTTGTGCACATTCTAAACTTTCTCCAGAGCCAAAGCCTCAGGGAAGGTCAAGGCGCTAGTGACCAAAATACTAATTTGTTAAGTCTTCAAACTTCTCTGGCACCTAACACACAAAACCTCCTGAGAATGACTACCCATATGAAGAAGTCACCTCTGCTCTGAGAAGGACCCTTGGAGAGGCCCCAGCTCCGGGATGCCCAGATGGAGGGACCAGGGATCCAGTGAAAACCTAGGGCAAAGAAAGAAGTGCAAGGGCAAGACGGGGTTGAGAGAGTCAGCATGAGTCTGAAAAATGAGACACACACAGGGACGGTCCGCAGCCAGCAGCTTCAGAGCACAGTGAAGCAAAGCGCAGACAGTGGCGGACATTTTAGGGAGGACCATGTGCCCTCTGAATCGACGTCTCCGAGGAGTCTGCCAAGATGTCAAAAAACACCCAAATTTAAGATCCAGCTGGTGGGCCCCGCAGCTCAGAGCATGCTGGTGCCAGGCTCGTCTGCAGCTTCACACCGACCCCGACCCCTCTTGCTTTCTTGCTCTGTTCAATGTATCTGTCTGTTCTAACACCACAGGTTAGAAGTCACCAAGATGGCCAGAATCAATGCCACCCTGAGACCCAAGGCCCCTCTTGCACCCAGAACACTTTTCTCCTAAGGTGGGGGCTCTAGTTTTGGAGGCAAGATGTTTCCTCCGGTGATCTCATCACTCCCATAGTTTTAAATACCTTCGTGGGCTTATGGCTCCCGATTCTGTAGCCACTAGAGCCCCAGACTCCTAGCTCATGTCTATGCCACGTCTCTACCCTCTTTCATAACCCACAAAGCCCCAGGTCTGAAAAGCAACCCCCCATGCCCCCACCTGTCCACAGAGCCTTTCAGAGGCAAAACCAGGAATACGAAGACAAACACTTCTCTTGCCTTTGCTGCCCCTTGAACCTCCCACCTCAGGAGTCCACAAGATCCGCTAATCAGGATCAGCTAATCAGAGAAGAGGGACCCTTTAGAAAGGTGGACCCTAAAACACTTTTCCATGACTCCCTACTCCCTCCCCAGTAGGAACACAGTTAACAGTGAACTCCTCCCCAGGTGCAAGAAGCTGGTGGGAGTGGCCGCCCTTCCCCACAACTACCCAACAACATCCCCTGAGGTCCTGGATTCCCACCTGCTCGCTCTTCCTGCCCCACTTTCTAAACAGGTGGTTTCTGCCCTCTCTTGGAATTCATTCCAAGTCTACACCTGGCCCTGCCCTGTCCCCATTACTCCACAGAGAAACACTTGGCCTGTTTCCTTTATAGCATCTTGCTCATCAGCCAGCAAATATTTATTAAGTATAAACTATGTGCCAGGCCCTATTTTAGGCTCTGGGAAGATAGGTGCTGAACCCAGCAGACCAGAGTCCCTGAACTTAACCCAGACAGGAGTTACTTTGTTTCTCTATTTACTTCTCTTATCTGAGTCTCACTTTAAGGCCAAAGACTGTAACTGTTCTGTTTATCCCAAGGGAGGCTCTGATGCAGTGCAAACTTGTAACCAACAGCACATGCACAGTCAAGGAACCAAAGAAAGAAAGACAAGAAAGGTAGGCAGCTCTGAGCCTCAATCTAGGGGGCTTCAGAACTGCCAGGCTAGGCGGTCCTCGTTGAAGACAGACATGTAAGGGCGGCAGTTTGGTTTAACTGCTGGGGAAAGAAGGGAGACCCAGGCAGGAGCAGTCACCAAGGAAGGTAGTTCCCTAAAGAGGTGGCATCTAACAAAGCCAATGCTCATTCCTCCTGCATCTAGAATAAAAGGAGAACAAATGTGTGTTTTAGGATTGCCAACAGTCTTTGAGCAGGAGGAAAGAAAAAGAAAAAAGGCAAAAAACTCTGCTCCAAAATCCTTTCCTTTTTATTAGTGTCTGGATCAATAAAAATTTTTGGAATAAAGCTTCTCTCCTGCAATACTAACTTCGAAAGACAGATTCGAATTATTAAGCCTGTCTCAGCGTCGGCTGTGCGGAGTCAGGCACTGGAACTGTGGGCAGCGTGGTTCTGTCCTAGCCTGTGCTGTGCTGGGAGCCCAGGCCAGGGCTCTGCACCCAGGTGCTGGCTGCTTCAGCAGCTGAGGGGAAGAGGTGGTCAAGGGCCTCAGGGCCCACCCTCCCAAGCTACAGGTTCTCTAGGCAAAGATCAGCAGCCAGTCAACTTGCAGGCGACCCCCCTCGCCTGCTACCCTCAGGTTCTCTGGTTTCCTGCTCCCCCAGGTAGGCTTGGCTCCTGCTGAATGGGAGCCCTCAATCCAGGAACCCCAGCTCCACCCTCACCCTCCCTACCCCCTGGAAGGACAGGGGGGTCTACAGAGAGGTCTGGGTAGGTATGTACTTGACCATCACTGTGCAACGACCAACCATCCTGCCGCCTGGCAGACAGGATCCCAGAGCACTTCCCATGGAGAGCGGCCTCTCTCCAGTCCTTCCCAAGCCCCTCAGAGGAGAGTGACCCCCATACCCGACTGGATATGCATAAGTCACAGGAGGGCCCTGTGCACCCTTCCTCCCATCTCACGAAGCCCCACACAGACCTTGGCAACGGCAGGACTGCAGGACTCTCCGCTGACCTAGGCCTGGTCACCTGGGGCCCAGGAGCAGCGCAGGGCTCCCGAGGATGTCCGGGCCTCCACAGAGGGGCCCCTCCGGCCCGGCTCAGGATCTTGCCAAGGTTGTCACTGAGGAGTCCGAGGCCACACAGGCCCATTCCTGTGGGTGGCGGAGGCCCAGGCGGCCAGGGCAGGCATCTAAGAGGCGAGTCCAGAAGTACTCCCCCCCTTACCACAGAGCACACAGTGAATCCATGTCCACCAAGCTGAAACTCCCAAACCGACTTAACGACACACTGTTGACAACATCTAGAAATTTCCGGGTTCTCCAGAGAACAGGTGGAAAATTACAGTCTTCCATACAGGTAGCCGCAGCAAACCTTCAGATTCAAGAAGTCAAAAGGCCTCTTGGAAGTAAACAGGCACTCCTTGACACGGGCAGGTCTTCCTCCCAGGCAGGGTGCAGGCCCGTGCAGAACAGCTCCAGGAAGCAGGAACAGCCTCGGCCATTCCCTCCCAGGCCCCTCCCCAGCGGTGCTGGTCTCCTCGAGGCCCTCCTGCCCCTGCAGTCCCGCCTCTGGGCCTGAGTTTGCCAATCCCTGGCTGGGTCCAGCTGGATGCACTCAGGCCTCAGATCAAAAGGCCTGTTCCAGAGCCCTTCCCACCCGTTATCACCCAGCTTCATTTTCTTCATAGCACGGGTCTGAGGTCATCCTGTTCGCCCTTGGCCGGCCACAGAACTTTACCGGTTTAGTCCAGTAAGACCAGCACACCATGACCCAGTGCCTGTCACGAAGCAGGCTCTTGACAGATGTATGGAATCTACGAATGTACTTCCCTAACTGTTGTGACACAAGCCAACTAGATTTGCGTTAAGAGGGACCTGGAGCAATCAATGACAACTTACACCAAGGTAACCTCTCTTCCAACCCCCAGCAAACACGGGACGTGAACACGTATCTCTGCCTTCCCCACTCCCACCCCATTCCCCGCCCCCTGCAGCACCACAATTCCTCCTTTCAATCCAGGCCAGGAAGTGGCTGGCCCCGCCCCCAGGATCCCAGGCCTTCCCTGCCAAGCTGTCCCACCCACCTGGCAGGATCATGTCCCTCTCTTCCCTTCCTTGGCCCAGTGACCAGACCCTTTCTTAAATCAGCTGCCTGCAGCAGCTACTACTGCACTCTGGGAGGTATGGGGAGAAAGGGTGTAGGGGCCCGGCCTGCAGTCTTGTCATTTCTCTCAGCATCTCTAAACACCAGGCTCTCCTCCAGTCCTCACCCCAGCACCTCTCAACAGGCATGCACCAAAGGTCTTCCGGTTCAGCTAGGCAGCCCAGGAAGGAGACGGAAGAAGACAGCAGGGGATTATCCAGCTCAAACCCCTGCGGCCAGACGACCAGCCATGGCAAATACCCCTCTGTCTAATATCACTGTTCTGTTCAGACTTTTTTTAAATGACCTTTTTATTTCTTCATTTTTCTACTGTTACAAATATATAGGGTATTTATTCCAGCTTCCCCCATTCCCCTCTCTTCCCTTCACCATTCCCTCCTCCTCCCTCCCACCCTTCTGCCTGTATGCTTCTATGGACCCTAGGGTTCACTCTGGCTTGTCTACTCCTGTGGGGGCTCAGGCCTCCATGGTATATCAAGTTACCTCTCTCTTCAGGCCACTCCACTGATATGTGCATTTCCCTTTACTCATCCAACTTTAGACCCAAAGGTTTCCACTGTAAGTTCCCATTCTATAAGTATAATAACAGTTACCTACAGAGCAGTTTGATGTTCTATCTTCCTAACTATAGGTTTATTAGCTGTCTTCCCTATTGATCTATTTCTTTCCCCCTTTTTAGGTTCTAGTTCTATAGTTAATCGTAACAGGGATGGGGTACCACCTGACAAACACGTCTTGAATCCAATTAGAAAGCTGTTGGTTGTCTCCTTGGTGTTCATACCACTATGACGCTGGTGGTCACCTGTTGCCATGGTGATTTATATTGCAACTTACAGATCTCATGCTTTTGATGGTGCCTGTGATTATCACCCCCCCCCCCAGCTGCTTCTACAGTACTCCTTGGGACTGTGTAAACTATCCAGCAAAGAGAAAGTCCTCACACCAGTTCCAGTTGATATATTTTGCCCCTGTTCTGGATCCATTTGTATTGCATCTTTAGTAATAGGGTCTGACAGTTTTTGGAGCACAACCAAAAGCAATGGCAAAAGCCTATAATGTTTGGGGGCCTTTAAGACCTCTCTGACCAACATTTTATCAGGAAGTACCATATTCCTGTTATTTCTAGTATATAATTCTGTGTTCAGATGTTTTCAAAAGGTAACATAAAGCAGGTCCAGAGAAGGGTGCCATTTTGTCTCCCATGTTACCAGGGCAGAAAAGGTAGAGAAGACTCAGATCCTGACTTGGGAGTACACAGAAGCTCCCTAATCAAGAAGACCATTGGGTCCTAGGCAGCAGTCCTGGTTCAAACTTCTACTTCAGAGCAGCTTCACAGCTACAGGAAGCTCTAACTGGGCCAGCAGAGCAGAAGGCTGGAGACAAGCTGCTGAGCTGAGCCCTGGGCCCAGTTCAAGACAGGGCCGGAGCCCTGGGCACAGTTTGAGACAAGGCCGGAGCCCTGGGCCCAGTTCAGGACAGGGCCGGAGCCCTGGGCCCAGTTCAGGACAAGGCCGGAGCCCTGGGCCCAGTTCAGGACAGGGCCGGAGCCCTGGACCCCAGTTCAGGACAGGGCCGGAGCCCTGGGCCCAGCTACCACCACTTGGAGCTCCACACTCAGCCCTTGCTGCAATACAGATGGATTCCCCTGGGAAGGCACACCCAAGCAATCAGAAATTTCTGCCCCGGGGTCACTGTTTCCCATTCCATTGGACAAGCCACAGCACCAGAATCCACTTACTGAGACTACCACAAGGGGCAGAGCTCTCCTTGCCTAACGGCCACCACCCAGAGGGCTGACCTGGGAGTCTCTCCGTGGAAATGCAGACTGCAGGAGACAGCAGAGGAAGCCCCCGCCTGGAGGTTTGTCCAGCTCCTGCTCTCCTCCGCTAGAGTTATCAGGGGTCTGGGTTCAGTCCACAGCAACTGCAGCCTGCTCCAGACTGTGTCCAGCACTCAGGCAGGAGTCTGATGAAGAAGTTGTAGCTATGACCCTCGAGTAACCTCCAAAATGATGGAACCCCGGCTTACTTGTTCCCTATAGAACACCAATTCTTGGCTTGGTTGTGTTGTTGGCATACTGGCCCAGCTGTCCACATCTGTACTTGCCATTAATCAGAGAATGCCCTGCAGATTGAAGAGCTGCTAGTAGAAGTGCACTGCAGTGACAGCCTTCCTTCTAAGGCAGGTTTATTTGCCCTTCAGCTTCAGTCTCGGGTTATCCAAAGTTCTTGCAACACTTCTTAGTAGAGGGAAGGTGACAATGAAGTCCCAGAACCCTAGGGTCAAAGACCCTGATGGCTACAGGTGGAGGAAGCAGGGCCATCCTCTGAGCAGCCGGGTGCAGTTCCAAGGCAGACTTCTGATGCTTTCATGATCATCGTTCAGGCAAGGCAGTCCTGTGGCCATGTCCCAGAGAGTCAGCTCCAGAGCGGCACGGCCACTTACACTGACTACACTACACTACTACACTACTGACATTAACTACACTAACTACATCTGAAAGTAGATGTGCTCACTCCAAACTGTTTGCATCTGGTATCTGCCCCCCTTGCCTCCTTCCTAAATTCAAACACTCATTCCAACAGGGAGTCTTCCTACATCTTCTTCAGGCTGAAGGGCATCCCCCCACTCCCCTTCGCAAGATCTTTTCTTTCTCTCTCTTTTTCTCTTTCTCTCTCTTCTTTCTTTCTTTCCTTCTCTCTCTCTTTCTCTTTCTCCCTCCTTCTCTTCCTCTCTTTCCTACTTTCTGAGATGGGGGTCTCACTCAACACCCCAGCTGGCTTCAAACTCGAAGTCCTCCTGCTTCAGCCTCCTCAGATACTGAAATTATTGCTGGAATAACAAATGTGTGCCATTGACAATCAGCTTTTACAGTTATGCTAGCTTGCTATAACAAAAAAGGTCCTAGAACAGGACTGTTCACTCTGAAGAGGAGTTATTATGGGGGGGTCCACAAACTAATTAGAAACAGGCATTGGGGGGCTGGAGAGATGGCTCAGAGGTTAAGATTCTGTCTCACAAGCAGAAGGTCCTGAGTTTGGATCCCTGGTCCCATGTAAAAACGCCAGGAAGGAATGGCATTGGCCTGAACTTCCAGCTCTGGTGGGCAGAGTCTGGGAAATCCCAGAGTGAAGCAAAAAGGAGGTAGAAGCAATCCGGGATGATTCCCAAAGTCACCCTTGGTCCTCCATGGGAACACAGAGTGCCCTCTGACACACCACATAAAATATAGATAGATTAGATAGATAGGTAGGTAAATAGACAAATAGACAGACCGACAGACAGACGACCAACAGACAGACAGACAAACAGACAGACAGATAGAGAGAGATAGACAGCTACCTTAGTGGGTAAGTTGCCTATTCTCAAACCTGACAACCTGAGTTCCATCCCTGGAAGCTCTTCACATGGTAGAAGGAAAGTGTCCTCTGACACCCCCACCCCATGACACTATAGCATGCATGTGTGTACCCTCTTTCAAACAAACAAGCAAAATATTCAAAAGGAAAGAAAGAAAAAAAGAGGCATTGGGATTTATCTATCCTAAGTTAAGACTCTCACACTCACCAGCTGTTTGGCCTTGAGGAAGTTGTATCTTCCATACCATCCCAGTCCATGTCTTCAAAGCTCATAGGGCAGACCCATTTCAAAGTTATTTGTAATAGCACGCAGTAGAGTGTGTACAGTAGTTATCCTAAGCCACTTGCAGCTGTGACAATTTCAGAGGCTGCCTTGGTTTCAGCATCTGCTATGACCCTGGCTACTCACAAACAGGCCCAGAGTGGTGGTCGTCCCTGAACAACAGGCCCTTTCTTCTTCTGCACACTCCTACCTTCATAATCAGTGTCAATAAGCGCCAGGGTCCTCCCCCCTTCCCTGGGGCCAGCCTCCTGCCCTGACTGTTTTCACCTTTCACTGCCCAGCTCAACAGTTCCCATGTGGCCTTCCAAGCAAAGAGATGGATGCCTTCTCTCCTAGTCCTGGGCTCTCATAGACCTGGATGCTACTGCCTGCCCTGTGACGTCCTCCTTGGGGTCTAGTCATCTCTGACTCCTCAAGGTTAGTGATCCCACCCCCACCCCCCAACACACATTCTTTAGCTGTGTTCTCGCCAAAGCTTGAGGCCCTGGTGTCTTTCCTATCGGAAGAGGTTCTTACTAACAGGATGATGTTTTCTTTGGGATCTGAACCACCCCTGGCCCCACCACTTGAAGAGTTTTTCTATCCTGGAGAGACAAGAGAGTGAGCCTCAATACTCTCAAACTGGTGAAGGGCAGTTTGAGGTCTTGCTGTACCTCCTTGGGGATCAAGATGGCTCATTTTAATTGTCAACATGACTGAATTTAGAATCACCAAAGAGACTGACGAGAAATACCTTTGCCCATGCTGCTGGTAAGGGTTTTCTAGAAAGGCTAAAATAAGGGGGCATACTCATCCTGAACATGGGCAGTGCCATCCCATGGGCCGCTCCTCATGCATAGAAAAAAAAGAGGAAGCCAGCCTGATGCCTGTAGTGCATTCCTGCTCTGCCTCCTGGTGGGCCATGAAATGACTCTTGCAGGCTTCTGACCCATGAGGCTCTCACCCAAGCGCCAAGTCACTGACCAAGAATTGAACCCTTTGAAACTATGTTCGTGTCTTGTTTGGTTACAGTGACAGTGAAAGTGATCCCAGAGAGGACACCCTCCCTTCTTCTTGGAGGCAGCTCAGAGAACAGGTCAAGTGTTTTGGAAGAGCTGTTATTATAACCCAGGGACAATCTCAGGATGAGTCTCTAAGTCACGCGGGGATAGAACATGGGACAGGGACCCATCAGAGACACTGCACGTACTAACTGTTCAAGGATAAAGACTTCTTGAGCCCCCTTGAGACTCAGCTGAAGTCAGGTCACAAGCTGGGTGTTACTGAGGGTCAGCCCCTGGAAGCAATTTCAAAACGCCTCAGCTGTTAATTTATGTGAGCACATCCACACACGTGTGGCTTCATCTTCACCAACAAACAACAGATGTGTCCCAGCACCTGCTTGGTGTTAGGCCCAGTGTGAGGTATTTTACATATATTATCTGCTTAAGCCTCCAAGGGCTCTAAGCTCAGGGATCCACAGGACAGCTGGCTAGAACTGAAGCCGAAGCCCAGAGCAGGTGGGAACGCTGCCCAAAGTCACACAGCGAGGTGATGGTAAGAGCTGGGATCCCAGAGCTCACCACCCCATTGAGCATCGTGGGTAGTTAAGCAGCTTGTCAGTCATTCCACAGTCTCAAACTCACTCCCTCCTCCCCATCTGTCCAGAACCCGCTGCCACCTCCTCCAGGCACCCTAGGTTCCCAGCCCTCTGGTTACTTCTGCCCCTCGCTAGCATGGGAAATCACCCCCACCCACCAGGCCCCCAGTCAGGATCTTGTGGGGATGACTTCAGCTGGCAGACAAGCCTGGAACCTCCCCCTCCCCCTGCAGTGATGTTAACACATGTTGGCTCCCCAAATGGAATGTTTCCATTAAAGCATTAAGTGGGAGTAGATTCCCACCCATGTGACACCGCCTCTGAGAACACCAAGAGAATTTACTCCAACAAGCAAGGAGACACGGTCAGCACTTCTCTTCCTTGTCACGCTGCCAAGCTCTGGGCAGCCCTGCACGGCGCACTGGCCGATGGCTGTTACCAACAGTCTAGGAGGCTGTGACTGTTGCCCTTAGTTATAGTAGGTTGGGGTCCCCTGTGTTTGGGTTCCCTGTGCTTAGTTAGTGATCCCATCCTTAGGCCTTGCCTAGAGACAGTGATCTGACTCCCGACAGGACCTGGTTTTTGTGTCTCTGCCTTAGTCAGCTGCTGCCTGCTCCCCAAGTCCTGTCCCCACCTTACCACTATGGGCCCAATCATCAGCACATCGTGTCAATAAAAGACCTGACGTCGGAGTTCTCACATGCTTCTTGAAACTCAGCCCCCCCTGAGCTGTGCCCTTATGCCCAACCTTGGGACCAGCCCTACGTCACAGGGGTGATTACAAGGGACCCTGCCTCGCTCCCAGGTCCCATGGCTGCCATAAGACACTAATGCCTGGCCCTGCTGCCTGGGTGCTGGGCACCTGAGGTCAGTGGCTGTTGGAGGGTCTCACACCGTTCCTGCCCCAGCACTGAGTACCTACAGATAACTGAGGCCAGAGACGGTTTGGGGCTCTACAGTCAACAGAGCAGGAGGAGAGGCCTCAAGTCACCTTCATTGCAGGTAGGCAGATTGCAAATCTACAACAAAAGCACATTTACAGCCCTTCCCAGCATCTCCAGCATCCCGCCCAGAGGCATCCCTGCTTCAGGAGGGGAGAGGTGGCCTTGGATTTGATTTTTCTCCCACCATTTTCTCAGTCTGCTCTGCAGGCAAGTACACAATGATGCCTTGTGAGATACTAGTGCATTCCTTGTCACGACATCTGTCAAGGAGGGATAGCTACCCCTAGTTTATAGATGAGCAGACAGTCTCACGAGCAGCAAACAAACCAGAAGGCAACTCAGCCAGGAAGGACGTGGCTCCAGGATCCAAACCAGCTGCAAGACACCACGTCTATCTTCAGGAATCCTGCGATCTAGCAGATGGGGGGAGGCACATCGGCATGAGGGCTCACCACAATGCAAGTGACAAGCCTTAGGCAGACGAAACTGTTCCAATGTACATATGGAATACTGCCCTTCTGGAAACAGGAAATAGAAGAGGTTTCATGGAGAAAGTAGCCCACATATTGTCCTTCTCTGTGCCTCGCCCACTGGCTACTTCACTCTCTACTAGGAGGCTGACTGCTCTTAGGATGGCTGCTGACATACCGCCTGGTTTTCACCAGAGCGGCCAGCCCACAGTACCTTCTGCGCCAACTTGTTTATGGAGGGACGAAGCAAGGCAGAGCGCTGGTAAGGGTCCACGGTGTCTTGACTCCAAGGTCTGCTCTCCAGCAAGTACCGAGCCTTTGGTTTCTCCAGAAACTGCTGCTGAAGGAATCCCATGTACTCTGGTGGGGAAGACCTGCTGGTTCCACAGCACTCCCCTGCCCAAGCCTGGCTTGCCCGGGATAGCCATGGATGTGGAGTCGTAATTAGTAAGCCAGCAGCAGAGTTGGCTGGCTGATGGTGTTGTAGAGAACAGCTGAGCACAGCAAATAGAGCCATTGACCCAGTTCAGTTTTTTTCTGTCTTCAAGAAAATAATCGAGTTTAAATGAATTGGTTTCCTATGTCGCCTCTGGCCTTGGAGGGATAGAAAGGGACAAGAATGGTCCCCTCAGTTCACCATTGGCTATTTTTGAATCATTAGACCCGGAAAGGCTTCTTGCTTTCCCTGATGGCCAGAGGAGGCTGAACATGGCCAGAAGGCAGAGAGGTAGAAAATCACTGAGGAGATGATGAGGATGGAGCCTCAGGGTCTGGCCTGGCTTCAGCAGCTGTATGGGGTGCACACTGGGGTCTCACTGCCTCTGGGATTCTTATGTCTAGAATGGGAGCCCACAAACCCCACACTTCCCAGGGTCCCTGGAGCAGCAAAAGAACACATGTCAGTGAGAGAGACGGTGAGCAGGTCGAACGCCTGGTGTGTTTCTCTAATGAATCCCCAAATCTAGACTTTCAACTGAATGAACGTTTAAGGTGAGTGGTTTAGGAATGCTTCAATGTTGATAACTAGCGAAAAACAAACCAACCAGCAAAACCATAAAACCTCTCCACCCTGACTGATGAAACGTGCCGTCTATGGGCTACAGCTGGACACAAGCCACTGTGGGCAACCTCTGGTTTAAGACAACACGTGCAGATTAATCTATTTCACGACAGTGGCCTCCCACCTACATAGTGCCGTGTAATTTTCTTTAGCTGAGAGGCAGGTCTAGCCTTGTTACAGTCAGAGAAGTGCCTCTCCTGCTCCTCAGCTTCCTTTGGGACCTCAGGGGAGAATGCTGAAGGGCTGCTTACCTGGCCCCCCACCACCCCTCCACTGCTGCAGGAAGGCGAAGGTGCACCTGGCCCAGTTTTCTAGAAGTTACAGAGCCTGGGCTCACCTCCTGTCCAGTTCCCCGCTTCTCTTAAGGAAAATCTCCACTTCCTCCTTAACAAAATGGGTTGAGGGGGGAGCAGTGTCTGTAGCTCTGGAGCAGGAGCCTGGAGGTGTGTTCTGTGTAAGTTCAGAGACGTTTCCCACCTCTCTCTGCCTTAGTCTCACTCTGTTTGCAAGAGATAAGAATCTGAGGGACCTAGAGTTGTTGCTCAGATTAAACGTGATGATGACTGCCAAGTGCCTGGTAGGATGCCTGGCACATAGCAAGGGATCAAAAAATGATAGGTATTATTATTCTTCGTGTGTTATCTTTAGTGAAAAGCATGCCAGAGATTTCTGAGTGGGTGACTACAATAAAGTAGCACAACCAGGCAAACTCGTTAACTGATGAGGCCACCTATAATTAGTAAAACCATTACACATGCAAACAGTGCTGCTTAGATGTCTGTGCCAGTGTTGTTTGAAGTGTGTTTAAATAACCCTTTCCCCTGGCTGCCCACCCTCCCCAAATCTCGATTACATTATTAATTTCATTAACAAACATTTTCTTCATACAGAGAAATAGAACTTTAAACTTGTACATATTTGAATCACAGAGGGTTTAAGAACTGGGATGTGGCTGAGTGGCAGAGCATTTGCCTTGTGTGTTCAGGCAAGGCTATAAGGATCCTTCAGAAAAACAAGCACAAGTAAGAGAGGACTTGTCGAGAAGGGGTTTTGCAGTTTGGGAGGGATAAGAGAGGGTAATGAGGAAGAAAGTGATCAAAATAAATTATATGCATATGAAATTGTCAAAGAATAAAAAAATAAGGTAGAGATGGAAGTACTTACAATTCAACCATCCTCCTACTGGGTATATAGCCAAAGGAAATGAACCCATTGCAGCAAAGAGACACCTCCACAGCCATAATTACTGCAGCACTCGTCACAATACCCAAAGCACAGGGTCAGGCAAATGTCCGTTAACACATGAATGGATATAAGAAATGTGACATGTGTGCACACATATATCTAATGAGATACTATTCAGCAATGAAAAGAATGAAATCCAAAACAAAAAAAGAAAAGTAAAGATAAAAACAAACACTACACAGTTTTTAAAAGTTGATCCTTGACCACACTAACGAGTTGTTTGGGGGCCTGGCTTTGGGGCTCCTTGACCCAGGCTGCCACTTCTTTTTCTTGACTTGTTTAGCAGGTCCCCTCAGATACAGGTGTGTGGGGAGGGGGAAGCTTGGGGACGCGCTCCTGGCAGCGGTGTACTGGGGACATCTCAGCGAGTTGGTGTGCACATCAAACGCTCAGCCAGCACCTGAGGAAATTCAGTCTCAGAGATTCAGGAAGTGACTGGCCCAAGGTCTTACTAACTAGCAAGCTACACTGAGCAAGTTCAAGCTTGGGCCAAATTCTGACCCTGAAGTTTGTTGACTAACTTACCAACCTGATAGATCACATAGTTAAATTCATCCAAAGTCAACCTTGGGCCTGAAGATTGAAGGCAGCTCAGAACAACCTGAGCTTGAAGCTAAAGAAATCTAAGCCCAGGAAGGTGCTGGTTGCTTGCGGATCCACAATCTTCGGGAAGAAGGAAGGAGAACCCTGGAACCCAGATATTGTACTCCAAAATTCGGTCTCTGCACTTACATCTTTGGAAACAACTGAAAGTTTCCTTTCTTTGATGTCCTTGTCCAACATACGTAACCCAGGTCCAACACAGGTGACCCAGATCCAACACAGGTGACTCCAACTCCAACATAGGTGACCCCAGCTACAATATAGGTGACCCCAGCTCCAACACAGGTGACCTGGGCAGACAGAAGGCACAGAGCTGAAGCATCTCCTACCACAATACTTAATGCAGAACACAGGAAGATAGTGGTAACTTAAGGATAGGAATAGAATGTGGAACACCCACTCAGGATAGGCCTCTCAGAGCTGCCCCAGAGGCAGGTGGACAACTGACGTTCCACTCTAAAGGAACGGAAAGCCAACAGACACGATGGAAGTCAGCCCCTCCTGACTCTTCCCACATTCTCTGTCTGCCCCCAAACCAAAATGAATGGAAGTGGTGCAGATTAGACCCAGAAGCCTCTGCTTCTCCAAACACTCCCTCTATCACAGCTGCAACTTCTGGACACAAAGGGAGCCGAGGTGATTCACCAGCATCCTCGTCCCTTCCCTCCCTGCCATTGTGTATGCTGTAAAAAGCATCTCTTTGCACATATCTTGGCAGCAGATACAATTATTGTACCCATTTAATAGAGACAGAAACTGAACCACACACAGGGCAGGCAACTCGCCCGGGCACAGTACCAGAAAGACTGGAATGGCAATTGATGTGGGCAGTTCAAGGGAACCTAAACTATCCTATCAATGCTCTACCCCATCTAGGCCTGGGGAAATGGGGGGAGATCCTAATCAAGAGCCTGAACAGCAGGTTGCCCCTCAAGACTCTGTACCCTGCCAGCATCTTTCAACCCATCCCCCAGCTCCAGACCAAGGTCCTAAATAAATAGGCCCAGAGAAGAGGGTACAGGTTCTGGGACTGACTGAGTCCACACCCAGAAAGATACTTTTAGAGAACTTCAATAGCTACACCTCTTCCCCCCTCATCGTTCACCAGCATTTCGGGTGTGAGGTCTGGAGCCCTGGGCTCAGATGGCCCCGGTATAAAAGAGCAAGAGAGAAGGCCTCTCTAGGAGACCTCCCTTTACTCTGGGCCCAGCTGACAACTCCCCAGAGTCTCTGGGTCCTCTGCACAGTGCACACAGTGGGTCTGCAAGAAACACTAGCTGGACTCACTACACTAAGCTCCCTGGGTAGATCTAAGAGTAACCCCAGAAAACACTCTCTTGAAGGTAAAGGTGACTGTTATTCCAAGTCAGGTCAGGCTAGAGCTACCAACTGGCTTTTCCAATGTGATTCAATTAGGGGAATATGGATGGTGCCAGGCCCAATATTTCCACGGATGTCTGACAATGGCTGTGTTGAGAATCACAGGAGATGACATCATCGTTCCCAGAAATAGGCTGATTAAAAGACATGAGGACAGTGCAAACAGCAAGCCTGGTACACACACACACACACACACACACACACACACACACACACACTCACTCACTATTTACTTCTCTGCTCTGGGGAGCCTGGACAAATCTGGGCGTGTCTGGGACATAGGGATGGTGCCAGAAACCAGAGGCAGTAGAAAGAGCCTGAAGGCAGGTGGGTGGCATAATTGCAGCTGGTCTTTGAAAATGGCTGGCGCCCGGGGGTGATATCAGGGGAAGGGATTCAGTTCTATACCTTGAAGTCCCTTGGTTCTCTGTGGACCCCTATAGTATATATTAGTAATTTTTCTAGGCCCTACACTTTCCCAAAGGGAAATCCCACTCCCTCCTCTGGGCCCCTCACATTTCTATTCTTCCAAAAGGGGAGTGGGTGGGTACAGGACGGGCAGCTTTCTGCTGGCCAGGGCAGGGCTCCGAGGAAGGACAGAGGGTCAAATCCTACTTTGTGCTCTTGTAGCTATGTGACCCCAACCTAATGAACCCCCTTTCTGAGAGGAGTTTCTTGGTTGTGGAATGAACAGAAATGTGCTAGTTCCATGGGGTAACACTAATGAGAGGCTCAAGCATTCATTTCTTGACCTCCCGTCACGTGTACTTCCAGGTACCAGAGACAGAGGGAACAGGACATAGACTGCTCTTAGGAGGCTCCTAGTGAAATGTGGGACAGGTGGGAATAAAATGAGGTGAACTTAAGTCCATATTCCAGGTGGAAGAAGGGCTAGGCTGGTAGGGATGAAGTGAGGAAGCAAGGCCGGAAGCCAGAGTAGTCCAGTCTGGGTTGTGCAACTCAGCAGACAGTTCTTCACTGTACCCCCCCTTCTCTAAGCCAGGACCCAGCCCTCTCTCACCTCCCCACTGGTCTAAATCCACAAAGGTGCCAGAACTCTGCTTAGACAGTGTCTCCTTGTGGCTCACCAGTGAAACAGGGCTGTCAGGGCTCCTGGCCACTGTCCTACGCATTCTCCAATGGCTTTGCATGACCTGGTCCTACGCACACCTGCCTGGCCTCGCCTCTTTCTTTGCAGGCACTGCAGAGCCTGGTGAGTTGAGCCTGCCCAGGCAGCAGGCACCTCCACCCCAGATTGGAACCTCCTGCAGCACAGACAGAGACTACAGCTGATCTCAGTGCCCAGGGCACAGCACAGGTGAACAAAAACAGAAATCACTTAATCCCAAGGGGCTCTTGGGGAGTCCTGTGTGCCTCTGGTTTGTGGGAAGCTGCTAGGAATCACTGCTTATCACGTGGCCCCGTGCTCTACAGCTGTGGTTAGAGGGCACGAGTTCCAGTGGAAAGGCATGTGTAACCCCAACCTTGAGACAGGAAAAGAAAACGAGGCACCTGTCTAAGCACAGACACAGTATTTTTCAAGGAAAGTTCTGCAGAGGAAGGGTCTAGAACCGATCTATGTACTGAAATGAGTCTGTGCTGTGTGCTTGTGACTTCAGGATCTCCACACAGAGAAAAGACTAAGTGAACAGAGGGCAGCAGTGAGGGACCTGCTATGTGCTGGACTACAGTTCCCATGACCCTTGAGCTGTTGGGCAACAGCCAGGAGCCCCAGCTCAGACCCAGGCACTGAACACTGGCAGTCACCCCAGCCATGCGTAAGGGGTCCTTCCCCATTTTCGTCTTTCTCTTCTGCAGACCCTGAGGCTGGACCCCTGCTGAAGGCTCTCTAGTCCACACATCTGTGGGAGGCCTCAGGCGTTATACACGGCAGGGGCATAAGGAAAGATTCTGAGGGCAAGCCTCCCCAACATTCTGAAGGACCAGGTACCAGAAGATCATTTAGAAACAAAAGTCAAAGCCTGTAGAGACGGCTTGAGGGTTAAGACTCTACCTTACAAGCAAAAAGTCCTGAGTTCATATCCCACATCCCATATAAATCCAATGGAAATGGCAGTGGCCTGCTCTTCTGTCTGGGAAATCCCAGCGCAAAGCAAGAAGGAGGTAGAAGCAATCCAGGATGATTCCCAAAGTCACCCTTGGTCCCCCACAAGACACATAGAACCCTCTTACGCGCTGAGCGCGCGCACACACACATACAAAATAAAGTAAAAAGAAGAAAAAAGTCAAATACCAATTACAGAAGGCGTGGCAACCAGGGTACAGGTAGAAAAAAAAGGGGATACCTTATACCTACAGGCCCAGACAGGAAGAAGTCAGGCAGGTTTTGACCAGGTCAAAGTTGGCCAAAGCACCAAGGAGCAGGATCCAAGCAGGAGCCCAAAGGGACGAGGCAGAGAGGGAGGAGGGCAGGACACCAGGAGTTTGCAGAGTCCGTGTGCAGGTTCTCACCAGTAGCACTGAGTGCCAGCAGCCGAAGGTCACCTACGTGCACGGCATGCACGGGCAGTCACGCCCCACAGCTGTGCAGCTGCACCTTTGCTGAGGCGTGGGATACAGGTGTTCCTGGGGTTTCTCTTAAAGACCACCTTTTCCCCCCGAGTTCTTGCCTGGCCAAAGCTGCTTGTTTATGTGACAAAGCTCCATCTGGCAGGGTGCTGGGCGAGTTGGGGAGCCCTTAGGGAACTCTGGATCAGCCTCCAGCTCATTGGCTGGCTCAAGGAAGCACTACATGCAACTGCAACCACCAGGCCATAGCCAGGCAAGATGAAGCTTCTGCTCCCTCATGTTCCTAGCCCCCTCCCTGGGAAAGCCTAGTGTACTACCCTTGAGCTTTAACTTACCACAAAGAACCCTAATCAAAGGGTGCAAGCTGTTTGGTCAACATTCATGTTTTGTTTAGCCCACACGGCGTATGACATTTTTAAGTTTTGAAACAATTGCCAACATTTAAAAATGTGAAATTTTCAAATGTCTTTCTCTCACCCTCTCTCCTTCTCCCTCTCTCTCTCTCTCTCTCTCTCTCTCTCTCTCTCTCTCTCTCTCTCACACACACACACACACACACAACTTCAGGGTCCCTTCTCTTCTTAACACAAGGCTTGCCACCAAAGTCCCACTGCAGGACACACCCTCCAGATTGCCACAGTTGCCACTGCAGCTTAAGTGCCTCAGCAAGGTTCCCATGTTACTTGGGCACAGGCACCCACCCAAGCTCTCCTGGAGTCATACTCGGATCCTAGCACACCAGGGACACTTGCCCAAGAATGGACATTAGGATGAAGGCAGAGAAGCAGGATTTTCTGACTGCTATACTGCTTCTTACAACCCCCTCCCCACAGCTGAGCACTTGTGCAGGATACACAAGGCAGGAAGCCTGTGGGCTGTGCCCAGATCACTGAAATCATTACGTGATCTCTGCTTCAAAGGTTGGGCCTTTCAGTGCCCAAGCAAAACAAGCTCAGTGATTCTGGCATCTCTGCACCTTCTGAAAGAGGTGGCAGGATTCCTGGGCAGCCCAGCTGGGAGATCCCCAGGACTTCTGTCAAACTGAAAAGCAGAAATTCAGCAGTAAGAACTCACAAAGCCGAGTCTTCCTCGGTGCAGCCTGCAGGAGGCCTGCCCCTCTTTGATGCTGGTAACCAACTCTTCCCTCTTTCTTTCCAGTAAATGAAAACCCACAGGGTTTTCAAGGTCAGAGTCCGGCTGGCAGGAAGGGATCTTTGTTCTCCTGCCTCTGACTTACCCCAAACATAGACAATTGTCCCTGGCAACTTGGTCCTGTTGGGGTGGAGACAACCACCAGGCAGGTGCTTCCTGTGGCCCCCCAGGAGCCCGGCTTCCCTGGATACGCATTCTCTGAGGACCTGACTTCCTGGAGATCCATCTTAGCAAGTAGCTTGGGAGAAAACAGCTGTCAGGCGCAGAATACACCCATAGCCCAGAGAGGGGCAAGGCTGGGGAAGAGCTTGGTCCCTGGCTGGCTGGCTGAGGATGACCTCCAGCTACTTGCCTGCTCTCTGTTTCACTTTCCTCACTTGCAAAATAGGGAAAGAAACAGCCAGAGACAATCACATCCTAACGAGTCCCAGAGGAGCTATGGGAATCACAAAGCGTCATGCCAAAGTTAATTATTCCAACGCCTGGCAGTGTATGGCACGCAGTAGGTGCTCAATGGAGATGTTTATTGGGCACCTGTGCCATGCCAGGCTGCATCCTGGGTGATCGTGGCTAGGAGAAGGGGTCAGCTTCAGTGGGTATGCTGTCATATCACAAGAACTACAATGAAGTGAGGAACAGATCCTATAGGACCCAGAAGGATCTGAGCTCCCTGAGATCGAGGGTAAGGGATGCATGACTTAGCAGAACCACCACCTGCTGTCTGGCCCCACTTAAGTGGTGACTGGCTGCTCACTAAAGGCGTCCATGCGCATGCCTGTGCCACATATTCCTGTGGCTGCTGGGGACCTAACCGTGGTCCATGAGAGCAACAGTCTGTGTCCCTCGTTATGGACACTATCACAGTCACTCATTAGAGAATGGACTACTAGACTCACCACAGAGGAGGTGCCAGCTAGTCCTGAATAGGTCGTAGCCACTGGCAGCATTAAGAGCTGTGCTGCTGGCAATTCTAGTTCTTCCTCACTAGCCTGAACACCTTGGTCAAGTCACCAAATCTGTTTGGTCTGCCTTCCTCAGTACTAAGGCATGGTGCATCTCTGACTGCCAGGAGCACAAGCATAGAGGGAGCTCACTCTTGGCCTATCTGTGAGAAATTTAGTCTTTTCTATCAAATTATAAAAACCCTTACTTTCTATAGCGTCTTCCATTCCGTTACCAGGTCTTATCTACATAATTGTTTCCTGAAATGTATTTTAACAGAGAATTCCAAAGACACACACACACACACACACACTTCACACACTTCAACCGGTCCAGCAACTCTTGCTTATGTAAATGAGCCAAATGAGTCAAGAATGTGAAACTGAGCCCCAACCAGTGGGGTGAGGTAGAGACAGGCTTGCTTAGCTGAACAGAGCGTGGGACGCTCAGGTGTGCTTGCTCAACCAGTTTTCTGGAGGCTACACACCATTCTGCAGAACTGGTCACCTTGCTGAAAAACTTCAATGAGTGGTGGACTCTTAATTTGCGACCGATTTTACTTCTAACATCATCGGCTCAGCTTCAGCCTCAGTGCCTGCCGCTCCTGCTCTTCACAACTTCTCACTGCTCTACCAGCGCACGCCCTGGCTCCTTCCACGGCCCTCTGCCCTCAAGAAGCCAGGAGGCCTCCTGAGCCCTGTGCACTCACCCACTCCCTGTTTAGCCATCTGAGGAACTCATCTCGTTTATGAAGCCCTTGATTCCTTGAGAGCAGGTTCACCTCCTGCCACACGCCGCTCCCCAGAAAGCATCAGAAAGCCGCCAGGATTCTAGCCCTGGGTATCTGGGCACATCCTTTGGCACTAAGCCCCTGCTCCCTCTCAGTGGGGAAATCTTGTAGCCCTGTGAATGAGTTCAGCCATGGGCTCTGCCTGGAGAAAATGCCATGTCCAGGTTGATAGAAGAACCAGGCCCTGCTTCAGCCTACTGAGGATTGGGAAAGGGGCAGTCTGAGAGACCCCTGCCAATGCCTCAAGGAAGCCCCGCTACTGCTTGAGGGGAGTGATGAGGTACAGAAAGCGAAGAGCTGAGAGGCTGGGGGGGGGGAGTCACAGAAGCTCTAAGAAAAAGGAATTGGAGACTAAAGGACGGGTGGAAGCAGGAGGGTTTAAGGAAGCTGGGGGCCATGCGCAGGGTTAACAGGCTGCAGGTGCCTGCTCTGAACCAGGCTCTTCAAGCAGCATGCTGTGACGTTCACTCGTCCTTCCGATATCCTCTCTTGAGTTATGTAAGTGCACCAAAGTCACAGAGCTAGGTCTGACCAGGACCCTGACCCGCAGTGTCTGTGGGGGTGAACAGCGGAGCCCAGGGCCGAGGACTAGGGCAGGGGTGGTGCAGCCAGGGCAACAGTCCTTGTTAAGGCCTGAAGACAGTTCTGCTGTCCCTGCAGCCCGACCGGAAGGGCCCAGGCCCAGGCCCAGCCAGCATATATGTGTGTGTGATACCCAGGGACACTTTGCAGGAGCAGAAGGGCACGGAAGCGTGCAGGCAGATACAGTGAGGACCCCAGCCCCTGCTTCCTTCACGGCTGCTGCTAAGGGGCGAGCAGGAGCGCTTTGCAAAGAGCCGAGAAGCAGCCAGTCAGGAGGCGCGCTCAGCGGCCACACCACAGGCTGGCGCCGAGCTGTTGCCAGGGCGGCCAGAGAATCTGCCTTCACCGACAGGCTTTAGAGCGATCTCTCTCTCTCTCTCCTCTCTCTCTGTTTCTCAACCACCAGCACAATGTCCAGTGCCTGGCGACATCAGCTGGGGGTCTCTTGCTCCTGAGCCAGGAGCTCCAATGACTAGGGCTCCGCCACCATACACGACCTGCCTCTGTCAAGAGTCCTGGGGCAGCCCAAGCCTGGGGATCAGGGAGGTGGAGCAGAGAACCGAGCGCCCACAAGGCCAGGTCAGACAGCAGCTGGGGTGGGTACAGCGGGGATGAATTCCCCCAGGGAGAGGCAATGAGATCCAGATCAAATGCACAGAGTGCTGCTCAAGAAGCGGCCACGGCAAATGAATTCAAGCAGTATGAGAAATCTGTGTGAGTGTGGAATGAATCCAGCCAAGGGCAGATTCACAAGAACCCACCCCCCCACCATCAGGAATCTACATGTTGGGGTACTCAAGGCCTAGGGTGTTTCCTGTTAAGTTTAGGGGCAGTGCTTCCACAAGTGCGCCTAGAAGCTTCCTGCTGATGGGGTGCCATGACCACCCACACAGGAACCGCCATCCTGCCTGAACTTGCCCTGGGACTCAGGCGAGTCAGCAGGTCAACTCTGAGGGCGATGCCCAGCTCCGCGGCGATGCTCACTCAGCTCCTCAGTCCTATCTGAGTCGGGAGGCCCATCACTTAGCAGAGTCTTTGACCCGAGCCAGTAGAAAGCTGTTGCTGGTTACTGCCTTGGAAACACAGTAGCATGCATTTCTCAGAGGCAGGAGGATAAAGCAGGAGACTGTCTCTCCTTGCATGGGGCCCCAAGTCCGTTGCTAGGAGCACTTGCTGCGTGCGCCCACAGCAGGCTGAACACGGATCGTCAAAGTCACAGGTGTAAAAAAGTCAAAGTTTCCACTCGTGACTAATCTTCAGAGGCTAGACATTCACTCACCTTGACTTTGGAAGCTCAAGCTCTGCTCAGAGACCCATAAGCCAATTCCCCAGATGGGTACCACGGAACCAGACCCAGAGGCCAGTCCACTGGACACCTACGCATACAAGCATCGCCCCTCTCCGACCCCCATCTGACAAAGGAGAAAACAGCTGAAGAGATCTGAGGGTCACCCGGGACCTGTGGACACAGATTCATAAGTGAACATAAGGAATCCAGCTGGGGCAGAAATACAGGACCGAAGACTCTTGAATTCGCTAATGGCCCGGGGAGAAGAAAAGTGTGGGGACAAGCCACGAGTAGGCACATTCTGCACCACACCTGCCCGCATTCAGGGCCCCAGGTTTTTACCACAGAAGACAGAAGAAGTCTAGGAGAAGACCCAGGATTGTTACCCAGAGTCAGAGTTGCTATGGAAACCCTGAAATCTAAGGAGCCCAAGCTAGGTCCAAAGACACAGAAGCAAGACCAGAAAAGCAGCATAGCTGCAGGTGAGTCTCCCTCTGTTCGAATGTTGGAGTACGGAGGACTGGGCAGAGCAGTCCCCAACCTGAAGGGCCCAGAGCCCCTCATGAAAATGCTCTACAGTTTACTTGAACAACTAAGCAGAGTTCTTTTAGAAATGGAATGAGAACAGGACAAAGCCCATAAACACTCAGCTTCGAGGCAGGGAGGGCTGCAGTTTATATTTGGCAAGGGACAGGGAACAGCCAATCAGACCCAAATTTGGGGTAGAACTCAGCTTCCAGTAGCAGCAGCAGTAGCAGCAACAGCAATAGCAACAGATTCCCGGCCCAGCTCAGATGCTCAGTAGCCCACCTGGCTGTGCCCTGTCCTCTGTCTACAGGGCACAGATAGGCCTGGCTCCACAGCAGACACTCTACAGCATGATAAATCATCAGCCCAGGAGATGCGAGCACAGCACAGCCTAACACCATCGTCCCCACCTTTTGGAGGTCCAGGACTGATGAATGGAGAGGTGAACAACTGGAGAGATCTCAGGATCACCTGGGCTTGTGGCCATAGATTCATAGATTCGGGGTGGCACCACACCAATACTCAGCTACCTCCAGAAGCAAGGTAGCAGTACTCCTGGGTTCGACGGCTCCCTCCTAGTGCCCCCAGGAAAAGGCTTGTACTCGCCCTGCCTGCTGTTGCCACTTCTGAAGTGCTGGGGAGTCCAGGGGTCTCCAAGTATGCACAGCTAAGTATGCAGACCTCTATCCTACCACCTCTGCAGACAGGTAGCTGTGATTACAGGCAAGGAATAAAGCAACCCACATAGCGGAAAGTGGGAGAAGAGTATTATCTGCAGTTCTGTGAGGAGGAATCATTAATTCACTCAATATTAATCATTAATTCACTCAACATTTTGATCATCACAAAATTGTCATGTTGCCTTTAAGGAAAAACAAAGGCTGGACTGGAGAAGTGACTCAGGAGTTAAGCCTCTGCCTTGCAGGCTGAAGGTCCTGAGTTTGGATCCTAGACCCCACGTATAGACGCCAGGCGGAAGCGGGGGCAGTCTGTGTTTCTGGCCCTGGTAGGGCGGAGCCTGTGAATCCTGGGGCAGAGTAAACAAGGAGGAGGTGGAGGTGGTCCATGGTGGTTCCCGAATTCGTTCGTGGTTCTAACACACACACACACACACATGCATATACGCACAATTGAATAAATAATAAAAAAAAAAGGAAAAACAAAGGCTTTAATGCCGTTGGGGGCACCTTTTCTTCAATTCCGTGGCCCCCAGCACAGAAGAGTCCCAGGAGGCCCTTGGTCCTACAGGAATGAAGTACTGATGCTGCCTGCTGATGCACTCACAAGGGCAAAGGGCAGCTTCTTTTTTTTTATTTTTTTTATTTATTATTTATTCAATTACGCGAGTATGCTTGTGTGTATGTATGTGTGTATATATGTGAATTCGGGAACCTTCAGCCTGCAAGGCAGAGGCTTAACCCCTGAGCCACCTCTCCAGCCCCAAAGGGCGGCTTCTTGCAGCAGGTGGACATGCCCTTGGTTTAGGGTTGTGTAGGCCCAGGTTCAAATTCAGCCTCTGCCATTTAAAGGTTCTATTACCTTGGACAACTATTTAGCCAACTTCAGCTTTGGTTTTCACACATGTAAGGCACAAAGTTTGAGTTTCCTAGGACCATCTGAACTTAAAGCCACCCAGGTCCCTTTATAATCCTTGGCAACTAGACTCTTAAGATGTGAACAAGACCCTGTATTTCCTTTTCCCTGACAGCTTAGCCCACTGTTTCCTACTCTACTCCTCACCACATTGAGTCTGGACTCAGCACCATCAATATGTAATCACACACGTTCTTGTGGGACAACTTCACTTGAGTTGTCTCTCCCACTAGGTGAGGACGGGGCTGGTTTTACTCAGCACTACATCCCTGGGCTCACGTGGTACCTGGAAAATGAGGGGCTCTGACTGATCCAGTGTCCCTTTCCTTGAGATGAGGTCACGAGAGCTCCTTTGTTGTCCTGGCTCCTCACCTGACCACTCATAACTTCCTGGTTGCAGCCTCTATAACAGTCAGACTGGCTCCCTGTCCTAACGGGGCTCTCAGACATGCTGGCACCTCTAGAGCCAACAGCTCCCTGCCTCCTCCCTGCCAGGGACTCGGCCTTGTGTGACTCTCCAGATTTCTCACAGTAACACCTCAGAGTTTCGGAAACAAACGAAAGTCATTTGCCAACTATTTTCTCCCATTAATCTCACAATGCATTTGCTATTTTCCTTCTATAATGACTCATTTAGCAGCAACAGAGCAATTAGGCAAACCACAGAATATTGATTTTCTAAGTGGAAGAAATGTCCACACAAACATCATTTCCTGCCTGTCTTGGGCCATCTCTTGCTACATGATGCAGTGGACCTCACAAAGGCCGGACTGGATCTGCTCTCAAGATTCTGGAGTCTCAGAAGCTCAAATATGCCATGTGGTACTATAAAAAAAAGACCACGTACAATATCCCAGGCAAATTTCAGGACCCTACATGTTAGGCACCATGATCAGGAGAGGCTCAGATCACAGGGAATTGCAGAGTTAGGCCTATGTGTCAGCAGAACAGAGTTCTGCTCACCAGAGTGGTTTGTTCTTGGTGGAACCAGCATGAAGTCCCATGAGGGCAATGCAGTCCCTTTCATGGTAAAAGAAAGGGCTGGTTCAAATCTTGAAGTCATCCTTCAGGTTCGCAACCCCCATACCTAGCTGAGATTCATCCCAGGCACCTGGCAATTCCCAGGCTCAGTCGTTGACTCAGAAAGGCCTAGAGACAAGCTAAATGGAGATCTTATCTTCCTCTCCCTTCCTAACCTCATGCTAACACCATGAGCCCAAAACTAAAGCTTACTTAGCTCTTGAGATACTTCAGACAAACCTACTCTACCACAACAGACAAGAAAAAGAAAAGGGTGTGTGCGTGCACACATGCATGTATGTCAGAAACAGTTTGAGGAATACGATGCGTAGAATCTTAAATACGCACTGACCGAGGGCACCAAAACTAGGCCCGGGGAAACAACTGGACAGGGCCTGCAGAAGCTCACACCGTAGACACCCCAAGCAAATGAGATGGCAGCTAGAAAAGCAGCAAGTTCCTACAACTCCACCCCAGCCAACATAGTGCCGTATCTAAGGAACAGATGATTTCTCTGTGGCTGCAAGAAAAGAACTGAAGGCCCAGATGGCAGACATGGGTTTAAGTGCTATCTCTCTTCCTTTGGGTGACATATTTACCCTCTCTGAGCCTCAGTTCATCTATAAGTGGGATGTCCTGCCACAGTCTTAGTTGAAAGTCATGTGGTGAATAACTAGTGCTATGTAAGGGCACGCATGCATGCGCCTGACGCACATACATATATGCTCAGGAAGCCCAAGGGCAGTATATGCCCAGGAGCTGACACATCCAGCAATAATATGGACTATTCCCGATGGACAAAGTGCCCATACTGGGGGTATGCAAATTGACTCTACACAGTCAGCATGGGCAAGAGGCAGAGTGTCCTGAATCCCTCTGACAAACTTGGACACGTGTTCACACATTAAACCTCAAGGGAGTGATGCCTTGAATAAGCCAAAATAATTCCTTCGGTTCACGGATGCTGCCTGACCTATTGAGATGATGGAACTCCCTCAACCCATTAACACCTGCAAGAGTGTAATATTGTGAAAAACACTCCTGTGGGAGTGCTGGACAAAGAGGGGGTGGGCAGGGGAGTAGGGAAGAACATCTAGGCTTGGATAAACCACAGGACTTTCCTCAATACCAGCTGCATGTCAGTACAGACCTATGCCTCAGCCTCTTCCTCTAGCATGAAAAGAAGCAAGACCACATGCCAGAGGAAGCAGTCCCTTCAACGAAACAGCGGAAGAAGTAATCTGACAATCTCAGAAGGAGCCTCTCCTAGGCAACCCATGAGCATCACAAGCTCAGAAACCTGGAGGAACTGGACAGAAGATGGGCCCCAAACAGATACCCTTCCCACCCTTCCCCTGTTCTCTCTTACATGAAAACTCCTCACAGCTCTAGGTAAGCTACATGCCCTTTGGGTTCCCAAAATGTGGTTAAGTCCCCACAATAGCGGGATACACATCTGAGATCTTGTAGACGCACAGAAAGCAACCCACCTGAGTGCTAAAGATGCAAAGTGTGGTCCTGGAAGGCGCACTGTCGCCACGGGGGGCGTATGAAGGCAACACTGCTACCTGCCCACTTCACACCTGTGTCCTCTCCCTCCTTCTGGGGAGCTCCTTACAAGATCAAGGAGTCCTGGAACCCCTGGCTCCCCTGGAAGAGCTCCCACAAGCCATCTATGGCAGACCCATCCATAACGGTGCAGACTCTGTTCCTAGCAAGGACAGCACTTTATTAATTATTCAGAGGACAGTACAATTATGCAAATCTGTGGACAGCTTCTGCCCAACCATTGCCTTCTGCAGAGGGAGCTTGGAGGGGATGGGGAGACCCAGAGCCAGGGATTCTGGGTACAAGGAGTCAGCCACCCCATGAAAGGGGCAATAAGCCCTTCACATCCTCTTGGCTAACGTCAATCCCAATCAGAGTGTTACCCTAATGACGGTGCAGAGCACAGCCAGACTCCACCCAGAGACAGGACAGCTACACAGAAAATGAGGAATGATCCTGAGGACCTGAGATAACTTTTTCCCAAAAACATCACCCCACTAGCTAAGTCAGCAACACATTATTCAAGCTCACTCCTGTAAGTCCAGAAGGTAGGGAAAGAGTCCAAAGTTCCCTCTTAGAAACATGCTTCTGAGATGGAATACCTCAATCTAATGTTTACCAAATGATGCTCAACAGAACACTCTGCTCCACAGATGCCAGCAGCTGCTGCGGGGTCAGGGTAGGAACAGGAAACTCTGGATTAAACAAAGTAAAGCTGTACTGAGGACCTCTTGGGGCTTTAACCAGGAGTGAGGATACACCCACCCTTTGGAGAACAGTGTGTATTTCCACCTTTAGGAACCCCTGAAACCAATTTTAGACCCTCTAGGACAGACTGCTTTGGACTAGGAAATCTTCCATCCCAACTCATTAGCACCTACGAGAATGTGGTGTGCTATGGAACTTGGTTTGGGGCACAACAGCTAGTGAGAGAGAGAGAGAGAGAGAGAGAGAGAGAGAGAAGACAGCCAGGCAAGCCTGACTTAAAGAGACAGTGCCACCAAGTTTCCTGCTGGCAGTTAGTCCTTGACTCTGAAATGTCTTGGAGTAGGTTCTCATGACCCCCATAAACGCCATCATCAAAACTTTGTACCTCATGAGCTCTGGGGAAAAGAAGAGACCACCCCAGGGAAGCTGGGTGAGGGTCTAGCAAAACATCTGATCATGGCGCTGCCACTGCCCCACACCAGTCACCTGAGAAGCGTGGCCTGCAGCCCGTCAGCAAACCCTCAGCCTGCTGCCAGAATCTCAGCACCACTAACCCACCTCGCCACAAATCCAGAGCAAAGCTGGCAGAGGGTCAACCACTCACTCTCACTGGTCTCCTGTTCTCGCAGACAGCAATCAATTGCATTACCCAGGATCACCCGCACCCCTGACTCTTCTCCCACCTGCCTACCTGACAGCCCAGAATGGCCCCCAGATACAACCACTGCTCATGTCACAAGGAGACGAGATACAGTAGCCCATGAGAAAGACACTCGGAGCAACTGAGAAGCCACAAATGGAAAAGGGCAGGTGCTGAGCTAGGCCTGCACTGTCGAGGAGCCTCATGGGGAGCCAGCGCCTCACCCGCGGGCGCTTCTCCACCCGGGGCTTCACCACAACAGCCTCTGCAGAGCTCCAGTGGCCTTGAGACACTCCACAAACCCTCCTGGCAGCTGCCACGCTTGCCTCTGGGAGACAGTGAAACACACTGCAGAGTGCAAATCCCACCTCTGCCACTCACCTGCTCTCCATTCAGGGCGAGTGACTCTTATCTTGGAGAACCTAGATTTGCTCATCAGTAAAACAGATAGAGGCAGCTCTGCGGTGGTTCAGAAGCCAGGCTGCCTGGGTTTGAGTCCCAACTCTGACGGCCTCCCTGGGTACAGCATGGGCTGTCACAGGAGCAAACTGCTGAGAAAAGGCCTGACCTGGAGGGTGGTTCAGTTTACTGCAGAGCATGCTATTCACAGAGATCCTGCCTTTCAATCCGCCCTGAAGCTAATCCTAGACAAGTGACTTAACTGCTGCAGCCCAGTCCCCTCGCATGTCATACAAGGGATATAAAGTGTGAATAGGCCAGAGTAGTAGAGAGAATGGGCATTCATCACATAACATCTGGCACACAGGTGCTTCATCTATGTAGACATCCTCTGACATCATTATCCACAGAACACATAACATGCAGAACAAAAGAGCGAGACCACATGGCAGATGGATGCAGCCTACTGCTTGACCTTCAATCCCAGCTCTATTACCTGCAAGCTGCACGACTTGACTTGTCACTACATCTCTGGAACTTCATTTTCTTGTCTGTGAACTGGGACAATAAGCACATCTGTCTATGGTACTTTGTAAGCACAGCATGTGAGCCCAGCCCATCCTCAGGGCGCCCAAGGGCAGCAGGGGTTACCATCACAGTACCAAGAAAAGCCTGCCACACAGATAGCAAGATGGACGACATCTGTGTCCTACCCCACAACGCTCCCCTCTACAGCAGCTCCAGGGCCTTCATGACCTGAATGCAGTGATCCAAAGCCCAGGAAACACTCCACGAGCTGCCCATGCCAGCCTGCTCTCCCTGAGGAATTCTGGCCTGGCCTGGAATCTGGGTGGAAAAAGGTGGTGGCGCTGGTCTCTGGGAGATACTCCTCAGCAACTGAGTATGTGAGGACTGACTGCGGAAGCCGGGCTTGGAATGGGCAGTCAGGGGTCAAATCCAAGCTCCTGCTCACAGGTCAGCTCCCCTCACCCCTCGTATTTCCATCCACAGCCCAATACCCCAGCAGGTACATGGCCTTCTCATAAGGTCTTCCCTCTCCAACACAGCCACTCTCACCCTGACCTAAGCCTCTCCAGGCTGCATGTGCTGAAAGAACGCACTCGCTCTGTGGGACCAAACAAGAATACTTCAGGTAGCCCCCAAACACTGGCAAATGCTGCCACAGGGGTTTTGACTCCATGGGCCAAGGCTTGGATCAGGCTTTACCCAGGAAAGTGCACAAAGGGTCAGAGCAAGACAAACAAGCCCTGATGACCCGACTGGCTTGGTACCTGGAGAAAGGACACAAGTCCCATACCAGCTCTGTCTTCTCCCCTACACTCTGCTGCTCCAGGCACTCCGGAGGAGTCCAGCGCAGCAGTGTGAGGGTGCGTCTCAAAGTGGACACGCAATCCAGCACTAGGTTGTCTCTGTTTCAAGGGAGGACACTGTTCTTTGAAAGGCATGACAACCTTAAAACAAAGAATAGGACCCCATGATAGTAAAAGTTAGGTCCTGATGGCTCTGGCCAAGGAATGAACTGCCTAGGCAGGGGGATCCCCAAAGGGCAATTTGGGACCAATGAATTTCAGATTCTATTCTGTGAGATGGGAAACAAAAACCCTCTTGCTGGGAGGAGTCGTGACTATAACAGAGTCCTTGCTCAGGCAAATGCTAGTGTAGAGTTGGGTCACGTTACTTGCTTCTCTACGATGGTTCTCAACTTTGGCAACTCTGAGGAGATATAATCAAGAGAGTGTACCCCAGCAAGCCTGAGGTAGGGTCCAGGAACCCATCAGGTGGCTCCTCTGCCTTGGGCTTCCCAAGGACGCTTGGACCACATGGAGTCTCTATCCCAGCTAGTTCTGGGACTGTTTCCTAATGCCAACTGGGAAGGTTAGAAAGAAGATGATAAGGGGAATAAGGAGCAGGGGTGTGGGGCTAGTGACAATCAATCTATTAATCCATGTCCTCTGCAGCCAGAAACAGTAATTGTTGAGGCCCACACATCCTTCACGTGCTAACAATCTGCAGCTGTAATACGACTCTTTGATTATGAATGTCAAAAAGACAGAGCATGAAATTAACTTCCCCTCAGTCAGTGGGCATAGGAGATGCTACACTAATTCACTGCCCTCAGTATGAAACCCCCCCACAAGTGTGGCAGCACATTAAGATGCATTAAGCATTAAGATGTGTGCTATCCTGTGTCATCTGTATCTCTGACCAATGTGTTCTTCTACCATCAGGCTGGGCAACCAAACAAGGGTCCTGTTTGTTCAAGACTGGTCAGGGCAGCAAGGTGGGAGGGATTAATGGGAAAGGGGAGTGACCAGAGCCAGCTAGAGCAGCTAGCTCCCATTCCCCAGTGGGGGCTACCCATTGGAAAGGGGAGGTAGAAGCGATTCACCGTGCAAGGTAACGGCCAGCACCAGGAGATATTCATTCCTGTAGTACTTACTGGCCCCCAGAGATGGGAAAGATGAACTTTGAACCCAGGTGGCTCTTCTAACAGGATCAAGCCTGTAACTCCTGTAGTCCTTTGCTCTAGCTGCAGGAGTTGAGGTCCCACAAGGGTAGGAGGAGGAGTACCAAAGGCCAACCAGGGAAAGGCCTGCCAGGCTGGCTTGGGAGGAAACTCAAAGGAAGAGAACCCTGAAGCTGTTCACTGGCTGTCTTTACTAGAAAGCTCAAGCACATTCGTTAGTGCTTCTGATCAGCCCACTAGGAAGGTGCTGTCTGTAGCCAAGAGCAGGCGGACCTCATGAGTGGATGCAGGCAGGCAAGGATGTTCTTTAGACCAGGTTTGAGATTGTCTTGGAGTCACTTTTTAGCCTTTCACACACGTCCAGGGGGTCCCAGGCATGATGATGCCAGGGACCCTTGAGTGAGAGATGGAGGGGGAGAGTTTTGGGGGATTTGGATCCTGTCTTCTTCCCTTCCTTGGGTCCTCATCTCAATACCCACTCAGCACAGAGGGGCTCTGGTATGTAACTGATGGCTTCCACAAGGATGTGCTTCCCAAACCAGGAAAGGGTCTTTGCTTGCATGCAGAGTGGCACGTGGGAGAATGGCCACATGCCCACGGAGCTCAGGTGCCCTCTTGCTCAGGACACTAAAGCAGACACACTGAGCTGGGAGGGAAAACGTCCAAACAACTGCTCAGGGTCTCCTCTGAGCTTTCCTGAAATAAGCACCAGGCAGCAGCATCACAATGGGAAGAAGGCAGCAAGAGGGCATGGCTGGCTTTCCCACAGCCATACTGAGAACAGATGGAGCCGAGTCCTTGCAAGGAAAGGATGTGCAAACAGTCCCTTTACCCATGGGCCAGACTTCACACAAGAAGAGACTCGGGTCAGCCAGACCCCTGGAGATTTGACTTTGGTCACTAATTAGACTCTGCTTGGGGGAAGGGACAAGCAGACCCTGTTCAAGAGGGTAAGAAAGAGACTAATTTCAAAGAAAAGTGACCACTGCACATCCAGGACAGATCCTGGGCCTCACGTGGGCTCTCTGGGGGTCCAGATAGCTCCAGTTCAATCCAAGCCTGTTGTCCATACTGACTCACACAGTCCCCACCCCAGCAGGGAAGGCTGTTCATGTCCTTCCTTTCACACAGGCAGACATAACCAGTAGACTTCTGATCTACTAGTGTTTCCTCATGCAAGGGGCCCTCTGCCCTTCATAGTCCCACAAGGGAGAAAGCTGGTGGTTCAGAGTAGAAGAATCTGAACTCAGTCTGCCACCCTGGAAGGAGACCCCAAGCTGGCCATGGAGCTGCATGTTTTTCCTTCTTCCCTTTCCATAGGGATCACAGAGCCCTGTGATCTCTAGTTTTCTTCTGTGGCTTCTGAAATAGCCGTCAGTTAGAGCTTAGTAATTAACTTGCTGGTTCAAATATTATTTTGCAAAGAATTCCATTAAAGAGTTGATTTGCATATCCTTAGATATGGGCCCTGGAAGTAGGCAAAACTACTTGCAGAAGAGCTCCCTTGGCCCTGCTGAAGCTGGCACTAGGACCTGGGCTTTACTTAGTCTTTGAAGGTGAGAGGGAGTCCCGAGGTTGCTATTAGGGAAGGGAAGATGTCTTGAAGACAGGGAGCAGCTTGTTCACAAAGACAGCAGCTCAGTGTCTACACACCCAGAAAGAACCACACACAGCCATGCTGGTATGTACATATACAAATACAGAACACTCTACGCCTGGCCACCAGTGTGTATGTAAACACACAAGAAAATACACCCAACACGGGGAAAATATAGTATTAATAATGGTAGTTAACATTTACTGAGGATTCAGATTAAATCATTTACCTATATGTGACCTACAAAAATAGATACTATATGTTTATATGGCCCAACAAAACATGTCATATTACTGTTCCAAATGCTTCCTACACACACACACACACACACACACACACTGTGTAATTAAAATGTGCAGGCATGGGCTGAAGAGATGGCTCAGGGGACTGAACCTCTCTGCCTTGTAAGCAGAAGGACCTGAGTTGACATCCCAAATACCACATAAAAATGCTGGACAGAAATGATGGCAGCCTACACTTCTGGAAGTGCAGACATCCTCGAAGATGGAGCCTGATTCCCAAAGTTACCTTAGGCCTCACAGTGCACTGATCACATATATGCGTGCGTGCGCGCACACATATGCACACACACTTATGCACCCATATGTGCTCACACACTCAAAATTCACAGGCATACACAAGGACACTTACCAATCACGTATACACATTTTATGCAGACAGATGCTAAAAACGCATTGGAAGTATACATGCATACATGTGCTTGTTCAAAGAAAAGCTTCTCCAACCTTTAAAACCTCAGCCTGGGACGGATCACATTCTCACTAGCTAATTTCAACCGTTCCTAAAAACATTGCCCAGCTCAGATCTCTAGAAGATACACGAGGGAGCCGCAGATATAAAAGGAGGGCAATAAAAATGAGAAAGCAAAAATAAATCGGTTCTTCTCTACGCCCAGGTCGCGTTCTGTGGCTTTGCCTCCCTCTCTGGAGATGAGACTCAGAGTCACATGCCTGGCTCTGGTCAGTTCTGCCCTGAAGGTGCCCAGGAGGCTTCAAGGAAAGCGCTCCAGTGAGGGAGGAGATCTAGTTACAAAGTCTGGCTTCTGGGTGGTTCTCACCTCCAGGCCTTTGTGTGTGTGTGTGTGTGCCTCAGTTTCTCTGCATCTTTTGTCCTCTTCACTGCCTGCCTACCCTGAAGGACAGAAGCCCTCTCCAACTGCTATGTTAATAGAAGCTTCTTTACAATAATTATTAGGTTAAGAATTAAACCTGATTCTCTTATGCCAGGAAAGGGAAGGGAAGAGGAAAGGAAAGACAACCAGGTGAGCCTTCCATGCCAGGAATTAATGAATTCCCTGCCAAAGCTCTTGGAAGACAGAGGCCCATATAAATGTAGAACCCACCTACACAGTGCCTCCAGGTGCTGAGGAAGGACTGACAGGACAACAAAGAGGGCTTCAGAGCTTCGTTGGAAAATCCAGAAGGCAAAGAACAGGCAGAGACAAGTGCAGAAAGAAGCTGAGCAACTTATGGTCATTCAACTTCAAAGAGCAGACTGCAGTCACTAACAATCACTAACAAATATAGAAATGCCATCTTTCTGCCTATCCATTCATAACAGAGATGGTTTTACTGATGAGTTCCCATCTTTTCAAGAGTGTGAAGAAATAGGTGGGTTCTCTCAAAACACATGGGTGGAGAGTAGATTATGACAGGCTTTTGATGACAGACATTTTTTGTCAAAAAAAAACTTTAAACTTCATATTCTTTGACTCAGTAATTCCATTTCTAAGACATTATCCTTTGGGAAAAATCAGAGGTGTTGACAAAGATGAATAGTCAAGATTTTAAATCCCCCATATCATTTTCAATAAAGGGAAAATAGACATAACCTAAATGCCTAAATGATGAGAAAGGATGGCCCAGAATAAGCCGAAACAACGAACTTTTAAAATAGATTTTTAAAATCCACACAGGAAAGATATGCTTTTTTTTGTTCAAGGCTGATCTTTACAGCTCAATTCACCCCACCAGGACTGACAACATCTATCTTACTCTTCCACTGTGGCAAGACAGCACATGACTATGTGATTCCCACCCTGTGGATGAGAAAACCAAGGCTTAACAAAACAAAATAACTTTTTCCTACTAATAACTAACACTTACTAAAATCCCACCACATTAGACTAAAAGCTTTCACACATTATTTTCATTTAATAAAATTTTAGAAGCATTTATGAAATGTGTAAGGCCTAGCATTGAATGCTAAGGAAACAGCACAGAACAAGACAAGCCCTTTCAGTTAACCTTGTGCTGAATGCGTAAATGGCAAGGTCTCCAACAGCATTATCGATGTTGGGCCTACTTCCCAGATGTGCAAACTGAGATTCCGCAAGTTTAAGGGGCTAGCCTTGAGAATGGCTTTAAAGCTAAAGATCCTATGCCCATACTCCCAGTGACGGTCTAAACTGCATCTCTCGGTCATCATACTTTAAAGACCCATCCCAAGGGAAGGTGGAGGAAAGCCAGATCTCCTCCCCCTACCCTCCCACCACCAAGCAGAGCAGCAATGAAGCATGAACCTTGGTCTGGGTGCCCAACCCTCCTGCACTTACTGATAGCATGGAGAGAACAGGCTCTACATTCCATTTCCTGTTCCTCACCAACCTTCCTTTCCTCTTTCCCTCAAGAACTGCCTCATCCTTGGAGACAGAATTGATGTCTGCCTCCTCAGGACCAGCTGAGGGTCACTGGAACCATCCCCACCCCCAACTTCCAATTCTCTCCCCTCCCTCGCCCTTCACTGCCTGGAATCCCTGCATTAGAAACTCTCGATGCAGACACTCCAACACATTCTCTGGATGAGACAGTGCAACACTGGCTGCACACATGCCAGCCTTCCTAGCTTCACCTGGCTGTCTACATTACGAGCTAAGTGTTGCAATGGGCCAGGTGGTAGGAAGGAGAGGCAGGGTGCTGCCGCTACAGGAGGAAAGACAGGAGAGAGCCAAGGGGGAGCATGTTCTCGGCACGTGTGGAGGGTTGAAATCACCCAGAAACAGAATTGGGACGAAAAGAGGGTGAGGAACGCGTAACATTGCCAGCCGACCCTCCCAGCTCATCAGAAACATTGATAAATAGACAAGCGGCTGGACGGTGCTGGGAAGGCAGAGCCACCACATCCTCTGCTGCCTTCGCCAACATTGAAGCAGACTTCAACGAAGCGGCAACATTTCTAGCCCGCACGAGGAAATGCTTTGGCTAGTACACCTTTCACCTGGAAAGTGCTCTGGGCAGCCTTCATTTCCACTACCCAGAAGAAATGATTACCTGTCTTTGGTGCTGACCGACAAAGCCTCCAGAGGAGAAATGAGGGTCTGAGGGGCGCCGGGGTAGTGGAGATTGGTGGGGAACCTCCCCCGAAGCCATCTTCAGAATAAGTACAAAGGCTCAAATCTGTCCTGAAGTCCTTGAGCCTGCCTCAAGGACCCAACCCCAGCCTCATACCCCGAGAGCAGCCATCCCACACCTAGGGGGCGGCTGCCTTCCCAAGCAGCCAAAATATCTCAGCTCAGAAGCAACTGCTTTCCAACCTCCGGATGAGAGAATTCCAGTGCAAAGAAGAAGCTCCCTAACACAGCAGTTTGCAGAGCATGCAGCCAGCATGCAACAAAGCTTCTTCGGCAGCCACAGACACCAGACAGATTCACTCACAGCCGGACTCTAGACACCGAGTCAGACAGCCTTGAACTGCCCATGCACACGGGAGGGCCACCAGGACCAGGGCTCATGCACTAGATCCTGGAAACTCCCCCCTCTTTTCCATCGCTGAGACGGGTGTCTCTGTACTTACCCCAACCCAGGAAGAGAGGTGTGACAGCCAGAGGGGTCCTATCGAGCTGAGAATCAACCTCATCTTGCTCCTAAACCAAGCCAAAGGCAGCCGGTTCCTTCTGCCCACCCTTGGATGGCATGGCCACGCACAAGAGCCGAGAGACACTCTCCACTCATCCAGGCTTGACCATGAAACTGAAGGGTAGGGGTAGGTGCACCGAAGTCGGTGCTTCTCACTCTACTCCAAATAAGATGGCTTCAGGGACTGCCCCAGAGAAACATCTGCACATCTGTCCAGACAGCAGGCAGAGAATCTATTCTTAAGCAAAGGGACAAACAGGAGAGCCTAACCCTGCCAAAACCTGTTTCGGCTTTGCAACTGGGGAGAGGGATTTCAAATCCAGTCTCCTGCCCATCCATGGGAAATCTGGTCTCCATTCCTGTGCCAGAGAAGCCACCGAGCCAGATTGTTTATAGAAAATTAAAAAGACAATTCCACACACACCGCTGCCAATGACATTCAGCTCTGATCGCTACCATTCACCCCATTTCTGTAAACAGGGCTTGCAGTTTCACTCCCAACCCCCACTGCACAGAAACAAGGTTTGGAGTTTCATTCCCAAATCTCCCACCCCTCAGCCCCTAGCAGCTAACCTGAGACCAGGCTGTACACAACCTGGGGGAGGTCATCTCTGTCATGCCCTGACCTCCAGCCAGGGTTGCCAGCCAAGCGCCAGCCAGCTTCTCAGTGCCCGATTCCCGCTGGAGGGAAGTAAACATGGCATGCACGCCGCCGGCTCCTGGGAGGGCAGACACGCTCAGAGGCTGGACTGCCTGCTGTCTCTCCTGCTCCCGGACAACCACCACATGCACAAAAAATGGGGGTACGTACACAAGCCCCCGCATGCGGGTGCAGAGGGTCCGGACCCCTGCCAAGGAAAGCGCAGAGAAGGGCATGTTCCTGGGAGAGAAAGAAGGTGGGGGCCCGGTGGAAGGAGTAAGGCTGCAAACCGGGTGGCCTGCCGCCCAGAGGATAACAAAGATGGGAAGCTGGATTTTCAAAGACGCAGCGGCTGCACCCTGTGCTGGGCTCTGGCCTGGCTGCATCTTCCTGCCAGGGCACGCCTGGTCCCCTGGGGCACCAGGGCCATCCGAGAAAGCCTGAGGGTCCTGGCTTTCAGCTGGGCTTGGCAGCTAAGGCAGGAAGCCAGCTGCAGGCAGCGGTGAGCTGGTAGCAGTTCTATTGGGATGTAGGAGGGGTAGTCTAGGTGGCCAGGTGTCAGTCAAACAATCATTCCACCTTGAGCAGGAGTTAGCATAACTTGTACTTTCCTTTTTGCTTCTGGAACCAAGGAGCAGGAGAGAGACATTGTCATTCTACCTGTGCCTCCCCTACAGGGAGCACCAACTTGCCAGCAGTACACATGGCCACAGCCTAATGAAGGCAGATGCCAGTGGCCGGGCGGAATGCTGAGGAGACTCCTCGGTGCCTGTCTGTCCTTTCACCTCCATGACACGTTCTAACTGGCACAGGAATCCATCCATCGCTGTGCCTAAGTGGAGAGGTGCCGGTGGCTGGCACCACTCGCAGAGAGGCAGCCAGGGCCCCCAGAGCCTGTGCCCGCCCAGTGCCCCCGCACGGACAGGATGGCTTGCCCTTGCGAGCTGAAGCCTGCGCGCTGCCGGTGACTCCCCAGCCGGCTGAACCACCTCCTCCCTCCCCTCCGCCCCCACGGCCGCCTCCCTCTGGAATTTCCACACCTGCTCCCGGCTTTCCCAGAAGGAAACGAAAAGGGGAGTAGGAGATACCCCTGAGAGCGCGGGAGGGAAGGCAGCGGGACAACTGCCCGGTGCGGAGAGGGAAGGAGGGCCCTTCTTTCCTAGTCTCCGGCCGTGCCCCTGAACCCAGCGCCCGGGCACTGCCCGCTCGGCTCGCCCCAGCCCCCAGCGGAGCACGTGCCCTACTTAGCGCAGATGTGCCCCCGAAGCGGCCCAGCCCCCTGCTCCTCCCCTCCAGATGTTCGCCCTTCTCCTCCTCGCCAGGGGTGCTGCCCGGTCTCCGCAAAACCCGAACCAAGATGCCTTTTGTGTCGGACACCCGGGGGCTGCCGAGGCCCGGGATGGGTCCTGGGGAAGGGGGTGGAGGCGCCACTTCCGCCCCGGCTCGCGGGCTCTGCACGGCCGGGGAAACAATGCCCACCTCGGCCGGGCGAGGCAGGACTTCGCGCAGAGGGCACTTTCCGCCCGGCCTCGCCCCGAGCCTCCGGCACCCTCCTCGCCCGCACCCCTCGGGCTCGGCGGCCCGACGTGGCCCCACAAGTTCCCGGAGAGCGGCATGCCCCCCCAGTGCCGCTTTGTCCCCGCGCCCTCGGGGCTCAGGGGGGCCGCGGCGGCGGGCTCACCTCTCATTGTCCGCGGCGGCGGCGGCGGCGGCGGCGGCGGCGCTCCGGAACCCCGGCAGGATGTGGCGGAAGCTGTGGTTGCGGTCCAGCTTGGGCTGGCTCTTGGTGCGCTTGATGGAGCCCTTGAGGCGGCGGCTGAGGAAGCCCTGCGCGCGGGGCGACAAGAGGGGGAAGGGGAGGCGGGGTTAGCTCGGCGGCGGCGGCGGGCCGGGACCCGCGCGCGCGGGACCCGCGCCCTCGCTGGGCGGCCGCCGGCGGGCCGGGCTCGGGCTCTCGGCCCCAGCAGCTCGCGGCCCGCGCCGCCGCCCGCCCGCGCGCCCGCCGACCGAGCGCCGACGGCCCGGCCCGCGCAGCGCGGCCCAGCCCACCCCGCGCTGCCCGCCTGCCGGCCCAGCCCGCCACGTCGCCCCCGCCCCCTAAGCCGCTGTTGCCATGGCGACGGGAGCCGAGCACCTCCGACCACAGCCGAGCCCGGCCGAGCCCCCCAGGCGCCGGGAGGGCGGGGCGGGGCGGCCCGGTGGCTCGAGGATGGGGGGACCCCCGGGAACTTGGATCCGGCAGTCGCCCCTCTCCTCCCCTCGGGCTCGCGGCTGGTCCTCCACCACCGGGTCACACCCCCATCCGCCCGGAAGAATCCACGCCCCGTCCAAGCTCCTTCCTTCACTGCGAGGTCCAGGCGTTAGGCCCTCGGTGCCGGGGAAACTAAGGCTCTGAGAGCCACCGCGGAGCCTTCGGAGGGGCCCATCGTGCCAAAGACCCTCTGGCCACATGGACCCCTTATTGGAGCGGACTGTGGTTGACTGCCGGGATGGAGCCTGAAACCCTGGTCCTCCAGCTAGGTACAACCACCTTGGGAATAGGATCCTTAGCGTCCACGTTAGCAAGGAGCCCTGGGTGCTAAAGGGGTGCTGAGTACTCCCCCCTCCCCCCAGTGATTTGGGACACCCTGTTCAGACCATTCATGGATGAATGGACCAGGCTGCACTAGAGCTGACAGCTCCACCCCTACCCACCCACCCCGAGCAACCAGACCAATGCAGAATCAGAGGAGGAGACGAGCAACAGTGCTCGCAGATGGGACTAAGAGCTCCTTGACGGATAGATGTTAGGGACCACAAGCTAAGTCTGGGTTTGGAGTCTTTGGGCATCCTGAACAGAGAAGAACCGGAGACGGGAAGGCTTTCCTAGGAGGGGTGCTGGGGTTCATTCACCCCTGTCTCCAATCCCGGTGATCCAAGGACAGAAGTAACTCATTTTAAAGTTAGAACTGTTCATAATCTAACACACTTCATCCACCATACAAGAAAGGAAGGAGTGTCTAAGAGTACTCTGCAGGATGTGTCCCCAACCCCCTAAACATGATAAGGCCAAAAATTGGCCCCCAGAACAAATAGAAAAACATCTGAAATATATTACCTGCAACTAAAGATACCTTGCCCAAAGAGATATGGTGATTTGCCCAAGGACCTTCAGCTTTAGGGGGTGCCTGATGCCAGTTTTTCCTACAAGACACTCTGACTTTTGCCCGCTCTCTCCAAGCCTTCCCCCTTCCTGTCTTCCTCTTCGACCTCTCCCATCCACGGAAGACCTATTTCTGTTGACACTTGCCAGCATTTTGTATGTCCTTCAAGGCGCAGTTGAAAGGCTACCTCACCCAAAGGACTTTTTGGGGGGCAGAGTTCACCTACACCTGACCTCTGTGTCCCATGTCACTCATTCAGCAGTTCAGCAGATAGCTCTTGATGAGGGGAGGTAAGAGAGACCCTCCTCCGCACCATAGGCAAAGCAATACGAAGGAGGGGGAGGGTTCTAGGCTCTTGGAAGACAGGCAGCAACCCGTGCCTCTATGTAAATTCAGGGCTCTCCCAACCTCAGCCCCACCTGGCTAACCTGTGTGGGTTCCCTCATCAGTGCTAACTGCACAAAGTCTCCCCAGCGGCCACATACTTTTCCTTGGTTTTCATCGTTTCGCTGATGAGCATTTCACAATTGCCACCCTTTTAGGGTACAAAGAACCATGAAGACGATTTTACAATTTATGCAGCTCATTCTGTCATGATGCTGACAGCTTGATCTGGAATTTTTAAAAAAAATCAAAGTTCTCTCCCCTCAGGGAGGGTAGGTGGGACACTTGCCACAATCCCCCCCCCCACACACACACAAAGCTCAGATACCTGATGCTTCCCAGCCAGCAACTTCCTCCTGAAAACCTATGCTAGGTGCTCCTGCCCCACCCCAAAGGAACAATGACCTTGAGACTTGGGACTTCACACTCTGTGATGATATTCGTTCGTTCACCTCATTGAGAGCTGGTGCTCTAGACATGAAGACAACAGCCAGGAATTAAGCAGTGTCTAGAAGTTCAAACCTTGGGGCGATTCTTGGGGGGGGCGCTCCTGTTAACCCCGCCCTTTCACACACCTGCCCTGGAGGAGACCTTACTATCCCAGCTCAGGATCCTCCTATGCATGAGAGATAGTCCTTATCCTGGAAGAGGACTCAGACTTTGCTGCTGAGGATGACTAGCCCCTCACAGAGCTAGAGGAACCCCGTGGCTCCTCCCCCAGCACTGCATGTAAGGAGAAACCCTTTCTTTCTTTTCTTCCTTCGTGAGCAGCACTGTGGCCTGAGTTCAGAAGTGTGGCTTGACTGGTCTTCAAGTGAGAAAGTTAAGTCCAGGCCCTAGTCAAAGGGCTACATGTGAGGGGGCTTGTCTAGCATGTTTGAGGTGCTGGATTTGAACTTCCACAGTGGGGTGGGGGGGTCCACATCAACTTTAACTAGGTGCCACTGGACAAATACCATCATTTTTAGTAAAGCAGGGTTCTTCTGGATGACTACTTTCTGGGCTGCGCTATGGCAACACATGGCTCGGAACTGAGAGAGACAGGGCTCAACCCAGTGGTAGCAGGCCTTTCTTTCCTCTTAGATCTCACTAGCAAGACCCCTCACCTCACTGAAAAATGGGAATGGGAGAAACAGGATAAAGCCAATAAGACTGCATGAAACTCATTCAATACACAGGCTTGGTTAAAAAAAAAAAAAAAAAAAAACCTCCTGTTTTCAGTAACATATGCCAGGGCTAGCCCATCTGTGAGAGCAAGGAATGTGTTCCAGAATCATCCCTTTGCCCTCACTCCCAGGCTCTGCCTTCCATAGCCACACACCTCCACACACAATTCCACATTTTCTCAGCTTCTCAAAGAGGTGGTCTCCTCTCCCCCTAGTACAGGAGTGGACCTTGCCAACTCCCCCACAGCACAAGGGCTCAGATCTTCTGTTTATTTTTCAAAACAGTGGCTCCCTACATAGCCTAGGTTGCCCTCTCATGCTGATCCTCCTGCCTCAGCCTCCTGCTAGGGCTGTGGGGCAAGTACCACCATGACCAGGAATCAATCTTTTTTTTTTTTTTAAGGAGGAGATAGAAAGTAGAGGTTGAGGACTGGAGGGATAGTTCAGGAGTTAAATAAAGTCTTTGCCTCGCAAGCAGCAGGACCTGATTTCTGATCTCCCAACCCCATGTAAAAAATGCTGGGAGAAGATAGGGGTGGTGTGCAATTCCAGCCCTGGAAGGCGGAGCCTGGAAAACCCCAGAGAAAAGCAATAAAGTGGTAGACCAATCCAGAATGATTCCCGATGTCACCCTTGGGCCTCCACAGGCACACACATTCAACTGTCCTCTTGTACGCACACACGCACACACACACATGCATGCATGCACATGCGCATGCAAATGGGTGAGGGGCAAAAAAAGGATGGGGTTAAGACAGGTCTCCCAATCCTGCCTCTCCCATCTGAGTGCTGAGATTACAGACTCCCAAATGCTCCGCCAACACTCCCAACTCTGGGTTCACATCTGAATTCAGACAACCTGGGGACAAATGACCATCCTCCTCTGTGCACCAGCATCGCTGTGAGGAAAACGGACTAATATGCTGCTGACTTTATGGTGTGGCAGGATCTAATAAGGTCAGGTGTGACCAGGAAGCCCAGCAAATATATAAGCAACCGCGTGCCATGGCTGGAAGCTCTACTGTTACTATGACTGAGGTTGGCTCTTGTGCCCCCACAGGTGCCTGCCTAAGCCTTCGAAGAGCCCAAAAGCTGCCTGGCAGTGGGAACAAGGACATGAATGAACAGGCTTCACAATGACCCTGGAGCCGCAGAGCAACATCCGGTTTGGAAGTTCTGAACTCTCCTAACAAGCACTGGCTTCTAAAGCAACCTCAGAGACACCCTGTGTGCACAGCGCCCGGGCGGGCGGGGGCAGGGCCGCTCGGGTGAGGCTCTGGCTTTCATCCCCGGGAAGTGGGACTGGAGTGGAAGGCCCAGCCAGCAGCCTGGCAGCCCGCGGGGACGAGCCTGCTCCCTTCCCTGTGGAGCGCTCTGCCTCCACCCATTACCACAGCGGGCAGCAGCTGCGCCAGTGTTTCCCAAGGATTTCACACAAAGGTGCTGCCCGCCCACCCCTATCAGCCCTTGCCTGAACTGGGTATGATCTCTGCCCTCCACCGATTAGGATACAAGGCCTTCCAGCCACCCCGGCAAAGTACCCCAAGGTCCAGAGCAGACCACAGAAGGGATGGGAGGATCTCTGGCTAGAGGGACAAGTTTTCAAGTGCCCACCCGTCACCTTAGCTGTGACCACTCTACCCTGCACTATCACCCTGCCCAGCTCCTGCCGTCTGTCAGGAAGCTCTTCAGACATGGTCAGGGACCTTTCAGAATTCCAGTCACGTGATTTCTTCATTCACCCATTTCAATCAATTCCAAGGGATGATGATGATGATAAATGATGGGTTATCGAACAGACTCTTGCTCTGCCAAGTTACTGTGTCTGTGGAAACTCGTGGCTCATGCATCTCCTTCCCGGAAGGGAGCCAGAAGGCCCAACGCCGCTAAGAGTCCTTGAGAACAAACCCCACATATACATACCACTCCCTTTCTGAATATTTGGCATTTTCAGGGTGGGAAATAGGAGCTCAGAGCAGCTAAGACGCTTGCTCCAAGCGGACAGCCTCTCACACAGCACAGCTGGGACTATACCCAGAAGAACACTGGCACCTAGGGTGGGCAGAGTGGAGACATCCTTTATAGAGGTGCAGACCATCCCTGCACATGGGACGCAGGCGTGTGCGAGCTCCCTCCACAGATGTGAGGAAATCACAAGGACTCACAAGCAAGAACTGAAGGTTCGTGCACCGTGCTCGAGAGAACCACAGGCTTGCATCCTACACCACCCTGGGAGCCTCTGAGCCACCATGTCTCCTTCAAAGCGAAGCCCCAAGCCCTCCTTTGACCCTCAGCTCTACCCACAGCAGCTTCTAAAATCCAAACCCACTCAGGGAGACCTCAAGGAGGGAGGCTATTTGGCTGGACATCTCTCTCGTTGTCTTTTTGGGGTTCTATCCAAATGCCAAGAGTACGCCTAAACAAACAGGAAAGGCAGGGGAAGACCCCAGCCAGACTCAAGCAGCTTTCCACTCAGGAGAGGAGAGATACAGGGCATAGCCAGAAAAGCAGGCAGAAACAGGGGCTGGGGACAGAGCTGGGAGGGTCCACATAGGGATGCAAAGGTCAGCCAGACCTGCCTCAGGAAGCAACCAAAGCCCCCAGGTCTTCTTGCTCCTCTGAACTTTAGCCCCTCCACTTCCAGACTCTCCTGGGCTGCCACCCTTTCTCTCCGCAGGCCTCAGTCTCCCCGTGGGTAATATGGGTCGCTGTGGGTGAGCGCCAGCTCTCCCCGATACCCACACCTGCAGCTTCTCTGATGGCAGAGCGGCAACCAGCCGAGTCAGCCAAGACTTAGCACTCAGTACCAGGGAATGCCTGGCTTGGCGGGCATCCTTCAGATTCGTCATTCCTCCTGTCTTCCTCCCCTGGGAGGAGACGTGTGCCCTCAAAGGTGATCCCAGTCAGAAAATGACTAATGGTGGAATGGCAGGCGCAATGACAGATAGAAGAGTATATATTTAGAAGAGACATTTTAAGCTGGGATTAAGTTGGTATCTTTCTGATGGCTACCCACACAAGCCCCACCCAGTGCCCAAGGACCCCTCCCTGACCCATGTCAGTGCTTCTTTGAACATTAAAGGCCTTCACACTCCACCTTGCTTAGAGAAGGCAGTGGGCTACTTAAACCACAAGGGTCCCCCAAAAGGCTGGGACACTAAGGGTCACTTTTGCCTTAAAATATTAAGTGGCCAGGAATGTTGGCATACCAGTCATCCCAGCACTTAGGAGGCAGAGGCAGAAGGATCATGAATTTGAGGCCAGCGTGGACTATGGACTAGACTTTGTCTCAAACCAAACAAAATATGGGACTGGGGAAATAGGCCAACAGGTAATAGTGCTTGCTATGCCAAACAAGAGGACCTGAGTTCAAATCCCAAATGCCCATGTAAAAAAGCCAGACATGGTCACATATGCCTATAACCCCAGCACTGGGGAGGGAGAGGGTTGACCTCTGGTATTCCCTAATTAGCCAGCCTAGACAAAAATGTCGAACTTCAGGTTCAGCGAGAGACCCTGTGTGAAGAGAATAAGGAAGAAAGTGACAGAGGAAGACAGCTGATGTCCTCCTCTGACCTCTGTATGTATGGGCATGGGCACAACACATGTGTGTGCACACACATGCATACAGAACACAACACATACACAAAGAAGCAAAGATACCGAGCAGGAAAACAGCTAAACCCACTCACATAGAGAAATACACAAGGCAAAAACATACTCAAGTTCAAGGATGTGCCTGATTAGGGGGTGCCCCCAGAGAAAGGCATGTGCAAGCAACACATACACATCTCTCAGCACCACCACGCCATGGATGTGTGCACACATACATGCACACCTGTATTGATCAGTGCACTCACCAGCTGTAATATACATGTAACGCACTGAAACGAACAGAGGAGGGAACCAGGCTTATGGTCACTCAGCTACTGGCAGGCAGCCAGGAATGACATTTACACCAACCAATGCCACTCACCCTGGGGCAGGAAGGGAAAGTAGTCCAGAAGGGTGGGATCTGGGAGAGCCATAACTCTGCTCTGCCACCAACACCTCCCCCTCCCTACCCCCCCCAATTCTCCAAGCCCAGTCTCTCCTTTGGGAAATCTCTGAGCACATCCGGTTTGCTTCTCTCATACTCTGAAAGCTTGACTGGAGGGGTCACCGCATGTGTGACTCTCTGGGTCTTCCAGGCAGCCCAAGGGAAGCTGACCCCTGCCCCATACATCTCCACACAGCCACAAGTCCCATGTGGCATAGCTCCGTCTCCAGGAACCCCCAGGCCAAATGTGACATCTCTCTGTCTTGGTGAAGAAGCAGGAGTGCACAGGGCAGACCCTTTAAGAACCTCGGGACCTAAGGCAGAGGCCAAACACCCACAGTTGTGTCTTTGGTGTAGAGGGGAACGGTAGCCACACACAGGGCTTTGCGGGGATGATGCTCACTCGGGGAAGGGCTCAGCTCACTTCTGGCGCTCAGCATCACCTCGTCAGCACTGACCACCAGGGACTGGCCCAGCTGTTAGCCAGAAGGACCACCTGAGACTGAAGTCATCTTTGCAACCGGAGACCTGGCTCACCTCCCTATCTCTCCTCCCGGCCCGGCCTCCCCACTGTTCTCAGACTCGACCGGGCAACTGAGCACTCATTTCCAACTACCCGTGAATATGTTTAACACCTCCCACCCATCCCGGACAATAAAGCCCCCGAGAAGGGGCTGCAGCAGTCTGGCAAGGATTCCCTAAGTATCCCCTTGAATGGATTAATAATGGATTACTTCTGCTGTCAAAACCAGTAAGAGAGAGGATTCTGGGAGGCTTTTTAAATGAGTCCACTTGGGAGCAATCCCAACATGCATTCCTCGGGGCTCTCAAGACAGGACCACGAGAAGTAGCCAGGGGGTGACGCAGTATCTCTAAAGCCCTCCAGTGGCTGAGGCGGCCTTCCATACAGCAGCACACACAGTCTGTCCCGGGGGTCTACAGCCAACACACACCAGACCTGCCTAGGAAGCCCAGCCCTGCAGGGCGCCATCCCCTGCAGTGCGACCTCTCTTCTTTGTCCTTCTCAGTCCTGGGAATGAAGTCCCGCCACCAGGATCTTCTGCCTGGCGACTCTCAGACCTTCCTTGTCCTGGGCTCCCCAGACTTCACGTGAGCGAATCTCACAGAGGCTACCCAGGAGGGTAGCAAGAGTCTCGCTCACACTTTATCATAACACCACAGGGCTGCTCACCAAGCTTCTGTATTTCAACACAGGCATTCAAATGTTGCACGGGCTTCCTGGGACTCGTTTGTGTCTTGCACACAGGGTCACACAGCCCGGAAGCAGAGACACCAAGTTCAGCCTGGGTGGGCTGCTCCATGGCAGAAGCGGTTATATGATTCCACAAGCCGTGATATAGCTGCTCTGTGACTCAGCTTCCTCGTCTGTAAGATGAGGAGTTGGTCTAGCTAGGTGAGCTCTAAGGAAGGTTGTAAAGTACCTGCACCACAGGAAGTCGAAACAGTCACAGTTGGATAGGATGCCACAGGCCCCTGGCCTCTGATGGTCTAGCACAGCAGGTGCACCGACCTGGGAGTCCCTTGGCAGAGTCAAGGCGAGGGTCTAGGCTGGGCTTCTAGTGAGCCAGGAGACTCTTTCCTCACGGCAGGTGGCACAGAGGGGACAATCTCAGGCTGGGGGAGGTGGCTGCTCCCCTCCCTCACCCGACCAGAGTTATGTGCTCCCCACTACACTCCCCCCTCCCCCGGTCATTCTATCAGTGCCACTAGGTGAGAGTCCCCAGGAATCAGAAACCACTCCTGCCCTTGGGAAAGTCACCATGGGCTGGCGGGGGACAGAGCTGCGTGGTGGATCATGAGTGACAATGTAGAGGATGCAGGGCCTGCGGGAGGGTGCTCTGGAGACGGCCTAGACCAGGGTTTTGGGGGAGGGAAGAAGCCAGGGTGCCAACAGACCCCTCTCAAAACAGAGAGTAGGGTTCGCGTGGGCAGAAAAACAGGCCTATCCCAAGGAACGGAAGTTTGGAGCTCTGGATGCCGGCCTGAGGAGATGGGTCCTCCCCACCACAGTGGAGGCCATCTAAGGTGCTGGGGCAGGGGGTAACACCCCTAGTTCCTCTCTTTCAGCAGTTCCATAGGGAAGCTACTCATCACGACATGGAGACTTATGTTGGGAAAAGATGTCGCTACTGCCATCTCCACAGAGGGCCTCCTGGGCTTCGGAAACAATTCCCACCCGAGAATGCACATATAATTATGTCTGTAATGCAACCCAGATGCCACGTGATGGCTTTTTTTTTTTACAGCAGGAAAAAAAAAGTGAAGAAATGGGGCTGGCACGCACAAAGCTGGGGGCTCTGACCCCAGCACTGGGTAGACCAGGAGCTCCCGGGGTCTGGAAACAAGGATGACAACATCCGAGCGTCCACTCAGCCAGAAACGACAGGGCTCTGGTCATGCCTGGCATCCCCCACCTTGGCCCCCCACCCTGTGCCTCTCCTGATGCAGAGCCATCGTGGCTCCAAATCTTGCCCCCCCCCCAAAAAAAGCCAGAAAAGTCTGGCTTTCTGGTCGACCCAGGCCCAGCCAGCTCAGCCACCTATGCCAGGCCAAGGCGTCATGGGCTGATCAGACATGCCCTGCGTGACGCTGTCTCTATCCCCCCCCACATTCGCACCCCCCCTCCCAGCTCTGCAGTTTGCACAGCTCAGCGGCTCCCTGTGGCCAAGGGCACAACTGAGACCTCAACTCTCACTGGGACTAGCCACCCAGGTGTCCGCTTGCTGCCCTCTGCTGCCCTCAACTGGTAGGAAAACAGCCTGCAGACACGACCAGCTCCATCCCTCTCGCTGTCCCCTGGGAACACACCCCCTGGATCCCCTGAGTCTCGCCCCTCCCCCTCCTTTGTCCCTTCTGCCTCCTGGGCCCGGAGCTCTGTAAGGCTCTATGAGGTTTTGGGAGCATGTGGGGAATGCAGAAGACAGGGGTGAGCCCAGTTACCCAGGACTTTGGGGGAAGTATGGAGAAGGGTGTGATGTGATATGACAGAGGGCAAACATGAGTGGAATTCCTCCCTCACAGCTGCCCTGTGTCCATTTACAGATGAGAAGAGAGGTTCGCCGAACATCTTGCCCACAGAGTGCCCAAGGTTCCAAGGTGTTCCCTCCCAAGTGGCCTGCTGAAAGAAGCTAGCACTTCTCCCCACCTCACACGCCCAGAACCCAGAGCAGATGTGAAGAAACAGCACCCCACCTGCCAGTCGCTGAACCCGCTTTCCAACTGCAAGGAAGAAACCTCCAGGCAGCCCAAAGCCCAGGAATCAGCCGGTCACATCTTAGGGGGAGTCAGTACTTGGAGCTCTCGAGGAAGGCCTGGCAGAGGGTAAGGGGGGCCCTGGAACAGAAGATGAGGGGTACCAAAGCTGCCCCTGGTCCCTTCCCTCTCCATGCTGCCCAAGACTGAGTAACAGATTCCCACCCACCGAGGGCTCCTTTTCCTTCTGCTTCAGAGACCCTTCCAAGGTCATCTAAGCATAGAGGGTCTCTTTACCGGGTCTTGAAATCCCTATCCATCCTGGTGTCTGTCCCCTGAACCCTTGACTCCCAGCTTATACCTGCTGCCACCTTCCCCTGACTCCGGGGCCTGGGCTCCCTAACAGACACTGGTTTACTGTTCACACAGACATTAGAACCCTATCACCCCTGCCAGAACCCCAGGCCTGTCGCTGCCTGGGGCCCAGGACTTGGGATGCTCCCCTGACCCTGGGGATCAGACTCCTGCCCCACCTACCCAGCACAGCTCCCTAGGCTCCTAGGACCACACCCCACATCCCCTCCAAGGAAAGGACCTCCTGCGGAAGGCACACCAGCTGAAATGACAGCCCCTCTCTGCCAGGCCGGCCATCCATCCGTTAGCTGCATGTCCATGTCTGTTCATGGGAGGAAGACAGCTGACCCATGGAGTGACTGTAGGAGTGAGAAGACAGGCAGGCTGCTGGAACCTTCCAGTCTGCTCCTTAGAGACCTGCATCTTTGCCAGTAAGTCCTGCAGCTCCTGTATTTTACAGGAGAGAAGTACGAAGGCTTCTGTGCTTGTACCCAAACCTCTCACATTTCTCCTTTGGCCTTCTTTATACTGCTAACCCAGCTGGCACTTCAATCACACAAGGCCACTGGCTAGTTCTGGTTCGGTTCCATCTCCCTCTCAGGGAACTCAGCTAGTATCCTTTGTTCCTGAAAAACTCCTACAGAACCCTCAATGCCTAGCTTTCAAGATCCTCCCGTGGGAATTCGTCCCTGTTCCCACAGCACCCCAGGCATGTCTCTACTCAGAAGCACACAGTCTATGCATGACCTGGCACTCGGTAAAAGTGAATGTTGAAAAGAACCCCCCCAAAAAAGCTTCTAGAAACATCTGCAATCAACTTGGTACTGAGTTTATCTGCAGCTTCTGCCAGCCCCCCTGAGCCTTCCCCTCTCTGACACTTCTCCTTCTCCGTTGCGCAAAAAATAGCCCTGAGACCTAATTTCAGCTAAACCTTCAAATACATCTCCACTTTCAACTTCCCAAGGAGGATCAATGGGCTGTCAAGTTTCCCAAAGCCTCCGCCACCTCCCGCCCCAACCCTGCCTGTGCTCCTCAAGGTCAATGACTTAGGGGGCAGAGGAAAGATACCAGGGAAGGCTGGGGCCTTGCGGGGACCACTACTGTCAACGTCTCCTTGCCCCACAGTGACCCCCGATTCCTGGGAGTGCACTTAGGGCTTCTGGCCTGGGAGGCAGTCAGATTGTGGATCCTGCACCCCACTTGCACCTGTCCTTTCCTCCCTCTTCCTCTCTCTGCCTTCCAGAAGAACCCGGGTCAGAGAAGACAGACCTGGGTGTGCAGACCAGAAATCTAACAGCTGCATAGAGAAGCAGAGCATAAGGCCACTCTGGTCCTCTATGCTTATGTCCTTCCTCATCCTCTCTTCCCCCCAGGGTATCCTGGGCCCCATGCCCAATGCCACTTTCCAGTGGAAGTTGCATAGAAGGGCTGAAGGAGGTCACAGCTTGCTCAAATCACTGGCATTAGAACCAAGGTCCTTGGTCTTCTCTCTAGCACCAGCACATTTAAGCGCCTATCATGTTCCCAACCATAGGCTGCAAGGGGTGACTCCCGAAAGGGGAAATGGAGTCTTTCCAGCATCTCACAGTCTCTAAGCAGCAAGAGGGAATAAGGGGTAGTACCAAGCCCGCCCCCCCCAGCCCTGCAGAGTGCTGGCTAAAGGTCTGGCTACTCAGGAAACTGGAGAAGGGACCCAAGCAGGGAGCAAGTGACTCAAGCTAGGGAACTGTTGTCATCTGGGCGGTGACTTCCTGCAGATCCAGTGTTCTCCCTAGAGGCCTCTGAAGGACACACGCTGTCTCAGCGTGCACCTCCTGTGAGAGTTAGTGACGTCCTGCCACTTGGGTTTTCAATGGCAGCGACAGGGACGAGGGGTTCAGTACAGCCTGTGTGTCTCTCCAGCCTCCCCCAGGCTCCCTCGGGGTCAACAGGGAGCCGCAGCTGTGGGAGAGTGTGAATGTGTTCCGGGCTAGGGCTGGGTGGGAAGGCTCACCCCATGTGTCCCAGACTCACGCCTTCTACCTTCTGCTAAGGTCACTCTCCAGTCAAGTGCTGGTCTGGAATCAGAAAGGGAAAGACAATTCCTAGGCTGAGAACCTGCCCTGGGGCACAGGTTGTCACCCCATACTTGACGAAAGACGGTTTGAGGCTCAAAGAAGCTGAGCAGGTAATGAGGTCATGCAGTGCAGAGAGGGGCTAGAATTTGAACCAGGGCCTCACACCAAACTCTCTAGTTTCCCCTGCTCCGGGTACCCAGACCAGGGCAATGCCCCCCCCCCATGTGTCCCTTTTCTTAAGTGCTACATGCAGAAAAAAGAACCAAGGGGTCTTAGAAGGGCAAGAAACCAACATACCCTGCCTATCACTCAGGAGCTGTGTGATACTAGGGTAACAACTCTACCTTTCTGAACCTCTTTCTTCAGCAGTGCCTTTTTCCATGAGGTAGCAAGGAGGGGTGCATGAATAGTCCATGATGCCTCTCCCCAACCCCCACAAACCCCACCCAGGCCCTGGAGGCTCCTTCACAGGCAGTACTGATTCCCTTCCACAGGTGGCTTCTGCCCGGGCAAACAGAGCCAAGACATCATAACAGGAAAAAATGCCAAGCCCAGCTGGCAATTACCAGGCTGCAGATCGCAGCAGTTTGGAAGTGTGACGGCATGTGTGGGGGAGCAGCAGAGAAAGGAACTGGCAAGGCAGATGCCTCTGAGGACTCGCCTCCCCCTGGCCCTAGGAAGCCGCGTGGGAGCCTGGGGCTTGGAGATGTGTGGGTCCCCCATGGGGGAGCTCGTGAAGCTGGGGCGAATGACTTTCCCTGCTGAGCCTCTGTAATGTACAGTGTGCCTAGGCTGGCTGGAGGGCTGAGCAGTCAGGGTCAGGGATGCAGGACAGAGTCCGTGGAGCACAGCACGGTAAACACTCCCTAGGTAGAAGAAGCACTGTGACAGCCATCATTCCGCAGCCCCTGAAGGCTCACCCTGCCCACTGGGCAGCCACTAGAGCCCTGCTGGCCACACCCGGGGACATATGACACTGAGACCTTTGGAAATGTTACGCTCCACCAACGACCCTACACACACTTCCACTCGCCCTTCTGAGCTGGGGACACCTCTCCCATTCACTGGGACTGTCACCTTCGCTCTGCCTATGTCTCTCGCAACACAGGGGTGCAGTGACAGCCAGGCCCGGGCTCTCTCTGTGTCCTCCACCTGGTCTTCTTGGCTTGTCCACCTGCTGCAGGGCTGGCTAGAGCGTCCTGGGCCCTCAACCCTGAGCTCCAACATCACTTCCCAGGCCAGGCATAGTAGTACAGAACAGTAATTCAAGGTCATTGTTGACCGATACACGGAGAGTCTGAGGCCAGCCTGGGCTACATGCGGCCACTTCTCAAACAAAAACGAAATCATCTAGCAACCACACCCCCTCAGAGAAGCGCTTCTTGTTTTCCCCGTCCTGGTGTCCCTTAGTACCAACTCAGGGTGTGACACTCTTCCAGGCTTAGCCCACTCTTCCCACTCTAGAATGTTCCCTAGAATAGCACCTGGCATGCAGCAGGCCAGCTGGAAAACCTCGAAGTGAATGAATGCTCAAAGGGTCACACCTCCATCTCTGATCCAGACCTGAGCTCCCTGGGCGAACATGGTGTGTCTACTACGTTCCTGGGAGTCGGGGGCACTGAAGGATGGCAAGGGCCAAGAGACCTGCATCTGTGAAGTCATTTGGGATTTTATATGTTCAGATGCGTGCAGGTGCATATGAATGCATGTGTGGAGGCGGAGGACACCCTCAGATGTCATTCTTTGGACACAATCTTTGCACACTGGAATTCACTGGCCAGTGAGCCTCGGGGATCCACCCATGTCTACCCCCCCAGTGCTGGGATGACAAGCACGTACCACCATGTGTGGCAATGTGGGTTCGGGGGATCGACCTCAGGGGCTCAAGCTTGCACAGGGAGCACTACCAATTGAGCCATCTCTCCAGCCCCGGTTCAGGCTTACAACCACAAACCATATATATATATGCCAGCTACTGAAACCGAGTAGCTCCAACACACGCTGGATTTTGGTCAACATTAGGACATTGTCAATTAGAGAATATAGACTTCTTTTCCATTGAGAAAGAGTCAAATCATATCTGCCTTGGACTGTTCAATGAGAAATAGTAAAATGCAAAGGGCACAAACTATACATTTTAGGGATGGAAGAAGCAAAGAGACAGTATGTGTGCGTGTGTGCGCACGCACGTGTGTGTGTGTTCACATGCACGTGGGTTCTCTTCTTGGGCCTGTGACCTTTGAGGCTCTGTCCTCCACTGTACCCACCCTCAAAGGATGGGACCCCAATGTGGCCCCCCTGGGGTCAGGGCTGAGCCACAGAGAGGGGAGCTGCTGAGGGGTCTAATCGGATACCTAGAGCAAGGGAGGCTGGATGCTCTCCCAGTCCATGAGGCTCCAGGAAGGGGGTTGCGGGGTCACACAGCAACCCCCCAGGGGCGAGGTGGTGATGGTGACGGCGGTGGCCCTGGTGACGCAGAGATAGTTACCGTGACCCGGAAGGGCGTGGCGGCTGAGGGCTCCATGCCGGGACTCTTCTCTGAGAGGCTGCCGGGCAGGCTGCGCCGGGAGCCCGGCCTTTCTTGGGGTGACTCTGTCAAAGGAGAGGGAGGGTGAGTGAATTCATAGCAATGAGATGCTCTAGGTTCGTGTCAAACATCTCCCCCCACCCCTCCCTACCACCCTCCTCCCACACACACTCTCCAGGCCAGCACAACAGACAAATTGGTCCCCATAACTGGAGTAGTCATTATGGGAAAATGTGGGAGTGCTCTCCAAGAGGAATACCACGCAGCCCCTCAATTACATTCCCTTGAATACCCCCCAAAAGAACTGAAACTGGGGGGCTCGCAGATCCATATATGAAAAAGTTCCCAGTCCCATGATGATTGGACGAATGGTTCATTCAGAGATGCAACAAAAACCACACACAGGCAACATGAATGTACCCTGAAAACATTACACTGTGAGACTCAAACCAGACACCAAAGGACAGATACCGTATGATCCCACCTATGGGAAATATCGAAACTGGTAGAATTCACACAGACAGAAACAAATCAAAGGGTACTATGCGCCGTGGAGACGGGAGGGGGGTTACTGCCAAATGGTTCTGAGTTTCTCTTTGGAAAGATGAAACAATTGAAGAATGAACAGCTGGACAATTGTACATGGTAAACATATGCCATGCTACAAAGTGGTTCACTTAAAAATAGTTAAAAAGAGGCTGGAGAGGTGGCTCAGGGGTTAAGCCTCTGCCTTGCAGGCAGAAGGTCCTAAGTTCGGATCCTAGGCCCCACCTACAGACTCCAGTGGAAGCCAGGGCGGCCTGCGTTTCTGGTCCTAGTAGGGCAGAGCCTGTGAATCCCGGGGCAGAGTAAACAAGGAGGAGATGGAAGCGTTCAATGGTGGTTCCTGAATTCGTCTGTGGTTCTACACACACACACACACACACACACACACACACAGGCACAAGCACACATGCACAATTGAATAAATTTAAAAAAAAATGGTTAAAAAGAGGGTGGGTGAGAAGGGAGGCAGACAGCACAGTGCGTAAGGCGACTGCTCCACAAACCTGGCAATTTGAGTTTGATTCCCGGAAGCTCATATGGTGGAAGGAGAGACTTGGCTTCCAAAGGTACCCTTTGACGCCCACTTGTGAACCACGGCATGTAAGTATGCTCTTGCCCTCTCTCAGGTAAACACATGCACATTTAGTTAAAAATGGTTAAGATGTCAAACTTAATGCATTTATTACATTTTTTTAGGTTAGATTCTCATATAGCTCAGACTGGCCTGTAACTCACCACGTAGCCTATGATGATCTTGGCTCCTGATCCTCCTGCCTCCACCTCTCAAGTGCTGGATTGACAAGTGTGCGTCACTGAGCCTGATTTTCCCTAATTTTCTTACAGGTTGCCTGAGATCTACACGTCTCGAATACACGATGTGACGTAGGGAGGCCCCTGTCACCAGAGGTATACAGGCAGTCAGACAACCAAAGGCCCCTCCTGGAATGCCACATGGACTGGGAGCTTGGGGGACCTCCCTGGTCCCTTCAATCAGAGTCTGATTTCCAATCCAGGCCTTCATGTCCAGAGCAGTTGGAGAGCAGGGGAGAGGGGAGTAGTGTAGCCACAGCTTTCTACGTTCTGAAATGTGACCTCGTAAACAATGACGGCTCAAACCTGGGCCAGGCCTGCACACATCTGCTGAAGACCTGAGTCTGCCCAAGCTGGTCACTTCCTTGCTGCCCCCCCATCCCCACCTGGATCACAGTGGCTGTCTCTTCTCTTTGGGGGAAGCACCCTGAAGAGGGCTCCCTCCAGCAGCCTGAATGTCCAGCCTGCCCTGAGAAGGGACCCCCGTCGACGCTTCTGCTTCCTCAGGTCTCGTGTGGCTAGACCTACTTCCTGTTCTCTCTCTCTCTCTTTTTCTCTCTCTCTCTCTCTGCGTTCACACAGGCATGGGACACTTAGGAAAGAACAGTTGACTCGCAAGAAAGAAAAGGGGCAGAGGGAGGTTCCTTGGCACAACATCCAGGGTTGTAGAGTAACAGACACTGCCTTGGCAAATGTGTGCACGCCTTCACGCTCACACGGATGCACGAAGACTGTAGCATGCGTGCAGGCTGGGATAGAGGAATGGGGGGGAGGGGAGGGGGTCCTCACAGGGCAGGCCAGGCACCCAGGACACTCCATTATCTCTCAACTGCAAAAGAAACCCCAGAAGCGTGGACAGAGTAAGACCCTAATCCTGAGACCTGGCCGTGGACCCAGCAGGCACAGCCCCGGGCCGCCTTTTCCAGAAGAGCCTCCTTGATCGTCCCCCACAGCCACCTAGGGGCCCCAGCTGTGTTTCAACACCCCTCTCTGCTAGTTGCACTGAGAGACAGCCACTTCTGAAGGTTTCCCTAGGAAATCTCTTCCCACGCTCCTTGTCTGCCTTCACGTCTCCTCCCCCCACGCAGCCCCAGCTCCCGTTCAGGCTGTTAGAGCACACGCCACCTCCACCGGAGGGGAGGGGATCTCCCACACTATGTAACCACGGGTCACCTCCACTAGTAGATGTCCACTTGGGCTCTGTGACTGTGAACTGTCACCCCCACTTCAGAATCCTGCTCACATGAGAGGCACCGTGCCCACCAAGCAGGCTTTGGAGGCTACATTTTACCAGGGTGGCACCTGAACCCCAAGGGTCAGCTAGATGCCTCAGTAGGTAAGCTGCCTGTTCAGAAGCTTGGAATCCAAGTTTGATCTCCAGAAGTCCACAAGGTGGAAGGAAAGAACTGAATTCCAAGAGCCATCCTCAGACCTCCTACTCTCCACCCACACGAGATGTTATGCGCATGCACCTCTCTCTCTCTCTGCCTCTCCCTCCTTCCTTCTCTCATCTCTTAGTCTTTCTCAGATAAATAAAAGAGCGGCAGGAAGGATGATGGCGACCAGCTTGCTCCTGCTCCTCCTCCTACCCCTGAGCTCCTGGGAGCAGGAGAAGGGGTTTCTTCTGCTTCCCGCCCTGCCCCTGCCTGAGTCCCACACCCAGCAACACTGGTCAACATGTGACCCTGGACCTGCCTCCGAGATGCAGACATCGCTCACCTCTGTACACACACACGCGTATACATACAAGTAATATTCACAGAGACACATACACACAGGCATGCATGCACACAGGTGATATATACAGGCATGGACAAACACAGGTCTGTGTACCCATACACACACAAGCATGAATGTGCTCAGGTGTATACATAGACACACATATGCACACAGGCATGCACATATACATGAGCATACACAAGCTTGTGGCCTGCATGTACATCACGCACACACACACACACACACACACACACACACACACACACACAAATCACCTTTCCTGGCTGGGGACCTTGCTCTCCTGGCTCTAAGCCAAGAAGCACATCTACTGGACTCAGGTGCCAGGCAGGGTTGCATCCCCCTGGGTCTGAGACTGAAGACCCCTAGGACCTGCCAGGAGGCTGCTCAGTCCAATTGCCCATTTTACAGAAGTCGAGGCAGGCGGTGAGTGGAGGGGGGGAGGAGCCCTTGTCAGATATCCCACACACACAACAAAGATCCTCTTGGGTGACCCCCAAATGACCTCTGGCTGCATTCAGAAGCCCTGAGATCCAGGGCATTGGTGCCCATACACCTGTTGTCCCAACTGAAAAAGCTGAGGCAGCTGGGCAGCCTGAACTCAGGAATGCTGGGCTAGCATGGGCAATAGAAAAGTAAAAAAGCAGCAGTAGAACTTCTGGTGCAGCAAGCTAGCTCAGCAGACAGTTTGGCTCCAATAGGTGTGGTCCTCGGTTCCATCTCTAGCATGAAAAGGCAAAAGGCTCTGGGAAAGCGGGCGGCCCAGCAAGGGGACTCTGGGAACTCTGGAGGGGCAGCTCTCTACAGCAGTAGGCTCTGCTCCCTGACTGACTCAGGGGGTCTCAGGCGGCCTTCAGACACCGGCTGGGCCAGGATTCTGCACTTCGAAGGAAGGATGGGGCTGGCCTGATACCTTCTGGGGAAGTCTTCCTACGCCCCAGGCCCATCCTTGGCCCCTCCGGCCTGCAAATGGGAGGGGGGATGGTCAGGAGCTGAGAGGCAGAAGAGGTCACTGGGCGAGCAGCCTTCCTCACTGGGAGTCCCTACCTCTGTCACACAGGACGGTTCTGGGGGCCCCTTCTAGCACCACACATGTCGTCCTCCGCTCCTCTTACAGACTCTCTAAAGCTACCCCACAATTTAGCCACAAGCCCACCTTGCTGGGCCTTCAGTAGTAAATTTCTGGGACCCCCACCCCTGGCAGGCAGGGACAAGAGAATTGAGAGTTCAAGGTCATCCTTACTCACAGAGCAAGCAAGATCAGGATAGCCTGGGCCACTTCAACGTCTAAGACCCCATCTCACACAAACAGAAGCCTCTTAGAACATCTACAAGCAGCGCCCTCCCCTATAAACCTCAAACTGACCCATCAGAAAATTTTCCTGATCCCACAACCCAGCCCCCACCCATCCCGGGGAGGAGTCCCTCCCCAAGGAACTTACAGGCAGCCAGGTATGATAACCACCCGAGGTTCAAGAGAGCTGGGTGGGTAAAGCCTTTGGCCAGCACTTCCCAGTTCAGCAGTTCAGAACTGCCCCCCCCTCCCGCATTCTTTTTAGGAGCGTTTCTGGCAGGAACTTGATGCTTAAGATGACCTCTCTACTGGGCTTTAGAACAGAAGAGCAGGATGTTTCCACAAACCAATTGCAGGCAAGATGGGCCCTGCTGAGCCTCACTGACAATCTTGTGTTTGGAATGTTCAGATATAGTCCCAGTGGGCAGTCACTTTCCAGATGAGAAAACTGAGGCATCAAGGTGGGCCAGTGAGTCCTCCAGGTAGGAAGGGGCAGTATCTGTGGAAATGCCCTGAAATGCCCCCAAGTCCACACCTGAGACCCCAGGCCAGGCAGAGGAATGGTAAAATCGGGGGAGGGTCTCATCTGATCCCCCTCTTACTATGTTGTATAACTCCAGGCCAACACCTATCTCAGGGCTCCTGATCATCAAGCCAGAGAGTGGATTGCCATCCTACTCCCAACCAAGAGCTGGTGTTATACCAGAAAAGAAGGCAGAGGGCTTCCTCCCACCCCCAACTCCAAGACCTACCTCTGCCTCTGGAAACCTGAGCTCAGAGTCCTAGACCTAGGCGGGCACTGCTACCTCTGGCCTTCGACTTGGCAAGTAAGGGCACTGCTACCTCTGGCCTTCGACTTGGCAAGTAAGGGCACTGCTACCTCTGGCCTTCGACTTGGCAAGTAAGGGAACTGCTACCTCTGGCCTCGACTTGGCAAGTAAGGGCACTGCTACCTCTGGCCTCAACTTGGCAAGTAAGGGCACTGCTACCTCTGGCCTTCGACTTGGCAAGTAAGCTTGGTTCTGTGAAAATGGGCCTTGTGCAAGCAGGAACCCAGACAGGTCAGGTCAATCTGCTAAGATGGCACATCTTAGGGAGACATCTGTAGGAACCATTCATGGGAATGGAGCAGTCCCCCTACAACTCAGAGCTTGGTCTAGAAATCTTTCTTCAGTTCAGACTCATGTTGTGACCCCTACACAACATCCCTGGGATGTGGATCTCAGATCCCCTTTCCACTAAGAGATGGGGGGGGGTGGGGAATCCCCACTTAAGCAGCAAGACCATGCTGTCTTCCTGTGCTTGCAAGCCACCACCAGCGAAATACATTTTAACCTTCATGTGCTTGCAAAAAATAAATAAATAAATAAATAAAAAATAAATAAAAATCGGTTTCATTCAAATGCTGCTGGCTTGGTTGCCATGGATACCATCTAATCATGAAGGATGACTGTTACTTGTTTCCATGGAAACCCGGTGGCTAGAGGAACATCCTGTAATTTCAGACAAGACACCAAATTTTAGCTGTCGGGTTGCACTGCCCAGATCTTTCTTAATGGCTGGAAGCAGGTGGAAGCAGCAACTACACGCTCAGGTTTTGGTAGAAGAGAGGTCAAGCTGGGGGTGGGGGAGGGGTTAAAAAGAGGGAATGCTAGGTGTAGACAGATGGGGACCCTCGCAACCACCCGGGAAACAACAAGCATACTATCTCTCAGATTGGTTCTCAGCCAAGGTGTAGAAGAAATTAATTAAACCTGTCCTGAAATTAAAAAGAATAGTGCCCCCCACCATTGGTTGAGGCGGGACGCCCCTCTTTCATCTCTGCTGGTGGCATGAAAGGCGTCAGAGAACAACTCAGCTAAAATTGGTAATACCCCACCCAACCCAGCCCCAGGACCAAAAATCTGTCCCTCCTGCCCGTCAAATTTAGAAAACAAATTGTTCTCCTGTGCACCCCAGAGGTACACGAAGATGTGTGCTATAGCAAAAAAAGGGGGCAGACTAAATGCCCACCAATAGAGGAATGAATGAATGACTGCATTTTGGAATAGCCATTCAGTGAAATATCACATGGCACAGAACAAGACACGATTCATGCGGCATATCAAGGTATGACATAAAATCTAAATTTATACACTAACATGAAAACTCAAAAAGTTTAAAAAGTTGCAAAAGGATCCACTTACATATTTTAAAAAAACTCATAGTTCATAACAGTACTCTTTACAACTCCTGTAAATTGGTTAAAACTGGTACAACTCCAGGTCAACACCTCTCTATCTCAGGGCTCCTGATCATCAAGCCAGAAGTGGATTCCCATCCTACCCCCAACCAAGGGCTGGTGTTACACCAGAAAAGAAGGCAGAGAGCTTCCCCCTATTCCCACCCCAAGACCTACCTCTGCCTCTGCTTGAACAAACTGTGGTATACCTTGAATACATAAGATAGAATGATGGGGCTGGAGAGGTAGCTCAGGGGTTAAGCCTCTGCCTTGCAGGCAGAAGGTCCTGAGTTCGGATTCCAGACCCCACGTATAGACGCCAGTTGGAAGCGGGGGTGGCCTGCGTTTCTGGTCCTGGTAGGGCGGAGCCTGTGAATCCCGGGACAGAGTAAAGGAGGAGGTGGAGGCGTCCATGGTGGTTCCCGAATTCGCCCGTGGTTCTACACACACACACACACACACACACACACACACACACACACACACACACACACAATTGAATAAATCATAAAAAAAGATAGAATGATGACTCCCCTAAAAAATAAACCTACACCCTAATTCCTCAAGCCTTTCTGCGTGCCATCCTGACACAGCATAAAGGGACTTGCAGACCTGTGTTTGATGACAGACTGCGTGGTGGGATCCCCCTGGGGTCCGGTCTCATCATGGAGTCTGTAACTGTGGGAGAGGTGGGCAAAGCTGAACCAGGAGACCAGAGGTGGGAGGTTCCCAACACTAGAGTGGCTCCGCCCACCCCTGCTGACCAAGGTCTGCTGGTGGTCTCGCTGAGAGATCAGAGCTTCTGACCCCTAGCCAGTGCCGGGCTGCTGAACCTCAGCTTGTACAGCAGCAGCAGGTAGACCACCAGGGCTGGGGTGCAGTGAAGCTCAGTGGCAAAGCACTTCCTGGCAGGTGTGAGGCTCTGGATTTCATCAAGGGCGCAGGTGGGAAGAACACACAGAAAGGGACCCTGGAATCAATCAAAATGGAATGCGCTACTGAGCCCCACCATGAGGGGGGTCTCAAGGGCATCCTGCTGAGTGAAGAAAGACAGCATAAAAACATGCCAAGGGGCTGGAGAGATAGCTCAGGGGTTAAGACTCTGTCTAGCAAGCAGAAGGTCCTGAGTTGGGATCCCAGGTTCCAAGTAAAAAATGGGAGGCGGAGACGGGGTGGGGGCAAGGGAGGGCCTGCACTTCCCGTCCTGGTGCGTGGAGACTGGGAAATCTCAGAGCAAAGCAAAGAAGGAGGTAGAAGCAATCCCTAAGTCATTTTTGGCCCTCCACAGGGACACACAGTGCCCATACACACACAATAAATAAATAAATAAATAGATAGATAGATAGATAGATAGATAGATAGATGAATGAATGAATGAATAAATGAATGAATGAATGAAATGTTAAAAGAAAACATGCCAAGGGCACACCCACGTGCCCAGGCGGGAGGTGGGGACAGTGCTGGGCACCGGGAGAGGGCTCACCTAGTACACCCGAAGTCCTGGATACTTTCCTTTGCACTGAATAAACCAGGCACGCTGGAGTAGCGTCAACCCAGCACTCGGGAAGGAGAGGCAGGAGATCAGAAGTTCAAGGTCACATTCAAGTATCTATCAAGTTCAAGGCTAAGCTGGGATACCTCAAACGCTGTCTCAAAAAGAAAAAGAATCAAGGGCTGGAGAGGTGGCTCAGGGGTAGTTAGCCTTGGCCTTGCAAGTGGAAGGTCCTGAGTTTGGATCCTAGACCCCACGTATAGACACCGGGCAGACGCCTGGCAGAAGCAGGGGTGGCCTGAGTTTCTGGTCCTGGCAGGGCGGAGCCTGTGAATCCCGGGGCAAAGTAAACAGGAGGAGGTGGAGGCGTCCATGGTGGTTCCCGAATTCAATCATGGTTCTACACACACACATACATATACACACGCGCACACACGCACAATTGAATAAAAAAATAATAAAAAGAAAAATAATCAAAGTAATAAACAGGAAAGAAAACAGTCTGGGACTTGCTAGGGGTGGGTGGGGGAGGGGGGATGGGTGGCAGAGATCATCAAGAACCACCAGGGAGGTTCTGCAGAGGCAGGTGGCCCATCGCCATCCTGAGATGAAGCCCACAGGACTCTGCATGTGTTCAGATGGCCCAGGTCTTCCCTGTGCACATCTTGTCATACCAACCGGCACAGAAGGCTGAAGGCAGTTGTGCCACCTGGAGGAGTGGGCAGTTGCTGCTACACCCAATTGTCCTCCTTCCAGACACGATCAATCGCACAAGACAGCAACCTCAGTCACAAACCCTGGAGGCACTATGAATTAAAGCCAAGTAAGGCTGCCCCCTAACTGTCTCAGCAACTCCCAACGTAAGGTCACTACTTCCAGTAACATGCCAGGCTGCCCAGCAAGACGGCCTGACGCTTCCTTTACTGGTGACAGAGTTGGCAACATGAGAAAAACTCTCCAGAGAGATGAGAGATTCAGGACCTTGTGGGGGTGGGAAGTCAACACTGGAGAACAACCTGGTCTACATAGTGAGTTCCCGGCCAGCCTGAGCTAAGGGGGAGATCTTGCCTCCAAGAGAAGGAAGGGAGGGAGAGAGGGATGAGAAAGGAGAGAGGGAGGGAGGGAGGGAGGGAGGAAGGAAGGGAGGGAGGGGGGAGGGAGGAGGGGGGAGGGGGGAGGGAGGAGGAGGGAGGGAGGGAGGGAGGGAGGAAGGAAAAATGGAAAGAGGGAGGGAGGAAGGAAAAATGGAAAGAGGGAGGGAAGAAGGAAGGAAGGAGGGAAGAAGGAAGGAAGGAAGGAAGGAAGGAAGGAAGGAAGGAAGGAAGGAAGGAAGGAAGGAAGGAAGGAAGGAAAACAAAAAGAGGGAGAAAAGAGGGAGAGAAGGAGGGAAAAAGAAGGGAAAGAAAGGGAGAGAAGGAAAGAAGGGAGGAAGGAAGAGAAGAAAAGAGAGAAAGATGGAGGGAGGGAGAGAGGGAGGACAAAGGTCAGGCCTTATATGATGCTTGTCTCCTCTGCTTTCTGACAGCAGTCATCAGCCCCACAGCTCTAGAGCTCCCCAGAACACAGGCCTCCCAACCCAAAGCCTAAGAAAGGCTCTTCCACAGCAGCGCCCCTAGCGGCGCCAGCGTGCTTTGACACGGGAAGAAACAACACGGAGCCTGGATGCTGACTGTTAACACAAGAAATATCTAAAGGGAAACTGGGCTCCACAGGCTCCCGCCAGTACTGTGTGGGCCGCTGCCTGTACACGTGGGATTATTTCAAAACAGAACGTGCACACTCACCACGGACCTGCAGGCTGAAATATGCATTCTGCCCACATGATTAAAAACTAATACTTTGGGCTGGCACTGGGGCTCAATTGGTAGAGCGCCTGCCTGGCACGTTTGAAGCCCTGGGTTTAAACCCCAGTGCTCCAAAGACTGGCCAGGTGATGTACGCCTGAACCCAAGAGCTGGAAAGATGGGGCAGCAGGGTGGGACATCTGCCATACCCTGGCTACATCATCAGCACAGGGTCAGTCTGGCTGCGGGAGATCCTGTCTCAAAAAGCCAACCCACCAACAAAACCACCAAATACATTTCACTTCCTGAACATAGGTGTGTAGTCACATAGAAAGATAACAGAAATTTTGGAGAAGAGACGGGCTAAGGATGGGGACGATTGACGGCACTGAACTGAATAAGAAATTACCCAGCTTTCCTAACACCAACAGGAAAGTTAGACATCAAGAGGTCACATGATAATGCAACACAAATTGTATGGCCTTAGTTTCACTTTCCCCATTGTGCAGTGAATACAGGGGCCAAGAGATTTAGGGGAACAAGGGGTTTATCCTTGGCTTATAGTTTCTGGTTAAAGTCAATCAGCGTGGCAGGAAAGTTCATACCAACACCAGGCCGGGGGAGCCTCCTCAGGAAGAGCTGAAGGAGGGACATACTCCTAGCTGCCAGTCTGCCTGAAATACTGCACCAGCTCTCCCCTTTTGATCCAGCTGGCGGGGGAATGGTCCCACCTGCCTGGGCTGGGTCTTCCCCATCAATTAGAGCCCCACAGTCGGCTCGGAGCTTTCCTCAGCTAAATAATTCCTCATAGGTGTATACCTGTTCTCAACTGTCCAGTTGACACCTGTCTCTGACGGGTAACGTCCTCATCCCCGTACCCTCCGTGTGCTTAAAAAAAAAAGAAATGAAGTCAACAGAAAACAAAGCAATAAGCAAAATTAGCAACAGTTTCAATGAGCAGACAGGCAGGAACCAGGAATAAGGAAAGTCCGAAAAAAAGACGCATGGGTGACAGATGGATGGAAACACGAGGAACCCCTGGGGTTCCTCGAAAGGTTAAGACTTCTCAAAGGTTCAGTAGGGTGGGGGGGGGCAGGGTGTTCAGGGTGTTTGTGGAAGGGCGTGTATATGGGATGCTGGGATGTGTGTGTGTTATAGAATGTGATGTGTGTGGCTAGGGTGTTTGTGGAAAGGATATGTATGATGCTGGGATGTAGGGTGTGTGTGTGTGTGTGTGTGTGTGTGTGTGTGTAGTGTGAGATGCTGGGATGTGTGGGGGGGGTATATGTTATTGTGTGTCTGTATAGTGATGGAACGGGGAAGCGACGCCCAGTATTTGCTGCATATAAACCCCCCACAGTGCTCTCTGCACTTAAGGGCCAGGCATCCAAATCTCCAGGGAAGAGCCGGAGGCCTCTTGCCGCCGGTGCATCTTCCCAATTTAGCTTCTGTGGTCAAAGGGCGAGTGCGACTCAGAGGTCTCGCTCTTCCAGACCTAGGACAGGTTGACAATGGCTCACAGAGAGCTAAGCCCAAAGCCCGGGCAGGCATTGCTTATCTGGAAAATGGACGGCGTCCATGGGATCCTGAGCTAGAGGAAGATGACCTTGGATACTGGGTGAACCCATTAGAATCATAACATTTTTTGTTTTGTTAGAGGGGATGAGGGGTTGAAACAGTGTCTTGCTATCCAGCCCAGGCTAGTCTTGAACTCCTCCTCCTGCCTTGGTATCCTGAGTGTTGGGAGAACAGGCCTATGCCCCGTGCCCAGCCACAGAGTGAGGCAGAAAAGTCAGAGGACTCAAATTGCAGAAGCAGTGGTGGGAGAGTGGTGGGGCGTAGAGCCCAGGAATGCAGGCAAAGGCCGCAGACAGAAAAGGCAAAGAAATATGCTCTCCTGGGGTCTCCAAAAGGCCAGCAAGGCTGTAGACCCCTGACTTCCAGAACTGAAAGGCAAAGATCTGTGTGGCCTGCACACCATTAGCTGCAGCAGCTCCAGACCGCAGGCATCAATCAAAGCTGAACATCTCTTATCAACATGAAAGATGGGCCCACTCTAGGCTGTGGATTTTCAAGGATCCTCTATCCTCTCTCTAAAGAAAAGAGCTTCCTTCCAGTGACACACTTTTAATGTGAATCCCTTTCTCCACCATGCCCTTGTGAGGAAATGATGGGATTAAGGAGACCACTCAGTGGGTAAAGTGTTTGGGGCATTAGCATGAGGAGGACCTGAATTCAAATCCCTAGTGCCCATATAAAAACCAGATTTAGTGGGACACAGCTGTTACCCTAGTATGGGGTGGGAGGGAGGCAGAGATAGGGGGATCCCAGGAGCTCAGCAGCCAGTCCAGCAGAAACAGTGAAAGACCCTGTCTCAAAACATAGGGTACAGAAGGTATGGAGGCGAGGACAAGAGCGGGTAGGACGATGAAGATAACTGAGATGTCTCTAGACACGCACAAGATGCCCAAGGATCCATTTACAAAAGTAAGGAGAGAATTAAGACATCAATGTGAACTTTAGGCTTCTGCCCACAAGCATACATATCACAAAAATAAAAATGAATGAATGAATGAACGAATGAACGAATGAATAAATGAGTCTGGGCTGGGTATGTAGCTCAGTGGTAGAGCACTTGCCTAGTGTATGGGAGGCTCTAAGTTCAATTCCCAGTTAAAGAAAGAAAGAAAAGAAAAGAAAGAAAGAAAGAAAAGAAAGAAAAGAAAGAAAAGAAAAGAAGAAAAGAGAAGGAGGAGGCGGGAGGGAAGGAGGGGAAAGAAGAGGGAAAGAAAAGAAAGGAAGAAGGAAGAAAGAAAGAAGAAAGAAGAAAGAAGAAAGAAAGAAAGAAAGAAAGAAAAAGAAAGAAGAAGAAAGAAGAAGAGAAGAAGAGAGAGAAAGAAAGAAATGGAGGGAGGGAAAGAGAGAGGGAGGGAGGGAGGGAGAGAGAAAGGAAGAAGAAGGAAGGAAGGAAGGAAGGAAGGAAGGAAGGAAGGAAGGAAGGAAGGAAGGAAGGAAGGAGAAAGAACAGAACAGAACATGTATAAGAGTTTAAAACTCACAGAATTACCTAGGAGTTCCACCGCTGATTTCATAACACAGCTTGAGGATATTTTCCCATCTGTGCCCATAGAGTGTGCCATGCACCCTGTGCAGGTTCATCCTTAGAATAGAAACTAATTGCACCAACAATGCTGCTTTAGGGCTCAGTTATTCTAATTATAGCACTTCAGAAGCTCCAGTATGATCAAAGCCCAAATATTCACGCACCACAGAAACTCACCTCAATTGTGGCTTTGGTCATTGAGGAAGAGCTGTAGCCTCCCCTTCCCCAAATCACACCTCCATACTTAACAGGGCTGTGCTTTTGGTGAAACACTGTATCGTTACGTTAGAATAAAGTAGCTATAGGACAAAGTACTCTTAGTTTTCCCAGCATATTGAGATGAGCAGAAAGTTCTTAGTGTAGATTCACCCATTTTTATGTGTGGTTCTCAAACTTTCTGTACATGGCATCCTGGAATCCAATTTCAAATCGCTTCCAAACCTCTCGTTTGGTGTTTATTTATCTATCTATTTGTTTATTTATCTGGATTGGTTTTGGTTGTTTTGGATGATGCTTTTGAGACAGGACCTCGTGTAGCCCAGACTGACCCCAAATTTGCTGTGTGGCCAAGGATGACTTTGAACTCCTGACCTTCCTGCTTCCTTCTGCACCTCTCAGTTGCAAGGACTACAGGTGTGTGCCACCACACCCTGCTCGAACACATAATCTAATGAAGCAATCCCCCAAACAAAGCTGAACTTCAATTCCTTGTATCATTTTTGGCCCACGGAGCAGCTAACCAGAAGTGGTACTGGAGAAACAGATCATTTTTTGTTTTATAGCAGATCAGCATTTTTACGTTCTAGAATAGATCCTTCCAGAATTAGCCCTTGGGAGTTGGGAGGAAGGGGAATCAATGAGAATGTGAAACTCAGGCTGCCTGCTAGGTCCTAAGACAATCCTGCTTTCTAACCCAGGTATCTCAAAGGAGCCTTCCAGCTAGTATCTATGAAACTCTACCCGGTTCACTCGTTAGCCTGCAAATAAGATAAGCTCAGAGGGTCCCAAGCAATTAACAAATAACATCACCGTTACTAATAAATAGATTCATAACAAAAATGTACTGCTGGAAGATATTAACAAACAAACAAATCCAAAGAAGTAGAAACCACGGGGGAGGACTCACCACCGCTAAGGCACATTTCTTCCAAACTGACCTCCGGACTCGATGCGATCCCAACCAAAGGATCTTTGATGCTTTTCAAAGGCTCTGAGAAGTCAAATTTTAAATTGGAGAGCAAACCACAGGGCTTAGACTAGCCCATCAAGCTGGAGACCACAGAAAGGAAGTTAACAGAACTGGAGAGCTGGTTCAGGGGTTAAGCCTCTGCTTTCAGAAAGACGGATCTGAGTTCAGATTCCAGATCCCATGTAAAAATGCCGGTGGAAATAGAGCAACTTGCATTTCCGGCCCTGGAAACCCCAGAGCAAAGCAGTAAGAAGGAAGCGCAATCCAGGATGATTACTGATATCACCTTTGGGCATCCACAGTCACACAGAGTGTACACACACACACACATTCTCTCACTCATGCACATACAGTATGTGCTTGAGTGTGTGTGTGCATGCACATGTGCGTGTGTGTGTGTGTGTGTGCACGCAAAATACATTTAAAAGTTTGTTTCTTTAAAAAAAAGAAAGGAAGTTAGGGACTTAATATTATGACTGATTTCAAGACATACTTTTACAGTCTGGAAATACAGCAAATGTAAACACCACTGTGGAATTAGCATCCGGGTAAGACATATAGATCAATGGATCAGGACGGAGAGTCCAGAAATAGATGGCACACAGATGGTCAACTTGCTTGTGAAGTCTGTGCCAAGGGAAAGACGAGCTCTCTCAACAAACTAGAACAAATTGGCTGTCTGTGAGGAAAAAAACGGACTTCCGGGAGGCAGGGGAAACAGACAACTGTGCCGCGCCAGCTCCAACTCCAACAAGAGGAAACCAGTCGGACTGTAAAGCACACAGCTGCAGAAGGCAAGATGGAATCCGGGGATCCTGTATCTGGGGCTGCCCCGTGCAGAAGAAGGGGCCACTGTGCAGAGATGAATGGCAGAATGGTCCCCAGTCCCTGGAGACATAGAGTGTCCTCCTCACTGAACTCCCAAGCTGTCCCAGCTCCATCTCAAGGTCCAGCTAAAAGGAACAGGCACAGTCACGATGCATTCCACATTTTGTACTCGAGATACTGATCAGGTTTGAGAACAAGAAAGTGCCCCGAGGCCCAAGATGTCCCCTGCCAGTTCAGATTTTTTTTTAAACCCTTGCTCCCTGGCTTGTGGCACTATTTTGAAGGCTCTGGAGATGAGGTCTGGTGGAGCACACAGTAAGTCTACTAGGTCACCAGGGGTGGGTTTTGGAAGGTGATACCCACTTCTAGATCAGGCCTGTTCTGTCAGTCACAAATTCCTGACAGCTCAGGCACAGTCCCTTACCATATCTTCCTGGCAGTGTAATTCCCTATGCAACTGTGAGCTGAAATACCTTTCCCTCCTTACACTGTCTCTGTCTGGGTGGGTCATGGTAGAAGATGCTTTATATTGACATGTGCCTAAGGGCTTTTCCAGATTAGGTTAGGGAAAGGCCCACCCTAACTCACCAGAGCAATTAAAAGACAAAACAAGCTAAACCCCAACATTCATGTCTCTCTCCTTCCTGACTGCAGGTGACGTCCTCACCATGATGGACTTCCGGTTAGAATAAATCTTTCCTTCCTTCAGAGCTTCGTAGGAATCATAGTTCAAGTCGTCTCCAAGTTCAAAATGAGGTTCAGAGTCAGTGGGTGACATCCTGTGGCTGGAGGTTAGAGGCTGCTGGGAGAGATGGAGACTAACCCCACCCCAGCACCTGAGCTCAACACAGAGCACCAAATCAGGGCGGACATAGAAGCCCCTGGGGTGGGGAAAGAAGGGTACAAATGGCTCGTAGGTGGGAGGGAGGATCTGAAGGGATGTTGTCTCTGGGGGACACCCCTGAATCCTGAACAGGGCGTATCCAGGACAGAGCAAAGGGTCATTCATTCCTTGCCCTCTAGCCGGCCTCGCTAACAGCCCACTTAAATACCTCACAAACTCAGGAGGCCTGTGCAGACTACCACCAGCTTGTCTTTACGGACAACGCTCCACTTTAGAACTAAACAATCGCTTTTGACACCGCATGCTTCCTATGCCTCATCCTGAGAGGCATCTCGCATCCAAAGAACTCCCCAGAACTTCCAGAAAATTCTGGACTTCCTGGCTGATCCCCCAAGGATTAATTAACAGACTCAAATGCTTCTTGCTTCCTGTCATTTCCTGAACTTACTGGACTTCTGGTCATGTTGGTAAATGATTGCTCAGTCGCCCCTCTCTGTTTTTTATTCTCCTGCAGCTTCGGGGTCTGTCTGAGGCTGCTAGAGAGCTACCTGCTCGCTCTTAGGTGTTGCTAGAATCCAGGGAGACAGGATTCTTTGAAGGCATGTTGTTTCTCTCGCCGTGGGCAATTTCTATCTGTTTGCAAACCATGAAGCAATATCACACACGCTTGGATATTTTATTTATTTATTTACCCTGTATATGTGTGTGTGTGTGTGAGAGAGAGAGAGAGAAAGAGAGAGAGAGAGAGAGAGAGAGAGAGAGAGAGAAGAGAGACAGAGAGAGGAGAGAGAGAAAACTGTGTGACCCTGTGGAAGACCAAAGGTAACTGGGAATCATTCTGTATCGCTTCTACCTTCTCCTTGCTTCCCTCTGGGATTTCCCAGGTTCTGCCCATCAGAACCAAAAGAGCATGCCACCGCCATTTCTACTTGGTGGGTTTTTGTTTTTTTTTTTTACGTGGGACCTGGGATCCGAATTCAGGACTTTTCTACTTGCGAGGCAGAGTCTTAACCTCTGAGCCCATATAAACACACACAAACTGAAACCTTTTTATAAAAGCCTACAGCCCGCCAGGCAAGGTACACATCTCTTTAGGCAGCTGAAAAACACCTAAAGGTATTTCAGGGATCGATGCATTTTCCAGTAGAGGGCCAAACAGCAACTATTTCGGATCTCACATGGTCTCTGCGTTAACTATTCAAGTCAGTCTCTGCAGCACATGGACAGCTACGGACCATTTGGAAATGAATGAATACAGTCGGGCTTCCGTTAAACTGGAATTTAGATGCTGGAATTTGGCAAGTACTGGTAATCCTGATATTGCAGAGGCTGAGACAGAAAGATCAAGAGTTTGAGGCTAGCCTGGACCACTAAGCAGAGGACTGAGCAAGGTGGCACGTGCTTGTAACCCCAACCCTTGGGAGATGGAGGCAGGAGGATCAGGAGTTCAAAGCCATTAGCTACATGAGACCCTGTCTCAAAAAGTGAGTGGGAGGGAGGATACAAAGTTATTAATTTTTAAAAATATAGAAACTATACTTAGACTTGCAGTACTTGGGAGTCAAAGGCCGGGGGATCTTGAGTTCCGGGGCCAGTCTGGATTCCATGAAGAGATCCTGTCTCAAGAAACCACCAGCTATGACGATGTCAGGAAGATTCTCCAGTTTGGACTCTGTTGCGTGGCTCTTCTGAGCCTCGGTTTTCTTCTGCAGAAGGAAGCTGATAATGGAGTCTACGGAGGGAAGGCTGAATGCTCCCACACACATGAAGGGTTCAAAACTCTGGCTGCAGTGGGCAGGCGCAAGACATGAAGGCTGTCGCCATTCTGACTACTGTCTCCAAGTGCTCTGTGTCCTGCTGGCAGTGGCACATTCCTCTTGGCTGACCATTCGAGGCCCTGCCAACCTTTCTGGCCATACCATCTGCTGACCTGATTTCATGGCCTTCAATTAGCTCAGCCTCTTGAGCAACGTGCCCTCGATGTGCACACAGTAGGTAGCGTGCCAAAGCCCCTGAGTGAGTACCAGTTTCATTGGTAGCAGTCTTTGTGGGAAGGGGGAGACATCATGGAACCTTCTGGATGTTTCCAGTCCACACAGGGGCATCACACTGACTTCTACATCAGCCTTATTAGACCTGGCTTTAGAGAAACAGAAAATGACAGCTCGCGACCCACAACAAATGCTATGTGCTGTGTTATAACTATGCTGAACCGGCTTCAGAGCTCAGGGATGTTCAATGATTTGTCTGAGGTCACACAGTATTGACGGCCCATCCATAAATACTCCTAAAGCAAACCCCACTTCCCCAACACAGGATAGACACAGCCTAGATCGCCAATTTGTTGGTTTCTAGCCTCTAAACCCCAACTTCCCTTGCTAAGTGGATACCGAGAAGGTGTTCCACCAGACTGCCAGCCTCTAGGGGTCCCCACTCTCTCCTCTTCTCTCCTCGTCAGGGCCCTTCCAGCGCCATGCACCCCATGGGTCGGCCCACCCGCTCACTGCCGTTCTGCTTCACACTCAAGGCGTCGCCTCCAGGGGCCACAGTGGAGGAGGGGAGGAGCTAAGAGCTAGGAGGGCCTGAGGGGAATCATGTAGTCCAGGTAGTAACAACCCTCTCCCCACTGTCAGAAGAGGGAAATAAAAGCTAATGAGATTTCCAAAAGCAAAATCACCAAACCTCCACCGGGTACCCAGCAGCTGTCAAGGAGAACAGAGGGTCCAAGAGAAGAGGGGTGCCCATCCCACTCTGCCCAGCCTGAGTTGCAGGCAGGTCTGAGGGCATGCACCATCCTCATCCTCAACACCTGACTTTTGGAGGTGCCGAAGTCGATCCAGACAGAGGAACCTGCCTGCCTGTTCCAAGCATTGGGTCCACTTCCTGCCCCCTCCCTACTATTGGGGGGGGGCTATTGAGAATTGCCTCACTTCCTTATTTATGCAATCAGAGGAAACCACAGCATAGAGCTGCTTCCAAACTCAAGGCCACCTGGGCCCGTTTCAGATGGATAATTAAATATTGAACAAACGCCGTGATGTCTCCACTGGACGGGAGCGACTAAAAATAACCTGTCGCCGTTCCTCGGGCGCGGGCACCCAACACACCGGCATCTCTCGGCTGCTCCTTCTCAAGTCCTTCCTCCACGTGGTGACAGTCACAGTCTGTCACAACCTTCCCCAGAACTGCAGGGCGTAGGGGGAGAGGGGACCTGACTCCCCAAATGCCTCCTGAACAGAAAACAAAACTTGAGTTTTGCCAGTGAGCTCTGAGTGTTCCTGACCAGGAAATACTCTCCCTTTCCTGACATTTAACCAAGTGGAGCCCGGAGGAAGTGTCACCGCTCTGCTTGGGCTTTTAAAAATAGTCCAAAGGCTTCACGTCGACTCCCAAGAGGAGCACTGCGCAGTCTAGCGCGTCGGGTCACACAGCGGTTCCATCCCCGTCTCCCACGCAAGACCTAATGAGGAACCCAACTGCCTCAGTGTCTCTATCTGAGCTAATGTTAGAAAAAGCAATGGACGAAGCCACCGCGTGAAATAGGGTGCCAAGAGGGCTGGCACGCACTGCTGACCGCATGGATTCCCGGGCATCTTTAGGAAACCTTGGGGCATGTGGTCCTGGCTCCGAGAGACTCCGTTTCCCCAGCTGAAGTGAAGCTGAAAGAGCAAAGCGTCGAATCCTCTGCCCCCTACCCCCAAGCTGCTGAGCAAAGTAGCTCCCAGTACCTCCTGGTGACATTAACAGGTATCCCAGAACCTGACTCACTGAGGCCAAAGGGCGCACTCCGGGTCCACAGGCAGTGAGTGCTCTGCACCACATTAACCAGGGAGAACACAGGCTTCCACAGCAGGACCGGGCGACATTCGCATCCCGTGGCCCTAATGCTAACCTTGGTGTGTTTTCCCTTCACCGACCTGAGCTCAGCTTCCCCACTTGGGAATGGAGTGATGGTGATGGTTCCTACCTTCATCAGCTGTGAGGGGCAAGAGGGCTGTGGACATATGAGATAAGCAGGGCGACCCTCAGCATACCCCATACATTCGGCTTGATGAAAGAAGCAACTATGGAGTTATTAAAGACAATGGTCCCAAGACCACCATTCCAATGGGTTAATTCCCTGGAGGACCACCAGAGCTCTCTCTGGGGAATGGGCCTCAAGCTGCCTGCCTGCTCTGAGGACCTAACCCCAGAGGGCACTGAACCTTCCACAGTAAGAAACGTTGAGGAGAAACTGGGTGAGGTCCCAAGACCTGAGACCTGCGGGTTTGCTAGTCACACTGTAAACCAGAGCAGGAGACAGGAGCTGGGGGAAAGGGGTGGGGTTTGATGGGGAAGGGCAGCTGAGTAGGCAGAGGACCCAATCTGAGGGAGTGACTGATTCCCTATCTGTGCCACCAGGGTCATTCCCCTGCCCATCCCCTCTCCTTTATGACCAGGATTGTGGACGAGGGCAGCCGTGAACCCCCAGTACAGCTGCCAATTGCAAATCTACTAGGAGGGAAGGAGGTTTTCTTCTTAAAGCCACGGCCTGACCCTCACCTCTACGCAACCAATAGAGGCAGAGACAGAACTGGGCTCCACCCTCTGCGCTGTGTGACCCTGGCCAAGGTTTTCAGTCTCTGAGCGGTACCAACCCCACCGGTGATAACAGGAGGAGTCAGGTCATGGGATTGCTGTGAGCGCTGCAGGAGAGAAGGCGAGTTCAGAGCTGGCTTCAAGGCCAGAAGACAGCAGGCACTAGGCAGCTTTCGCCCCTCACACCCTGCAGAGGAAATGAGCTCCCTAGTCCCCAAAGTATGTAGAAGAGAAGCTAGGACCAAGTCCCAAAGTAGGGTCTCTGGGTGTCTCAGCGGAAGCTGAGGAACAGAGAGGTGCATATACATTTGGAAGACCGCCAAAGTACAGGCAGAATCACATGATTGCCCTTTAGAGGATGGGGAAACTTCTAAGACCTAGGGGCTAAAAGATACATCCAGCCCCCAGCGGAGGACTCAAGGGATCCGAACTGTGGGCCCAGAAGCCTGTTGAGAGGTGTCTTGGAAGCAAGACTCTGGCACTCCTCGCGGTGATGAACGGGACCTTCCCTAAAGCATCGCTCCTAGTAAAAACCCGTGTCAAGCCCCAGCCCCAGCCATGTTACCACCTGAAGGGCCAGAAGCTCTGGAGTCCATTCCCAGGTAAGTGAAAGTGGTCTTGGACAAGCACAACCTCGCCCTGCCTCAGTATGTGCCCACCGGACCCCAAGGGTTCAACAGCCCAACACTGAGTCCAAGGAAGAGAAAAGCACACTCCAGGTCAGCCCCAGCCTTCCCTCTCAGAGCTGCATTGGGATTCCTGAGAACTTCCTTCTGCAACTCCACAAACACACAGCCCTAAAGAGAAAGGGGTCCGGGTAGGGTTGGGGAGATTGAACAGGCAAGACAAGGACATGAGAATTTGCCCATCATAGGAAGAAAACAGAAACCAAGTCCCCAGCGCTTAGCACAGAGCTGGACTCAGGACCTTGAATGGGGCCAAGAACCCAAAACTCCCCAAGCAATGGCTATAAGCGCCCCAAAAGAGCTCTTGACTTGTATGAAAACAGAACAGTATCGACTACTCTTGAGAGATGGGGGAAGATCAAGATCCTGAGGGGACACAGTCAATAACCAAATGGGGCCGGAAGTAGAGCCTGGTGACTCACCGACTACTGCTCTGCTATTGAGACAGGGCCCTGTGTCCTAAGACACCCAAAAAACTGGGGTCCCCTGCCAGCAGGAGTAGAGGTTGAAGCCCAGCCCTTATGTAGCAGGTGCTCCAGATACGTTGAATGGCCACGGCCTGAAGGGAAGCTCTATGTCTCTAGCAGCCCTGGGGGCGCAGGAAGGCACCTTGGCCAGTGATACCCTTCTGGGAATTAAAGCCTCCCCCAAACCCACAGGCCAGTCCAACCTTCAAGGGTCGTAAGGGACAGAAGGCACAGAATGAAGTGTCCAGATAACCCCACCACCACGCTTCTGCCCAACTACAGGGCCCACAGTTCCAGTTCCTCGGATGCAACAACTGTGACCCGGAAGGGAAGAAGCACCCATAAATGGGCAAAGCCCCCTGACAGTAAAAGTCAGAAATGGGGCAGAGCAAGGGATAGGCGTCCAGGTTCCTCTGAGGACAAACTCTGCAGGTCACCACATCCCAACCATGTGTATGGCTGACTGTCACTGCGGGCAGAAAGGACTGGCTGCGGGTCTTGGGGTCGTTTCCTAGCATGGTCAGGAGCTATGGGCTAGTGGACAGAGGGGCCCCCAGACATTCCACGCCCTGCCCTGCAGCTCTGACCTCACCCACCATTGGTCAGCACTTAAGACCCCTTATCAGCCCCACACTGCTGCTCCCCCATTTCCTCCGCCCAGGAAGAACTCACTTCACACCACCAAAGACGTTTTCCTTTCCCTTCTCTTTACACAGACTGTTCCTTCCGGCTGTGGAAAGGACAACAGTTCACACCTACACTGTAGTCTGAGCTCCAGACAGCAGCTTCCAGTTTTCCAGGCACAACCCTTTCTTTTACAATGTCGCTGAGAATGTCGCTGAGGCTCAGAGAGGTAGTGACTGGCTCAATCGCTCAGGCAAAGAAAAGCACATTTAGTTCAGGAGACAGCTGTCAGTCACACCTCACCTCCTCTGCAAAGCCTTCCCTCAGTGTACCAACTAGAACTTCTGTCCACCCACCCCACCCCCAACTTCCACCCCCAAGAGGCTGTGAGCTCCTTTGAGGCTGGGGCACAAAGCTGGGCTCCCCACACACATGGTGAAAGTTGAGAACAGAGACTCAGATGACAGATGACACATCGATGTCCCTGGACCGGTCAGCTGAGCAGGAGAGGAAGAACCGATTCTCCCCGTGATTCTAACAATGGGCCCAGAATGGCATGAGCCAGGAGGGGGTCGTGCAGGGCATCTCAGAGGGGTAGGGCGGGGTACGTACAGGAGGACATGCCCCCAAGCGGAGGTGGACCACGCATGGACCACCTGACATTATCACATCTCAATGGCAACAGGTCCTATGACTTCTCTACTAACAACTTCTGCTGTTCACAGCTAAGAAAACAGAGGCTCAGAAAAGCGGTGGTGGGGTGGGGGTGGGGGTTTGCCAAAGTCACAAAGATTGAACCCAGATCTCTGGTCTCCCAGCCCCCGGGCTGCGACTAGCCATTTGGGCAAAGGAACATCTCACTCCCAGCACACACCTGTGCACGCACATACACACGCTGAATTCATTCATACACAGGAAACTCGATACTTCCTAAAGAAGCCGGGTTCATTGCTGCTGGCCTAGACTGTGGGAAAAGTCTTCCCCGTTCTGTGGGGGCAAGTAAAAGAATACATGCTGCCTGCCTAATTCATTTCACTGGCCCTCACTCAAACAAGAATGCTCAAATCCAGGGGCAACCTGCACACCAATACACACCCTGCCAGGTGGCTATCTGACCCCTCGCCCTCCAGGCCTGCAGGACTCCGTACATGGGATGTCCTGGGATGTCCGGCTGAGCCATGGCCAGGCTTCCCACGCCCCAGATAACCCCATCGTGCAAACTGGCCCAGTTCCAGCACCAGTGCACCCTTGGAGCTCAGCGACAGCTCCATCTCCCCCAGAAGCCCCATCCAAGGCCTCCCCCCACTTCCTTAAGCCTAGCTCTAGACAGCAGAAACACAGCATTTCCAGCTGGATCTTGTGACTGAGAAAATAAAAAGTCACACACGCCTCTCCAAGCCTGTGTCTAGAAGGAGGCTTCCTTCGCAAGAATCTCAGATCCCTAACAGGCCTGGCTCCCAACCGGAAGTCCACCCACCTGTCCCTCTGTGCCGAAGGTAAAGAAGCCATCCAAAAGGACAGGAAGCCAACGAAGCTTGAGAACAAGACAATGAAGGCAAGCCAACATCCACCTTGACTACTTGATGGCCTGCACATGGGATAAACTGAGGCACGGTGGGATAGAAGAGGTATGTAGATGGTAGGGAACCTGGATCCCAGCCCCCCAGTCCTGTTCCTGGCATACGGGAGACACTAGAACCCCAGTTTCTTCTGAAGGACGCAGGGCAGGGAGAAGTTGGGGATCAGACAATCACAAGACAGCCCAGATGAGGGGGTTCCCACAAAGAGTCACAAGTTACAGACGGGGCCTCTGCATCCTAAGGCAGGGGACTGAGAAGTGACTGCAGGAAGGGCCTCTGGGGGGTTAGGGTCAGAGTGTTGCCTACCCCTGGCAGGCCGGGTCCGGCTGCGAGAGCGGCTCCTCTGTCGCTGCAGACGGGGCCGCCGGAGCAGCCGGTAGTAATAGGATGGTCTCCCAGTCTTCCTGGCGTTGCCGCCCGCGGACATGCTGCCGCCCGCCGGGCACCGGGCCGGGCCTGGGTGCTCACTCGGGCCCCATCGGCCGCTCCGGACAGCCCGGCGGGCGCCTCACGCCAGTTCTCCCGCGCGGCGGAGCAGATTGGTGGCCCAGCCCAGGCTGCCCCACAAAGTCGCCCAAACTCCTCCTCCGCCGACGCCCCGCCCCAAGCAGCCGGCCCCTCCGCGGGACTGGGGACCGGAGGCTGGGCTGGCACCGGCCGGAAAGTCAGTGCGGGCGAAATCCCGGCCTGGAGTGACTGCGACCAGGAGACTCGGAGGGGCCCCCTACCCCAGGTGGGGCTCCAGGAGGACTCTGGTCTCCGATCCACAGCTCGAGGTTCAACGTCGGATCGGCAGGTGCAGAAGTGCACATCTGTGTGGGCGCATCTCCGAACCAGGGACCCGGCACATGCACGGAGGCCGTATGGGTATCACTTTACGGGAACAGTCGCTTGCACTTAGGGTTAGAGGTAGGTGGATGGTCCAGAAGATCAGACAGAAGTATGGCCCAGATATGTGGGCATCCACATCCTGCCCGTCTTCAAGTCGAAAGTCCTCCCAGACACTTAACATTTAACATCTTCACATTTTAAAGACAGTCCCATCCAATGCAAATATTAAGACTACGGTGTGTGTCTCAAGCTCACATATAGAAGACAGAGCACACTTTGTATCCCCAAATTGCTTTTGCTTCTCTCCATCAGGGATGCCAGAGTTGTTACACCTGCCTGAGGGCAGACCCATCCCACCCCCTTACCCCCATGGAAAAGAAAACAAGCCCAATGAAGGGCTGTGCTAACAATAGGATGGAAAACTTTCTCCAAGTCACTTCCCAGCTTAAGAATCTTCCAGGGCTTCCCAGAGCATAATGGTTAACAACCAACCAACTACCTACGGCCAAACCCCTCAACTGCTTTTCTTCCCCCCCCCCTCTTCCTCTCTCTCTTTCTTCTCTCTCTCTTCTCACTTCCCTTTGCTCTATGGCCAGCAAAAATCACTCTTTTTCCCTGCAGCCTACTTTTCTACATCCTCTTAGAGTGTACCTCCCGTAGGCATCCTTGACTACTTGGTCCTCATTGACCCCCCCTTTCCCCTCCCACCCCACCCCCACTTATCCTTTCCCCAAAACAGGGTTATTATAAATTGTTAAGACCATCACCGACCAGACCTCCATCCCCTCGAGTACAGAAGGGGAAACTGAGGCAGTCACGTAACAAGTTCAAGAGCAAGAGGCCTCATCCTGCGGTTGCTGCACTCACACTCAGGGGAAGGGAGTTAGGTTAGGACCTGGGGCAGTGTGGGTATCTTTTTCAAGAGAGGCAGGTAAGGGTGGGAGGCTGGAGGGGGGTGGACAGCCTAGACAGAAATCCAGGCCAGGTTTTGCCCCTCACAGGGGAAGCCCCTTCCAGGGCTCCACTGCCAGGAGGGAGGAACCAGGTCAGTGGGAAGCCTGGCTCACAGCTGGAAGCCAGGCGCTGTCCCCAGACCTGGGGGAGGAGGGGCAGACTCTAGCCAGCTCTCCTGATCCTTTTCCTAGACCACAGGGCAGTCCCGGGAAGCTGGAAAAAGTAGCGACCACAAGGACATCACTGGCAGAAGGTCTCAGGAGGGTCCACACGGACCCCTGGGAAAGCTGGTGTCCAAAAACTCAACTCCAGACCCAACTGAGGGCCACGCCCCCATCCAACAGATCACCTCCAACTCCAGGTGGGCTCACAGCCACCCAGCTGCACCTTGGCATTTGTGAGGTGAATAATCTCTACTTTGAGGCCCACTAATTCTAGGGGCTAAAGGAAACCCCACAAGTCCTGTTCCCAATGGGTGCGGCAGCCTTGTTCCTAGGCCCTGCAGTTTATCTGGCCCAGTTTGCTTCTGGAAGTCTCTCAATGGCCTGCTCAGCCAGGTCTGTTCCCTCTTGGAACAGGAAGCTTCAGAGAAAACTCTAATCGATGGGGAGGGAGGTCTCGACTGACTCCTGACAGGCAGTCTTTGGGATGCGTGTGGTGGCCCCCAGAGAGCAGCCTAGGATTCAGAACACTGGGCATTCCAAAGATGTGGGCCAGTCTCTGCAGTCTTCCACCTTCGAAGTCCTCTGTGCCTCAGTTTCCCTGCCTACAAGGAGAGGTTATGCCTCCTCACACACACCTAGCCACCCTGCAGAGAGAAACGTCAGATGGTGAACTGGAAGGAACACCTACATTCCTGGCCTTGGCATGGAAGTAGGCATTGCTGAGTCCGGCACCGCTATAGGCCCCAAGGGGTGCTTTTCCCCATGGGGAAAGCAAGGGGCCCAGCACCCTGCTGCTCCTTCTGGTGTGGACCCTGAGACTAGCAGGCGGACAAAGGCTGTTCCAGGCACCCCAGCTGAGCATCTGGAATCAATCCTGCTTGGGAGCTGGAGGCTCCTCCCTGAGAACAGGAACCCTGGTAGCCTCCCCCACTACACACACACACACACACACACACACACACACACACACACACACACACACAGGAGCAGCTCCTAGCTAGAAGCTAGGCTGGGGGAAGGGTACCTGAAAAATGCCTCCCCCTCCCCCCACCCTGATTACCACTGCTTGCTAGACCTGACTGTGACCAGGCCAACTGACAAGAGGGTAGATACCACTGGTGCAAAGGAAGCCAGCCCATGACTATTTTAAACAGAGAGGCTTCCCAGGCCCTGATTGGGGCCAAAAGACCAGACTTTGCCCTCCCACCCAATCCTCTCTGCAGAAAAAGAGCAGCCTTCAACAGCCTGGCTCATTAAATGAGCATCTTCTAGGTCCCGCTTGAGCTACTGGATTGGATGAGATCAGGCAGAGTCCAGAAATGGACCCCATCAGCAACTGCCAGGCAGCATTGGGACCCCCAAATCAGATTTCATTCACCCCCCCACCAGCCTTGCCACCCCCCAAAGACCTCAGAGGTGTGCTCCTAGAAGATCAAGCTCATGAGAAGAGCTGATCCTCTACTCCCCACCTTCCAGAAACTCTTTACCTACCACTGCCCGGTTCATAGAGTGACTCTCACCAGGCTACCAAAGAATTCCCAACTCTAGATAGAAAGCCAACAGTTAATAGAATTCCGCCCCACTGGGATAGGAGGGGCGTGGCCTTGGAGCTAAGCTGCAAGGCCCAGATACACAATGTACCAGGCCTGATCAAGTGTGGATCTAGAACTAGTGGGGTTCAGTCCTGAGCCTCACTGGGGTGCTGGGGGTTAAAGAGTGTGAGGGAGAAAGCACGTGGTCAGAAATAGGTTTGAAAAACTTGGCAAAGCCCCAGATTATCCACGGCTTCCATTTAACCCATGGAATTAGGACCTAGACTCCAGCCCCATTTAGTGTGGGGGTAGAGGGTGGGGGGCCGACAACACAACCATGAACCAGGTGTCTTCAAAAAGGAGACACTGAGAGCTGCCTCCACACCCATGTGTGGAAGAGGGGGCTCAGAAATCTGAACCCCACCACCACCACAGAGTAAGGTCACAGCCTTCTGGACCTTGGATTTCACATTAATCACGGTGGCTGACCTGCCTTAGTACAGATGCACCCGGAGCACATTCTCCACCTTTTCTCTCCTTGACTTTTTTGCCACAGCATGCGCAGGCAGGTGGCTCTTCACTTTTACGAATAAATAAATACTGGAGATAGGAACAAGTCCGTTCCCAAAGGTCGCAAGGCTTGTACTAGAAATTGAACCTAGATAGGGGTGGAGCAGCAGTTAGAACGTTCCTTGAGAGCTTTTCAAGGAACTGGCGGAGACTTGGGGTTAGGGGTGGGGGAGTCCCCACAGCGCCCACCCCAGCCCCACACAATGGCCGTCTGGAGGGTCCAGACCTGTCAGGTTTCCTGTCTGGACAGTGGATGCAGTGGTGACCAAGGGAAGTCCCCAGACGGGCAGTCCTGCACACATCCGCCTGAAGGCTCTACTTCTGAGTATTCGAACCCAGGGCAGTGGGACGGAGGGGTGGCTGGGCACTCCTGGTTAAGGTCACTGCCCCGTCTGTGGTCTGTCTGCAAGTCATGGATGCTTCCTGCACCCATTGTTCATCCGGGAATGAATGAAGTCGATCTGGAGCCCGATCTTTGCTGGGGAATTTGGGGGTGGGGTGGGGGAGGTCAGAGCCTGGCTGCTCCAAAAAGAAGGCACAGACACACCCCCGGAACACCCTGGGCCACCCAGGCATCCATTGCCTCCCCCCCACACACACTTCCCTCTGGAAAGCCACCCACAAAATTTAATGACATCCTTTTACAGAAAATGGCAGAGTCAGGGCAGAGATAGCCGTGGGGTTTCAAAGGCCCTGCCCCTCTGGAACAAGCAGAACTGGGGACCAATCAGGCATGGACGCTGGACACACACAGGCAGACAGAGCCTGAGGGGATGTGAGCGCTTTGCAAAACCAGTTATCTAATGGGGCTGGGGGCGGGGAATCCAAGGAGAGGCCAGGGGGTCTAACGCAAACCAGCAGGGTGTGCAAACCAGCAGGGTGTGCGCGCATGGCTCTCTGGCTCGGGCTTCCCAAGTTCCCACGGAAACGACAGCGCTCCACCCCCTTCCACTTCCCGGAGGAGGTCTCATCGGGGAATCTAGAAGTTTCCCTAACCCATACTACCACTCATGATTTCTGTCGGTCCTCCCTGCCCACCAGAAACCCAGAGAAAAGAGACACAGGCCTGGAGAGAAAGTGATGTGACCCGGAGACTGAGCCCCCACAAAGGAAAGACCTGTTTAATCCATGGCAAAGTGAGGTTCCATCCCAGTCACTGAGGGGCCCATGGCTCTCCCAACTTGCACTGAGCAGTCAAGGTGGGCCAAATCCTCTCTCTGACATAGGAAGACCAAAGCCAATGAAGGAAGTGACCTTCTTGGGGTCACGCACCGGGTTAGGGCTCCAACAGCTGCCCCCCCCCCCCCGCAAGTGCCAGGTGCTCCCATTCCAGCTGCAGCCTGCGAAGGTCAGGCTCCCTCCCGTCCTAAGGTCCAGGGGAGGCTGGGATCCCACCTCGCTTCTGCCACCCTCCTTACCTGCATGGCCTGCCGGCCCAGATGGCCACACCTAGAGCTATGCTCTTGCTGCACTTTTCCCTGATCTGACCCAGAAACACTGCCAAGTGCCTGTCCCCTCTTCTCCCTGGCAGGGGTGGGGTCTGGGCTCAGATCCCTGACTTCTTCCCCCCACCTGTCCCCCTGCTCCACACCCACCAGGTGACCAGAGGGGTGGCATATGGTCCCAGTGTGAAGTCAGAGTGCCTCCTCCCTTCCAGGGCAGGCCTACCCTGTGAACCACAGTATGGCTGGCACTGGCCCAAGCTGCAGGGAGAGGGGCCTTGTTCCGATCTTAGGACCCTAAGGAGGAGAAGAGCTAATGGGACCAGGTGCCACCTCTGCCCAAAGCTGAAAGGGCATAGGCTTCAGAGTGTGGGGCCGATTCTTCTACACTGTGTGGTACCAGCCGGTGCCTTCGTCCTTCTGGACATCGTGGGATGATTATGGGGGAAAAAAAACCAATCCAGTGCCAGAGCAGACTGAGGACTGGGAAAGATGGTGATCATCCTGGAACATCCTCAGGAATTGGGAGAAATCCTGGTAGACTGCCGGAGCCATTGGAATGGAGCAAGCAGGCTACATGGAGCTGACGGGGTAGAGAATGGAGTATATTCTGAAAGAGGGAAAGCTGGCTGAGCAATGGGCCAGAGGTGGGAAGCCACGAATCACCTGTGGGGACAGCGCTAGGAGGCCCTAGTAAAGGATGAGGGGCGGGCTACATGCGAGGCGCGAAGGCTGGGATCAAGGAACAGGGATGCAGGGAGATGGATACAGTGACAGCAGGACCCAGGAGTTACACGCGCGGGCTGGCAGTTTAGCGATGTCGCGGCTGGGCTGCCTTTGATTCCTCCACAGTCCCTCTCTGATTCTCTCGGTGGCTGGTTCGCCTAAGGCCACAGGCAGGCACCAACTTGAAGCCCAAGCGCTACATTTAGGGACATTTAGGAATAGCTCCCTGGCCCCTACTCCCAGTATCCCTGAATCTAAACCCTGGCTAGGATGGGGATGTGGGAGATCTAAAGACTCACTCGACATTTTTTTCTGAGTGGGTATGAGGGCTAAAGCTTACGACTTAGAGCATGCTATGCAAAGCTTAACCACTAGCAACAACCCAGCCTACTTTTCACTTTAAAAGAAAAATCCCTTCTTTCCATATTTGGAGCTAGTCTTGCTTCCTATGGAACCCAGGCTGGCCTTCCACGTCAGTTCTTCCCAACTCAGCCTTCTTCAAGTAGCTGGGGTTACAGTCATGTACCCTGAGGCCAGGTGTTATTTTTTTTTTCAACCTCTAGCTAGTGAAACTCAGCCCTACCTTAGGGCCTCTGCATTTCACTGCTCTTTCACTCGTACCCACCCCCAACACCTCCAGCTACCCGGCTCCTTCCAGTCCCTTCCGGTTGCTACAGCTAGGTTCAAAAGTCACACATTCCAGAGCCCCTTTGGTTAGCAACCTGCAGGTCCCTGTGTCCCATTTTTCCAACGTCCATGCCTCCCCACTCTATCTCCAACCTCCTGACACCATCTTACTTGTGTTTTGGGGGGTTCGCTAATTGTATCCTCAAAAAAAAAAAAAAAAAACCTTCACTGAGGGACTTGGCTTTTTCAACCCTGTTCACAATCAAGGCCTCCGGGCAGAGAGTTCTCCGTCAGTGTCTGAAGGATGTAGAAGGAAGGAAACTGGGCTCGAAGCCCGAATTCCTTTTTTTCTTTCTTCTTCTTCTTTTTTTTTTTTTTAAGAGCTGCTTTGGGACCAGGGGCAAGCAACTTTGCCTCTCCTCTCTGGGTCTGGGCTTTCCTCCAGGTGGCATGTGGCTGGCAGACTGGAGGGCTCAGGTTCCCATGGCAGCGTGGGGCTGGTCAGGTCACTATGCACGCCTGACCCCCACGTAGGAGCTAGCTCTGTGAATAGACCTTTACTTTGCCATAGGCACAGCTTCCCAGCTGGCTGCAGGACCCCCATTCTGTCATCAGCCCAGAAAGTCAAGTGGGAGCCACAGACAGTATTAGAGCAGGGGGAGGGGAGGGGACGGGGAGAAGCCTAGCATGGAGGGGGCTACGGTTCTCTCCTGGGGGATCCTAAGGAAGGCCACGTAAGGGCAAATAATGCTTCTGTCCCCTTGGCCCCTCAACTCCCTTCAGGGTAAGAACAATGAGGCCCTGCCCCCACCCTGGGAACTGTATTCTGTCTGGAAATTCTATTGGGAGAGGAAGGGCTGGGGCCCTAGCATTTCTGGGCCTGCTCAAACAGGAAGTAGCTGAAAGTTTGGGGCCAAGGAAAACAAGTTCAGGGTCATCCTGGAAATCAGCAGCCTGGGACTGGAGACTTGCACATCACCCCCATGTCCCCCTCCACCACCACCCCCCCCTTGAATCTCTCCTGGTGGTTAACTGATTTACAAACATGAACATGAAATGGGATTGGTCCAAGACCACTCAAAAAAGACGTAAGAGAAAGCCAAACTTGCCCGGCCTCTTCTAGCATACCTTCAGTGACAGGGAGCTCACTACCTTACAGAACCAGCCTCTTGCTCTTTGGCAAATCCGCCACTGAGGTTATCTGTGTTCCCCATCTAGAAACTGAAAAAGGCTTTGGGAGACAGATGCCCAGCCCACCCTTCAACCAGGACTAAGCCCGTGCTTGGAACTACTGCAAATAGCAGAGGGATATGCCAATGGCAGATAGCTGGACCAATGCTGGGCTCCCACCCCACCCCCATGTCCCTCCTGACTGTAATGCTGAGGCAGGGGGCTGCCCTCTGGTGGCCTTCTCTGAAAGCCCAGAAGACATGGGCAAGACCCCCTCTTTCACACACACACACACACACACACACACACACACACACACACACACACACGGTCCCGGGGGGCCACTGAACCAACACCCTGTTGTTGGGATAGCTTAAATTACAGACCTCTCGGCACAGCTCCTTTGTCCTGGGAAGCTGGAAGGTAGCACAGAACTTTCTGGGCTTGGCTTCCTCTGACCTCGGACTCCCTGTGTCCCTTGTCCAGGCCTTATACTGAGTCAGACATACACAGTCACTTGCTCTTGGCTTGTGAGCTCGGTCATATGCAGGCCACACAGCTGTGGGGACCCTGACCAGTGCTGCCCCCTGCCGGGCCGTGGCCCCCTAAGACCTCCATGGGGACAGAGCTCAGCCAGGAGTCTTGGCCCAGAACAGGCAGATCTCCAGGGAGAGGCCAAGTATGGGGTCTAGTGAGTGACCGGCTGAGCACTTGGGCCTTGTCCACCCCTCTAGACTACCGTTTCCCCTGGTATGAAAAGGAAGCTGGACCGGAACTTAGGCCTGGGGCTTGAAGACATGCAGGAACATGTGTTAAAATGCAGGTATTGGGGATGTCGAGATAGCTCCGTGGGTGAGGCACCTACTTGCAAACCTGGTGACCCGAGTTCAATCCCCAGAAACCCGCATGGTCAAAGAAGAAAACTGACTTCTGAAAGCTATCTTCTTGACATTTACCCATGAGCCAAAGAGCCATGGCATGCATGTGCCTCTCTCTCTCTCTCTCTCTCTCTCTCTCTCTCTCTCTCTCTCTCTCTAAAAAAAAGAAAAAAATTGCAGGTGCTCAGACCCACCTTGGAATCTGGTTTAGTCATCAGTCAGGTTTCTTTTGTTTATTGATTTATATTTATTGAGACATAATCTCTAGGCAGTTCTAGAACTCTGAGATTCCCCCCTCCTCTCCCAAGGGCTGGATATAACATGAGCCACCACACTGGACCGGAAGCCTCATCTTTATCCAGCAGGAGATGGAGGTGGGCCCAGAGGAGCTCCACCTGTTGCTTTCTTATTGGACAGAACCCCCCCCCCCCAATGGAGATGAATTCATAGCCTGTTCTCAGAATGCTTTACCTCCAACAGATTAGGAACCCCATATTACAGAAAGGCAACCCAAGGTCCAGAATGTTTTTGTAGCATCTCACAGTGACACTCCTAGGCCCTCCAAATGTGGTCTGGAGTGTGGGACCCCTGGAAGGTCAGCTGGGGCCAGGCAGCTGAGCTCTCTTTGCCCTGGTCTCTGTGCCCTTGGCATGACCAGGTCCCAGGCTGATTATAATATCCCCTTACAGCTCCCGACAGGCATGGTGTTCCCTTACAGAATTGAGAGGGACACAATCTCCGTGAGGCAGCTCTGCCAGCCTGGCCAAGCGTGCGTGCTCTGGTCACCCTTGGAAGCTGGACATAGCTGGCATGAGGAAGGTCAGATCTGCCAGGAGGGGCGCCGTGCCCGGGGTCACATGGACCACACTCATGAACTCAATATGGTGCTCACTCTCTGCCAAGCAGTGTTCATTCAGTGGGTCCTTATCACGAGCTCACAGGTGGACACAAGGACTCTCCTGATTACAGGCACGGTATTGAGGAGTAACAGAGACTCGCCACCTCCTGTCACCTCATGCTGCTCCACCGGTCTCCTGGTAACTGACTGGCTGATGCCTCCCGAAGACCAAGAAAACAGAGCTATTTGCAAATCAAGGACTCATGTGGCAACAAATGGGGCCTTCAGCTGCATCTGGTCCTAGATAGTGATTGGTAGGTGGTACCCCAATCCCCACTTCACCTCTTCCCTGCCCCAGACCCCCACCAGACCCAGGGCACCAGTGAGGCTCCTAGACCCAACTCCTGGGAGCTCCAACATCTGTGCTTGCCCACCTCTCTCCATCTGCACAGACTCCCCCGCTACACACACACACACACAGGGAACTGCCATGTCCAGCTTTGGGGAAATCCCACACATTCCAGCTGTCCCCAATACCTGGTCCCAATCCCTGGGCCTGTGGCCTTTAGGGCCCCTTGGCACAGCTCTTCGGGACCACCTGGCCAACTCCCACACAACCTTCCTTTCCTCCTCTTCCCCTGCACCCTCTCCTTTTCTCTGCAGGATGATATACACTTTTGATGACTCATCCACATCTGTCACTCTTGGCACGGCCTGCTCTCCCTGAGGGTCAGGTCCCTGTCTGCCTGGCTCATCACAGCGGCCTCGGCGTCCAGCCCCAAGCAGTCACATGATTCATGCCAATCAGGAGTGGGTGGAGGAGGTTGGTGGGGCATCTCCACTATTCAGAAAAGCACTGGAGGTGTGGCACATACACTGGGTGTATGTGTGTAAGCATATATGTCTATGTGTGTACATACATACAAATGTATGTATATGTATGCAAGCATGTATGTCTCTGTGTGTGTGTGTGTATGTGTACTTGGACCTCAGACTTCTGGCACAGGCATCATGAATGTGTGTGCATATGCATGTATATGTGTATTGTGTATTTGGACCTCAGACCTCTGATCCAGGCATCATGGGGTGTGTGTGTGTGTGTGTGTGTGTGTGTGTGTGTGTGTGTGTGTGTGTGTAGGGTATACTTGGGCCTCAGACATCTGGCCTGGCATCATGAAGTTCCTGGTCTTTACCCCTCCCCAGAATCCCCCATGACAGCTCAGAATTCACTTGCTCCCCGTTGCAGGTTTCTGCCGCCCACACTGTGATTTGTAGCCCATCAAATACATTTCCCTCTGATCCTTCACACTCAGCGCCGCCTTTCTGCCATTTAACAATGCATTTGGCTAGTCGTGCCTCTCCCTGGAGAAACCCAAGGCTTGGCTCCCACTCAGCGTTGCAGGGCACCAACCAGCCTGTGCCATTCAAGACTCATTCGGACCAGAACCTTGAGCAGGTCCAAACAGCACATGTGGGCTCACTGTGCAGGGTCCTGCTGTCCTCCTCTTCCTCCCTCCCTACAGCACAGACACCATGCTGAAGCATCCTGTGTCCACTGGGAGAGGGGGGCGGGGGCTGGGAGTTCCTCCATCCGGCCCTGCATGTTCCCCCCCCCCCCGGAGTGTCAGCCTTGAGCTGTCTCAGCTCACCCTTACACCAGCTTCCAAGAGCCTAAAGCCCCCTGGTCCAGCCCATACTGGGAAAATAATTCAGGGAAAAGCACCTTCCCCGAGGCTGGACTGGAAGCAACTGGAGGCTCCTGGGGGGTGGGAGTGGGGGGGTCTCACCAGGAGGGAAGGGCAGAGAGGGCTGAAGGCTACTGGAGAAGCAGGGCTCCATGTTGAGCTATGTGCTCAAAAATTTTCCAGATAGGAGGCCGAGCAGGTAATGCGCCTGGAGGCCTGACTTCCGTTCCCAGAAGCCCATTTGGTGGAAGGAGAGAACTGGTTTCCAGAAGTTGCCCTCTGACAACATGTCCACTTGTGTGCCCTGCATGCCTGCTAATTTAAAAAGAAACATCTTCTAAAAAATTATTGGAGAGAGAGAGAGAGAGAGAGAGAGAGAAAATGTGCACATGTGCATTGGGAGGATCAAACTCAGGTCTCCAGGTTGCAAGCAAGCATCTTAACCTACTGAGCATCTTGCTAGCCCTAACTTTAAAAATACAAAAAAAAAAAGCTTGCAGGAGGTGGGGAGAGTTGAGGGAAGAGGAATTGCAGTCCTACCTTTGAGGGGGGCCTCAGCGGCTGGTCACACAAGTCTCTAGTTTGGACTCCCTACTCTGCTCTATAGACAATGAGCATGAGTCACATGACTTGGATGAGGCAACAGGCGTGAAGCTGCCTGGTCGACTGTCCAGTCCCAGGTTCTTCTAAATGTCAGAACAACAGAAGTGTGCAGAGATCCAAAGCTCAGGCCTTCCTTAAATCCCTTCAAAGACCCTTCCTTAGATAGCAAGCAGCCCACTCTGTCCCAGGAGCAGTGATCACAGCACTGGCCACCGGGGAGTAGACACAGGGACATTCCAGAGTGACCTGGGCCGGGCCTCGATCAGCCATGCCATCAGGACGGCTCTCCTCCCCCAACCTGAAGTTTCTGCTTCTGCTTTATAGTTTCCATGGCAACCATCTCTCTTCTTTGATTGTTTTCCTCTCCTCAGTCACCTTGCCATCTCAAGCTGGCGGGAGAACAGGAGCTGGAGAATAGCAGAGGACAGGGCTGGGGCGGCCTCTGGACAGGGACTCTACTGCAGGACATCCGGGTCTCACCAAGGCACAGACCCCCAGGGTTCCCTCCCAGAAGTCCTCACTGACACCCCCACAGCCCCATCACACTGTGGCCTTTGGAGTTCTGACCTCCCCCTTGCAGGTAAAGCCAGCGCCTCCCCCCTCTGCTGTACTTGGCTTAATCGCACAGTAGGTTCACAGGAAGTGACCCAGAGCCTGGGAACTGCATGTCAGTTCTACCATCAGCAGCCTCCACCCCTTCGTGTGTTTGTAGAACTCCACGTTCCCTCATGGAAAAAGAAAAACGGAACCCGGAGCTCACTTCCTGGCTGGCAATGTGGGCTCATGGCACTGAAGACTCCAGAACACTCGGGCCGAGGGGAGTCTGGGATGGCTTTTAGCCTGAGTCAGCAAATGGCCCACGGGCCTCCTTGACCCAGGACTCTTACCATGACTCTCTTTCTCCACCTGCTGACCTTCCAGGGCACTGATGCCAGCCTATAGCTGTCTCCAGGGCAAGCCCCAGCCTGTCAGCCCAACCTACCAGTTGCCTTCTCAAGTTTCCTATATACTCACATGCACACACACACACACACACACCTCTGCACACATGCATATGAGCTCATATAACATGTACACACATAAGCACGGGCACACACACACACATAGACCCCCGCCCCACACACACACACACTGACACACCAGGGTCACAGTCTGATGCGGGCTCCCTTGAGGGGGACAAGCCTCTGAGGCTCCTGCCAGTGAGGGCTTCCGAGCCATGAGCCAAGTGTGGGGATAGGGGTGCCGTGTCCTCCAGCGTGGTCAGGGCACGGGAACATCTGTGGATCGTTTCCACTTCCCTTTTTCCCCCAGAGAAAGGCTCCCCCACCCCAGCCCGCAGCTCTGTGGTGCTGAGGATCAGCCCCATCAACCCAGCCCGCCCAAACCTGTCCATCACTCCTTCTACAGGCCTCGCCTGCCCGGACTTGCGCGAGGACAGGGCTGATCTCAAACAAGGGGATGCCTGCAGCCAGACAACTGGGGCTCAGGGTGTGGTTTCTCCGTATGCAGGGGGGGCTATCTCCGCCCCCATCCAAAGCTCTGCATCCTTAGGAAACCCGGAGAAGATGGGAAAGAAATGGGAGACCTAACAAAGTCCAGGTGGGTCTAGCCAAGCCAGCTGAGGTCTCCACTCTATATTTCTGCTTCTGCCTCCCTGTTCCTGAATCCAGAAGATTCCCGCAACTGACAATTACAAGCTGGGCCCTCTCAGAACCCACCCTGGTGGAGTAGGCATGAGGTACTCCCAGGAGCTGGCATTTGAAAAGCCATGGGAAACAGGGCTCGAACCCAATTCCTTTCCCCAGAAAGCTGGTGGTCTGGTGGGACGCATGGGTTCCCACAGGGACTGAGATCAGACAAGAGCAGAGCAGAGGAAGGAGAAGAGAAATAACTGATTCTAACAGATGGAGGGGAAACCCAGGAAGGCTTCCTGGAAGAGCTGGCATGTGGGACAGGCCTTTGACTGGGTTTCCTACATGTAGTATGTGTCCACTACATGGGAACTCATTAAGATCCATTTTCTTCTTTTTTTGTGGGGGAGGGGGGTGGGGACAGGGTCTTCTGTAGTATAGATTGACCTCAAAGTTACTATGTACTGGGGATAACCTTGAACTCCTGATCCTCCTGCCCCTACCTTTGAGTGCTGGGATTACGAGCCATGCACCAGGAGACGGAACCCAGGGCTTCGCCCAGTGGTCTCATTAGCTGAGTCACTTAGGCCAGGGGGACAATAAATCTTCCAGAACAATGGCCAATGAGCACTTTCCAGACCAGCTCCTAAAGTCAGACTCTGGGTCCCAGGGTGCCCCAGCAGGGCTTGAACACTTACAGAAAAGGCTCTCCTCAGTACCCCTTCTCCCCGCCCAAGTAGCCCATTGCAGGATTTCATACCATCAGCCAGGAAGTTCTTCCCCCTATCTAACCTACATCTCTCTTGCTGTAATGTACACCCACCTTGCTGTGGAATAACACGGGCATAACAAAGCCCAGAAGCTGAGATGCCTCACGGGGCGCTCTGTTTTGCAGCAGAGGTGGGAGTGGAGGGAGAGATGGAGGAGTTAGTGGGCAGAGACACAGCCCCTGGCTGTTGAAGCAGCAGACAAGGCCTTCTTTGTGCACATGATTAATTTATAGGCCTGGGGAGGGCCGCGGGAACGTCCTGCACCCGGCCTCCGAGGCTTCCCTGACCCAATTTAGAAGCTGTGTTTATTGTGATGCCTGTGTCGAACCTTCCCGATGAGGTCTCCATTCCCAGCGTGCTCATGAATTTTCCGGGGGTTTAATCGTGCACAATCTGAGAACGATTTATTAAGAAGATTAAACCCCCCAAATATGCTTCTGCATGCTCTACAAAACATGGCAAATTAATCATCCACCATCAGCATCTGCGGGCTCCCCCCTTACTCCTTCTTCCCCCCACAGCCCGCCCTTACCTCCCCAGAACAATCCCTCAGTGGAATGAGGAGCGAAGTGACGGGGAAAGGAGGGAGCAGCACGGAGTGTGGAGCCGGTGGGCAGAGTCTAGCGCAGGCCAGCTGGGGAAGGTGCGCCAACCACCCTGGGCCCCTGGGCTGCGGATGTGGCTCAGCTGGTAGAATGCTTGCATTGCAGGCACAAGGCCCTGAGTTCAAGCCCAGGCACCTCATAAACTGGACATTACGTTACAAGCCAGCTAGAACAACTCTCTCTTCTGTCCCTCCAAGTATCCCTCTTCTCCCCCCTCCTGCCCCATCTAGGCTCAGGCAGTTTCACTGCCCGCGGGCAACTCCTTGTATTGGGGAGATGCAGGCAGGAGCTGGTGTCCAAACGCATCTGGGGCCATGGAGCAAGTTTCAGGTCAGACTGAGCTACACCAGATCATGTCAATAAAATGCAAATAAACTCTAAGACGCCAAAGCTTATCCAGGGGTTCACAGTGCCTACCGCCAGGTCCTGGGTTCGAAGACTACCTTGCGCACAGGCCCCTTTCCCTGGGTATCTCACTCTGGGCAGCTCCACAGCTCCCTCGCAGCATGACAACAGAAAGCAGAACAGGGCGACTCATGTCCCACTGTGAGTCACCTCATCCTGGGGGACTCTTGGAGAACCGACCTGGATTAGGGCTGGGGAGATGGCGCAGGGGTTAAAGCCTTGGCCTCGCAAGCAAAAGGATCTGGGTTTGGATTCCAGATCCCACGTGAAAAGGATGGGCAGAAAGGGAGGAGGCGTGTAATTACGGCCTGGGAAACCCCAGAGCAAAACAAGAAGAAAGCAGAGCAATCCAGGATGATTCCCAATGGCACTTTTGGGCCTCCACAGGCGCACACACACACATCCCAAGCAAAGAGGAAGATGAAGAGGAGGAGCTGGGTTAGCCCCTCCCTCCCAGGTAGTGAAGGAAGTGGGCTTTTTCTTCCACTTGTTCTGAGGAGAGGACTACACTGAAGGGATCAGTGGCCAGAGGAGGTCATGCAAAACTGGGTGGAGGAGGGGAAGGTGGGGTGACAGGGGTCACAAATGGTGCCTGAGCTCCTAGTCTGTCCTCAGATGTCAGCTGCACAGGCCTGGACCAGCTTTAGTGCTCAAGTGAAACCTCAGGTCTGGTCTCGCTACTCCCAGATCCCCCTCACATCCATCTAGGAGCTGTGTGTGTGTGTGTGTGTGTGTGTGTGTGTGTGTGTGTGTCAGTCACAAGCCGTGAGCTCTGCTTAACCCACTTTCCTCTGTCCAGGCCCTGAGCTAAGCGCTCACCGGGCACCCTCGGCTCACGTACACAGCCCCATGGGCCAGGGGTCATCCTCACTCAAGTGAAGAGATAAAACCTCTGCAGCTGTGTCCACGGCTAGGAGACTAAGAACGGTGAACAGGGGATTCAAACCCAGAGCCCATCCCAGCAGCTAGACCTGAGCCTCCTGAATCTTCTTACTTAATCCACATCTGGGAGAGCTCGATCCTCTGTTCTCATGACGACCCCTGGTCTGGGTTCAAGTCTGCTCTCCACATGCCCTAAGACATGACTGCCCAGCCCTGTGGCTGGCCACCCAGTCTCCGGCCTGTCTGTCCTGTTGTCATCCGTGCATCAGCCAGCAGATGTGACCTCGAGACCCCAGCTTCCCTGCCTGGCATCAGAGCTCCACCCGCCGCACGCACCCTCTGCGTTCTCTGCAACCTTCCTCTCTCCTCTGCCATCCATCCAGCCAGCTCCTCCCCACGCCCCGCACTTACACACCTCTGATTGCCTCCTTACCTCTGCCGAATATGCCTGGCTTCCCTATCATCACTAAAAAACTCTCAAAGCCCAAACCAATGCCACCTCCCCCACAGTCTTCCAGGACACTCAGCCACGCTACTTCAGGGGAAGGGGCATCCATCTGCCTGCTCTGGTCTCACCGGCCTGTTAGTGTGTAGGTCTTACTCCCTGGAGTCCTACAAGCTCCCGAGGGACAAGGTAGGTTGCATGGGGATGGGAGCAGGTATTGGAAACATTGCTCAGCACCCACTGCAGCTCTCCTGACAATAGGGCAGATCATGCCAGTCTATGAAAAGTGACCACAGCAGCCTGTGCCCAGCCTCAAGGGGGCCCCTCCCAGGGGCCTCTGCCTAGATCCTTTTACCTTTTTCATTCCTGCTATAAACCATTTTAACCTCTAATGGGGTCTAAGGCCCCCTTTACAGAAAAACCTATTTAAATGCATGAAATAAAGTACAAAGGACTAGGAAGGAAACCAACAGTGCTGAAATAGACTTATCAAAATACTCTTCTAGAATGTGGCAGTAATATATGCATGCTTCTCTATTAATGCCTGATCTGGGATCTATAGCTAATAACTACTGTCATTTATTTATGTGTCTAGTATGTGTGGGGGGTGAGGGCATGTGCATGTCACCACTCACATGTGGAAGTTGAAGGACCACTTTGAAGAGTCAGTTCTCTTCATCTTTTTCTGCACACTTCTGATTAATTGTTTTGAGAGAGTGTATGTGTGCATGCCATGGAAGGCCACAGGTAGAAGTCAGAGGAAAACTTTGTAAAGTCACAGAATCTCTCTCCATCCACCTTTTGGTGCACTTATTGATTTATTTCAGACACAGAGAAGAGAGAGAGAGACAGAGAGACAGAGAGACAGAGAGAGACAGAGAGCGGGAAAAGGAGAAGGAGAAGAAATACATGTATGGGTGCCACGGTGCACAGGTGGGGGTCAGAGAACAACTTTCCACCATGTGGGCTTCTTGGGGTGTGACTCAGGACACCAGGATCTCAGGGTACTCTCTCACCCAGCTTCCTTTCCATGGGTTCTGGGGCTAGAACTTAGGTATTCAGACTTGGGCAGCAAGCCGCATGACCCACTGAACCATCTCGCTGACGCAGCTACATTTGTTTTGCGATATGTTGGGTAAAAACTTTATTTCAAGAGACCCACCCCTACCCTATGACACAAAAGCTGAGCTTCTGTGATTTCTGCAGACGGAGCGCCGCAGACGCCTAGAGGCTTGTCTCCTATGCCGGGAACAACGGAAGGGCTTGCAATTCATAATGGTAATTAGAGGTTAGGAGAAATGAATGACGAGTGTGATTTTTTTTCCCCGTTTCAGTGCTTAGTGCTCTGAAACCTTCACAGAGACTCTGTGGGTCCCAGGCTTCTGAGTGGGAGGTGTGGGGGGGGTCTATAACCACCTGCTGCTATAGCCTCAACACTGTCTTTCTCCACAGCAGCTTCGCTCCACAGCCTCTGTCACCACCGCCACAAGGGAATTTGTTTTATGTCCTGAAAGAGCATGGCTGACAGGGGATAAATGGCCAAGGAAGGCTGGAGCAGGCTCCAACTGGATGCCCGGCGCCCGCCCAGCCACCCCGCTGTACCCACAGCCGCTTGTCCTCTGGGAGGAGAAAAGGAGGCACCATCAATTACCCAGGGACACAGGGCGCCTCCAGGACGCGCCGAAGCGCTGCCCAGGGAACTGGTCCCTGGGCACTCCTGATCCAAGCACGAGCCCTCTCTGCCCAGCTACACCCCCCCACCTATTGCTACCAGCTCCTCTCTGGTCTCTGGGGTGCAGGGAGCACTTTCCATCCTAAGGGCTTGCTCCGTGACCCTGAACAGACTGCTCTTTACAGATTCAGCACGTCTGGGATCTCTGCAGATACCCCGGGGGATGGGGGTAGGGAGGAGATATACCTGTGCCCCTGTTCCCTGTCACCAGAAGCATCTCAGGACCATCACTAAGTGCTATGGATTCCACTAGGGCATCTCTGGCTTCACCCAGACCCCATGACCCATTCTAACCACCATCCATCATGATGAAACCCCCCACGTTAGCTGTCTAGTGCAAATCTGTCCCAGGCAAAGTCCACACAAGTATTCAAGTAACCCTCCCACAGTCCCAGGGAAAGAGCTTAGATCATTCCATTTGGGGGGAGGAGTTGCTTTGTTTGGGGGGGGGGCTTGCACATGCATGTCACGGTGCACGGATGGAGGGCAACCTTGGGAGGTCAGTTCTCTCCTTCCACCATGTGGGGTTCCAGGAACCAAACTCACATCTCAGGTTTGTGAGCAGACACCCCTGGCCCCCATCATTCCATCTGAAAAACAAAGCCAGCAAGGCCCAGAGTGGTTGTATAACTGACTAAAGGAGGCTCAGCTGGTCACTGACGGAGCCAGGGTCTAAATTCTGTTGATCTGGCTCCAAATCTCCCCATCAGCAGCTTTCAGTCCCTGAGTGGCCATCCCGAAACCACGGACATCCAGATTATCTTATGGAAGGTTGCCAAATTCTCACATAACCCTCTTCTGCCTCAGTATCTCAACCTGCTGGAAACAGAACCAGGGCTCCTCTGTAGCCATATGGGGCTTAAGAGGAACACGGAGAAGACCCACACTCAAGTCCACGGGCCAAACGCAACTTCTGATCCAGGCCCGCTGCAGGGTAAAAGTATCCCCATTCCAAACAACATGCTTCTTTCAAAGGATCCCTGGCATCTGAGTCCAACAAGGCCCATAAAAAGAAGCTCCCTAAGATACAGGGTGGGGTGCGCAGGCCCCCTAGCTCAATCTCAGACTGCATCTAGCTCTAGACCCCAGACACAAGCAACGAGGTAGGATTCCATGTCCAAACTACCTCAGACTGCAACTAGCAACACCATGTCCAAACTACGGGAAGAGCTCCAAAAGGTCTTACCAAATAAAAAGCAGCCACTTGCAAATGGGAAGTGGTTTTTCAAAGGAAACATAAACTGAACCATAGATATTCTACAGGTTGTATGTGTGTGTGTGTGTGTGTGTGTGTGTGTGTGTGTGTGTGTGTGTGCAGGCACAAGACAACACTAAGAAAAAACTCTCAAAATGCCTCCCCTGCAGCCTGAGCTCTGTTCTCCAAACTCACCCAGCTCTCCGCCAACATTGTCTATCCCTGGGTCAGCCAACATTTGAGATTCAAGAAGATCTTGACCCAACCAACCCTCAGACACCACCATGAGAGCATGAATAGCCATAGCCTTTATGAAGAACACAGAGGCAAAAAATTAAGATCAAAAGTCAAAATGTGCTTTTCAGGGAGTCGGGCATGTTGGACGCACCTGAGACCCCAGCGTTCAGAATACTGATTCAGGGCGATTGCTGTGCGCACCAGGGCTACGCTGCAAGACCCTGTCTCAAACTCACACACGCACACTGCATTTAACATTCATATATTCTCTTTTAACTCGCTATCTCTCTGATTAAACCCTCACAAGCACGTAGAAACAGATGCTCTCCTGTGTGGGGCTGTGGGGGAAAGAAACCCAGCAACTGTGAGTAGCGTCCATGAGTTGGGGTATAAATGAATATATTAGTGTCCCTCCTCAGAAGAGGCTGCTGCCCAGAACATAAAATGGGCTTGCGTGTAGCCACATGCACATCGAGGTGAAAGCGCATATGATATTTCAGGAGAGGTAAGATGGTCATCCGGCTGGAGAGGTCTCAGGAAAAGGGGACAAGCAAAGTGGACACACTTGGATTTCAGTCTGGAATGTTTGATTTCCCCCCTGGGGATTAGGGATTGAATGTAGGGGCTGGGCAGGCTGAGCCATCTCTCCACCACTGAGCTACACATCCCGGTGTCGGTATGCAATGCTTGATTTTATTTGAAATAAATAAGTCATGGAATATGCTATTTTTATAGATGAGGAACCAGATTAAGGTGCGGGATGCTGCTGGCAGGGAGGCCCGGGGAGAGGGGGAGGTGGAAGGGAGAAGGGGGGTACAGGAACGCTACGTGCTTTCTGCTCAGTTTTCCTGGGAACTTAAAACTGCTCTGAGAGTCAAAACCTATTAAAGAACAAAACAGATGGAAAGGCTTTAGAAATTAAAAACACAAGAGACAACCTTGGCCCTCAAGTCAGGGCTCCTGGGTTGAGTCTCCCTGGGGCGTGGCACTGGCATTCTTTGGGCAAGCCCCAAATTCCAGCCTGGCACCATCTTGCAGGGGGGGAAGGGCAGGAAACAGGCAGAGGTTTTCGTCCCATAGCTGGAACTGGGGTCCCACTGCGGTCCCTTTGGGAAGCTGTGTTCAGGCTATGCTGTCTGATTGAATGCTCTGTGTTTTCCTTTGGGTGGGTTTCAATGTCCTCCTGTCCCGAAGCCCATTTGGTTCAGGAACCCTTGCCATGAAATGCAGGCTGTCTGCGTCTGCTTAGGGATTTCCCTGCAGCCTGAGAACTGACCAGTGCCTGGCTCAGGGGAGGGACTTGTTAAACCTGTGTGGAGCCAATGGAAGCCCATTTGATCACATCCATATTTCTGAAAGTCCCAAAGCATCATCTAGACAGTTCCTCAGAGCTGGCCTTAGACACCCCCCCATGCGTGCTCCCCACCCTCACATCTCACTGCACTCAGAAGCATAAAAGCAGACACCAGCATGAGCCAGGAAGGGAAGGCATGAGGCCCAGTCACCTCGGCCTCAGCCGGCCATGAGGAGCCTGCCCAGGGATAACATTTCAGAGAGACTGCCAGACTTGAATCTCATTTCAGGAAAAAAAAAAAAAAATGGGGCTGAGTAATGGCTCAGAGGTTAAAGCCTTTGCCTCTTAAACAAAAGGACCTGAGTTCAGATTCCAGATTCCATGTAAAAATGCCAGGTGGATATGGCAGAAGCCTGTAATTCCAGCCTTAGAAGGCAGAGCCGGGGAAACTCCAGAGCAAAGCCATAAGGAGGATGGGGCCTAATGTCACCCTTGGCCTCCACAGGCGAACACGCTCAACTGCCATCTTGAATAGACCACACACACACACACACATACACGAAGAGCATTGGTCCAGTCTAGTAATACCAGTCCTGAGAGGATTGAGGGAAAAGGAATGTGAGTCTGTAGCAGCCTAAACTACACGCAGTGGTAGATTACTTGACTAGCATGGGTGAGGCCTTGGATTCTGTCTTCAGAACCACAAACAAAGTAATCAACAGAAAAAATAAACAAACAAACCCACACACTATACAGGCCACATTGCAGAGGACTCTGGGACTGATTTAGCCCAAAACTCTGGCAGCTGATGGCTGGAGATGGGGGTGGGGTACTCAAAATTCTAGGCTTAGAATCCAGAGAGGGTTTCATTTCAATAATGTTGGGGGGGTCACAGGTTAATGCAACATCAGGTGTCTTCTTGGTCATTCTTAGACTCTAGCTCATGGATTAGTTTAGGCTGGCTAGCCAATAAGCTCTAGGGACTTGCCTATATCTGACCCCTCGCTTGTGGGTTACAGATGGGTGCCACTACACCCAGCTTTTACATGGATGCTGGGGAATCTAAAGTCAAGTCCTCGTGCCGCAAGCACTTTACTGACTAAGCCGTCTTCCCAGCCCTAAATAATTCTTTTAACCCAAGTCGAGTCGATCACAAGACCTCCTGACCACAGAAGTCCAAACTTACATCATCAGGAGCTCAGAGAAAACGCAATGCTGAGGGACGGTCTTGTCAGTAGACCTCCCCTGGGAAATGATTAGAATAGTACCAGCAGCGGGGGGCGGGGGGAATGTTATGTGGACACTGGCCATAAGGGAGAGCCCCAGGACCAGAAGAGAACCCCATCCTCAGAAGGCTTCACCTTGATGAATGCAGCCGGGCATGGAGGGCCAAGGTCTCACCCCACCTCTGTCCCTCAGGTACCCTCAGAGCCCTGATCCAGGAGCCTATTCATAAGACACTCTCTTCCGCACTCTCCAGTCACACCCGCTGCTGAGATCTATTAGTACTGAGATGCAGTAAAGCTCGCTGAGCTGTGTGGGGAGCACTGTGAACTGCTTCAAGTAAGTTCCTGTCCTTTTGCTTTCTTGAGGATCCCTGCAAAGACAGAGCATCTCCTCCCTGCTCTATAGACAAATACACCTAGGAGCCAAGATCAGCTGATAAGGGAGATACAGTCTGAATCTGCCCGCAGTCCCGAGACTACCGCCTTCCCTGCTTTTTCCTCTTTCCCACAAACCACTGGGGTTCCCTCAGCAGGCCAGGTGTCCACCAGGTCCCGCAGACTCCAGAAACAAGTGTCGTGGGCACTACTGCTGCCTTTGGGTAGCCTCGCTAGGGCCTGGGGGACCACTGCTTCAGCGAGGAGGTGTTACCTGGCTGGAGGACCGTGTGCACCGATGGGGAGTGGGCTAGTGCACCTCCAAGCTGGGGTGGAGGGACGCTTGGGACAGAATAGTGAAGGCATCTGTCTTGAATGCATGAGCGTGTCAGCAGAAGGAGACAAGCCCTATACAAGGAAGGAGGCTCAAAACCTTAAAAGCTTAAATCCTCCTCTTGGGGTACCCTAGCCCCCCAAAACAGGAGATCTCACAGCACCACCACACTGATTATCCCTCTGGAGAGGGGTTGTCACTGGGTTCCAGGGTAGGGACTGGCCGAGCAAGGTCACAGCAAAGACCCTGGATTTGGCAATCTAGAGCTGTCTTCAGGTCCACCCACGGCCATGTGCAAAAACGGGGCGAGAGTCTCTGGCCACTTACCTAGCAGGACTCCCCTAAAACTCAGATTAGACAGACAGGACCCAGCTGGGGGAGCATTACCCCAACCCCGATACTTTGGGTACATCCCAGGTAACCACACACTCTCTCTGGAAGTATCGGTCTAACAAGTATTGGGACATTGAACACCCCCCAGTCTTCCAAGACAGACACTTGTGCCTAGTAGAACACAATGGTCAGACCCTCTGACCCCCTTGGTTTTAAAACCGAAATCCCCACGTGACAGTTAGTGTTGACTGTCAACCACATATGACCTGATATTCATCTAAGAGGCAAGCCCCCAAAGCACACCTGTGAGGAATTACCTTGATTAGAATAATGAGGGGGGAAAGGCCCTTATTAAAAATAGGCAGCATCATTCCCCCGGGTCCTACACTGTACAAAAAGGAGGACGTGAGCTGACCATCACCTCCCATAGCTCTCTTCTTCCCTGCAGCGTGAGCAGCTGCTTCAAGCCCCTGACCTTGACTTCTCCAAGCATGATGGACAACTATCCCTCGGACTGTGAGCCAGTCCTAAAGAAAGTCCTTCCTTTCTTAAGCTGCCTTGGTCAGGCAGGGTATTTTATACAGCCATAGAGAAAAGAACTAAGACACCCTCCATCCTGGGTTGGGGACCCAAGCCAAGCATGCATCTGACACATATTTACTAAGAACCTGGGACAGGTGGTCATGGTAGAAAGCCAACTGGGGGAAAAACCCTTCCAGGCTTTCAGTACCAGCAGGGAACACATAAACAAACCTTAAGAAATCATAAATAAATGGAGACTTTTCCAGGACAGCCTGGGTTTACTGAGGGACCCGGTGCAGGCCTTCTGGACCTTTGAGCCACACTGTAGATAAAGCAGGTATGGCGGGCTGAGTCATTTACATCTCCAGTTTGCCCTCTGCTCCCGCCCGCTACCATTCCCTAAGGCAAGGAAAATCTTTTAAAGTAATGAATGGGTCTCTTACAAGTCTATGTTCGTACAGATGAAACTAATTTTGGACTTAACTCAGGAAAAGTAGCTAAAGCTGAAGGCATATTTGAGAGGTAAAATGGCATGCACGATATTCTAGTCTGCTGAATACAAATGTTCACACGTGGATTTGGTTTAGTACTCCGTAAATAAAAGGAAATGGTCTCCGTAAATACATCAAGGAACACACACACCCGTGTGTGTGTGTGTGTGTGTGTGTGTGTGTGTGTGTGTGTGTGTGCGCGCGCGCGCGTGTGCATGTGTGTACTCATGCATGCTATGACGTGGAAAACAGTTTGGGACAGATACTAAATGGGGAAGAGCCACTGTCTTCTTTTGTTAATTTCATTGTATTTATTTTTCTTTTTGTGGGGAAGGACAGGTGGCCTGTCCAGACACAAGATCCTCCTGCCTCAGTTTCCCAAGTGTTAGGTTTTAAGGGGCACACCACCACGCCCATCTGGGTCCATTGTCTTTCAGACTCCCCTAGGAGACATTTAAGGGTCATACCATGGAGGACAAGGGTCTGGGCAGAGCAGTACCATACATGGTCAGAACACCCTATGGTCCTGCTTCCAGAGGACAGGAGTTACCAAATGTCCACCCAAACTCCTGGGAATCAATCACCAGCAGCCATCGGATGGCACTATGCCCACCAGTGGCATCAGATGGCACTATCCCCACCCACTGCACCTACCACAATTCTGACGCTCTTTCCACCAAACCTGTTCCACGCTCACTGTCAAATGAACTCACGTAAGGGGTCAAGTGGCCATTTGGCCTCCTCCCTCCTGGGGAGAAGGGGGGGTGGAGAGGCTACGGAATTCTTAAGCAATTAACAGCTGACATGAGTTAATTATTATTTTTCTGCCTCTGTTTTGCTTCCATCCACACATTGCTCAATCTACCCAGCAGCCTTGACCCAGAGAAGTGGGAGTCCCACCTCCCAGCAGGGAGGTGATCTGGGGGTGCAGAAACCCCTCCTGCAGGCAGTGGAGGGCTCCCAGCCCTGGGGCCCAGACTATCTAAGAGTATCCACACCACCAGCAGAGAAACACAGTGCCCAGATGACCCTCCTAGTCAGGCCAGGATCAGCACTTGCAGAGTCCCAAACTCTCCAGGCTGAGCCCCAATCAACCAGGCTGCAAATCATATAGAGACCACAGAAGGAATGTCCCCCCTAGGAATCAATGGGAGGTTAAGAAACACAACCATACCCTTCTGGCTACACTGCAGGGACCTCCCTTGCCATCTTGCACCCTCATCTCCTCCCCACCCACCACAGGCCCCTGCTACCTTCAGTAAGGCAAAAAGCATGTGTGTGTGGGGAAGGAGGGGAGGCCACAGAGCATCCAGCCAGTAGACTCCTGGACCCACAGAAAGGAGTTAAAGCACAGGGTCTCCTCAAAGAACTCAAACTGAGCTGAGAGGTGGGAGGTTCTCTCCAGAGAAAGCAGGGTGTCCCTCAAGATCCCTGAAAAGGGGAGTGACACCCCCCCATCTAGATCAAGGTCTGACAAGTTCCCTAAGCTGTCAAGGGAGATGGGGAACAGGCAACAGAGAAGTGGGGTGGGGTTACCCTATAACGCCCAGTTGAGCAGGGTTGGGGTTAAAGAAGGCAGTGCCCAAGGGGAACTAGCAGTCTTCAGTGGTGGGAGAGAAAAGAAAGGGAAGGATGGAAAATCCCCATGAGGGGCTCACAGGGTTGCCTTGCCCACAAGAGGGAAGCTGTCGTGTGGAGGGGAGGAAGTGGTACGTGAGAAGTGATGAACTCCCACGTGGATGGGCAGATGTGCTTTTTGAGTGGCGAGCACCAACTCTCTTCATTCTGGAGACCAGACTTACAAGCGAGTGTGGGAGTGGTCTGGATTCAGGAGACACTGGCACCCTGGCATGGAAGCAGGTGCCCAGGTGAGGGTCAGAAGAAGAGGGTACCAGGGCAGGACTCTCAGCGTCATGAGATGTGACCCAAAAGGCACCTAAGGACCTGGAGGACACAGGGACTGGGAGAGCGAGTGGGGTCTCCAGAGCCGGTGCTCAGCGCGCCAGGCTAAGCAATGACATCACCGTGTGCGTCACCTGCTGGTACTTCTAAGGAGGCTGGTTGCTAGGTTGCCCACCTCACAGGTGGGGGAGCCAACAAGGAGGACCTGACCTAGCGACGCCCCCACACTCCTTAACCTCCTTGGGGAGGGGACACACTCAGGGTTTGCCGACTGGTCAGTGCCATCATTTTTCTTGGGGGGTGGAGTAAGGGGTAGGGTTTCCCAGGAACTAGAGGTGACTGGGGGGGGGAGCTACCAACTGTGAGTAAAGCTGCACAGGGTGGAGGGAGGGCGTCTCCCCACCTCCCCAATCAGAGACTTCCTTTAGCAGTTGGCTTAGGCATCTGAGCAGAAGGATCCGGAAGGCTACAGCAGGGGGTTGTGGTGTTGAGGGGGTCAGAGGCAGGAAGGACTTTCAATCCTTGTTCTGCCTTGAGGATCCAAACTGGGAAAACAATGACCACCAAAAAGATTTCATGACAAAAAATTTTGACAGATGTTAAGTTTAGCTCTTCGGGTGGGGCAGGCAGGCACCATGACGTACCACCCAACCCGAGAACTTTGATCTCCACCACTGACTCCGTGTGATATTCTGAGCCTCTGTTTAATTCCTATTTCCATTCCTGCCTCAAACAGGGGCCTGTCTAAGGGCCGTCTGTCATGAGAGGAAACCGAATTACTTCCAACCCACGAGGGCTTAGCGGTAAATGAGATACCCATTCATTATCCTATTAGTACCCAACACCTAAGCTAGAAAGAGCAGGGTTTAATTCAAAGGACTCAATCACTAATAGTGGCATTTGGGGCACCAGAGGTGGTCTTGTAAAATCATTAAAAGGATCATATCACAGTCTACCCAAGTGGAAAGATAACTTTGATTCTCACCAAACCCTTGCTAAGAAAAAAAAAAAAAACCCAAGCTCTTCCTCTTTACCCACCGTTTCCTCTCTCAGAACTTCAGCCTTGTGCTGTGCAACGGGAGAGGCTCTCATTTTGCACAATGATGCCCGACATTCGGTAGGCACTCAGTGAGCACTTATCACCTCCTCTACCCCACAGCCACTCACCCTTGCCACCGAGGACTCGAACCTGGGGCATCTTCCAAGCCCCATCAGTACTCCCCCTCAGTATTCCATCATGACACAGTAAGTATGGCCTTCTTTCTTTTTTATTTTGATTTGTTATTTATGCTCTGAGACTAGATCTCGCCGGGTAGGCGTGGCTGGCTCCAGGCTCCATATGCAAACCTGGCTGGCCTGGAACTCATGGTGAACTTCCCAAACGCTTGGATTACAGGCAAGCACTACCAGGAAATAAACAACTTTAAGTTCTAGAGAAAGGTGCAGATACAGTGACTGAGAGACTCACATTAAAGATGATGGAAGAACTTTTCAACATTATCTAGGTTCTGTGTGTGTGTGTGTGTGTGTCTAGGAGGACATGTGTGTGTACCTGTGGAGGAATTGCAGGTCACTGTTATAGCTGCCTAGAGTTTTTAACATAGAGTCTGGGGATCCAAACTCAGGTCCTTTTGCTTGTGAGGCAAAGACTTTAACCGCACCCTCACCCCAGCCGTTTCCCCAGCCCATATTCAGGTTTGACTTAATTGCTTTCAGTCCTCCAAAGCACTTCCCGCACTCTGGGGCTGGGGTGGGAACTGGGACCTCGGGCATGCTCACCATGTGCTTCTTGGCTGAGTTCCCTCCCCAGCCTGCTTGGAAGCACTTGCGCAGCCCCTCCGCTCACCCCACCACTTCTGCCACTGGGCACGGGCTCAGAACCCCAACCAGCGGTGAAGCCCTTTCCCACTTTTCCCACACTGTGGGATCCTTCTCAGTGCAGGTATTGGGGGGTGTTTTTTCTAGTTTATAGATGACAAACAACCTTCCACCTCGGGATCCAGCAAGACTGTAAATTCCTTCTTGGGCCGGGCGGGGAGCGGCGTCTACACATCCCTTGAATCTCGCAGCCGCTCTGGTTGTGTGCGTTACATAGCTGTGCTTCTCTTTTCCTCGGGGCCAACACCCCAAGGAAGTTAAGTGGAGAAACTGAGTCTAGGAAAGGGGACAGCAGGAGAGCAGAGGCCTCTGAACCCACACACCTTTGGCCGGTTTGAACAGGCTTTGGTCTCTGATGCGGAAGGCCCTTCCTGACCCCCATGTGAGCACTGAGTTGGGTACCAAGTGTTGTGCCAGGGTGGCAAAGGGTCTTTGTCCTTCTGGGGGTCCCAATCCAGCAGGTGGGTAGGCACAGATTCACTTGACCAGGCACAGCACCAAGCACTAAAACAAACCAGAAAAACCACGCTTCCTCCAGTACCCCAGCATCTAAAGAGACCCCAACACCTCTCCATCAGAAGACTCAGATCTTGGGGCTGGAGAGGTGGCTCAGGGGTTAAGCCTCTGCCTTGCAGGTGGAAGGTCCTGAGTTCAGATCCTAGACCCCACGGATAGACGCCCCCGCGGAAGGGGGGGGGCTGCGCTTCTGGTCCTGGTAGGGCGGAGCCTGTGAATCCCGGGGCAGAGTAAACAAGGAGGAGGTGGAGGCATCCATGGTGGTTCCCGAATTCGCCTGTGGTTCTACACACATACATACACACATGCACACACACGCACAATTGAATTTAAAAAAAAGAAATTTTATAATAAAATTTAAAAAAAAAAAAAAAAGAAGACTCAGGTCTTGCTTCCTCCTCACAAACCACCCTGAACCTCTATTTTCTGCTGTATAAAATAGGGGTGCTGGTGCCATGTGATGCCAGGCTGAAAGTCATGGAAGGAAATAGTGTCCAGGCTACATGGGGGGATGTAATTCTCTGTCAAGGAGTAATTCCCACCCCCTTACCCCCACATGGGTGGGCGACAAGGTAGAAGTACTCCGTGGAAACCAGTCATCCACAGGACCCCCAAAATGACAGCTTCCAGGCCAGCTCTGTCCCCCACCCCATGCATCTACAACATTTGGAATTTGAAGGTGGGTCTTTCCTCAGGAGACTACATGGGACTACTACACACACACACACACACACACACACACACACTGGTAGACGACTGCTGTGTCCCTGACTACAGGTCCAAGCCACACCTAGGCCTGTCCAGGAGTCAAGTTTAGACCTGCTAGAAGCAGCTGTTCCCCTCAGAGCTCGACAAGGAGCTTCGCTGCTTCCTGAGCCCCCGGGAGACCGGAAGATGGAGGGTCAAAACCAGGGGTCAGACCACACCCAATGCCCAGCACAAACCCGGCCTCGGCCCTGCCAGCACCTTCCCAAAGACAGACCTTCACGGGCACTCCCCCGGCCTCTGCACCTGGCGCTGGCCTCACACATGCTCAGTGGCTCTGAATTACTCAAATCAATTACTTGGAGGAGGAGCCGGGCAGGCCGACTCCAGAATAAAGATAGTGGATAATTCCCACCGGCAGGTAATGGCTCCCCTGAGAATTTCAGATAATAAAAGCAGAATCTGAAAGAAAGCATTTTTCCCCAGCAAGGCAGGGAGAAAATATGTGGATAAACAGAGGGTTTCCCCTTCCCAGCCACCTTCACTTTCAGGGCCCAGGACCCTCCTGGACGTGCAGAGTTCCTGCAGGGAAACCACAGTGGGAGGGAAGGAATCCCTGAGGTCGGGGTAGAGTTAAGGCGGGGCACTGGGGTCTCAGACAACCCCTGACTCTCATGCCTGCCCTTCTATTCCTGTCCTAAGAGGGGCTCAGGGCATACAGGGGTGCGGTCAGTCTCTGTATTCTGCGCATCCATCTCATCCCTTGACCCAGGATAGAAGCTCTTTTGAGACTGGGTCTTTGGCTGTCACCCACCGCCCTTCCTGGACACCTGGTCCTGGTACCCCACGAAGGACATGGCTCCGGGTCATTAGGAAGAGAGAGATTACCTGGGTACCCAAAGCCAATTACTAAGCCCTCGGGGTTCTGGCTTCCTTAATTGTAATGTGGGGAGATGTCAAATATAAATATGAGTAGAGGCAGCCTACAGTACACACACGGCCTACAGTCTGTGCACAGGCATTCCAAGGACAAAGGGTCTTGCAGTCAGAGGTGTGGAGAGTTCTGGGGTAAAAGTTAGCAGGCAGGCCTTCTCAGCGCCTTTAAAAACACTAATGTGGACTCTAGCTATCCAACAAGGGTGTGACACATGCAGCCTTTTCCTAACAGCTGGCTGTGGTGGCAGGCATCCGGCACATTTGCAGAACAAGACACAGGGAGGGAGGGGACGGCGAGATGGCTCGGCAGGTGTAAAACCTGGCAGCTCTGAGTTCAATCCTGGGAACCCCCGTGATGGAGAAAACAGATACCCACCAGCTGTCCTCTGGCCTGCGCACACGCCATGGCATGGAGTGCTTGGGGTGAGTCTGCAAATGAAGTGGAGGGATCCTGTGAGCAAAGGCAGGATAGTGGACAGGGAGGGGTGGGGTACCCCAAATCCACCGGGAAAGCTGGAAACGAAAGAAAGCGGAGCGTCTTGAGGTTAGGAGCCTGGTGAGAAGTCCTTCACGTACCCAGGCCAAAAACAAACAAACAAAAAATCACGACTCACTTAAGACTATTTGCTTCACACTAGGCATTGTGGGAAGCGCGACTCTTGGTCCTCTTACTCCTGATACTTGCTCCGAGCCAAGTGCATCAATTTGCTCAGCGCTGAGTGGCAGGCAGGGACTAGAAGATGACAGTACTTTGATTTTAGATCTGTTCCCTCGACCACGCGGAGTCCCCACCCAGTGCCATGTGGGACGGAACGAAAGCCGGCGCCAGCACCATTAAAGGGCAGAGAGCCACCGATTCCTTGTCATCCGAAGTCCTCGCCCACCTTGATGTTTTATTTATAGCCCACTGGACAGCACTTTCCAAGCATGCCCATAGATCGTTGGTTCTGAATATTTTAAAGGAGCTTTTATTTTTTCTGCCATCCATCCGTGAGCGGGTACCGGATGCTCCAATGCCAAATTGACACTGAGAGAAACATGTGGCCAAACATCCTCAGCAGGAACGGAGTTCCCCCCTCCCCTCCCCCTCGATGCTCCCTCCTCCCCTATGCCTGTCACTGCTGTGATTAATGAGGCCTGCAGAACTATTCTAGGCTGGAGAAGACCCTGGGTGGCAGGGTACCATCATCATCACCAAATATGTGGCTAATCATCTCCATGGGGGAAGAAGGTACCAGGCCCCTTTCCTGGCCCTGCACTGGAAAGGAAGTGAAATTGTGTGCCTTAATTCAATTAGGTAATTAACCAGACAATACGGAGAGAAATTCCAGCAAAGCTATAAATACTCCGCATCCCTGTCCTAGTGGGTGAAGAGGATGTCAACAACAAACAGGAACTCGGGTGGAAGGGGGTGGGCAGGGGTTGAGGTGTGTCCCTGCCAGGGCGGTTTATAATTACCCAATTACCCAGGACCAGCTCTGGGATGAGCACTTCGCAAGCTTTACCTCACCTGCCTCAAAACAACTCGGAGAACGTAGGTGGCATGATTATCTTCATTTGCTGGAAACTGAGATACAGGCAGCAAAAATGACCTGCCCAGGGACACACAAGGGCGGTGGTAAACCCAGCCAGGGTCCTCAAGTCCCCCTCTCCTTCCTCCAGGTGTCTTTGCTCCCATCCCCAGGTCCCCCAAAGCGTGCTCAAGATAAAGCGTGCTCAAGATAAAGCGTGCTCAAGATAAAAGGGGCTCTAAGGCTATGTGGGGCAAATGGGTAGCTGAGGTTGATTCTCACTCTCCTCTGGGGCTCCCCCAAATGTTTTGAAAATCAGGTCTGGGGGCTTCCACCTCCTGGGTGTATGATGGTGTCAGGGAACCAAGGGAGCTTGGGAAAAGTGGCTTGGGCAAAACTGTAAACAACTCCTGCAGCTGTCTTGGGGTGGTGGGAGCCCCCCACTTCCTCTAGAAAGCCCCTGATTGCTTCCCCACCTTTCCTGCTGCCTACACCAAGAAAGAAAGACGAGAAATGAGGAGAACCAAACTCGAGCCTCAGAGCTCACCCCCACTCCTTCCTGCCATCTCCAGCTCGTTCTTCAGCTACAGAATGTGCTAGAAGGGGAAGGTGGGTAGATGCAGACAGAGGTGGGGGGAGGTGTCCCATCACCATAAAGTTTCTTGGTCTGTGTTCCTTTCCCTAGTCCTTAGAGTCACGCCCTAAAGACAAAACAAAACAGATTGTTTGGCAAGTTGGAGTCCCTGTGTGGTTTTACCACAAAAAGCAAGCGAACCATCTCTACCATCTTTCCAATCTAGATTATTCTCTACCCAGAAATGCCTATGGGGAAGGAGCAGGGAAGGGGCAGAAAGCACTAGAAAGGGACTTTGGCCAGGGTTTCCAAGGACCACTACCATACTTCCAAGTGATCTTTCTAAAGCCCCTTATTAAGATAATCACCCAGTCACAGAATTGCCACGTTTGCTCCCAGTGTGTCCACGCTAGGTCGTGTTCTCTCTCCATGTCTACTTGACAGTCACCCTCAGAAATAGACACAAAAGGTCGTCCCCCATCTATAGACGAACACACTGGGGATCAGAGAAGTGCTGTGATTTGACTGAGATCACACAGCTGACAGCCAGGACTCGAAGCCGAAGTCTGTCGAACAAACCCCCAAACACTCCTTACCCTCACAAGCTGGAGCTCTGTGCACCCCCTCAGCCAGGGGGATCTAAATTGGCTGACCCCACCTCCCACCCCAGGTCTAGTTTTCAGTGGCCATCACAAACCCTGTCCTGAATCCGAATTACTACGTTGCCAGTCGCAATACTCAAAGTGAAATGCATGCACAGTGGTGGGCGTGGCAAGGAATGAACAATTTCCCCAAATCCAGCAAGTTACAGAATAGAAAGAGGTTTTTAGGATTATGAGGTCATGATTTTTCTCTTAGGCAGTCTAGACCTGCTCTCCTCTGCATCTACTCCCCCATTCCCACCCTCCTCATTCCTGGTTTCTCTCTCTCTCTCTCCTCTCTCTCTCTCTCTCTCTCTCTCCCCCTCCCTCTCTCTCTCTTTCTCCCCTCTCTCTTGGGACTTGCATATGTATGTATTGTGGACCTTGTGTGTGCCTATGGAAGCCCAAGGGTGACTTGGGAACCATCCTGGATTGTTGTGCCTCCTCCTGCTTTCCAGAGTTTCCCAGCTTCCACCTTTCTGGGCCAGAATTGCAGGCCTCCACCATCTCTGCCTGGCATTTTTAGGTGGGATCTGGAATCCACACTCAGGTCTGTCTGTCTGCGATGCACAGGCTTAATCCCAGAGCCATCTCTCCAGCCCGCCCCTGGTTTCTCTATCTTCGCGGCCAAGTTCCTTCAGGAAACTTCCATGTCGCTGGTAGGCTCAATACTAACATTATCAGACAGAGACTAATATTTGCAATGACAGAACCTAATACCATGGTCTGTGGAGTCCAGGAGACTTAGACTCAACGCGTGTTCTATCCCAATTTCCTTGTCCTCACTTGGACAGAGTGAGACATGGGCACATGAACACACCCACGCACACATACCAGCAATTGGCTCATAGTAAAAGTTCCCAAACCTCACCCCCCTTCCCTGAAGCCAAAGCCACAAGAACCTCAAAGTCTACTATAAATGAACTAAAAGAGCTGATGCCCCCAAAAGTCTTAAGCCAGGTGCTTGGCCCGCAAGAAGTACAGAGAGCTAGAGCTGCGGGATATCCTTATTACAGCTCAGAGAGGCCATACGTCCTGTCCAGGCTCACACAGCCAGCACCACGGGCAAGTGCTGCTCCTGGGGCCTGACAATACCTCCTTCGTGACACACAGCCTAGAGGACAACCACGTGAGTCATGCCCTAGCGGCCTCCCCGACCAACACTTCACAGGCCAAGTACAAAGTCCCAACCAACAGGTTTGTTTTTCTACACACACACACACACACACACACACACACACACACACACACACACACGCCAACTTAGAGTGAAAGTCCTTAAACCCAGCACCCTCCCCCATCGAGAGGTGAGTGGTGAGCTCATGCCCCTGACTAAGCCACGCTGACGCCAGGAGCCCTCGCTGGCAACCCAAAAGTTTGGCTTCCTGCCCCAGAAAGAGCTGCAGCTGCAAAACCAGGGTTCTCCCGGAGCCGGGGATCCCCCTGTTCCTGGGGCCAAAATGCAGGGAAGCTCAGTGAAGCAAAAGGGATATGGGTAGCCAAACATCAGCAGGAGCTTGAAGATTGGGGTTTGGGTCCGACCCTATCACAAAGAGCAGTCTGAACCCCCAGGGGGTGCACTGTGGCCCGCAGAAGGAAATAGGGGAGTGTCCCCTCCTAGAGTCTTGGTTTTCTCAGCAGCCAGTCACCAGGAGACTGAGAGACACCTACCTGGCCTCAGAGGGGTCCCAAGATAAATGGATAACACCTGATTTCTTATAGTCTGCCCACCCTGGTCCAATTTAGCTGCCACCCTGCTCAGCAGGGGTCTTGGTCAAGCTGAAGAAGGAGGAGAGTTCATACAGGCACAGAGATACAGAGAGGCCAGTATTGAGGGCGGGCCACCTGGACAAGCCTGGTAGGGTCTCCAGAAGGAAACTCAGAGCTCATCTCATAGAGTGAGGCGTGTTAGCGCCTCCTGTGGAGGGCCCGCCAGGTCAGGCCAGGGCCAAAGAGCCCCCCACTGCAGCCCCCACCTCCTCACACCACGCAAACGGACACACCCAGTTCAAAATTTAGAGAAGATTGAGAAAGCCAAGCACACATGGCCCTTCGGAGCTGGCGCTTCCCAGACACAGGAGGCAACAGAAAATGAAGCTTCCCGGGGCCAGGAGGGGTACAGACAAGGCGCGTTTCTCCCAAGGCCACAGCCGCGCACATGTGAGTGCACTGTGCCCTTGACGGACCAAGTCACTACACTCTCTGTAATCCTCAGTGGCTCTCCATTGCCTACAGCACTGTGTTCACAATCCTTTCCTTCTCCGCCTCCTAAAATCTGAACTCGGGACTCTGCTGCTGAGCTGTATCCCCAGCCCCACCCCACCCCCACACACTGTATCTCTTCTTTTTTGAGACTGACTCTCCCTCTTTTTAGCCCAGGCTGGCCTAGAACTCACCATAGAGTCCAGGCTAGCCGCAACTGCTCAGACATCGTTGTGTCTCCACCCCCCCTTCCCCTCCAGAGCCAGCATCACAGACATGGGCCGCCATACCCAGCCCACAATTGTTTCTTAGGCATTCGAGGCCCTTGGGGGATTGTGCTGTCTGGTAGGCATCTCCCCTTTCCCTGCTCCAGTTCAGTTGGTCACGACTCCCACTGACCCCTGACCCCGCTCTAAGCCTCTGGCCTGGAACTTGATCCATCGTTGGCCTTCTCTACACCCTCAGGACTTCTGGGGAAAAAAACTGACTGCCTTTGTTTCAACCAACCCCACCTCTCCTGTGCGTGCATGGGCCCCTCATTGGCGTTCACAACTCCCAGCCCAGGCAGCTAGGGAGCAGTCGGGTTTCTGCCACTATAGTCTGGGGGCTGTGTCCAGTTAAGAAACTGGGTGTGCCCCTCCATGTACCCAAGAGAGCCAGGCCTCCGCCCACGTCAACAGCGGCCGGAGGGGAGCCACTCCAGGGAGATAAAGGGTTCTGCAGAGCCTCAAGTGTGACACAAACCCAAGGGATTATGAAGTCTATTTTTAACTCCCCACATCCTGGCCGAAAAACAAATCGCTCACACACACACACACACACACACCCCGCTGATCCCTATCAGGGGGTGACAAGGCCTTTTGGGAATTCTCTCCTCCCGGAAGCAACGCCAGCGTTGATGGCCATCTTTGTGCCGGGAAAGGTCCCGAGGTCTCTGCCCCAGCCGTGCTCAGCCTCCGCCACGTCTGGCTGAGTCTTCGCTGCCTCCAACAAGGAGCCGTTTCTTGGTGGACTCAGTTGCCTACACATTTTCCAGCTCGTGACAACCAGACAGGGTCCCCCAACAGATGCTGAGAAAGGTCATTCATTCTTTTCTCCCCTTATTCATTTATACAATGTCCACGACCCGCCCTTCTCTGTGACAGAATCCATCTTTCTCTGGGGTCATCTATAGGGTCAACCGAGAGCCACCTGCTTTGGGGGGTTCCATCTAAGTGGGGGAGGGGGTAAAGACAGGTAAGTTAGGGCAATCATAAGAAGAATTGCAATAGCAAAGATGAAGGAGTGGTCTCTGAACTTCTAGAGACTCCCCCTCCCAAATGACTTAATGGATATCATCTCCCACGCGTCCTTCCAGTAACCCCAAGATGGTTTTAAATAGGAGCCAGCACCATAACCTAGCGAGGGACATTTCCCCTTCATCAGGACAGGGGTCTCTGACCTGTCACCTGACCCATCCGTGTGGGTGGTGACCACACTCTTTTGTCCATCATGCTGGGCATGGACCCAGGTGTCATGAATACCAGTCAAGCCGGGTACTCTACCACTGAGCTCCGCCCCTAGCCCTAAATTCATTCACACATTCCCACGCTCTGCATCCCAAGGCCCACCTCCTCGAGGGACCTGTGCATGTCGCTCACTGCTGTGCAGGGACATGGTGAAGGGCAGTGAGCCTAGGTATCTCCAAAGACGAAGTCTGACCCCCCCTCCTCCCCCCCGGAGCAGCCACAGCCAGCCTCCCCAGGCGTGCAGTCTGAACCCCAGGGAGAGGAGCACTGAGCCCCATGGAAGGAAACCAGGGTGTGAACTGTCCCCTCCCCCAGGGCTTGGTTTCCTCAGCAGGAAGTCACCAGGAGACTGACAGGGGGCCTCTGAGCGATGCCTTTGCAAGCCAAGGGGGTTTTGACAAATGCTCTGTTTGTAGCCTAACGCTGCCTTCCTGCTTTGCCTCTGGGCTCCAGTAGCCCTCCTCATGCAGCTCCACATAAACCCACAAAATGGCATGATCACCCCCCCTTGGTGCTCCTGAGATCCAAAATGCCAAAGGCCCCCACAGACCCTTCAAGGTCTCCTAATGTAGCCCTGAAGACTTAAGAGCCAGGTGGTTTGACACATGAAGTTCAGCCTGCAAGGGGGCTGGGGGGTGACAACAAGGTGTCTCTCCCACACCTGCTTCCAGGCCTGTCCATCTTTGATGCCAAGGGCCAGAAGAGACTTTTTTCAAAAGGTAGCGGCTCTTCCCTAGCATGCACAAAGGCTCTGAGCTCAGTCCCTAGAACTGAAAAGCAAAACCAACCCAAAAACATTAGCAAAACTTAATACGGCAAGGAGGATTCCAGGGAATAGGTGTCTGTCCATGAATCCAAAGCACCTCCCTTGTCCCAGGGCCCAGTCCCAAGTGTACACCCTGAGGTTACCATCTGCTTGTCCTGAGACCAGGGTGCAAGGAAACCTCTTAGAGCCAGGACCTTTGTAAAACCTCTCAGAGCATCGACAGGACCTTGTAAAACCAGATGAGTGGTCGCTAGAACTAGGAAAACCCTTGCCAGGCCCCGCCCATTCTGCAAACGCTCAGATAAGAAGCCCAGCCTGGTCTGTCACCTCCAGAAATTAAGAGCTCATGGGAGGAGACAGGCAAGTGCACAGAACTGTCAGTCAGAGGCCCCGGGATGTAAAGTGCTCTGCCTAGCATGCACGAAAGTCCTGGGTTCCATTCCCAGCACAGCATAAACCATGAGCGTTGGAAGGAGGAGGTTGAGGAGTTCAACCTTAACTACATGGAGAGTTCGGAGCCAGCCTAGGCTACATAAGATCCTTTCTCAAAAAAAAGTTGCAAGCCATCCTTCGTGGGGTGATGAGACCACATGAAGGTGACTTGCTCGCTGAGAGAAGTGACAGAGAGAGAGAAGGACCTTCCAAAGTCTCAAGCACTTTTCAAAGCAGAGGCCTGCCCTGCTGCACACCAGTGCTAGTTAAATATATCGGTGTCCATCTGAGCCCTGGGCACATCTGTAAAGAACTGCTAGTGACGGCATGTGCTGAGCAAACCTGCAGGAGAGTATCTAACTGATAGGGAAGACCTGGTCCACGGCGGTGGGACCATCCTCTGGGCAGGTGGTAAGATGCAGGAAGCTGGTTTGGTAAATTCTGACAAACTTCTGCACACTTGGACATACTCACAGTCTGGCAAGTGAGGTTTGTCTCTTCTGTCAGCAATCCCTGTGGATATGGTATGGACAGTTCCCCCACCCCAGTTCCTGGTGCAGATATGAACTCTCCTGCCAAGCCCGACTAAGAACTGTAGCAGAGAAGCGGAGAAAGAATAAAGCGTTTCCCCTAAACACTTGGCTGTAAATGTATCAGTAACATGCACAAAAACTGCAACAACCCCATTCACCATACCTACTTCAGGCCATTGCCCTCCGAGCCATCCCTCAGCTGGGTCCCGAGATATTTATGGACACCCCTACCCAGGAAGCCCAGGAAGTCTAGGCTGGAGAGAACTCCGGTCATCCAGTAAACAGTCCCTCCTCCACCCTCTTCACAGCTTGAAGACCCTAAAGATGCGAAGGGCCCGGTCCCAGATCACCTAGATTAGGTGGGCAGAAAAGCCATGTGATACAGTGCTAAGAAGGCATACTGTGCCAGAGAACCTAGGTTTAAATCCTGGTTTATCAACTACCCCTCCCCATTCATACATTAGGGCAACTTCCAGGGCTGCAGGGATCTCATTCATAAAAATGCGTGATAATAAACGGCATCTTCAAAGGGATCAAAGCGGATAAAGGCAGAGCAAGAATTCTGTCACACAGCTGGGAGAGCGGACTCACCGTGGAGGTCCACGCAATCCTTCAGCCTCTGGCCGGCTCACCCCAACCCAAGGGAGCTATGTCCCCAGAGTTGTCCTCTAGGGGGCAGATTCGACGAGCAGATATGTCCAACAGACCCCCTCTCTGACTCCCCCAGAGGTTCGTTCGCAGCCCCTCTAACCAGGCAGGTCAGAGCCTGCATACTAAGGTACACGAGGAAGGTATGCATGGGAGGAGAGGATGCCTCATGCCCATCTCTCCAGGATCTGTGTCATGCAAGATTCTTCTAGAAAGCAGAGGTCAGAGGCCTGAGTCTATGCCATGTGAAAGCATCATGGGGCTCCATACACAGCTTCACTCCCAGACTGCTGTGGGTATAATACAGAAAGGCCATTTTAGCTCTGGGAGGAGAAAAAAGGAGGAAAAGCAACCCTGCTCAAAAGAGACAAGCCAAGACTTGAATTCAGGCCTCTTAGGGCCCATCTCCCACATTCTTTTCCTCAGAGTGCCTCAAGGCTATGGTTCCAAAGGTGAACTATGCAGAAGAAGCCAAGGACAGATCCTCAGGTCGAAAGAAGCGATGAGAAATTTGCATTTTTTAACAGGTGCCCCGGGTGCTTGTGATCAAAGCATCCCAGCAAATCCCACGGGCCCATATATCCAGGGCATGCGCTCACATGTGTTCATGCACACAAGCACACACACACCACACACATATACTCGTGCATACGTGCATATGCAAATGGGACGAAAGTAACAATTAGAAGCACAGACTCCAAAGGGTTTGAAGTGCATCCCAGCTCCCTTAACTGGTTCCATGACAATGGGTAAGTCTCTCTCAAAACCTCTGTTCCTTTATATGCAAAAGGAAAATAAGAAAAGATTCAACCCCAAGGGGTTGTAAGCACTCCAGGATACATGTGTAACACCCCAGTGAAGAGCATCGGGTGTAATAATAAATACTGGACCACGGTTACTGTCAAACTTAGCTCCACTGTGGTCAGTGCCTATGGGAAGGGACAGAGAGCCAGGCACCAGGGGACTTCAGTGACGACATGGGCCAGTAGAAGATGCCCGAAGGCTTGCTCTGGAATCAGTGGGTAGAAGTAACAGGGACACACAGATTTCTGCTCTGCACAGGAAGAATTTTTTTTTTCTTAGCAGACTGGAGGTCCAATTGTAAAACCAGCTGCTCTGAAAGCTCCTGGTCCCTAGAGGACCTAGCCAGAGACTAGATCTGCGCCAAGTGGAGATACAGGCCAGTGGAGGAAGGCTGAAGAAGGGGTAGCTAGGGCATCCACATGTTAGCTGGCGTTGGTTGTGTTGGGCAGCCTCGCTCCTGGAAGCCATGCTGGCTGGCTGGTTCCTTTGCTTTTCCCCCGGGATCCACAGTAATTACCTCGAGGCCTCCAAAGGATGCAGAAGCCCCCGACATTTTCTGCCTCCTTCGTGGCAGAGAAGGGAATCAGCAGAGTCATCTTAATCTTGAGACCTACAGATCTTGCTGGTGCGTGCACCTTTCTTAAAAGAAGTTGGCTAAGAAACACTCGTATTCCCCATTTTTTTTGAGAAGAAGGGAAACTGAGGCACAGAGGTGACCAGTCCTTCAGGTAGCAAGAAGGCTTACATGCCAGAGTACAGTACAGACTGGTCACTAAAGTCTTCTGCTTTCCAGTGACCAGGTGCCCTCTATGTCTTATTTCACAAAAGCCTTACTAAATCCCTTGTTAGATGAGACTTTTGAGCTCAGAGAGGTTAGGAAGACTGTCCAGAGACACACAGCTACTGAGCAGAGGGAGCTGAAATTTGAACCCAGGTTCTCTGGGCTCCAGAGCTGGGTGTTGGGTTTGGTTAACTCCTGGGGTTTATTGAAAAGGTCAATAATATCTAAAACAGAGGGGTAAGTACTAGCATTAAGATCCCCACTTGTGACCCACCTAAGGCAGAATCCCCCCCTCCCACCTCTATAGAGAAGAGGATGGGATAAAGCGAGGCACACACATCTCAGGTAGCACAAGAGAAACCAGAAAACTTGTAATCTTTCCCATCACGCTGGGCCCAGAATGCCTGGTGCCCTGGGTCTCTCTCCTGGTTCTGCCAACCTCAGGTGTGTTCTGTTTGAAGGGCTGGCGCTGGGCGCAGGCGAAAGGAGGGGAAAAGAGACCTCCCATCTACCGACTAATTGCCTCTCTCAATAACAGCGCTAGTTAGAACCGAGTAAAAACCACTCCAGACTTCTTGGTGGGGAGGCAGGCCAGAGAGGGAGACAGCTGATTGTGTATGAGAGAAATGATGGGGTCTGAAGTTTAGGGGATCCTAAAGACTCCGGGGATTGGAGACTGAAGAACCCACTCCAACTCCTTGCACACTGCGGGCCCCGGCTGGGGTGCTTTCCTGGTGACAGCTCACGCTGTTCTTGCCTGAAGCCCAGTGTCAATCCTGTCCCCACGCGGGTCAAAGAGGGGCAGAAAGCACAGTTAGGTTTAAAAGATTCGTGCACGGCGCAAAGATCCTACGGGTCAGAAGAAAAGAGGGGTAAATACATCGAGTGTGGGGAGCACTCAGGACTGTCCTCCTACCCAGGGCTGAGCCCCCCGGATCTTCTCCACCCCGGGTCCCCCGTTCAGACCCTGCAGGTCTTAGGGGGACCCCTCAACCTAAGCCGGTAGATTCTCGGCTTTTACCTCTATGCGCCGGCCTGGCCGCTGGCTGCTGCCATCCCGGCGGCGGCAAAGCCGGGACGGCCCAGGGCCAGGGTCGCGAAGTCGCCAAGTCTGCAGGTCACGGGCTGCCGGGTCGGCGACAGCAAAGTTTCCGTCGCGCCAGCTTGGCCGAGCGGGCGGAGCGGGCCAGGCTGGAGCGAGCTCCGGCCGGCTCCGCGCCTCCCCCGGCGCCGCGGCTCTCTGGCTCCGGGACTCCCCGGGCCAGCCGGCCAGCCCCGGCCCTGCCAATCGCAGGCCCCGCCGCGCGCGGCTCCGCCCGCCCGCCCGGCCCCGGGCCCGAGCGGGGGCGGGAGGGGAGGGGCGGGGGCGCACCTGTTTGGTCAATCGACCTCACAGCTCCAACGCCCGCGGGGCCCGACTGGGCAGGGCCGACCCCTGGGCTGCCAGGACTCGCCCCCGTTCGGATCTGGCCGGGATCCAGGCCAGGGCCACACGTCTCTCTCGGCTCTCCCGGCCCGGCCGGGTCCAGCGCACCCACCGGCTCCTTCCCTCGCCCCAGGAGTTCAGAGAAAAAGCCTCCGGACCGCGTGGTGACCACCGCTCTACGACCCCCCTCCCCGCGCCCCGGTTCCCCTATAATTCCCTCTCCTGCAAGGACTATCCTGTGTCCAAGGACCTCCTAAACTTTCCTCGGCGTCCCACACGGATCTCCAACTGAAGACTCGGGGAAGGGGGTAATCGGCCCCTGAACCAGAATCGCTGAGAAAGCACTGCAACGCTCCCTCCAACATAAACTCCAGAGCATCACCGCCCCCCTTCCCACCCCGTCCTCGGCTGTCTCCGACTTCTACTACATGCTTGCAACCTGTTCAAGCGAGACTCCCAAATTCTCCAGCCGACAAGTCGGTAGCGAAAAGGAGATGGATCTTATGGTCCCATTTTCCGCCCCAGCAACACTGAGGCCATCAGATGGTGAATACTTTTCGGACCTGGCGGCCTCAGGTAAGTGGGCAGGCGGAAGGATGTCTGACTCTGCCCCGCCTCGCCCAGCACCGAGGCCCCCGGGGATCGAGGAGGCGGGGACCCCGGGGTGGCGCGAGAGCGGCCTTACCTCGGCAGCGGAGCGTGTCCTCGCAGCGCGCGCCCGCGGGAGGCCCCAGCAGGGGCAGCGAGGCCCAGGCGAGCGCGCGGGAAGCCGCTCGGCCCGTGCCCATCCCGGCCGCCGGTGGGCGCGCTTCGGCCCGGTGGCCTTCCACCCTCCGCGGCACCTGTGGCGTCCACGCTTCGGCTCGAGGTGAAGGGAAAAGGGGGGGATCAGGCCCCGGGGCGACCCGTGTGCGGGGCTCCCCCCTGGCGTGCACTCCCACGACGGGCGATGCGGGCTCCGGCGGACGCAGGTCACTCTGGGCAGGGCGCTATTTTTAGCGGGAGCTGCTCTCCCAGTCGGACGGACAGAACCAGTTCATGCGGCCGCTGGGGAAGGGCCTGTGGGGAGCTCCCCGGAAAGGCGGCCGAGCCTGGGCTGAAAGCTGATCCTTCGCATTCCTGCCTCGCGAGGCGGGAGGGCGGGCGGACGCCTCTAATTCCAGGGGAAAGCCGGCTTCCTCCCCGGCAGCGCCCTGGGCCCAAGTGCACGCCCTGGGACAGCACTTGAAACCGACTCTGAAACCTGGCACGCGCACCTCGGGCCTCAGACGATGTCCCCTAACCGCCCGACCTACGCGTCTCCCTCTCTCTTGCTGGGAAGAGTCGCTTCTGAGTGAGATCTGAACCCTAGCCTAAGACAGGCATGGGCACCGCTCTGAAGCTCGCAGCTGAAGGAAAAGAGTGGATGATCAGATCCGGGGGCAGTGATGTGGGGCCGATGGACCAGGGGGCTTTGAAATCTGAAGGAATCCTAAATCCAGGAGTTCCGACTGTGTGGCCTTGGCAAGCCGTGTCACCTCTGGGTCTGTTTCCTGTTCTTGCAAAAGAGAGGGGTAGAGCCCCAAGAGAGGATTTGGGAAATCCTTTGTAAGCAAAAGCTTTGCGTGGATGTTCCTCGAGGAAGGTCAAGGAATGGGACTGGGATCTGCACTCAGGCAGCCACTGGTTCTTGCAAAGAGAGGAGACCCTAAAAGGTACAACAGAGCATGTGGTATTGGACTAGGGGTACATGCATAGGCCAGAGGACTAGAATAGGGGCTGTAAAAATAGACCTTCACATGGATGGAAACTTAATATTTACCAGAAGTGACACTCGAGGTCAGTGGGAAAAGGAAGAGCACTTCTATAAATGGAACTGTAGTGATTGGATGAGAGAGAGAGAGAGAGAGAGAGAGAGAGAGAGAGAGAGAAAGGAGGAAGGGAAGGAGGGAGGGAGGAAGGAAGGAATCCCTACCTCACACCACACATGAAAGATGCATTTCAGATGTAACAACGTGAACACACTTAATAAGAAAAGAAGCTCATGGGACTGGAGAGGTGGCTCAGGGGTTAAGCCTCTGCCTTGCAGGCAGAAGATCCTGAGTTCGGATCCTAGACCCCACATATAGACAGACGCGGAAGCCAGGCAGCCTGCATTTCTGGTCCTGGTAGGGCGGAGCCTGTGAATCCCGGGGCAGAGTAAAGCAAGGAAGTGGAGACGATCCATGGCGGTTCCTGAATTCATCCGTGGTTCTACACACACACACACACACGCATGCACACGCACACATGCACAATTGAATAAATAAAAATTAAAAAAAAGAAAAGAAGCTCACATTGGTCATGATACCTGATGTCTGTAATCCCAGCACTTGGGAGGCTAAAGCAAGAGGATTATAACAAGGTCAAAGCTACATAGTTTCAGGCCACCAAGCAGGGCCAAAACACTGACAGACTGTCTCCACACAATCAAGCAAACAAACTTAAGAGAAGAAAGAAGGTTTCTTTCTTTCTTTTTAAGAAAACCCACAAAGCATAAACCACTAAGAAAAAAATAATAGATACATTTAATTAATGTATGAGCTGGGTATATAGTTCAGTTGGCAGAGTATTTGCTTGTCCTGTACCCAGCCCTGGGTTCAATGCCCAGCACTACATAAAACTGATGTCTTGTGCACACCTGTAATCCCAACACTTGGGAGGTACAGGCAGGAGGATCAAAAAATTCAAGGTCACCCCCAGCTACATAGTGAATTGAAGGCCAGCCTGTTTTAAAATTTAATTAATTAAAATGTGAAGCTCTTGCTTATCAAAAGAAAAAATGTGCAAAGTAATATACAAGATAGAGAAAAGTCTTCTAAGAAATCGCCAGGCCGAATACAGGAGCAGGTCATTTGCACAGGAAGAAGCAGGAATGGCCAATATGCATGTGCAGAGACAACCTGGCAAGTAATGGGGAAACTGCAAAATGAAGATCCAGTAAGTTCCCCCTGACCCAAAGCAAAATAGGACAGGGGGACTCGAAGACCTGTCATGCCGTGCCTCAAGAGAGGAACGTGATACAGTCATTCTGGAAACTGGGAATACAGAAATGCAGTGACCCTGCCCGCTATTTAGGGACATGCCTAGAACTGTCTTGCTCATCGCCGCCCCTAGTAAGTGTCGAAAAGAGCTTCAGTGCCCATCTGCAGAATCCATGGACAGGTTGTGGAGTGGTCTGAGAAACTCGATACTGCAGTAAAAATGACCAGCAAGAGTCTGCGGATCCCCAGCGAATGGAAGCGGAGCAAGATGCTCAAGTAGTATGACATCACCCATTCTGATTTATTGGAACATGCAAAGCAAAATACCCATGTATTGTAAAGGGGAGCACACATGTAAAAGCAGAAAGCGGGTAAAGGTATGATAAATGCACTGTTCTGCATAGTGTTTACCTGGGGGGCAAGAGAACAAGATGTGATGGGGTGGTAGGAGGGGCTTCCCCATTCAGCTTTAGTGATAAGTGAGTAAATGTTTTCTTCAAATATTCTGTGTGTGTGTGTGTGTGTGTGTGTGTGTGTGTGTGTGTGTGTGTCTCCCTCCGTGTTGCTGAAGATAGAATTCAGGATCTCCTGAGTTCTGGAAAAGCACTGTACCCCTGACCTCGACCTTTAGCCCCTACGCCCTAATTTTCAAGACATAAAGAAATCCCAGAAAATCCAGTCCGTCTCCAAACTTCACATTCCTTCTTTTAACACTGCAATCATTCTACGTGTTCCACGCATAGCCTGGCTCACGGCAAAGCAATCAACAAACCTAAAAAAGCCCTCCTGGCCTTCCCTTGGAATCCATCCTACCCCACTGTGGCACCACCACCAGGAGACCCCCAGCTCCATCGTGCCTTCCGTGCATTTGCACAGATGGTGTAGCATCTCAGTACCACATGGCCCCCAGGGCTGGGGGCGGCTCCCTCAACACCTACCTGCTACTTACTGTGTTTTTAGCACATGGCGGGCTGTAGCATCTGGCTTTCCCTTTGTCTCCTGAAGCAGGCTGAGAGTTCTCTCAGTAACAATCTTTTTGTTTCCTTTATTTTTTCAAATGTATTTATTTATTGAGAGAAGGAGAGAGAGAAAGAGATGAGATGCACACATGCATACCCTGATGTTTCTGTGGATCATCTCAGATTGCCAGGTTTTTGAGCAGGCACCTCACCCCACTGAATCATCTTTCTGGGTCCTGATGCACACACATGTACACACACACACACACACACACACACATTTTTATTGTCTCATACGTGAATACGGTGAACTTATAGTTTCTCATCTTAATCCCCCATCCCATCTTCCCTCCCCTTTATATATATATATGAATATTTATATATATAAAGAACAGAGTCTTATTATGTAGCTCAGACTAGCCTTGATTCAAGCTTACGATCCTTCTGCCTCAGCTTTCTTAACACAAGGCCTTCAGTGGGCACCACCAACAGTTCAATGTCAGATCTTTCTTGGGTCACCACTGCAAGTCCACAGGCCGTGAACTTAGGGAGGTTTCTTTAACAAATGCTAGAGCTGAATGAACCCAACTACTCAGAAACAAGAAGGGAACATGTGAGACTTTCAGAAGAAAGCAACTGTGTCACCTGCCAGATGAACTGCTTGGTGCTCCCAGAATGTTCTCACAGGCAACGTTGACTTGGGGGTCAGAGAGAGTTGCCTGAACGTCTAGGGTGAGCTACTTCTTGGCTGTGGGGCCTAAGCTGCTAGAACATCCCTCAGAGCCTGACTTCTGGGGTCTGCACAACCAGGATGTGACTAGATTGTCAACAGGGAGATTTTAGGATGAGTCTGTGAGATCACAGGCGTCAAATGTATTGCCCCATTTCTAGACGAAGGAGTAATTACATGAATATTTACAAGAGAAAGATGTTTGCAGGAGAGGGAGGAATGAGTTGGGCTGTTAGGAAAGTAGAAGGCGGATTAAACAAACAAACGACAACAACAACAAAAAAACAATAACAGCAACAAACAAAGCTAGGTTGATGACTCATGGGTTAAACTTTTGCCTCACAAGCAAAAGGAGTTCAGCTCCCACCTAAAAATGCCAGGTGGATATGGCAGAGGTCTGCAATTCTGGCCTTGGAAGGCAGAACCTAGGAACCTCAGAAGGTAGAGCAGGGCTGGAGAAATGGCTCAGGGGTTAAGACTCTATCTTGCAAGCAGAAGGACCTGAGTTCAGAGCCTGGGAAATCCCAGAGCGAAGCAAAAAGGAAGTAGAAGCAATCCAGGATGATTCCCGTAATCACCCTTGGTCCTCCACAGGGACACACAGTGCCCTCTGATACACACACACACACACACACACACACACACACACACACCAGTCCCAAATAGAAGCATGAACCTGGATGCTGGCCCAGAAGCTGGTGGGGCTCTGATGAGTGCTCCCAACATCCTTCCTCCTGCTCCTTATCCCAGCTACCCTCTTTCCAGGTACTGGACACACAGCATGTCAGCTACGTTCCCTCCTGTCTCCTAGTAGCCCCCGGCCCTCTCCAATCTGCTCTCACACGTAGCCCAGGGATCTCAATCTGCGCCTGTCTTTCCCTTGCCAGCTTCCATCTGTAGAGGCGACAGAGCCCCGCAGCACCTTCCCTAGGGATGGGTCTGAAGCGCTTTACCAGATGCATCGTCTGCACTGTATATGCAAAACCTACATATGTCCACTCATTGGGAGCGTCCATCAAAGCAGCGCACAGAATGGGAAATTGCTGATGGTCCAGATTCCAGAAGATGAACTGTTAAACATTGGACATGCAAAACAAATGCACAAAGTCGACAGGGCTTCGAGGTCACTGGAAAACAGCAGCATTGTGCATTTTAAGGAGTCTGATGATCGGAGCTGGTGATGTGGCTGCGTGATTGCACAAGCCCGATGACATGCATTCAAGTCCTAGATATGCATGCATTCAAGTCCTTTATGCATGTAAAGGTGGAAAAAGAGAGTCTACTCCACAAGTTGCTCTTGGACCTCTACATATCTGCGTGTGCATGCTTATGTGTGTGTACACACAAATACATTAATTTTAGAAAGGATTCTGGGGCTGGAGAGATGGCTCAGGGGTAAGACTCTGTCCTGAAAGCAGAAGGAACTGAGTTCAAATCCCAGATCCCATGTTAAAAAAAAAATGGCAGGCAAAGATGGTGAAGGCTTCTGACTGCACTTCTGACTCTGGAAGGCAGAGCCTGGGAAATCCCAGAGCACAGCAAAAAGGAAGTAGAAGCAATCTAGGATGATTCCCAAAGTCATCCTTGGGCCACCACAGGGACACACAATGTCCTCTGATACACACACACACACACACACACACACACATATACACACGCACATGTAAATTTTTTAAAAAATTAAATAGAAAAAAACTAGCTAATGAGCCAGTCCTCTTTAATCCAGATCTCATGGCAAAATGTAACATCATGTTGATGACAGGGCCATTAGCCACTGATGGCACTTTGCCCCATGTGAGGCAAGGATCCACCTGAATTATAGTCGACCATCTTTGCCATCTCATTTTTTTTTTTTTTGGACAGAATCCCATAGATCCCCATAGGCCAGCATCAAACTCTATATGCAAGGATGACCTTGGACTTCAGATTCTCCCACCTCCACCTCCCACAGGGATTCTAGGCCTCCCCATGGCTGGTTTTTAATGCCGTGCTCAGGATTGAACCCAGGGCGTCTTACATGCTACCCACTGAGTCGCTCCCCAGATGGCTCTTGAACACCAGTAACGACCCGCCAATGGCAATATCACAGGATGCTCTCATATTGTCCTCACCCCTGACCTTTGGACAACACGTGGTCCTGTGGAAAATGCTACTCCCTTCTGTCTGTCTCCCCACACACACCTCCCCGTTTTACCTCCAAGTTCTCTATCTATCTATCTATCTATCTATCTACCTACCTACCTACCTGACCATGGATATGGACAAGCAAGTCTGTGTATGTCTATGTGCAGATGGAGGCCCAGGAGTGACTTTGAGAATCATCTTGGATTCCTCTACCTCCTCTTTGCTTTGCTTTGAAGTTTCCCATCAGGATCGGAAGTACAGGCCACAGCCATTTCCTCCTGGCATTTTTACCTGGGATCTGGGATCCGAACTCAGGACCTTCTACTTGCAAGGCAAAGGCTTAACCCCTGAGCCATCTCTCCAGCCTAATCTCCAGTCACTTTTTGACTACTTCATCTTACTTCCCTGGGCAATACAGTTGAAAGCAAAGACTCAGCTTCCTCTTGTCCTCAACTCCATGCTGTAATCCCAAGTACACAGAGTCCAGACCTCATCTGCCGCCCTTTATGTCCGTGATGCCCACAGGTGCATCCCCAGCCCACCAGGCATTCTGGTCCTTTGCCTGAACTTCTGTGATCACTCAACTCCCGCCTGCCTGCGTCAGATCCTGCCCAATAGTCTCCTCAGAGAATTGCTGAGCATAAACCCAATCCCATCCCTCCCACCCTCACTGAGAAGCTCCCAGGGGCTTTGGATGGCCTCTATGTGGCTGATTTAGAAAAAAAAAAAAAACCTGACAAGGGGTTCTGAAGCAGTTCTGAGCACTGGAGGCTGGCCTGCCTCATCCCACGTCATCCTCCTTTCTCCTCTGTGCCGTCAATCTCTCTAGCCAGCTGCTAGGTCCTTTGATAAGCAACTGTCCTTCTCCAGCACCAAGCTTCTGCACACCCACCCTCTTCTCCCCTCCCTCCTGGACCCAAGTAGCTTTGAACAAGTCACATACTCAGAGCGGCCTGCACGGGCCTTTGACACCAGACTCCTGCACTTTAGCGGTGTTCCTCCACAGCGCTGATTGCAGGTGCTGACTTTAATCGCCAGAGAACCAGGCACACTCCCTAAACTGAAATCCCTGAGCTTAAGGGTCACCCCTGCATATGCTTGTCATTATACCACCCCAGCCCTCTCCAAATCCTCAACAAGAGTCCCACCACATAACAGGTACTCAATGGACGTTTGTTTTATGAATGAAGGAGTGAATGGATTCAGGTCTGTGTGCGCACCTCCACCCATGAACTCTCTCCCTGTGGTGGGAGGCATTGTTAAGTGAGCATAAGTTTCTCCATTTCTTTCCATGGATATGGACAAGCAAGTCTGAGTGTCTGGCTAAGTTGCTTTGGGGTTTCACAACTACCTCCAAAGAGGTTCTAGTACTATCTATTTCCACGTGACATATGAGAAGAAACAGAAGCTCAAAACTATAAGCAATTGCACCAAATCTCACAGCACTTAACTGGCAGAGCCTGCATTCAAACCCGTGTCTGTCTGATTCTGAAGCCTGGGCTGTCTAAACCTGTGCAATGCCACCCTATTATGGCATACTGTGTATTGGTTATATAAGCCAAGTTCTTCTCAAAAGGGGGTAGGCCCTTCCTTGAGTATAAAAAGTGAGATTTAAAACCATGCTGAGAGGGGCTGGAGAGACAGCTCAGGGATAAGCCTCTGTCTCCCAAGCAGAAGGTCTTGAGTTCGAATCCCAGGTCCCATGTAAAAATGCCAGGCAGAAACAGTGATGGTCATGGTGGGCAAAGCTCTGGGAAATCTCAGAGCAAAGCAAAAAGGAGGTAGAGGCATTCCAGGATTCCCGAAGTCCCCCTTGGGCCTCCACAGTGCACCTCCCCACACACATACACCATGCTGAGAATGTAGCTCAGATAGTAAAGTGCCTACCTAATGTGCACAAGGCTCTGGGTTCGATCCCCCGCACCATATAAACCAGGTGTAGTCATGCACAACTCTAATACCAGCCCTTGGCAAGTGGAGGCTGGCAGAGCAAGATTTCAAAGTCATCCTCCGCTGCATTGAGGCCAGCCTGGGTTACGTGAGAACCTTTCAAAGAAATAAAATAAAATAAAATAAAAGACACAACCCACATGGACTGACGTGTCCTTGGATGCTCATGCAGGGCCAGGAGGATCCTGGAGCAGAGGAGAGAGCTGTGCTCAGAAAGGGAGGGAAGGGAAAGAGGAGAGAGAAGTAGTAGCCATTTCCCTTCTTGCATAACTGTGACAGTGAAGGAAAATGGAAGAGAAATGCTCCCTGCTTCTGCCTCAGAGGTGTCTGGGAAATTAAATACTGATGTGAGCCACTGCACAGGGAGAAAGGTTCCCAGGGCAGGCCTGCCGGGAGGGGGCAGCCCTGTGGGAGTCCAGCCGGCCCCTGGCGCTTTGATCCTGCTTCAGCAGCTGTTCTCACCCACCTTTGCTCAGTCAATGGCACCGGGTGCCCTCAGGGCAGGCTCAGAACTGGAGGTTGGAAATACAATGGCTAGACCAGTGAGCTGCCCCACAGTGTCACCAGGATTCCTAAGGTACCCCTACCCCCTCTGACACTCCCCTTGCCCCCCTCCCGTTGTTGGCCCCGTGGCCCACAAGGGAGACCCTCCAATTGGCGGCCGAGATAAACTGGTAACTGCTGCGACAGAGGTGGGGCAGCCTGGTGGGAGGGGGAGTCCCAGGAAAACTTCTAAGGAGGTGACCGCTTAATGCGGGAACAAGAAGTAACAGCCAGGCAAAGAGGAAATGCATCATGCAAAAAACACATTAAGATCCAGCCCGGTGCTGGGAGTTACAGCCAAACATCACTGGGCCTTTGGAGGGGGTGGGGAGCCATGAGGCAGGGACAGAAAATGAGGTGGGGCCCTGCATTTTCCTGCGTGGGCTTTGAGGAAGCATCTTGGAGACCTTGGGCATGGGCGATTGCTAGGTCTGGAGGAGGGTGGATTTACAAGGAAAGGTCAGACTAGAGACAAGTGTGGCCTTGGTCTTGGGGGGCTAAGGAAGCAGTGAGACAAAGCTCAGGAGAGTTTAGGCAGAAGGAGGATCGGAAAGGGATCCTCGTGGCAGGGAAAGATTTGGGGGAATGGCAGGGACTAAAAGTCCCTTTTCTAGAATGAGAAACCTCCTTCTTCCTGCAACAGGATGGATGTCATTCAGCCATCATCCCTTTGGGGGTGCTGTGCCAGAAGTAGCAACCCCATTTTGGGGTGGGAAGTCCAGTGACACCAACCCAGGACCATTTGGAGGCCTTGGAAACAGGGCCAGTCCATTTCCTGATAACATCGCCAACCCAAGTCCACCTGGGCACCCAGTAGCTTCTTTCTGCTTTGCTCTGCCACCAATGTGGATCCCACCTTGAGCCTCCTATTCCTGCTTCCCGGAAAGACTCACTGGGGACAGAGGACTGACAAGCACTCTCTAGGTGGTCTGGCTAGTGAGAATGACCCTGCAAAAAGTGTGACTCAGAACTGCCAGCAGAGGGTCCCCGGAGGGGTGCCAAGCCCGGCTCAGAGAAGCAGAATCTGGAGATGATTTGGCGTGGAGATGGTGTGGGAGTTACTCTCAGCTCTCTCCACCTGACTCTTGTGATGTGTCTCTGGACACACCTGCGAGAAATGAGGTGAAGTCAGGCCTGTGGGCAAGTCTATAGGAAAATGTCTTGGTTGCATAATTAAGGTGGGAAGACCCAGCCCATGGTGGGTAGGGCTCTTCCCTGGTTAAGCTGATAGAGTTAGTCGAACACCAGCAGGCAGGCAAACAGGTAGGCAGCCTTGGTGCTTGGCCCTCTGCTCTTGCTGTGGATGGGATGTGACCAGTTCCCTCAGCTCTGTTGCTGTGCCCGTCACGATGAACCATAACCTAACGCTGTGTGCTTGTTCCCCTATGCTCCTGGGCCAGGTATTTATGACAGCAAATTATGAAACTCTGATGGGGAATCCAAACTTGGAGGGAGTTGTAGCCATAACTTTGTGCCCAGAGACCACTTAAGAGAGGTACAGATATAGTAAAAGCACAACTTAAGAACGTAATTACAGTAGGTAAGATAAATATCACCCCAGCAATCATGGGGCATACAGGGCCTCCAAGGATGTATAGGAGTTGTGTGCCCACAGGGAAAAGGCACATTAGGCAGTGGATTCTGCTAGAAAGTAACAGAAGAGGCTGGGGTAAGATTGCCCGATTAAATACAAGACCCTGGTTAAATGTAGCTTTCACATAAACAGTGAGTACTTTTTAGAATAACTATGTCCTCTGCGCTATCCTCAGTATGTAAAGTAACCCTCTGTTCTTTACCGTGTTTCCTCCAGACCAGTCTCCGCAGCAGAAACTCCACACTTCAGCACAAGGAGTTTTCAAATTCTGCCTTACCTGCCCCCCCCCCAGCGCAAACACCTTTCACAGCTCACAATGACCAAACCCTCAAGGAATCCTCCAGGCTGTTGGTTTGCTGATCTCAACCACTGTGTCAATCCCCTCGGCCATTCCTGGACACTCCCCTCGGGTCTCTGGCCTCCGGGTTGTTTGCTCTAGCCTCTCCCTCTGCATACAGTGCCCTCTCCCCAAGTCCAGTCTGCAGGATGCCTCCTCCTATGCCTGAAACCCTGCAAATCTGAGGAAGCAGTCACAGCCACTGTGCGCATGTTCCTTCCAGTCCCCCCAGCCTCCGCTTCCTTGCCTAAAATGCCTCCGTCATTGTGTCTTAACTGGCTAAAAAGTGACAGGGTGGGCTGGGAGAGATGTTCAGTCAGCAAGGCGTCTGCAAGCAAGAGGACCTGAGTTTGAACACTCGAACCCATGATAAACACTGCTTGCAATCCCCCTGCTGGGGAGATAGAACCAGGCAGATCCCTGGAGCTCACTAGCCCACCACCAGCCCCACTACATAGGTGATCTCTAGGTCCCCGTGAAAGCTGTCCCAAAGAAACGAGGTGCTGGGCTAGCGAGATAACTCAGCCCGACAGGTGTCTGCTCCCAAACCTGCTGGCCTGAGTTTGATATCTGGAAGCCCACATAGAGGAAAAAGAGAACTGACTTCTAAAAGTCGTCCTCTGACCTCTGCATGTAAGTAAGCCATGAGATGCCTCTCTCTCTCTTTTTCTCTCTCTCTCTCTTGCTCTCTCACTCGCTCGCTCACTCACTCTCTCTCTCTCTCTCTCTCATAGATTAAATAAATAAAATAGTTTTTAAAAAAATTTAGTGTATGTGTGTGTGTGTGTGTGTGTGTGTGTGTGTGTGTGTGTGTGTATCAGAGGGCACTCTGTGACCCTGTAGAGGCCCAAGGGTGACTTCAGGAATCATCCTAGATTGCTTTTACCTCCTTTTTGCTTCGTTCTGGGATTTCCCAGGCTCCACCTACCAAGCTGCTGCCATTTCTGCCTGGCATTTTTATGTGGGACCTGGGATCTGAACTCAGGACCTTCTGCTTTAGGGACAGAGTCTTAACCTCTGAGCCATCTATCTCTCCAGCTCGTAAAAATAGTTTTTAAATGAAGTGGACAACTCCTGAGACGTTACATCTGAATTCGACCTCTGGCCTTTCACATGCACGTACAGAAACCTGCATGTACATGCTCAGCTGTTCATACACGTAATTTTAAAAAGTATCAGAAACATTCTTAAATGCTGATACTCACTTTACCTGTGATCAGAGCCCTGCCCAGGGGTGCACCTTCAAGGTGGCTAAATTGAATTGACTCTAAAGCCTTTATCATTTATTTAACTTTTCAGAGTGACCGGGGCTAGCAATGGAACTTGGACAAATTCAATTTCCTCCATGAAGAAGATCTGAAGAGGGCTGGATAATGCAGCTAGTATGATAATACTAACTCCACGGCGGCGTTTCTCCCTCAGTGGACAAAAGACAGAACCCAGTGAACCAGCTGCCCTAAAAGGGCCCCTTTTTGGCCTCCAACCCAGAGCCCAGTCTCCCGCTCAGAAAAGCAGCAGTATCTACCATGTGCACCCCGGGTCTCAGGCCCTCCCCATCTTAGACTAGAGAGGTGATTTCTGAGAACCATTAGCATAATCGCCTGCCTGCCGCACTACGGAGAAGCCATTAGGCCAGCCGGTGAGTCCCGCACAGTTATTTGTCTGGGCAAGTCACCCGAAGTTCATCTGCCATCAGGATTCATGGCTGTGCTCTGTAATCGTAGGGAATTATTTTGCTAATAGCACAGGTACCTTGATCTAATTTCTTTTTTAATGCCAGGAGGTGTCCTTCCAGAATCATCGGCTTGCAGGGCAATGCTAATTTCCAGGTCAGTTGCGCCTTCTGGAAAGCAGATTCCATTCAAGGCATCTGAAATTCCTCCTTTATCCCCCAAAGTCATCTAGGGGCGAAATGGATCCTTTCCTTACGTGTTTGCAGAAAAATGCAGAGAGAGACTCAGCCACCAATAAAGCAGCCAGGTGGGGAAGAAGCCAGGGTGGGCGCCCAGCTGAGTGGGATCACTGGAACAAGTGCCATTCACCAGAGACCCTCCTCCTCCTCCTCCTGAGAGAATCCCAATTTGTTCTGATTTATTCGTTATCTCATTTATTTGGGTACTGCGTTCCTGGGGCTTTGTCGCAAGCAGGCTCTCTGCTGGGGTTTGCATACAACAGTGAAGACCAACACAAATGCAGCCCTGTTCTGGGCTCTGTAACGTTCACCAATGTATTGCAGGCTGCAGGAGAGGGGGCTGAGATTATCGTGCATTCTGACACCCCGTAGCAGACAGATCAAGACAGTTGCCTTGGGTCCCCCGACCAGGAAGCCATGAGATCCTCCTGGAAGGGGCTCCAACCCCTTTCTCTGGGTTCTGCTTTACTCTCCACAATAACTCAGGAGTGATACCAAGTGGTGGGGGATGGAAGGGGGATGACTCAGAGGGTAAAGGTGCCTGTGTGTAAACCTGGTGATGTGAGTTTGATTTCCGAAGCCTACATGGTGGAGACAGAACTGGCTTCTGAGAGCTGTTGTCTGACCTCTACATACTCACTACTAGCATGTGTAAATAAAATCCTTTCAAGCAGCGATAACTTTGGGAAGAAAGAACCGAGACTCAGAGATGTGGATGTGGTCAAAGTCAACGCAGTGGGGTTCCGAAGGAGATGGGGTTTGACCCAGCCCGGGCTCCGGCAGGAGGGGAGCTCCCAACCTCTTGAGTCTAAACCCAGGGCCTCTTTGGCCCAGACTAGGAAACCTGTGACATGTGTGGTTGGCAGAGGCTGAGACCAAGGTCACCCCCAAGCCCCGACCTGCGCCCTAGCTCTGTTCTCTGTTTCCAGGCAGTCCTCCCCCTCCCCCAGCTCCCCGCCCCCTGGCCTAGAAACCAAGTGACTTCTGCTGTCATTCCACAGAACGAAACAAAACAGACTTTCAGATGCCCATTCATCCACTCTGACACTCCTGCTTCCGCAGGAAGGCCCAGGGGGTGAACCGGCTTCACCATGGTCCTCCCTGGGG